>CM060931.1:534202388-535452388 GCA_030765085.1 Allium cepa
ACTTCCAATAACATCAGCTTTTAATGAATTAACACTTACATTCATTATTTCATATCAACTTATTTACATTCGATTGATTAATATTACATCCATTTATCAATTCAATTGCTAATTCCTTTAACAATATAAGGTTGAATTTCATTTATATAACTCAAGTTCATATTCATCACTTTATTTCATTAATTTACTTCGATACCAAAATCAACTTTATTCAACATTATTTAAGTTATATTTCATTCCAAACATCTTATCTAATACAAATCAATTTATTTAACTTTCCTTAAATTTTCACTTATAATCCAATTCAGATTCCAATCCTAAAGTAAATTCCATTTACTTTTACCAAAGTCAAATTTTCATCACTTATTCAAATTCAGATTTATTTTGCTTAACAAATTGTTTAACCATTTTAATAATTGGTTTCACTTACATTTTCTCATTTTATAAGTTATACAACTTATATTCAACAATTACCACTTGGATTTTATTGATTTACTTATGCTTACTTTAATTTAACTCCATCCTTTAAGTTAAATTTATTCTATCAAAATTCAAATTGTATAAGTTATCAACCCATTTATCATTCCCATAAATATTTTAAATAGGATTCCAGAGTCTTTTCAACCTTTCAAAACCATGTTTTAAATCAATTCAAATTATCTTTTAAATTTCAAAACCAAATCCAAACTTTCCAAACAACTTTCATTTAAAATAATCTGGCAGCAATCCCTCTTTCGGAAACCCGAAAATGAACACCGATGATGTTGCAATCATCATCGGAATTATTTTCCAGCGACCAAAAAGAGTTTAGAGCTTTAATTTCTCCAAAAAAATTTTTTTCAAACCTTTGAAAACCATTTTCAAACTCAAAAAGGAATTTAATCTTTTCCAAATTGCAAACCCTTTCAAAACATTTCCAAATATCCCTCTGGAATTTTACTTCAAATTACAAATCACATTTACAAATCTTTTACTTATATAATTTCACTATTTTCTCTTTACTTATATAAGATCATTTCATAATTGTAAATCACATTAATTATAGTTCCATACTTATAATTCTTCGCTTATACAAATATTCTTTTACAATATGTTTCATTTAACTTATTCAAACATCTTTTAATTAACTTATATATATATCTTACATTTTCAACAACCAAACAATCAATTTATATACACTTTGATAATTTTGAAAAATTATTCCTTTGTATATAAAATATAATCAAGGTAAAATTATTTCATTTACCCTATTAAAATGATACTATGTCAATCTATCTCGTTTAAGAGTTTAGAAACCCCTATCGATAATATGTCGTCCCATCTACCGACCAGAATTCACAAACAGCTCAACGGATAAGCAAACACAATATAAAACATTTTTATATTCATTAACAAATACGCGCTCATAGCTATTATTACACTCACACTCATTTTAGAGTACTACTGACTCTATCTCTAATGAATAATACCCAACAGAGCTAAGGTTGTCGCTTAACCATAAGATCTGATACCAGTTGTAACGTTGCGATTTTTCGACGCTCGAAAACCGACATCAATACGCCCACTGTATCAACTGCCGAGCAATTGAATGCCGGAAAACCGTACCGTTATGGTTAGTGAAGAAGAAAAGGTAGAAGAAGAGAGAAAAAAAGAAGAAGAAACAGAAAACAATATCAGAATCTCACAATCGCAGCGGAACAACATATAATAGATAAATGATTAATCTTTAAACAAAGAACTATATCAGTTATTACATTACATCATATTACATTATCAGGGTGTACAACAACAACAAACAGCGGAAAAGAAATACTATATAATAGTGAATACGCCATGCTATCCAGCTTGCCTCCAGCAACTCCTGAATTCTAGAATATCCCGATAACCTGACTCTAGACTGCCCGTGTGGAAATTGGTGGGCACCCAGAGTTTAGGAAGGAAAACAATAAACTCCAGGTCAGTCATGGGACTGGTGTGAGATCTTAAAACAATTATTTATCTTCTTTTTTGCAAGGCAAGCGGGGTTAAATGGGCCCTTACTAGTTTATTGAGAAAAAGAAAATGACTATGAACATGCTCATAGTCACCAGAAGGAAAAGATACAGCAAATTAACACACAGAAAATTAAACCAGGCCAAATTACAGAGAGAGAACAACACACTGGGATAACAAGACTGAAAGAAAGAGAAAGAGAAACAAAACACACATATGAGTTAGGTCCAATCTTCAGACAAATGAGAACTGAAGCCATATTTGCTTTCCTTCATTCCATTAACTATTGTGTTCTTCAGAACTCCCCATAATTGTTGCATACTCCTACTTTTATCTTCAATACACCTTAAATTTATTTCCTCCCATACCAAATTTAAGTACTTCTTAAGATAGAAAAAGTAAACAGTTCTACCTTCCTTCCTCCACCTAGTAGATTTACTAATTAGGTCCCACTCAAATTTAGACAATCCATGAATATGATCATCAGTTATTCTTCTCACCAATCTTCCCCAGAGACTCTTTAGTTCATTGCATTCGAAATACAGGTGAGCAACAGACTCAACCTGCAAATTGCAAAAGACACACAACAGATCAACATTCATTCCATAGCTCATCATTTTGCTCTTAGTCAACAAAGCATTCATGATAACCTTCCACATCATCAGGTTGTCCCTGGCAGGAGAGGATGTGGACCATAAAACACTATGCCATACTGTATCAGTGCTTTCTGTCAGAGTAGTAAGTAATTCATATGCAACAGAGATAGTGTGTTGCTTGCCATTCCATAGTAAATCATCTTTAGGAGCAAAAAGGTAATTCTGAGCCTGATATATGTTCCAGACAGCCCTTATGTCTTGATTACTGGTGTAAGGAAGCAACAACTTGCCCTCAAATATGTAGTCAATAGCATGAGCATCCCTACTAATGCCAGTCTGTTCAATCTGAAGGGGAGAAAACAAATTGGCGAGCATTAGGCCATCAGCCATCCATGGGTCATTCCAGAATTTGATAGCACTGGATTGAGAGAGAACATACTTAATAAAAGGAGTGAAAATAGATCTTAATCCCAGAATACTCCTCCAAGTCCAGCTACAATTCTGGGGCACAGGCATTGTCCAGTAGTTCCTTCTACCTAAATTAAATTTTCTGGTCCAGTCAACCCATAAGGATTCAACACCACATAACAAGGAATTTAAGTAAGCACTAATGGCAGCTTTATTCCATGTTTGCAAGTTAATTATACCTAGTCCACCTTTCTTTTTTGGCATTTCCATTTTGGCAAAGGAGCATGGGACGATTTTCTTTGAATGAATCGAGCCTGTCCAGAAAAATCTCAGCATGGCATTTCTTACCATGTTCACCAGCTTTATGGGAAGAATGAACACTCTAGACCAGTACACCATCATTGAAGAAATTACAGACTTAATGAGCACAAGTCTACCAGCTTGTGAAAGAAATCTATTTGCCCAGGAGGACATTAAGTTGCAGATTTTAGTATACAGTGGCAGGCAGTGTGCAATAGTAATTCTTGAAGAACATAAAGGAATTCCCAAATAATTCATGTTATCATCCATAGATTGCAATCCAGATATGGCAGTTAACCTATTTGCCTCCTCAAGAGATATGCCAGAAGTGATAATATGAGATTTATTTGCATTTAATTTCAATCCAGTCATAAGGTAAAAATTATCAAGGGTTTCTATTATATTCTCAATAGAGCTTTGATTTGTCTTGGTAAATATCATGATATCATCAGCAAATAAGAGAGAAGATATTTGGAGGGATTTACATTTAGAATGGAACAATATTTCTTTCTGCACATATCTTTTTGACAGCATATTAGTTAATACTTCCATTACAAGAATGAATATGTAAGATGAGATTGGGTCCCCTTGCCTGATCCCCTGTTTACTGTTGAAAAACCCTGAAGTGAAGCCATTATATTTAATAGAGAAAGAAGGAGTTGAGATACAGCTGTATATCCATGCCACGAAGACTTTGGGAAATCTCATCAGAGCCATTATTCTCACTATTGATTCCCAGTGTAAACTATCATATGCCTTCATTAAGTCCACCTTTAACATAGCATTTTTGGAAGCTTGAGCACGACCATAGCCTTTTAATAATTCATGAGATAACAAAATATTGTCAAGGATATTTCTGTTGGGAAGAAATGCAGACTGATTTCTAGAAATTATTCTGCTAAGGACAACAACAAGTCTAGAGGCCAAAATTTTTGAAATACACTTGTACATAACATTACAACAAGAAATTGGTCTAAAAGAAGCAACAGTAGAGGGAGTCTGGACTTTGGGAATAAGAACCAAATTTGTAGCATTCACCTGCTTTAGAAGTTTTAAGGTGGTGAAAAAATTGTGAACTGCCTTTAGAAAGTCTTTCTTGATTATATCCCAGCTATGGATAAAAAATTTGACATTGAAACCATCTGGTCCTCCACTAGATAGTCTGTTTATAGAAAAAAGTGTGTCTTTAATTTCCTTATCAGTGACCTTTATGACAAGACTGTATGCTTCCTCTGGCTGCACTTCAGGAAATTGCATTTGGGCTAGATTATCAATAGAAGGATTGAAATCATCTTTGTTACCTAACAAATTCTTGAAAAAGTTTAGTAGGGCTTTGTCAACATCAGCAGCATTAGAGTGCAAATCCCCTGCCTCATCATAAATATTAGTAATATGCTCCTTTGCTTGTTTGACCTTTATGGCTGCATGAAAATAAGCAGTATTGTTGTCTCCTTCAGTTGCCCATTTTTGCCTCAGTTGTTGCCTCTTCATATTTCCCTCGGTTTTCAAAGCTTCATTTAGTTGATCAAAAAATTTCTCTCAGTTGCAGCTGCTTCAGGATCATCAGGGTTTGTCATCATTTCCTCCAGGGCTTGTTTGAGTTTCTTCCTTAGCATTGTTGATTTGAAAGTACCATCACCAAATTTGCTCCTAGCCCAAACTCTTAAAGCATCTTTAAAACAAACAAAGAAATATTTTAAAATAGATTCGCAATGCTTTTTAGAAAATGAAACTACCATAAGGTCTCCCGCACACACACAATGCAAACGCAGAATCGAAGGAGGTTTCTCCGTATGATAGTCAAAGATGCTTGATACGCATTAAAAAGAAACATTTGATATTATTACTAGTGCATAGTGTAGGAAAAATCATTTCGAAAGTAAAGATATAAATCTTAGCCAGCATAGGCATTTCACACTTATGCCTACTATAGCTACCATCCAAACAGTGGTGACCACCATAAGTGAATGATAGGTTCTACAACTAAAACCGTACAAGATGCGTATTGAAGTTTGGATTTCCAACAAATGGTCAGGCCAAGGAACTTCCCATTGCCACATAGGTACGCCTCTGGAAAGACGACCCGAGAACCTAACCGGATCTCTGCCAACACAAGGCCGGGTTAATCTTCAAACTGGGTAACTACTGACACGAATATGTCATTCCCCGATCGTAACCGATCTATATTCGAGGATCCTCGATTCCAACAACCACAAAGTAATAAATTTGCAGCAACAACATAGGTTAAGTATCTGGGCTCCATACCATGATACCACCTCTATCCAGAAGGAATGACATACACTAAAGGGGCGCTATCCCTTAATAACCTTGCTGCATCCTTCCTGTTTTGACCATTTCCGGGGTGTGAGGTTCGACGAAGTCTCGTCCACGAAGCCACGCTTTATACAAAAGCTGTGCTTTGATCATCAAATGCTCAACAGCACTTCGTATGCCACATTACCAATTTAGGAATGTATCACTAGTAACCATCAACTACATAACCTCTAAGCTCGTACGTCTCAGAGAAGGGTGTTAAGCTAAGAGAATAAATTCTCCACCACCAATAGAAATATATTTGATAGAAACCAGCTTTACATCTCAAATTGTAACGTCAGATACACATCCATACAAGTCCGTTCCAGGATCGAACGGAACGGAAGGCACTTCCAAAGAAGCCCTTGCAATCCGGATATTTACTAATCACGTCCGGACTTTCCGTCACTAAGGGCGATAAAACCTCTATATCGGAGATCAGCCGATGCAGAGTCATTCGACGGTAATCCTTCCGTTTTCAAAAATATCCGGTCTTCAAAACGGTCTTCAAATGTAATCCATAACGACGTATCACATATTCAGAATGGGTTATACGACCCCAAGGTCCTTTCCCAGCTAACCCGAATAGTGAGCGCTTATTTTGAAAATAAATGTGGCATTCAAATTCAAGCAAATCACAAGAAATACCTATTTAAAGGTAAATATTGAAAGTCGGTTATTTAACTATCAATAGGTATGCACAACATCACCAAATTCCAAATTATTTATTTTCTAAAATATCTTTACAAGATATATATATTTTCCACACTTCAACATTTGAAAACAAATTTCAAATCACTTTTCACCTTTACAACTTTTGAAAACAAATTTCAATCATTTTTCTTACGCAGAAATACTTTCATTTCAAAATGGTTCATTTAAACCAATTAAATAAATCCTTACCGATTTACTTTATATTTACGTTCCAAATCCGTAAATTTATTCCCACACTTCAAAAATAAATCAACGTTTATTTTTAAACAAATTTCCCTTTCTTTTATAAATTCCATAGTGAATTTACAATTTCAAATATCTATGAATACATGATTTCCAAATCGATTTCTAATATTCATTTTCAATTTATCTTTAAAAGATAAAATCTCAAAATATTCACTTCATATTGGAAAACATTTTCATACTTATTTAATAATAATAAGTAATTCACAAATCCATTTATTTTCAACACTTGGAAAATATTCAATATACTTAAATCGAAATTAAGTATATATTTCATTCTTTAAAGAAAACATTCTCTTAACACATTTATTTGGGTCAAAACGAATGTTGCGTAAAACATCGTTACGACGACCCAAAATCACTAGTATAGGGATTCGAAATTAAGATAGATATATAAATCCCAATACTTTATAAAAAAATTCCTTTCAGAAATCATTTACTATAACTACAATGTTATAGTCCACTATTTCCTTATATTTCTCGAAAACGTCTATTTCAACAGTGAATGTTGAAATCTATGGTTTCGACACTTAATGCATTTTAAAACAACCTCAAATATTTTTAATTCCATTTAAAAGATCACTCCCTAAATATTCCTTTAATATATTATTCACTGTTCAAAATCGTGAATATAAATCATTAACCAAATTCAACACTTTCACATATTTAATTCAAAAAATTTCCACTGTCCCAAAATCGTGAATATACTCCTTTAATAAGCTATAAAAATTTACTTATCAAATTCAATCAATCTTGAATTTATAAATCAATGTTTATAAATTCACATTTATATATTATAAAAACTTCAAGCTATAAAATCACTTTATTCACAAATTTTATCCATATCCCATTTACACGCCAAAATCCATATTATAAGTAAATTTAACTATAAATCTTTTATTTTACAAAATCTATTTATTTTATAACTTCTCAATTTATAAATCTATAGATTTCATTACTTACTAATCCATCCATTTACTATTTCATTTTAACACAAAAAACTCGTTTTATAATTCTATTATTTTTAATTTATAAATATCAATTTTATAAATCTTTTGTATAAACCGTTTATAAAAATCCAAAAATCTCAATTCAAACTATTTTATAAAATTCATTAACTCCATATTTCAAAAATCACATTTTAACTATATTTCTCAAAAATCATAAATTTTATAACATTAATTATAACATTTATTTATTTAAAATCAATCAATTCCAAAATTTATATAAAACGTATACTTTCAAAAATCACTTTAAAATCCTTTTAAATTCAAAATCGTTACTTTAATATTTTTAAAACTCCAAAAATAGGCCAATGCTGCAACAACAACAATATATCAATCACGACAATCAAAACATCATATATCAATATGATAATCAACAAATATCACAATATCTGTAATCAAATAAATACTGGTGAGGAATCCATTTGGATCCCTCCAACCTGTTTCTCTGCATCTACAGATGTTAGCACAATACCAATTCCGTTCCAATACGGAATATCGCGGTATATGGGATTTATAAAATATTATCTACTATTATGCGGCGCAATAGGGTCTCATCCGCTATATAATGCGGGAAAATCAACTCCAAGTACATATATAATACCAATTCCAATCAAGATGGAATTATCGCGGTATATGTTTTTAATAAATAACCTCCGCTTAATATACGGCATATAATGTCTATTTTAACAATCAATAGATAATAATTTATCATCCAGGCATACAATCAACAGTTTTAAATCAAACTATTTAAAATTTAAATCGAAACAATTCGATTGAGTGAGAAATTCTCACCTTGGTTTCAATAGAGTTTCAGCGTTTTATTTCGAATAAAATTAAACGCGCGTTTAATTTTACCTGAAATTCAAACTAGCTCCAAACGACTCCAATCCAGTTCCATTGCGTAGTGCTCGACAAAACGAACCCAACGCAAGTCGTTTCGTCCATTTTGACCTCGTATGAAGAAGTTACATCATTTTAAAGATTGAACAAATTATTATATACAAATATTTACAAATTTATTTTAATTTTTCAACCTATATACAATTCAGGCCGTTTGATTTCTGAGATTTCATCAGGGCCGCTCCTTTTCCACTTCATCTTCCACGCGCGTTCTACAAGTAATCACGAACAAAAGGAACCCAAAGCCGCCAAGAAACCCTAATTCACGCGGCCAGTACGACGATTTCGAAGACGATCGGGTAGCTCCATGTTGTTGCTCGCACTTAACTCCACCCACGCCCAGAAGGGTTCGAAACTCGGCCTTACCAACGTCGTGAAAAACGTGCCCGTGCGTTGCGCCTTCCTGCTCGAATTAACGACGATCCATTGCTCCATTTTACATCTTGACCGCTGGATTTGTAGTTCACAACGTGTTCTACAAGTTTGCTTTAGAAAGTTTTTGCTATTAATTGATGGATTCGAAGAAATCAAAGAGGAAAGGAAAGAAAGTATCGGCCATTGATAATGGATAGTGGCGGCTGAAGCAAGAATTAGGGTTTGCTGCAAATTTGTGAAATAAGGGGCCTTCTATAGAAAATTTGCAAATTACTATTCACTCGAAGTTTTCCGAACTCCAAACGAAGCGCGCCGGCTGGCGTTTCTAAGGTTTACCCCGCGTTTTGGACACAACGGAACGTGTTTTGGAGGCTAATTTGATCATCTGTGCGAGTTACGGAAACGATCAAATTTAAATTAAATCGATTTAAACTAATTTCTATGCATTTTGGCTTGCCCCGGACAAAGAGTAAATCTGATTGACACAAAATTTGAAACCTTACAATAATATCACATTACGGATCTAATGAAACTTGTTTCATCGAAATCCAAGACTGTTTGAAAAATGGCTATTTTAACTCGTCAACTTAATATTAAAATATTCAATTTTCGCAATTTAACTTTAAATTCAATTTTAAAAGTTCTATAACATCATTCTAACTTCAATATGATTAAATAAAATTTTACAAATCATTTTCAATCATATTTAACCCAATTTCCAATTATTTATGTAATTTCGACTATTAAATTATCGATTTAATTATGCAGTTAAATCTAGATATTCGAAATAAAATTTATTCGGTTTACAAATTTCACTTATCAATATTTAAAATTAATTAAATATTCAAATTTAAATTGACAGAAATTCTGGGTCGTTACACCTAGTACTTAAATTATAGCTTTCTAGTGATTCTTTCCTAGATTTCTAGTATATCCACTGAGTTTACTTATAGCACATGTTATATCAAGTCTAGTGAAATTCATTACGTACATAATGTTGCCTAGTATACAAGAGTACTCAAGTTGATAAATACTATCACCGCTATTTTTAACCCAGTTTTGGTTCAAATCTATGGGTGTTTTTGCTGATATTATATTATTATTTTTAAATTTTTCAAGTATTTTCCCAATGTAATGTGATTGGGACAACACATTTCGTTGGTTGGTTTTATGTATTTTTACACCAAGTATCACATCAGTGATTCCTTGATCTTTCATATCAAATCTGGCGGAGTGCATATCTTTTGTAGATTTTATTATCTTCTTGTTGCTTCGAAATATTAGTAGATCATCTACATATAGGCATATAATGACATATCCCATATTTGTATGTTTAGAATAGACACGTTTGTCACATTCGTTTATATGAAATCCATTTAATATCATATTTTAATTAGAATGTTCGTGTCATTGTTTAGGCGCTTGTTTAAGCCCATATAATGATTTTCTTAATCTACAAACCTTACTTTCATTTCCAATTTTTAGGAAACTTCTGGCTATTTCATTTATATTTATTCTTCCAGTTCTCCATTTAAAAATGCGGTATTTGCATCCATTTGATGTATTTCTAAATCGAGCGTGGATGCGATTGCTATCAGCATTCTTATTGATGTTATTCTAGTTACTAGAGAATATGTATCAAAATAGTCCAGGTCTTCCTTTTATTTGAAACATTGAACCACAACTCGAGCTTTATACTTGTCTATCAAACCATCAGGTTTCAATTTCTTCTTAAATATCCATTTGTTACCCAAGGTCTTGCATCCTTAAGGTAAATCAACAAACTTCCATGTATAGTTTTCCATAATGGATTCGATTTCGTTATTAATGGCCTCCTTTCAGTAAGGGGCATTGTTGGAGGACATAGCTTGTTTGTATGATAATGGATAGTCTTCTAACATAAATGTGTAGAAGTCTGGACCAAAGGTTTTTGATGTCCTTGATCTTTTGCTTCTCCTCGGTTCCTCCTCTTGTTGATTCGCACTATTTTACTGATCATTTATTTAGTATTCTAAAGAGAATTGGAGATTTTAGTTTCCCTTGGTCTCTTTGAGGATAATTTTCAATACCCTGTTTTAAAGGGTATACAAGTTCGAAAAACCTAGCATTTCTCGACTCAATGATGGTATTTACGTGAATATCATCAATTTTGGATTTATGTACCAAAACGAGATAAGCAGCACTGTTTTGTGCATATCAGTGAATACACAATCAATTGTTTTTGTTCCAATTTTGACTTTCTTTGGTTTAGGAACCTCTACTTTCGCAAGACACCCCCACACTTTTAAGTATTTGTACGAAGGTTGTCTATTTTTCCAAAGTTCGTAGGGAGATTTAGATGTTTTCATTCATGGTATCTTATTCAAAATATGATTTGCAGAAAGAATCGCTTCTCCCCAGAAGTTATCTGGCAATCCAGAACTAACTAGTAAGACATTCATCATTTCTTTAAGAGTTCTATTTTCCGTTCAGCTATACCGTTGGATTGCGGTGAACACAGAGTTGTAGTTTGGTGCATAATGCCATGTTCGATGCAGAATTCCTTAAAGGGAAATTTACATTCCCCTCTTCTATCTCTTCTTAACGCTTTTATTTTCTTGTTGAGTTGATTTTCAACTTCTGCTTTATACTGTTTAAACATGTCGAATTCTTCGTCCTTACTTCTAAGGAGATGCACGTAATAGTAACTTGTAAAATCATCAAATGAAGGTAATGAAATACCTTTTCCACCTCTATTTTGACACATTTTTAAGTCACATACATCTGTGTGTATTAGGTCTAGAGATTCAGTTTCTCGTTTAACATGATAAAACGAGGTTCTTGTCAATTTCGTAAGGTATCGAAATTTACATGGCCTAATCTAGAATGTCATATGTTAGAGGTATCAACAAAGTAAGCATTAGATGAAATTTTATTCATATAACTGTCTGGTACAGTTGTGGTTGCATTTGCCTTAAATAAACCATCATAAACATATCGTCTTCCTATATACACACCTTTTTTTAACAACATAAACTTATCAGACACAAAAGTGAATTTGAAGCCATGCTTGCTAAGCAGTTGTAACACCCTCAATTTTTGATAACATTATTCAGGAGATTTAATAAGATAAATTAAATAGAATATATATACGTTAAGTGATAAGGGGATTGAGACTTGAAATAATTTAATTAAGGCCAAGCCTAATATAGGGCTTAAGAATGGGTTTTTGATTAGTTAAGTTACATAAGGGTATATTAAAAATTTGCTACCTAATGACCCTTACCCTTATATATTATCTTTCCTACCAATTCACTAACCATTCACGTCATTTTGAAAATTTAATGCAAAAAGGAAGGCCGACCCTTTTGAGAACAAGAGGAATACAAATTAAAAGCTAGAGAATCAAGCTTAGGGGAAATCAATCTCAATCCAATCTCCTTGCCTAAATCAAGGTAAATAATAATTCCATCTCTATTTTTTTTTGAATCTTATGTATCGGATTTAAGGGATAAATTCATTCTTAAGATGAATTGAATGATGGTATGCTTGAGATTCGATTTGTTTAATTTAAACAAGTTGTTTAAAAGGGTTTATACGGTTTTAAGGTAAAACAAAGATTTAATGATGTTTAAATGCTATGAGAAACTTTTACGTTATGATTTTGGATTTGGGTTTCAATTTTGATAGTTTTCTAATTTATGGAAAGATTAAATTTCAAAGGAAAATATGGTTATTTGGGATTATTAATTTATTTTGGAAAATATATGGAGAATTTGGGTGTGGAATATTGATATGTTGGATAACATGATGAAAGTGAATTTCTGGAATTTTTGAGGATTTTTCGAAGGTGGTTTGCTATGCAAAATAAATTTTTAGAAGAGGGACTTCTTTGTAAAACTGGCTTTGCTTAATGGAAGGGCTTAATTGATTAACCTAACCACGGTTTAGATCTAAAATTAGCGCCAGTTATTTTGGAAAATAATTTGAAAAAGTTAAGGCAATGAATTTGGTGTTGACATGCAGCAGGTTAGATAGAGAAAAGTTTACTTTAAGAAGAACTAAACCGGGTTTACTTAGAAAGTTGGTTCCGCCTACTTAGGAAAGCACCTTTCGACACAAACGCTTCCACCTTCATCATAGTCGAAACTTACTATGCCGAAACCAATACACAAGGCATCACAATGATGATAAGCAGTGGATTAGAGAAAGGCGAAAAGTAAGTTGTCGAAATCATGGCTTTCGAAGGAGTCGAAACCTTGGTTTGTTTTTAAAAAAGAATTGCGCCTGCCTTTGTTTTTTTAGCCTTCGACGGAGTCGAAGCATATGTTTCGAAATAAGTTTTAAAAGGTTTCGAAAGGTTTGCTATTAACTTAAGTTTGCTTTTGAATGAGTTCCTTTACTTAAGAAAGAATGTTTTCAAAGTGGGGGTTCCGACCTATTTGAAGCGCTGCTACCGTTCTATAGCCATTCGATGGTGTTGAAGATATTAATGTTATCGAAAGGTACTTTGTTTAATAAGTTTAAGCCACTTCCTACAGCTTTCTAAAGGGTTTAGGAGTTTCGACATAATGATTTCAAATAGGGTTTCGACGCCAACCTTCTAATATTTTACCCAGATGTTTTATGCTTTCGAAAGAGATGATGTCGACGCCATCATGTTTCCCCAATGTTTTTATAAATGATAAAGTACATTTTCGAAAGAGATGCTTTCACCTATATTCAATTTGATCCAAATAATGTTTTAAGTATAAACCCAATGCTTTCTAAAGGGGGCTTTCAATGGTTTCAGAAGGGTTACTTCCAATGGGGTCAAAAGTGGTACTTTCGGCTTGTTTCGAAGCTAAGCTTCTAATGGTTAAATATTGATACTTTACTACAATCGAAAGATTTTGAAAGGAAGGTTTTAAAGTATTAAAAGGCAAGAGCCTAATGTTTTGAAGATAAAATTTTATGCTTTCAAAGGAGGTCATCCTATGAAGTCGAAAGCTAGGTTTCGAAGGTATCGAAAGGTTTTATAACCCAAACACTATTTTTAAAAGGATAAACCCATGGCTAAATTAAAGAAAATTATATAATGATTTTGAGAAGAAGTTTTCTTTTATAAAATAATAGGTTAAAGGGATTAATCATGATTTATATTAAACCCAAAGGAGTGGTATTGCTATGTTGTTATGTTTGCTTCTTAAAATATAAGTATATTCACTTTATAATGGACCCATAACTACATTTTGGGGTCAATATGTAGAAGAACCATCTAGGTTAACCCAGTAGTGAATATAAATTGATTAAACTCCCAAATGAGTAGAATTGCATCCAGGTCAGGAAGACTAGGACAAAGGATGCTAAATATAAAAGAAAGATATTAGCAGGGGCAAACAGGTTCTTAGTAAGCCCATGAAAACTATGTATAGGAAAAGCTATTGGCACGGGCCAATTGATTCATAGTTAGCCCATGAAAACTATGTATAAAGGAAGATGTCAGAAAGACAGATTCATAGTACGCCCATGAAAACTATGATTTGATACTGGAAGGGCGAGTAGTTTTGTAGTTAGCCCATGAAAACTATATCCGGATTAAGATATTGACAAATGTCAATAGGTTTCTAGTTATCCTGTGAAAATTAGGGTAAGAAGAAAGGATATTGGGGTCACCAAGAGGTTCCTAGTCAACCCATGAAAACTAGGATAAGAGTAAGATATTGGAGTTACCAATAGGTTCTTAGTGATCCCATGAAAACTACGTAATTGGATAGGGTGTCCCTAAATTTTAAATCGATTATTAGTCAGTCCATGAAAACTAATAGGTTAATAGTAATCCTAGAAACTATAATGGAGACAGACAGTCTAAAATGAATAGGGATGGGTAATATAGAAATTTTGGATATCATCATATTATACTGTTTTGAATTGTTTTAACCATTGTGGATGCAGGAGCATATTATATGGTATTATAAAGGTTTTGAGATACTAGTGAGGGGAAAACCCATTCCGCTAAGCAGCATGGTCTTGCTAGATATCTAAATGGTTTGAGATGGTAGATTATTATTCATACCAGGCTTTATCTCTGACTAGAAGTTTATGTTTTCCCCTTAAACTCTTGGGCACTCAATCAATTTTGAGTAGTTTAAGAGTTGAGGTTTTCAAGTACCTCTTAAAATGAATAAGCTTCCGAAGATGTGTAGATGGCATGATAGCTTTTTTGAGTTCTCTTTTCTTTTGATTCCGCTGTGTTGTTCGTAAAGGAAAAATTATTATATTACATGTATATAATCTGATCATTCAAGGGAGCATCTTCATATGTCGCTCTTGGGCGTATGTGGTAATAATATATTTTCTCTGAACGTGATTTACGAATTTGGGATTATGTAATGAATTGGAAGTATTTTGTAATTAAATGTGATTTTGTTTGAAGTTGGGAACAACTATGCTAAGTTGAGCAGAGACTATGCCAGTTTGGGTGGAAAGTCGTTTGTTGGGATGGAGGATGCTGTTGAGGTTGAGAATTGGCTATTGAGTTGTGAGAGGATCTTTACCAATCTAGACTTGGATGATGGGAAAAAGAGAAGGCTAGCCTCTAGGTAGTTGCAAGGGGCAGCGTTTCCGGAGGAAGAGCTGACATGGGCTGATTTCAGGAGAAGATTTGAGCAGAGGTTTATGTCTGAGGTTGCTATGTCTTCATTAATGAGGAATTTCATGGATCTAGTTCAAGGAGAGATGTCAGTGGTCAAGTACGCTGCTAAATTTGATGAGTTGTCTCGATATGGATATGTTATGGTTGACACTTATGTCAGAAGGAATGAGTGGTTTATTCGAGGATTGAGACTAGAGCTTGCCAAAACGACAATGAACCATATACAAGAACCTTGTAATTTAGTGGTGGAGATGACCATTCGCCATGAAGAGATGCTTTCTATTTCAAATAAGGAGAAGCCAGCAGAATCCCAAGGTCCTCAGGGAAAGAAAAGGAAATTCTTTAAGAAGAAGGGAGCCTAGAATGAGAAAGCTGTCAAGAGGGTAAAGGCTAGTTTGGTATGCTACAAATATGACAAGAAGGGTCATTATGCAAGAAAGTGCCGATCAGGCAAAGGGAAGAAGGCTACAGATAAGAAGAATGTGAAATGCTTTAACTGTGATCAAGTTGGGCATTACAAGAACCAGTGTCTAGAGCCAGTCAAAGCGGACAAGGGGAAGGTTTTTGCCGTTGGTTCATCAGCTAAGCCAACTTCAGCTGATAAATGGAAGACTGTGATGGAAGGTACGTTTTTTAATCAGAGTATACCAGTTAGGATACCTTTTGATACTGGTGCATCACATTCGTTTATATCTCAGTGTTTGGTTGATAGGTTATGCTTAAAACGCATATACCTTGTTACTTTCTTAAGAGTTGTGAATCCAGTAGGAGGGTATGCAACTCTGGAGATGAGATGTGACTAGTTAGAACTTGATTTGTTAGGTTATAAGTTTTCATGCAGTTTGTATGTTTATGATTTCGTAGATTTCAGAATCATTTTGGGTATGGATTGGTTGAGGAGGTATGACTCTAGGATATTCTGCTAGGAAGGGGAGATATATTTGAGACACCCTAATAGTCTTAACCGAATTATATTTTCAGTAGAGAATTCTGACCGAAATAGTTGTGCTTTGTTAAGTGCAATGGAAGTGAAGAAGAGTTAAGTCAGTTTGAATAGCAAGAGAGTTTACAGATGTCTTTGAGCTAGTCACAGAACTACCACCGAAATAAGTTGTTGAGTTTCGAATAGGTCTTGTGCCAGGAGATGAACCTACAAGTAGACCACCTAGCAAGATGACACCAACAGAGATGAAGGAATCGAAGGTGTAGCTAGTGGATCTAGAAGGAAATAATTTTATTAGACCAAGCAGTTTTCCTTGGGGAGCGGGTGTGGTATTCGTGAAGAAACTAGATGGGTCGTTAAGAATGTGTATCGACTATCGTAAGTTGAACGACAGGACGATAAAGAATAAGTATCCTTTACCAAGAATAGCTGATTTGTTTGATCATTTGAATGGAGCCAGAGTGTTTTCCTAGTTGGATTTGGCGATATGGTTCCATCAATTAAGAGTGACAGAGGACAGTATTTCTTTAACAGCATTTCAGACTAGATATGGTTCGTATAAATGGTTGGTAATGCCATTCAGGTTGACTAATGCACCTGCTTTCTTTGTGGATTTGATGAATCAAATCTTCTAAGAATATTTGGATAGATTCGTGTTGGTGTTTATAGATGACATTTTGGTATACTCTAAGGATGAGGGAGAGCATGAAGATAATCTTAGAGTTGTGCTAGAGACACTGAGGTAAAATAAGCTAAAGGCAAAAAATTTCCAATTGTCATTTTTAGAAGAAAGAGGTTAAGTTTCTTGGTCATGTAGTTTCAGAGAAAGGACTGTCAGTCGACCCAGATAAGATCAAAGCTGTGAACAATTGGAAGAGACCACAAACGGTGACCGAGATCAGAAGTTTTCTTGGATTTGCTGGCTATTACTGGAAATTCATTTAGGATTTCTCATGAATAGCAGCACCTTATACTAAGCTTACCAGGAAGGAAGTGAAGTTTGTTTGGTCCGAAAAATGTGAGGAATCATTCCTTAAGTTAATGCATTTGTTGACCAATGCTCCAACGTTAGTAGTTCCAGATGGAAATCAAGGGTTGGTAGTATACACCGATGCATGTGGGACTGGATTGAGAGCAGTGTTGACACAGAAGGGAAAAGTCATTGCCTACGCATCTTGGCAGCTTAGATCGCACGAAGTAAGATATCCTACTCATGACTTATAGTTGGCTGCGGTGATTTTTGCCTTGAAGATTTGGAGGCATTATCTCTTGGGGGAGAGATTTGAGTTGTATACCGATCATAATTCTTTAAAATATTTGTTCTCTTAGAAGGAGTTGAATCTGAGATAGCAGAGGTGGTTGGAGTTTTTGGCTACTTAAAATTTTGGTATAGAATATACCCTAGGGAAAGGTAACAAGGTAGCGGATGCTCTTAGCAAAAGACATCAGAATGTATGTGATGTTGGCAGAATGGAGGGATCTAGAAGCTTTGGCCAGTTGTTGTGTGCAGTTAAGATCGACTACTAGTTCTAGTTAGAGTACTGCCATGTTGTCCTGTTTAGAAGTTCAACCAGTGTTGATCGAGAGAATCACTTCTAAACAGAAGGAGGATCCATTTTTAGCTGCGAGGATCAGTAGACTTGAGGTTGGAACTGGGATCGATGATTTGAAATATTTTTGTTTTGACTATAAAGGATGTTAAGAAAGAAGGGGCGATTATGTGTTCCAGATGTGGAGAACTTAAGGAAAGACGTTCTTGAGGAATGTCATCGATCCTAGTTTATGATTCATCCTGGAGGGACCAAGATGTATCAAGATATGAAGAGGAGCTTATATTGGGAAGGCATGAAGTGGGATATTGGCTTGTGGATAGGTAGTATGTAAACTGTCAACAAGTGAAGGCCGAACAACAGAAGTCGAGTGGGTTGCTTCAGCCTTTAGAGATTCCTGTTTGGACATGGGATTCGATATCCATGGTTTTATAGATGGGTTGCGAAGGTCAAGGAGAGGAAATGAGAGTATATGGTTTACTGTGGACAGGTTGATCAAAAGTGCCCATTTCATTCTAATAAAGTCGATCAGGACAGCACCTGTTTTGGCGAAGTTGTTCAAGGACAACATAGTTAGACTTCATGGAGTTCCTATTAGCATAGTCAGCAATAGAGATACTTTGTTCACTAGAGAATTCTAAAAGAGTCTATAGAATGTGTAAGGCACTAAGCTCAATATTAGTAGTACATATCACCCAAAGATGGATGGGCAGACAAAGAGAGTCAACAAGGTACTTGAGGATTTGTTGAGAGCTTATGTATTAGATTTTAGTGGATCTTGGGAGGATCATGTGCATTTGGTTGAGTTTTCCTATAATAATAGTTATCAGACTAGCATAGGAATGGCTCCTTTTGAAGCTTTGTATGAAAGGCCATGCAAATCACGTGCATGTTGGTTAGAGACTGGAGATAGATTGGTCTTAGATCCGGATTTGGCTAGAGAGGCGTCGAAAAAGATTGAGTTACTCCAAGGGCGGATGAAGGAAGCTCAATCCAGACAGAAGAGTTACGGAGATAAGAGGCATAAAGACCTAGAGTTCTCAGTGGGAGACATGGTTTTCATTAAGGTATCACCAATGAAGGTTGTGGTACGGCTTGGAATGTCGGAAAAGTTGACCCTGAGATTTGTTGGTCCATTCTAAATTATAGAAAGGATTGGAAAGATCGCATACAGAGTTGAGTGGCCGAGCAGTATAGCAGGCGTCCATAATGTATTTCATATGCCTCATCTTCGCAAGGATGTGCATGATCCAAAGGCTACTATTCCTTTAACAGGGTTGGAAGATCTAGTTATAGAGCCTAATTTTACTTTTGTTAGACAACTAGTTTGGGTTACAGCCAAAGATGAGAAAAGATTGAGGAACAAGAAAGTCAAGTTGGTGAAAGTTCAGTGGAGCGACAACGAGAAGGACTGTAATTGGGAGACAAAGGACAGGATTTGAGATACTTATCCTGATTTGCTTTTAGGGTATGTCTATATTAGATTTATATAGATAATTCCTAGTCAGGTAGGCTATATGGTTGTTAGGATTCATTATAGATGATTGCTATGCTTGGTATTTAATCCTTACTAAATTTTGAGGACGAAATTCTTTAAAGAGGGGAGCCTGTAACACCCCTAATTTTTGATAACATTATTCAGGAGATTTAATTAGATAAATTAAACTGAATAATGTAAATGTTAAGTGATAAAGGGATTGAGACATATAATAATTTAATTAAGGCCGAGCCTAATATAAAACTAATGGGCTTAAGAATGGGTTTTATATTAGTTAAATTACATAAGGGTATATTAGGAATTTGTTGCCCAATGACCCTTAGCCTTATATATTTTCTTTCCTACCCATTCACGTCATTTTGAAAATTTAACGCAAGAAAGAAGGCCGGTCATTAAGAGAACAAGAGGAATACAAATTAAAAGCTAAAGAATCAAGCTTAGAGAAAATCAATCTCAATCCAATCTCCTTATCTAAATCAAGGTGAATAATAATTCCATCTCTATTTTTGTTTGAACCTTATGTATCGGATTTAAGGGATAAATTTGTTTTTAAGATGAATTGAATGATGGTTGCTTGAGATTCGATTTCTTTAATTTAAACAAGTTGTTTAAAAGGGTTTATACAGTTTTAAAGTAAAACCAAGATTTAATGATTTTTAAATGCCGTGGGAAAATTTAATGTTATAAGAAACATGATTTTTGAGTTGGGTTTAAATTTTGATAATTTTCCAAGTTATGGAAAGATTAATATGAATTTTCAAAGGAAAAGATGGTTATTTGGGTTTACAAATTTATTTTGGAAAATATATGGGAGTTTGAGTTTGGAATTTTGATATGTTAGATAACATGGTTAAAGTGAATTTTTGAAATTTTTATGGATTTTTCCAAATTGATTTGCTATGCAAAATAAATTATTTTAGAAGAGGGACTTCTTTGTAAAACTGGTTTTGCTTGGCTTAACTGATTAACTTAACCATGGTTTAGATCTGAAATTAGCGGCAGTTATTTTGGAGAAGAATTTGAAAAAGTTAAGGAAACCAATCCGGTGTTGACATGCGACAGGTTAGTTAGAGAAAATTTTACTTTAAGAAGAACTAAACCATATTTACTTACAAAATTGGTTCCGCCGAATTTGGAAAGCACCTTTTGACACAGAAACATGCGCCTTCATCTTATCGAAACCTACTATGTTGAAACCAATCACAAGGTATCACAATGATGGTATGCAGTGGATTGGAGGAAGGCGAAAGGTAAGGTGTCGAAAGCATGGCTTCCGAAAGAGTCGAAACCTTGGTTTGTTTTTAAAAAAGAAAAGCGCCTGCCTTTGTTTTGTTTTAGCCTTAGACCGAGTTGAAGCATATGTTTTTGAAAGAAGTTTTAAAATATTTCGAAAGGGTTTCCATTAACCTAAGTTTGCTTTCGAACGAGTTCATTTACTTAAGAAAGAATGTTTAGAAAGAAGGGGTTCCGACCTATTCGAACCCCTGCTGCCGTTCTATAGCCTTTCGATGGTGTTGAAGATATCAATGCCGCCCAAAGGTACTTTGTTTTATAAGTTTAAGCTACATCCTATAGCTTCCTAAAGGGGTTAGGGATTTCAAAGGCAATGCTTTCGAAAGGGGTTTCGACTCCAACCTTCTAATATTTTACCCATATGTTTTATGCTTTTGAAAGAGATGGTGCCGATGCCATCATGTTTCCCCAATGTTTTTATAAATGATAAAGTATGGTTTCGAAAGAAATGCTTTCGCCTATACTCACTTTGACCCAAATAATTTTTTAAGTATAAAATCAATGCTTTCGGAAGGGGGACTTTCAATGGTTTCGGAAGGGTTACTTCCAATGGTGTCGAAATGGGTACTTTCAAGTGGTTTCGAAGCTAAGCTTCAAATGGTTAAATATTAATGCTTTACTACTATCGAAAGGTTTTGAAAGGAAGGTTTTAAAGTATTAAAAGGTAGGAGCCTACCTATTTGAAGATAAAATTTTATGCTTTCGATGGAGCTCATCCTATGAAGTCAAAAACTAGGTTTCGAAGGTATCGAAAGGTTTTATAAACCAGATTCTATTTTTAAAAGGATAAACCCATAGCTAAATAAAGGTGTTTATATAGTGGTTTTGAAAAGAAGCTCTCTTTGATAAAATAATAGGTTAAAAAGGATTAACCATGTTTTATATTAAACCCACGAGAGCGGTATTGCTATGTTGTTATGTTTGCTTCTTAAAATATAAGTACGTTAACTTTATAATGGACCCATAACTGCATTTTCAAGATAAAGGGTAAAAGAACCAGCTAGGTTAACCTAGTAGTGAATATAAATTGATTAAACTCCTGAATGAGTAGAATTGCATCCAGAAGGTTAGGAAGACCAAGATATATGATGCTAAACATAAAATAAAGATATTGGCAGAGGCCAATAGGTTCTCAGTTTGCCCATGAAAACTGTGTACATGAAAAGATATTGGCAAGGGCCAATAGGTTCATAGTTAGCCCATGAAAACTATGTATAAAGGAAGATGTCAGAAAGACATGTTCATAGTAAGCGCATGAAAACTATTATTTGGTACTGGCAGGGCCAGTAGGTTTGTAGTTAGCCCATGAAAACTATATCTGGATTAAGATATTGACAGAAGTAAATAGGTTCCTAGTTAGCTCGTGAAAACTAGGGTAAGAAGAAAGGATATTGGGGTCACCAATAGGTTCCTAGTCAGCCCATGAAAACTAGGATAAGAGTATGATATTGGAGTTACCAATAGGTTCTTAGTGATCCCATGAAAACTATATAATTGGACAGGGAGTCCTTAAATATTTAACAGGTTATTAGTCAGCCCATGAAAACTAATAGGTTAGTAGTAATCACAGAAACTATAATGGAGACAAATTGTCTAAAATGAATGGGGATGTGTAATACAGAATTGATTCATTTGTTTTGCATATCATCGTATTATACTGTTTTGAATTGTTTTAAGCATTATGAATGCAAGAGCACAGTATATGGTTTTATAAAGGCTTTCAGATACTTGTGCGGGGAAAATCCATTCCGCTAAGTGGCATGGTCTCACTAGATATCTAAATGATTTGAGATGGTAGATCATTATTCATACCAAGCTTTATGTTTGACTTAAAATTTTTGTTTTTCCCTTAAACTCTCAGGTAATCAATTGATTTTGAGTAGTTTGATAGTTGACGTTTTCAGGAACCTCTTAAGATGAATAATCTTCTGGAGACGTGCAAGAGGCATGATAGATTTTTAGAGTTCTCTTTTCTTTTGATTTTTCTATGTTTTTTATAAAGACAAAGTTGTTATATTGCCTGTGTATACTCTGATCATCAAAGGGAGCATCTTCGTATGTCGCTCTTGGACGCATGTTGTAATAAATATATTTTCTCAAAATGTGATTTGCGAATTTGGGATTATGTAATGTATTGGAAATATTTTGTAACGAAATGTGATTTTGTTTGAAGTTTAAAATTTTTCTATATTCATGTGTTTTTATGTATCAATGAATCTACAACCGCCGTATTTGATCGTCGAGGATTAATAACTATGGATGACTGCAGCATCCGTAGCCGTTAATTTTGGACCACCAAGTATGGGAGATGTTACAGCAGTGATTCGAAAATCAGGTTCTTGTGGATATCTGGAAATGAAGAACATCTTCCAAAGTTAGTTATTTTCCAAAATTCATTTTCAGTACAATCTTTACTTCGCCTTCGACTTTTGATGCGGATGAATTACCCATAAAAAGTTGTTCGTCCTCGGTAGTAGTTTTTTAGGTTGTGAACATCCACTTTTTTGCACATATGTGTCGTGTGGCTCATGTGTCTACAAATCATTCTTTCGAGTCACCAACAAGGTTGCATTCGGACATTACTGCACATAAGTCCATATCAGATACGCCTTCTGAGATGTCAGCCATGTTTGCTTCTGATTTCTTTTTCTTGGGTGTGTAACATTCGACGGCTTTTTGTCATTTCTTCCCACAATTATGGCATGAAACTTGAAATTTCTTTGATTTTTAAGAGCATGCTCACGGTTCCTTTTGTTGGGTTTCTCTAACTCGACTACATTTGCTTTGGCAATCATGGATTCAAAGTCTTCTCTAAGATTTTCGGTTATCTTCCTCAATCCTCAATCGGATTACAAGTTCATCCATTGTCATCTCCTTGTGCTTGTGCTTAAGGTAGTTTTTGAAATCTTTCGATGATGGAGGAAGCTTTTCAATTGTAGCAGCAATCTGAAAGGATTCACTTAGAGTCATTCCTTCATCATGCAGTTGATGAATGATGATTTGTAATTCTTGAATCTGATTGATAACAGTCTTTGCATTAATCATTTTTAAGTCAAAGAATTTCCCTGCTATGAATTTCTTCATGCCCGTGTCTTCGGTTTTGTACTTTTTCTATAATGCTGTCCAAAGTGCTCTGAAAGTTCGAGCAGTACAATATACATTGTACAGGCAGTTGTCGAGCCCATTTAATATGTAGTTCTTGCACATAAAGTCAGAACTCTTCTAGACATTCAAGGCTTCAACTTTTGTTGCGTCAGGTTCTAATTCTTCGACCACGAGAGCATCTTCTGTAAGAAATTTTGCAAGGCCCAAAGCCATCAAGTAAAACAACATCTTTTGCTGCCAGCATTTGAAGTCCATCCCTATGAACTTTTCTTACCGTTCTCCATGAGACAGCATCAATGTTGGAACCATACTTGTAAACTGCGCAGTAATCACAGTCTGTGTTGGTGTAGAATTATTGCTTTCATGAGACATTTTCATCTACAAAAAACAGCCAATAATAAATTAATATTGGTTCAAGATTGTTATTCATAATGTCAGAAAAGTGTTACGAAATTGTTAGACAGTAACGTCAGAAAAGCGTTACGAAACTGTATGCAAAAAATGTTAATAATAACATTACGAAAGTGTTACGAGACTGGTACAATTATATTGCAAATTGCAACAATAATAAACTTTCATAGGCACATCGTAAAAATGTTACAAGCTGAACTGTGTAGTTAACAAATAAAGCAATAAACAGCGTACTGATGTCTAAGCTCAGCGTTTAAAAGCTGTTTGCTTGAAACAATATTGCTCCCTCTGCAGCGCTTAAGGATATCGAGCAAATGTTTCGCAAGATGAAATGGACCTTCTCTACGATGCTGCACAACAATCACAGAGCACTGACGAACTCAAGAGAGTATTTTTAAGAATAGAATGCCTTGAGGAGAAAGAAAATGCAGAAAAAATTTAATGTACGTACTTTCTTTCTTTCTACCTATATATAGGCACGGGGAGGTGCAACTATTCGGTAATAGATGCATGTTCAAATGGATGCGACTGTTGGAAAGGTTGCGACCCTTTACCAGGTGGTGCGACTGTTCTAATATGCCTCAAACTCCCATTCGCCAGTGTCGCGGATGTAGGTGCGGGTACGAATTTGGGCTAGGGCTTGGGCATGGGCATGGACATGGGTGCGGGCACGCGCGTGCAGGGTGGTGCGTTGCACCACCCATCATGGCTTGTGTCTCTCTTTGTCTATAAGAATTATCATAGTGTCCACATGTTAGTATATAAACACAAATAGTTTACTTTATTCTAAGATGTGGGACTATTCATCTTCCAAAGCATATATTGTGTTTACATTCCCTAATACAACTCGTTCATTTCTAATAACCCCCACATGAATGAGTAATTTTTTAATTTGTTCTTAAAAATATGCGAAACATTTATCTTATCGGGTAAGTAGCACATTGGCCTTGAATTTTCCTGGTTTTTATCATTTTGACTTACTAGTGAATTAGTGGACTAGATTTTCTTTGAACCATAAGCCTTTTGTGTAAATCTAAAATAGACAATAAGGCAATAAGTGTTTCTAATCCTCCTTGGTTCTTTGTTTGTGTTTTTTGCCATGAACACCAGCTTGGTCTCATGAGTTCTTTGGAAAATTTCGCCTTACAATTCTACTTGAAGAGGTGTCTTCGCACTCACGTATGTGATTCTATAACGGGTATTTTCACAATACTCTACTTGGTTCTTAATATTACCAAGTATAGACATCACTAAAAGTATAGAAAATTATCTTATTTTCCGACGAGTAGTGCACTGACTTATCTTAAGAATGGTTTTAATATTTACAGTGGTATCAAGTTCATCTAAACTTAATTGTCCCTTTGAACCTAGATCTTGGGATCTCCAGTCAGCTAGGTGGGGTTTCTGTTTGGATACTTTTGGCACAGGTCCTTACTAAGGTTCAAAATACACAAAAAATCCTTCACTAAATTTCAGTGTAAATTAGGTCTCTGTTTTTTATTCATGATTATTGCAGAGCATGATGCAAATTTTCATAAAAGTTGCCGACATTTTGCAACTTTTCTGTACATTATGAGCATAGTGTATGAAAGTTGCTGAAATATCAGCACTTATTTATAAAATTTGCTGACATTTCAGCAACATTTATGTACACTGTGAACATAGTTTATGAAAGTTGCTGAAATATCAGCACTTATTTATAAAAGTTTCTAACATTTCAGCAAGAATTTTTCTTTGTTTCTAGAAAATAGGGACCGGATTTACAATGAAACTTTGACAGGGAAAGTTGCTGAAATATCAGCACTTATTTATAAAAGTTGCTGATATTTCAGCAATAATTTTTCTTTGTTTCTAGAAAATAGGGACCGGATTTAAAATGAAACTTTGACAGGGACCCGCTTTACAATATGAAAGTATGATAGGGATGCCTCCCTAATTTCCACTTTCCGTTTAAAGAAACTTTTAGTTTATAGGCCTTAACCCTATTCTCATTGATATAATATTACCTTCTCTCTGGGTAAACCTTTTGTTAGTGGATGTGCAATGTTATCGTTTGATCTTACACAGTGAATTGTGATAAACCTATTGGAGAGAAGTTGTCTAACCGTTTTATGTCTATGATGAATATGTCTAGACTTGCCATTATAAAGCTTACTATTGGCCCATCTAATAGCTGATTAAATGTCGTAATGTATGCTTATTTGAGGTACATATTTTTCCTAATTCAGAACATCTTTTAAGAAACCTCGAAGTCGCCGCTTCATCTACGACTTTGTCTTAGGCAATATATTCTGATTCCATGGTTGATCTTTCTATACAAGTTTGTTTAGAGGATCTCCAAGATATTGCCCCACTTGCTAAGGTAAACACATATCCACTAGTGAGTTATGTATCTGATGAACCATTTGTCTAGTTTGCGTCACAATACCCTTCTATTACAGATGTGTATCTATCATAATGTAGTCCAAGACTTTGTGTATACCGTAGGTATCCTAGTACTCGAATTATAGCTTTCTAGTGATTCTTTCCTGGATTGCTAGTATATCTACTGAGTTTACTTACATCATATGCTATATAAGCCCTAGTGCAGTTCATTATGTACGTAATGCTGCCTAGTATATGAGAGTACTCAAGTTGATAAATACTATCACCGCCATTTTTAACCCAGTGTTGGTTCAAATCTACGAGTGTCTTTGCTGATATTATATTTTTTTGTTTAAACTTTCCAAGTATTTTCCCAATGAAATGTGATTGAGACAACACATATCCTTGGTTGATTTTCTATATTTTTTCACCAAGTATCACATCAACGTTTCCTTGATCTTTCATATCAAATCCGGCGGAGAGCATACCTGTTGTAGATTTTATTATCTCATTGTTGCTTCCAAATTTTAGTGGATCATCTACATATCGATATATAATGAAATATGACATATTTGTATGTGTAGAATAAACACGTTTGTCACATTCATTTATATGAAATCCATATAATATCATATTTTTATCAAATTTTTCATTTCATTGTTTAGGCGCTTGTTTAAGCCTATACAGTGATATTCTTAATCTACAAACCTTACTTTCATTTCCAACTTTTAGGAAAACTTTAATTGTTTCATGTATATTTCTTCTTCCAGTTTTCTATTTAAAAATATAGCCTTTACATCCATTTAATGTATTTCTAAATTTGAGCATGGATGCGATTGCTACCAGCACTCTTAATAATGTTATTCTAGTTACTAGAGAATATGTATAAAAATAGTCCGGGTCTTCCTTTTGTCTAAAACTTTGAACCACAATTCGAGCTTTATAATTGTCTATTGAACCATCAGGTTTCAATTTTTCTTAGATATCTATTTATTACCCAAGGTCTTGCATCCTTGAGGTAAATCAACTAATTGTTATGTATTGTTTTCCATAATGGATTCAATTTCGTTATTAATGGCTTCCTTCCAATAAGGGGCATTGATGGAGGATATGGCTTGTTTGTATGTTAATGGATTGTCTACTAACATAAATGTGTAGAAGTCTGGACCAAAGGTTTTTGATGTCATTGATCTTTTTTCCTCCTTGGTTCCGCCACTTATTGATGAGCACTATTTTGCTGATCAATATTTTGTTCGGTATTCTCAAGGGAATTGGAGATTTCAGTTTCCCTTGGTCTCTTTGGAGGATAATTTTCAATACCCTATTTTAAAGGGTATACGTTTTTGAAAAATTAAGGATTTCTCGACTCAATTATGGTATTTACATAAATATCATCAATTTCGGATTTGTGTACCAAAAACGGGTAAGTGGCACTGTTTTGTGTATGTCCAACTAATACACAATCAATTATTATTCGTCCAATTTTGACTTTCTTTGGTTTAGGTACCTCTACTTTAGCAAGACACCCCCACACTTTAATTATTTATAGGAAGGTGATCTATTTTTTCAAAGTTCGTGGGGAGATTTAGATGTGTTCTTTCGTGGTATCTTATCCAAAATATAATTTATAGAAAAATAGCTTCTCCCTAGAAGTTATCTGGAAATCTAGAACTAATTAGTAAGGCATTCATCATTTCTTTAAGAATTCTATTTTTCTGTTCGGCTTTACCATTAGATTGTGCTGAATAGAGGCTATAGTTTGGTGTATAATGCCGTGTTCGGCACAAAATTTCTCAATTGAAAATTCTTGTTCTCCTCCTCTATCACTTCTTAAAGCTTTTATTTTCTTGTTGAGTTGATTTTCAACTTCTGCTTTGTACTATTTAAACATGTCAAATGCTTCATCCTTACTTCTAAGTAGATACACATATAGTACCTTATACAATCATCAATGGAGGTAATGAAATACCTTTTTCCACCTCAAGTTTGACACATTTTTAATTCACATACATCTGTATGTATTAGGTCTAGAGATTCAGTTTATCGTTCATCATGATGAAACTAGGTTCTTGTCAATTTTGCTTCTGCACAAACTTGACATTTATAGTTGGAATCTATGTTGCATTTTGGTATAAAGTCTAGTTTAATCAATTTTCGTAAAGTATCGAAATTTACATAGCCTAATCTAAAATGCCATAAGTTAAAGGAATCAACAATATAAGCAGAAGATTGAATTTTTTCATATCATTGTGTGGTACAATAGTGGTTACATTTGCCTTAAATAAACCATCACAAACATATCATCTTCATATTCCTACCTACACTCCATTCTTAGACAACGCAAACTTATCAGACAAAAAAGTGAGTTTGAAGCCGTGCTTGCTAAGCAGCGATCTGGAAATCAGGTTCTTGCGGATCTCTTGAACTTGAAAAACATCTGCAAAAGTTAGTTCTTTTCCAGAAGTCGTTTTCAGTACAATCTTTCCTTTGCCTTCGACTTTTGATGCGGATGAATTAACCATAAAAATTCGTTCATCCTCAGTTGCAGTTTTGTAGATTGTAAACATCAATTTATTTTCACATATATGTCGTGTGACTCATGTGTCTACAAGTCATTCCTTCGAGTCACCAACAAAGTTGCATTCGAACACTACTGCACATGAGTCCATATAAGACATGCCTTTTGAAATGTCAGCCATGTTTGCTTCTGATTACTTTTTCTTAGGTGCGCGACATTCGACGGCTTTGTGTCCTTTCTTCCCACAATTATGGCATGAACCTTGAAATTTCTTTGATTTCTTAGGAGCATACTCATGTTTCCTTTTGTCAATGAATTTCCCTACTATGAATTTCTTCATGTTCGCATTTTCGGTTTTGTACTTTTTCTTTAATGTCGTCCAAAGTGCTTTGGAAGTTCGAGCAGTACAATATACCTTGTATAGGCCGTTGTCGAGCCTATTTAATACGTAGTTCTTACACATAAAGTCAAAACTCTTCCTGACATTCAAGACTTCAACTTTTGTTGCATCGGATTCTAATTCTTCGACTACGGGAGCATCTTCTGTAAGAAACTTTGCAAGGCCAAAGTCGTCTAGTAAAACAGCATCTTTTGCTACTAGCGTTTGAAGTCCATCCTTGTGAACTTTTCCATCCGTTCTCCATGAGGCAACGTCATTGTTGGAACCATACTTGTAAATTGAGCAGTAATCACAGTCTGTATTGGTGCAAAATTTTTGCTTTCATGAGACGTTTTCGTTTACAAAAAACAGCCAATATTAAATCAATATTGTTTCAAGATTGTTATTCGTAACGTCAGAAAAGTGTTACAAAATTGTTAGACAGTAACGTCTAAAAAGCGTTACGAAACTGTATACAAAAAATACTAACAGTGACGTTACAGAAGTGTTACAAAACTGGTATAACAACAAACTGTCACAGGCACGTCGCAAAAATGTTACGAGTAAAACTGTGCAGTTAACAGCGTACCGATAGTATTGTCCGCAAACGCCTATTCGTCTGCAAATACGCCTCAAACACCCATTCGTCTGTAAATGCGAACGCGCGCGTGGGTTGGTGCGCTCGTCATGGCTTGTATCTCTCTTTATCTATAAGAATTATCAAAGTTTTCACATCTTTTTATATAAAACCAAATTGTTTATTATATTCTAAGATGTGGCACTATTCATCTTCCATGGCAATTAATGTCTTTTCATTCCCCAATACTAGTCATGCCTTTCTAACATGCTTTCCTTCCTTCTCTTATTTAAATTTGCATTAGTTTAAAGTCTGAGAATTTTAGTACAGACCACTTTGCTTTGTTTTGAGTATCCATTCACTGAATTGATTTTAGTTATACTTCCCGTTTTAATTACATTCTTTTACTTCATTTTTTTAGTCTCACCTCTAGTGTCTTACCTACCTTTGTATTACGGGTCAATAACATGCAAGTTATGGGATAGAGCAATTTTGTTTAGGTGTATATGTAATTGAAATCTGCCCTTCCAATATACTTTGTTCTAGCTTGCAAACCCTCTGTGTGTACATCATATATATACTCATTTGAGGTTGTAAACACAAGTTTGACAAATCAATATAAATGGATTAAATTAAAATATTTAAGTGGTCGTTAGTTGTCATTTTATACATGTATGAGATTTTAGTATATGTATATGTATACACATAGTTTAAGTTGGACAATGAGTAAACTAAACTAATTTGGATGTTTTATAGTAGTTTTTGATTATAATATATTACGAATACATTTTGATATGTTAATATTTAGTTTCACTAAACTGTTTTACATGTCTTAAGACCCTGCATTTTGTTGCATAAGTTTAGAGTTACTTTATACTTTTTCTTTCACCTTGTTGTTGTGCTAATAATGTATATCTACTAGTTTAAATCAATTGCTTATATGTTTGGTTAATCTGGACGATGCCGAGATTTACTTTATCTTCACTTTTTTAGTATGTCACATATACGTAATTTTCCATTAAAATAAATTAAGCAAATACACTCAAACTCTAACAAATATTTATTAGTTATTATTTAAATATCCATATGGAAGAAGATTTAATTTTAGTAAAGTAAAGAAAGGATTACATAATGTGTTATAATGACTATTTGCATGGGTGCGGGGAAGTTGTCAAAGTTTGGATACCATATTTTTACATTGTTTTGGTTACCCATGTTTTGCGTGAGTTAATATGGGAATTCTTTTGGTCTTGTGAACTCTTTTTAGTCATGGGTGCCAGGCAATGTTTTGCATTGATTTGCATGCTTAAGCTTATTTATATTTATATGTTTGAGGAAGTGTTTGCTGGGTTTATATTTAGGTGGATGGCCGTTTTTTTATATGTTTTGCAATCATATAACCACACGCTTTCAAGACAAATATCTTACTTTGCTTTACCTTTCACATCCTACTACGTATAGGCTAGCTTTCACATATTATAGAAGATTTTTTTTTTCGATTTGGCACACCATTGTAAAGTAATTACACAAGTCCAGTTTTAAAACTACTAACAAATACAGCGCTGCTTTGATCAGTTCAACGCTGAACTGGCCAACATGCATTGACGACATTTTAAATATTGCCGCTGTAATTTTTTTAAGAAATAACACTGACGATAGTTCAAAAACCGTCTGTGTTTTTTTTTAATTGGATCATTTTGAAAAGGCGCCAACTAAACTGGAAAAAGAAAGAAACACTGGCGGCATTTGAAATATCGCGAGTACACTCTGACCAGTTCAACGCTGAGCTGACCAAAAAAGTGCTATATTTGATATTAGTGTCAAAAAGACGCCATTTGCGTAATAAGTTTCAAAACGGGAGCTAAAATGCAAAAAATTCACATATTATAGTATCGACATGTCCCTTTAGCTAGCTTGTAATATTGATTTCATGCATTGAGTACCCGAAGACTTGTTTTTTTAGTTTCATGAATATGCTCATGTATATTCATGTATGTTATTTTTTTCTTTTATTACTAAATATAATTTTATTTATCAAAGTATGTGTCAAACTGCTCTATACTATTTTATATCTTTTGTAATGACTATTTATTCAGTTTTCTTTTTATTTCTAGTAATATTGAGAAATATCAAATTATTTTAAATCTATTTTTATATTAGTTTCTTATTGTTGATTTCTTGACCTTTTTATATTGATTCTAGTGACATGAGTGATTTACCGTTGAGTTTGATTTGCTTAGTGTTTTAGTGTGATACGGTGATGGCATCGTTGTTTATATTTATTATGATTATTCCATGCGACGAGAAATTAGAATAAATGGTTTAGTGATACCATCCGGCATGGGACCATCGGTACAACTTTTTCGGTTATTCTTTAGACTTGTCATATAGTACTAAAGGGCGAGTGTTGTATGTGAACATTGAATAAATAGACTAATAACACATGGTGGTATGGGACGATGTTGTGTTATTCATTCTTTATTCTTTGCTCGTAGATGCGACTCAATACGGGGTATGTTTTGTGTGACTCGCTGCAGTGAGTATTTATGGAGGCAACTTGTTAGCCATATTGTTTGGGTACATTAAGTGTATGTCTACAATTGTCCAACTCCCTTTATGTTTTGAAAGTAAACTAGATTGGCAATGTCCACTTTGGCGGTCTGATCATGGAGCCGATCTCGAAATCTGCAACACTATTATTGTTTATAGTATTTGATGCGCATCACGAGAGATTAGTAGTTGGTTGCCCCCTTGTGACGCATAGACCAGCAGTCAGTTACCATGGGGACACATGTCGGTAATCATGGCCGAAGAGGCTACGCGTTGTCAAGACTATGTGGATCATTGTCACGATACTAAGAGAGGAGAGGTAATGGTAACCGATGACTGTAGGAGTCGTGTCATATAGATCACGTGTGGCTCCTGGAACAAGCAGACTACTATTAGTCTTCCGTTTGGTTCTAGTATATGTAGATGTATGTGGGTGGTAGATAAACATATATTGTGTATGGATGAGATTATACGTGAGACTGTGCCCAGAGTATGGTCAACCCCGTATCCTTCTCAAGCAGATGACCTATTTATTATTGATTTGTTGTTTCTATCTCTTAAGACCTTTTAGCTGAGAGTTTTGCCCCTCTAAGGGATGTAGGTCAGGATATATGATTTGTCCCGTTGCGACATTGTTATGAGCTGGCTCAATTCTTTCTTATTGATTTTATTGATTTGATATTGGTATTTCATAGTATGAGATTAAGAGAGTAGTGGACATTGCTTCATTACTGTCCGACTTCACTTGAGGATGTCTCATTATTGATTATTTTGGATTTGATATTGATTTCTGGATTTGTATGATTCACCCTTTCGTATTGACTCTATGAATTTCGGATAAATGTATTTCTATATAGGTGAGACGTCTTTTAATATTAGTGTTGATTGTTTCATATGAATTTGAGTTATTTGTGAAGCATGATGTCTTGAAAACTGTATATTGTATTATATAAATATTACAAACATATATTTCTATACTTATTTATCTATCATGGCACGTTAGTTAATGATTTGAGTATCATTGATTGTGATATTATATTGTTATTTCTTGTACATTATTACCCTTATTTATGATCCTTTCCTATGTATTATTATATAATACTCAGGTTGGTCCAAGACGTTTCACTTATAGGGACAGAGACTAGTTTGAGTTGTGGGCATAGATGGGACTAGGCTGTAGCATTACAGTTTACAATCCGTGTATTTTATAATTTCATGTATGTATATTCATGTAATATATATTAGATATACTTTGTATATTATATTATCGTTGTTTTTGGCTCTGTGTTCTTAGTGATATATTGTATATTATGTACTGTTCCTTCCTTGAGGCACACGTGTCTATTGCTTTGTACCAATACTGTGTACTTATATGTGAGACACATGTATATTTGATGTTTTAATACATACCAGTACTAGTCCAAGGGAACATTCATATATGTATCCCATATAGGCTCATTCTCTATGTTATCTGATAGTATTACTCTGTGATACTCTTTAATAATATGGGTATAGAGGTGGCGTGTATCAAAGCAGGTTCAAAATAATACATTGTATATAGGACTCGAGTCATTGGCCTAGTTGGGACTTAGGGTCCCTGTCCCTTGGGAGTGTCGGGAAATTTTCTATTTAAGAGATATTATATTATGTATGTGTGTATGTGTCTATATATATATATATATATATATATATATATATATATATAATTATTGGGATAATCATCAAGGGGCTAGTTGTAATTTTACAAATATATTTAAGTAGGTATAATAAATTTCTTAACATTTCAAATATGAATTATAGAGTGGTTGGAGTAACAACGATGAAAGGATTTAGTCAAACCCGTGATATTTATTTTTGTAAGTTTGGAAGGTCCGACATTGTAGTGGAGTTTTGATTTGTTTCATCAGAGTGCATAGCAGAATATTAGTTTCCGCTGAGTACCTTATTTAGTCTCTTGTTTTTATTTGATAATTTGAAATTGTGGAATTGGATTTGAATTTTTTGACTTATGTGTAATTATTAAAACTTTGAAATGAATTTAATTAATTGATTTATACTTATTGGAGATAAACATAAATAACGATGTCTATTATTATAACCTGCTTTTATAAATGGTTTTTCAGATAGCATACATACAGATGTGTGTTTTAAAGATTGTTTGGAAATGGTGGTAATAACAATAATAATAAGTATTTGGTGAAAGCAAAGGTTTATCGTATATAAATATTGGTTATTATTATCAACAATTTAAAAATTGAAGTGAATTTTTTTAAAATGGTACTTTATACACAACATGTCACAAAGACAACATATCACATATCAATAAACGTTCGAACCACGCTACGCAAGTTTTGTACTTGTGACATCTTGCATCAAAGCCGAATCACTTAACCACTTGGACAATGGTTTTTGTTCAAAGTGAATATTTTAATTAGGAATTATTTGAAAAGTGTATATACACACACACACATATATACAATAAGTAAATTATTGAATGGAAATTTGGTAATTAATTTTGAAACTAGTATATATTAAAAATAAATTTGCGAAAGTAATATTTATAGATATTTTGGTAACAAAAATAATTGTGCTAATTTGTCCATTGAGTGTGTTATGGATTTTGATTGATGCGGGTGCGGTGTAACAACACAGTATTTTGTGATTATTTTAATTGTTTATTTTAATTATTTAAATTGAAATTGCTGATTTAAAAAAATTATTTTATTTATTGAAATGAATAATTTTTGTTATTTTAAAAGTATATTTTGATTTTGTGTGAATTATAATTTCAAACCTGAATAAATAGGATATTTCCAGAAAAGTGGATTTTTGGTCAATCTGGTCAAACTTTGACTTATAAATTTAAAATTTGAATATCTGAATTTTTGAATTTTATCTTTTATTATGAAAATATATTAAATTTCATGAATACTACTTTTCGTTTCGTTGAAATCCGATTTATATTGTGAAAGTTATGCTTTTTACAATATTGTATGTAAATTGATTTATTTAATAAAATTGTTTATTTTAATTTACATAAATAATATTTTTATTTGTCATATTATGTTTTAATATGTGTTATATGATATGTTAGGTATATATTTTTATTTTAAAATATTTTAAAGTAATGTTATAATTTTTCCAAAGCTTAGTGTATTTATTTTCAATTTTTATAACCTAGTTTCTATTTTTAAGCTATTTTCTTAATTTAATTATATTTATTTAAAATTTATTTATTTATTTTTATTCATTCATTATATTTTTGTGTTTTTATCTTTATTTATATGTATTTTACATGTATTTAAAATGCAAAAAGAATTTGGATATTTGAATAGTTTTTGACCTTTAGTATCCTTTGTCTTTTCATATTTAAACGTACCTTTTCACTTCAATCACCACATCCATTCAATTGCTGACCATACCACCTTTGTTCAGCTGATTCCTTAATCTTTTGTGACGTGAAAAAAACCTCTCAACCCTAAAAAAACAATCAGCCTACACCTGAAGCAAAATTTTGGTAAAAATCTTTCACTCTTTTTCATTTTTTCCATTGTTTGTTTGATTTTTTGTACTTGCATTCACCTTCATGTAGTTTGGCCCTCCATCTCCAGCACCTTGGCCGCCTTCACTGCCACCTACTCTAGCCACCATCCCTTCCACTCCATTGACCTTTCATGGCCGAGATCATCTATGTGAAGATCCACCAAGAAAATGATGCAAACTCCATTTTAACTACCATAGTCGAACTCCCCCTTGTCTCCGCCACTCCAACCACCACTTTGGTCGACCATCCACCACCACCACTAGCCACCACCTAAGCCTTGGACCTCTGTAACACCTGTAGTTGATCTTTCCAGATCAGGCCGTGCCCAATCATCCCTTGGCTGAAGCCATTTAGGCCTTGAAATCCATGTTGTTGCTTGTAGTTGCCTTGTTTTGTGAATTCAAGCACACATACATTCATCTCCTTTATACTGCTTTGGACCGACCCCTATATGACCTTAACCTGACCTTAACCTGATCCAAAACCATCCCATTACGGTGCCTTTCCAGCCCATAGTTGAAGCATATGATGTTGAATGTAAGTGCAAAAGCGTTAGCTTTGAGTAGTGTATTTATTCCTAGCATTGTTTTGTAATATTTTGATTTGTAATCCATATTATACTTTGTTTTATTTGAGATTTGACATGGCAATTAGCTTTGGCTCTCCCACTCTTGAATCGTAGTCGTGCTTTCGTGCCTTTGTGGATCTTAATTTGTGTGTTTGGTTGTTATCTCCAGCTTGTAGAGGTGAGTATTTCTCACCAGACATTCCGAACTTATATAAGTAGTAAATTGATACCCTACGAATCTGTAGATATTATTATGTTGTAACTACTTGTGCTATGATCATATGATGATCACCCTATTTATACACCTATCATATCATCTATTACTGTTATATTATGCTATTCTGTTATTTATATCACTTTATCACACTGCAAGTTCCCTTTAGATAAGAATCACTATGGGTTGAAATGATACATACCCGAACAGACTTTTGAATAGGAAAAAATCGTTATGGGGTGAAATGATAGGTCTGAACGATTTTTAATTATTTCATTTACTTGGAACTGCGGGTTTTAAATGATAAAACTCGGGTTTTCTTTGTAAATTACGGATTGAAATGATATATTATCAGTATCACTTTACCTATGCTAGAAAATGATATACAGACCCGTGGTTAATAATATTTTTCTAAATTTTTTAAAGTATTTTAGAAATGTAAATATTATGATATTTTGATTTAAAATTTAAATAAAAAAATGATTTTTGTAAAGTATTATTGATTTTCTAAAAAAATTTGAGTGAAATAAATTAACGGTAAAGTTAGAAATTTGAAATATAAGATATTTTGGAAATTATGATTTGGTTATAAATGGAATTTAAATTAAGTAGAAATACGAAAATAGATTTAAAATTTGATTTAAAATGAATTTAAATGATTTTTGTAAAGTGCTAATGATTTTTGAATAAGTTAAAAGTTTAAATAAATGAATATTTAAGTTGAATTGAAATATAACTTAGACTGGAAATTTGTGAATTTTGTTTAAAAATGAATTTTATGTTAAATAAATAAAATGAAAAATAAGTTCTATTTGGAAATTTAAACTTAAGTGTTAAGTTAAAAATTTAGTTATAATATTTGAAATTGAATGTTGAATTATATAAGTAAATTATTATTAAATTGATTTTTGAAAGAAAATTTAACTTTATAAAATCATGAATATAAGGGTATTTAAATGATTGTTTTAAAAGTGAAAATGTATGATTTTATAAGTTTAAAATGATTTAAATAAAAATTTAATTGTTTGTGAAATTATATTGAATATTTGGAATTTAATTAATAGCATTTTTGAAATGTTATTATTTCTAATGTAAAGGATATTACAACATTTGTAAATGCTGTAGTTGATAGAAATGAACTAAATGGCTAAATTGAATTAAGGGCTATTACAGCATTTTTAAGTGCTGTAGTTTCCGAAATTAACTAAGACTTTATTTGAACTAAAGTAACCCTATTACAGTGCTGGAGTTAGAAATCTCTGGAGATTCTGCTTGTCTAGTTATCTATTCCCTTTCAGTTTCAGTTGTTCTATTTCAGTTCTGGTATTTATAAACTTCTATATGTTTGGATTTCTATTATATATGTTTCAGACTGATATTATGTTTTTGAGAGTGTGTTATAGTAGCTTCATGAACTGCTATGGTGTTTTAATTTCCGCTGTGAGTTATTCTGATATTTCTGTGTTTGTGATTCTGCGATTGTATTTCATTTACTCCTAATTTTTTTACAATGCGGTATTTTGAGCAATTCAAGTCCGGCATGTGTGGATGCGAATGGCTGAAAATATCGGGTTGTTACAGTTGGTATCAAAGCTTTGGTTTTAGGCAAACCTTAGCCTGCGGAGCAAAAACTCATTAGAGATAGGGTAGAAATACCCTAGAATGAGTGAAATCAACCTCAGAATCTTTTCTTTGCGAGAAAATGTATTTTTGAAGTATAAAATAATTTTAAAGGATTTCTAAAGATTATTTAGGTACAAAACTTTCCTTATTTTGAAACCAAGATTTTCTAAACTCCATCTCTTGGGTATGCAGCTTGTTAAAAATCTCTTGGTTAGGATTCTTATCGATTATGATTCCTTGAAATTTGGAACGCTCCCACTTGTTCTGAAATCCAGTCTTGTCTTCCCTATTTTATCCTTTTGATTTTGGGGCATTCCATAACCCCACTTTGGAATGACCTCTCTAAAGATCGGTGATTTCCGTAAATCTTTGAATGATTTGTAAAGGAATGAAACTCCTTTACAATTAGCATTGATTCACCAGAGATTTCTATATTCTCGGTTTACGATGCTATCTATCTCCTTCTCTACCTGGATTCTATCTCTGGCGATCGATGTCGATTTGCCTTAGATTTCCAAACTGATTATGTTCCTGAAGTCTCGGTTGACCGATTAGGTCGCCCGCGATTTATAAAGTCTTATCCATCTTCTATTTGGTAATTAAATCATCTCATCTTTGTTCGAGCTTATCTTCGAACCATAATTCTATTTGATTAGGTTCCCCTAAATTCGAATCTCTGTTTGTTCTGAAATCCATCCTTGAATCATTCTTTGGAAATTTGTGTTTGGTTGTATTTTGAAATTGTGCATACATCGAAATTATTATTTTTTGATAAGGATGACCCCATTTTATATATGAAAGTGAAATGTTTTCGATATGGATTATATATTTTTCTTTCTTTGAAAATTTTAAGCTTTGAAAGGATTTGAAATTTTGCAAATTTTATAAGAATTTGACTTATATAAAATGATTTATAATTGAAGGGTTTTGAATTTGATTTTCAAGGAATCGAACTTCGGTGTTTTGAAATCGGTTTTAAGATTTTGGAAGATATATAATAATAATATGATTTAAAGATATTTTCCAAATGGAATTGTTTCAAATGTATTCGAATGAATTCCAATGATTTCTAAGAGATTTCAAAGAAGTTTCAAGAAAATAAATGTCCAGAACCCACTTATGTCGCTGGAAAATAATTTCGGTGATGAATGCATGCATCATCGACATTGATTTTCGAGTTTCTGAGTGGGGGAGAGGCCACTCTAGTAGCTTTCCTATGCGAGTGATTTTGTGAAACCAAATTGTGATTTCAGATTTTGAAGTATGGTTTGATATTTGAAAGATATATGTATATATATTTGAAATGATTTAAAGTAAGCAGGTGTTCAGTCCTCGAGATTCAGATTTGTTTTGGTATAATCCTATCTTATGGAATTGGTTTACTGATTTTTTGGTGATTTCCAACTCTTGGATTGAAAATACGATTTCTTCGACTATTTTGAAGGTTCGAGCACTTCCAAATCAAGGTTAACTTTTGAAGGCTAAGACATGTTGAAAGGTATAAGGTATTTGATAAAGAATATAAGTTTAGTTTTGTATGATTAATATATAAAGTAATATGATTTATATAAGTTTGAAACTGTTTGCTAAGTGAAATAAATAAGACTATTTTGAATTATTCTGGTATGAAATATAGATTTGAAATGTTTTGAATAAAGTACACATATAGAATAATAATCTTTCCAATCGTAAATTGGATTTTTCGTATAGAAATAAATAGTTTGAAGGTTTTAAAAAGAAATGGTTTTAAGCTTAGTAACCATTTTAGATATTTTGATGATTGAAATGGTTTGGAAATGATTTAATCTTTATTTTGATAAAGAATGTGAATATGAAATGATAATTGATTTTGATAAAGGAATATTTGAAGTTTATATTTGTATGAAAGGACATTTGGTTTACTTGTAATTTGAGTTTAATTAAAAATGATGGATTTATGAAATGAATATTTCAAAACTAAGTAATAATGAAGTAAAATTTGAGATATACGAAACTATAAAATTTAATTTTGGAATATGGTATGTTTAAGCTTTGAAATATATTAAAGATTGAATAGTTTATTTTGTGGATCAAATCTTTATTTGAAATTTGATAATATTTGAAATGGTTTTGTTGAAAAACTAAATTGAATTGAAACTGATGGTTTGAATTGAATTAAAATTGGAAATTTTAGATTTGGGTTTAATTGAATAAATTTGTGAAATGTAAAGAATTAAAGGAATGTTTTATGATTTGAAATGTTATGATTTTCAAAGTGTGATGATTACAAGTATTTTGGTTTTGAAAGATTTATAACTTTGGAAGTATTATAATTTTTTAGAAAGTGAATATATATTTGAAATGGAAATGAATTTGTTTGACCTAAATTTTTGTGGATTTGGGAATTTGGATTATTTTCTAAATCTATTTTTTTAAGAAACTTTGAAACTGAATATATGTAATTAGGAAGAAATGATTTGGTGAAATCGTATAAGATTTTGAAACTGAATTGATATTGAAATGGTTTGAAATTGAGAACCTTGTTTATTTAAATACTTTGATTTGGGAGTTATCAAACTTATATAAAATTGATTTGTGTAAGTATGAAGTGATTTGAAAACTATTAATTTGTAAAGGTACTTAACTTGTAAATTGAAATCTTATATAATTGAGGTCTATATAAGAGTGATATGAAAACTATTGATTTGTAAAGGTACTCAATTTGTAAATTGAAATCTTATATAATCGAAATCTATATAAGTGTGATTTGATATACTATTGATTTGGAAAGTATTCAATTTGAAATGGAATCTTATATATAATGGACTTTATATAAGTATGATATTTGAAAGTGATTTTGAAAGGTACTATATGATACATATTTTCGAAGTAAAGATATGGAAAGTGTCTTCTGCTTGATATCCGCTTTGTGGCCACACTGTGGATTCATTCTATCGATATTATTCTCTCTGATTTGGGTTTTTCGGATATGATACTCGAGTGCCCATCGAATTCCATGGCGATCTCTATGGTCTTATGATCACGACTACATAGCGTAATTCACAGGGGCTGCGAGAGCCTAAGGGTACGGATGTTTCTTGAAGGATACTGGCGCAACCATTATGTATATGTGATCTATTGGGTCGCTTGGTAGCGTAATCTGCGGGCGCTGCGAGAGCCTAAGGGTACGGATGTTTCCTGGGGGATCCAAGCATAACCATTGTGTATTTGCGGTACTATCAGTCTTCATGGCGTAATCGCAGGGCTACGGTAGTCAGCCTATGGGTACGGATGTTTCTTGGGGGATTCAGGTGTAACTATTGTGTATCCGCGATCCATGATCGACATGTTTGATTTGGTTGTTTTGTTTGGATTGTACTTTCTATATCTGTTGTTTTTAAAAGGTTTTCCAGTATTTTCACTGGGTGTTGAAACAAGTCTATTAAGTACCTGGAGAATTCTAATTTTACGTCTGATCAACGCATAGCCAGAGTCTACAGGAACAAAAGTAAACTTGTTAAGACATCGAGTTATAGAAGTATTTTGATAAAGTGTATTATATAAAGGATATTTTGATCATTTATTTTACTTTTTTAAATAATTTAAAATGTTTTAAATATTATTTACTTTGAACTATCAAATTTGAATCAAATGACTATTCATCATATTATAAAATGTATATTATTAAATGTTTAAAATGTTGTAATTATACAATTTTTAAATTGAAATGTATATGGTTTTAAAATAATGTCTATCCTTGTCTTTCAACCTACTTTCCCTTCTAACTATTTCTACCTTCTTCCTCTTCGAGGGTCCTTTTCGCAATTGTGGAAAGAGTCGGTTCTTTGGCTTATCGTCTGGATTTGTCGAGAAGCTGTCTGGAGTGCATGATGTATTACGTGTCCCACATTTTCTCTAGTGTCTTCATAACCTATCTCTTTTGTTCAGCCTTCTACTCTTGATGGTTGGGATATTGAGCCTAATCTGACTGTCGAGAGTAAGCCACTTCGTAATGTCGATAGAGGTACGAATCGGCTAAGAAGGAAATCTGTTAGTTTGATCGAAGTACGATGGGGTACTGATGATCAAGATTGTACCCGGAAAATGGAGGAGAGCATTTATGCTTCGAATCTGAATTTTTTTTCCTGGTACTATTTGTTGTCTATCGTGCTTTTTCTTATTTTCCTTGTTCGTTCTTTTCGAGGATGAAAAGATTTGAGTGGGGGAGAGTGTAACAACCCAGTATTTTGTGATTATTATAATTGTTTATTTTAATTATTTAAATTGAAACTCTTGATTTAAAAACTTTATTTTATTTACTGAAATGAATAAATTTTGTTATTTTAAAAGTATATTTTGATTTTGTGTGAATTATAATTTCAAACCTGAATAAATAGGATATTTCCAGAAAAGTGGACTTTTGGTCAATCTGGTCAAAATTTGACTTTTAAATTTAAATATTTGAATTTTTGAATTTTTATCTTTTATAAAAATATATTAAATTTTATGAATACTGCTTTTCGTTTCGTTGAAATCCGATTTATATTGTGAAAGTTATGCTTTTTATAATATTGTATGTAAATTGATTTATTTAATAAAATTGTCTATTTTAATTAATATAAATAATATTTTTATTTGTCATATTATGTTCTAATATGTGTTATATGACATGTTAGGTATATATTTTTATTTTAAAATATTTTAAAGTAGTGTTATAATTTTTCCAAAGCTTAGTGTATTTATTCTCAATTTTTATAACCTAGTTTCTATTTTTAAGCTATTTTCTTAACTTAATTATATTTATTTAAAATTTATTTATTTATTTTTATTCATTCATTATATTTTTGTGTTTTTATCTTTATTTATATGTATTTTACATGTATTTAAAATGCAAAAAGAATTTGGATATTTGAATAGTTTTTGGCCTTTAGTATCCTTTGTCTTTTCATAGTCAAACGTACCTTTTCACTTCAATCACCACATCCATTCAATTGCTGACCATACCACCTTTGTTCAGCTGATTCCTTAACCTTTTCTAACGTGAAAAAAACTTCTCAACCCTAAAAAAACAATCGGCCTACACCTGAAGCAAAATTTTGGTAAAAATCTTTCACTCTTTTTCATTTTTTCCATTGTTTGTTTGATTTTTTGTACTTGCATTCACCTTCATGTAGTTTGGCCCTCCATCTACAGCACCTTGGCCGCCTCCATCACCACCTACTCTAGCCACCATCCCCTCCACTCCACTGACCTTTCATGGCCGAGATCATCTATGTGAAGATCTACTAAGAAAATGATGCAAACTCCATTTTAACTACTATAGCCGAACTCCCCCTTCTCTCCACCACTCCAACCACCACTTTGACCGACCATCCACCACCAGCCACAACCTGAGCCTTGGACCTCTGTAACACCTGTAGTTGATCTTTCCAGATCAGGCCGTGCCCAATCATCCCTTGGCCAAAGCCATTTAGGCCTTGAAATCCATGTTGTTGCTTGTAGTTTCCTTGTTTTGTGAATTCAAGCACACATACCTTCATCTCCATTATACTGCTTTGGGCCGACCCCAATATGACCTCAACTAGACCTTAACCTGATCCAAAACCATCCCATTACAATGCCTTTCCAGTCCATAGCTGAAGCATATGACGTTGAATGCAAGTGCAAAAGCGTTAGCTTTGAGTTGTGTATTTATTCCTAGCATTGTTTTGTAATATTTTGGTTTGTAATCCATATTGTACTTTGTTTTATTTGAAATTTGACAAGGCAATTAGCTTTGGCTCTCCCACTCTTGAATCGTAGTCGTGCTTTCGTGCCTTTGTGGATCTTAGTTTGTGTGTTTGGTTGTTATCTCCAACTTGTAGAGGTGAGTATTTCTCACCAGACATTCCGAACTTATATAAGTAGTAAATTGACACTCTGTGAATCTGTATATATTGTTATTATGTTGTAACTGCTTATGCTATGATCATATGATGATCACACTGTTTATACACCTGTCATATCATCTGTTACTGTTACATTATGCTATTCTGTTATTTATATCAGTTTATCACACTGCAAATTCCCTTTAGATTAGAATCACTATGGGTTGAAATGATACATACCCGAACGGACTTTAGAATAGGGAAAAATCGTTATGGGCTCAAATGATAGGCCTGAACGATTTTTAATTATTTCATTTACTTGGGACTGCGGGTTTTAAATGGTAAAACTTGGGTTTTCTTTGTAAACACGGATTGAAATGATATATTATCCGTATCACTTTACCTATGGTAGAAAATGAAATACAGACCCGTGGTTAATATATATTTTTCTGAAAATTTTAAAGTATTTTAGAAATGTAAATATTATGATATTTTGATTTAAAACTTAAATAAAAAATTATCATTGTAAAGTATTATTGATTTTCTAAAAAAATTTAAGTGAATTAAATTAATGGTAAAGTTAGAAATATGAAATATAAGTTATTTTGGAAATTATGATTTGGTTATAAGTGGAATTTAAATTAAGTAGGAAATACGAAAATAGATTTAAAATTTGATTTAAAATGAATTTAAATGATTTTTGTAAAGTGCTAATGATTTTTGAATAAGTTAAAAGTTTAAATAAATGAATATTTAAGTTGAATTTTGAAATATAACTTAGATTGGAAATTTGTGAATTTTGTTTAAAAATGGATTTTAAGTTAAATAAATAAACTGAAAAATAAGTTATATTTGGAAATTTAAACTCAAATGTTAAGTTAAAAATTTAACTATAAAGAATTGAAATTGAATGTTAAATTATATAAGTAAATTATTATTAAATTGATTTTTGAAAGAAAATTTAACTTTATAAAATCATGAATATAAGGGTATTTAAATGATTGTTTTAAAAGTGAAAATATATGATTTTACAAGTTTAAAATGATTTAAATAAAAATTTAATTGTTTGTGAAATTATATTGAATAATTGGAATTTAATTAACAACATATTTGAAATGTTATTATTTCTAATGAAAATGATATTACAGCATTTGTAAATGCTGTAGTTGATAGAAATGAACTAAATGGCTAAATTGAATTAAGGGTTATTATAGCATTTGTAAGTGCTGTAGTTGCCGAAATTAACTAAGAATTTATTTGAACTAAAGTAACCCTATTACAGCATTTTTAAATGCTGTCTTTTATTAAATTGAATTGTTGTAAGAGTAACTTTCCGTAGCATTTTTTAAATGCTGCGAAAGTTGAATTTTTATTATTTTAATAAAATTTAAGTGAATAAATGAACTTTGAAAGATTAAAAAATTTGGAAATTTAATAATTAAATATAATAACTTTATTTTAATGATTTAAAATGAAGTAATTTGTTTTGAAATATAAACTATTTTGAAATGTGTGTTGAAATGGTATTTTAAATAAAAATGAATGTGGTTTTGAAAAGATACGATATTTTGATAATTTGAAATGGATTATTGAATGATATTGAATATTGAAATGATATTTGATTTCAAAGTATAAATTACTATCTGAAAATTTTAACCACGGGATGTATTTAATTTATAGTTAACTGATCCTTAGAGGATGGACGATCCCAAGCATCCTTTAAGTTGTCGTAGATTACTACTACAGTTCACTTGAGTTGGTTTACATTATATAAGTATATTTGTCCTGACTCGAGTGTTTTGTGTTTTACTTTACGCTTGGTTCAGCCTGAGTATTTACAGCTTAGCTTTGGATTTCTTTTTCTGGAGCTAGAAATCGCTGGAGATTCTGCTTGTCTAGTTATCTATTCCCTTTCAGTTTCAGTTGTTCTATTTCGGTTCTGATATTTATAAACTTCTATGTATTTGGATTTCTATTGTATATGTTGCAGACTGATATTATGTGTTATGTTTTTGAGAGTGTGTTATAGTAGCTTCATGAACTACTATGGTGTTTTAATTTCCGCTGCGAGTTATTCTGATATTTCTGTGTCTGTGATTTTGCAATTGTTTTTCATTTGCTCCAAATTTATTTACAATGCGGTATTTTGAGCAATTCAAGTCCGGCATGTGTGGATACGAATGGCTGAAAATATCGAGTTGTTACAGCACACGTATTCGATAGAAATTCTTAAACGCTTAAACAAGACATTTAGACATGATAATTTGGCAAGATGTAAATAATTTGTAAAAGGTTAAAGTATTTTCAAATAGAGTTGAATGTTTTAAAGGCGATTTAGAAGAGTAAATTATTTTGGTAAAGTGGTATTTGAGATTTACATTTGTTAAGGATTTGGAAACCAAAGTTTACATTTATTATTTTGAAAAATGATTTGCAAAGAATATTCTGTATGATTTTATGTACTTTGGGTGATATTTGCAGCCATTGGATATAAGTGCACGGCTGTGATGACTGACGAGGCAGTATTGATTATATGGTTAATATTGCAACCAATTGATATGATCAGGAATCACTATATTACATGGCGATGCAATATCACTTTATTTTATAATATTCGAGAATTCTTTAGTGTAAGCATATATATATATTCGCTAATATTTTGATATATATCATGTGAAATATTATAGATTTTTGGCATTCTAAGACATTGATATGTATATTATCACGTGTATAAGTTAAAGATTTATTTTGCATGAGTTAAATATATTTTGATATGTATTATAGAATTATTTCGAGTGTTAAGATTTGAAAATAAATTTAGGAATTTTCCTTTTAGATTTGATTTAAAGGAGTTAGACATTGGTTTAATTTGTAAAAGGAGCTTGCAAGTTAGAAGTTGAAATTTATTTGAGAACAGGAAGTGTTTCAAAATTTTAAAATACATTAGAAAAATGATTCATTATATGGAGAAATTTAGTTTTAGTGAGAATTTTGTTTATAAGATTCTGCAAGTTTGATAAAATAATTTAAAGTTATTTAAAGAGAAAATTTGAATTCAAATTATGTTTGAGTTAGAATATAACAAGTTTTTGAAAAGTATGTGTAATGTAAATGATGTTTGAAAAGGAAATCTGATTTCTATTGTATTTGAATTAAATAAAATAAAATTTTGGAAGAATATATTTAATATGAATGATACTTGAAAACAAATTTACTCAAATAAAGGATTTTGAGATTTTATAAAGCAATTTTCCTTTGAATAAATGTTTTGGTAGTTAAAAATTTAAAAACTGTAAATAATATGTGTAAGTTTAGTGTAATTAAATTGTTATAAATTTCTCCTTATAAGAAATTGAGAGCACGCAATTTTGTTAAGTGGGGTCTGTAACAACCCGGATTTTTAAACAATAATTAATTGAAGTTAATAGTAGTAATTTAATTAAATAAATTGGAGTTTGGAGATTTGGGACAAACTAACATTTGGAATTGCTTAACAAAATGATTAAAATTGTAGAAAAATAAGATAATTGAATTTAAATAAGTTAAAAATATATATAAATATTATTTTATATAAGTAATGTGTTATTATATATTATTGACTTTATATGTATACAATTGACTTAATGGAAAGTAATTTTAGTTAGGAAATTTTATTTATTTAAATTGAACGAAATTTTATTTTTAAATGAAAAATAAAATACAAATATATATATATATATATATATATACACATACGCCGAAGCCCAAATATTATAGTCCAAATCCACTTTTCAAATTTCACTTTTTAGAGTCTTCTTCTATCAAAAATAAAATAAAATAATCATTCAAGCTTTTCCTTTGGCCAATCAACTTTCTTCCTTCTAGACGAATACGCTGGATTCCCATAATCTTCTTCCTGAAGCAGTCAACATACCTTCTGCCTCACGTCCTGAATTAGAAAATAAATAGTATAAATTAGGGAAAATAACAAAATCCAAATATACAGCTCTATACATCGGTTCACATCTATGCTGTGGATTTTGTGGGGTGCAGTGTAGGAATTGACATGTGCGTGGGTGTGTGCAAACATAAGGGGGAAGTTGGGTATAACCCGCGTACATGTGAGTTATCGCTCACACATCTGTGTCCAAATCTACCCATCATGCTCTGGTTACATATGGTTTTAAACTGAATTAATGAATGTACATTAAATAATCACGGAGCATCTGAATTCATTCAAAAGAAGATGAGTGATGGGAGTATCGAACACACCAGCGGCCATGGCTTGGGCTGGCCCAACCAACCAACCGGTGATGATAATCGGTCGATCGGTGCCAAGCTGTCGTGCTTCGATTCTTTCTTGAGTGTAATGCACATGTTCCCTTTGCTAGTGTGTGAGAAGTCGAATATGAGTACGCATGTTTTTATTGTATACAAGGATTAGTTTGTTAGCTGCTGTCATAAATTATGAAGGTTATGTGATTTAGGAAAATTTGTATATGAATTTAATTGTATGTTCTAGTACTTATTCCTTGTTGTATTATTTCTATACATGAACCTGTACTTTCCTTCACTTATTTAACTTTGCATTAGTTTAAAGTATGAGAATTTTAGTGCATGCTATTTTGCTTTGTTTTGAGTGATATTCATTCACTGAATTGATTTAATTTATACTTCCAGTTATAATTGCTTCATTTTGTTTTAGTCTCACCTCTAGTTTCTTACCAACTTTTGTATTGCGGGCCATTAATATGAGAGTTATGTGATAGAGCAATTTTGTTTACAAATATATACAATTGAAATCTGCCCGTCCAATATACTGTGCTCTACTTTGTAAACCCTCTGTATGTGTATCATATACACACACGCGTACATACATTTGAGGTTGTAAACGCAGTTTTGATAAATCAATATAAATGGATTAACTTAAAATATTTAAATGGTCATCAGTTGTCATTTTATACATGTATGAGATTTTGTGTGTATACATGGTTTAAGTTTGATAATGCTTCCTTTGACAATGTGTAAAGTATACTAATTTGATATTTTATAGTAGTTTTTGATTATAATAAATTACAAATATATTTTGATATGTAATATTTAGTTTCGCCAACTGTTTTACATGTCTCAGGACCTGCATTTTGTTGTATAAGGTTAGAGATACTTTATACTTTTTCTTTCACCCTGTTATTGTGCTAATAATGTATATCTAATAGTTTAAAGGACAATTTTTGTTAGTAGGCTTCAGCAAATATCATATTATGGTTTTAGGCTTCAGCAAAAACTAATTAGCAAACTAGGCTCGTTTTGATTTACATTTGCGCAAATATGAAGAGCGCAAGTGTTAATTATTTTAATTATACGTTGCACATTTCATAATTGCACAAGCAATATTTTAATGCTTGCGCAGTTATGGAGTGCACGAGCTCAATTTTGAGCATTAAAAAGACGGAGAGCACAGATCTGAATTCATTTATCAATATTTCTATTTTCTTCTCCAAAACCTTTCCATTTCTCAATCCAAACCCATTTTCTTCTATATCCAAATCCATAATCATATTATTAACCAAATAGTTGCTAAACTATACATGTAATCTGTAACGATCCGATATTTCAACCATTCGCATCCACACATGCCAGACTTGAATTGCTAAAAATATCAGATTTTTAATATAAATTTTGGCAAAACTCAGCATATACAGTAAGTAAATCAATCACAGAATCACAGACACAGAGTACAGAGTAATATAATGCAGCGGAATAGAAAAATAGTAGTTCATGAAGCTACTATATAAACATCAGGGTTAGAAATAAAATACAACAGAATATCTCAAATATAGTGAAGTCTCCAGTATAAACAGATGACCTCTCTGAACAAATCAACTAGAAAAGCTGAAAGCTGAATCGATAATTGAATCTCCAAGCGAAGCTCCAAGCTTCAAAGGTGAGTCTCAAATGCAGAATTACCCAGTCTAACCCGAGCGTAAAGCAAAACACAAAACATTCGAGTCAGAATTAATTTTCTTATATCAATAAATCCAACTCAAGTGAAATATCAACTGAAATATAATTAACTTAAAGGATGTTTGGGATAACCATCCTCTAAGGATCCGTGGAACTATCTACAATGTAGAAACATACGCTATTAACAACTAGGCGTTCTTATAACACCGTGGTCATTTAAAATAATTTATATTTCAAAACTAAAATATCTTTTCCATTTCAATTATATATTTCCAATTTATGGCACTTTCAAAACTAAATTAATACTTTCATATATATATCTCATTTTAGCTTCTTATTATTTAGCTTTTGAAATATTCATTTAATGGATCCATTATCTCTTAAATGACCTTCAATTACATTTTTCAAATATTTCCTTCAATTTATTTAAACGTAAAATATCCCACAAAATCATGTTATAAAATCATATCCCTCAATTTCAATAAATCACAAATCGATTTAATTAAATAAAATTCTTAATTAATTACAATTTGTATTAAGCTCAAATTCATCTTCCCAATCTCAACTTATAAATCAATAAAATTCTATTTTTAAAATAAAATTTGAATAATCCTTAAACATATTTAAATCGGACTTTACTAAATTTAAAGCTTATTATTAATTCTATTTTATATCAAAGCTTATTATATACATAATATTTCAAATTTATATAAAACCATATAGATTTCCTTTCAAAACTATAGAAATCATTTTCAGAATATATATATATATATATATATATATATATATATATATATATAGACCAATGGTGTCTGTATATAATTTCTATCCTTTGGTCAAGTGATATGGATATTTATCATTTCAATCTGCAATTTAAATATATATAGGTATATATCATTTAAACCTGCAATCCAAAATGCAATTCAAATGAATATCGCTTGGGTCTATCATTTCAACCCATAACGATTTTCTCCTAGTCTAAAGCCCGTTCGGGTATGTATCATTTCAACCCATAATGAATTCTATACTAACATGGAACTTGTAGAGTGATAACAGATATGATAATAACATAACAGGCACATATCATCAATGACAATATAATATAAACAACAGGATATGGTGTCATATCCCGCAGGTGAACAGTTACATAATAATAGCATATATAACAATTTAAACAACTAACAGCAGCATATTTCAATTGTCGTTTCAATTGAAATCAAATTTAATAAATATAAGAACGTTAAATCGTGAGTGATTGCTCATCTTACAAGGCTAGAAGAGTTTGACAACAGAACAAGCTACAAATTCCAAACAAAATCAGGATTGGCACGGATTTGATAGATAAGAATCGACGAAATCAAATCAGAATCGGGTCGATGAAAATAGATGGGTACAAGTGAACTTATATATAACTATATATAATTATTTACATATAAAAGAAACCATATTCTAAATTCAAATACATTTAAAAATTAATATATATATATATATATATATATATATATATGTCTATATATATATATGTATATGTATTTCAAAATCATAGTTTTTTTTCTTTTTTTTCAAAACACATTAAATAAATTCAAAGCTTCTACAAATATTTTAAAATCAAGATATCAACATATATACATTATTAGTATATTCAAAATCAACGGTATAAAACCCACATTACAACTAGTATCATCATTCATTGTACACACTTATTTTATATAAAACAAACAAATCTAGTATATATATAATATACATGTAAACATGCAGATTTATGTAACATACATCAATATATATAATCTTAAACATATTATATGTAAAACTTACTTGTATACACATAAAGTACATAAACATTGTACACACTTATTTTATATAAAACAAACAAATCTAGTATATATATAATATACATGTAAACATGCAGATTTATGTAACATACATCAATATATATAATCTTAAACATATTATATGTAAAACTTACTTGTATACACATAAAGTACATAAACATATTAGATAGTTCATAACTACATATCTTGTAACTTGTATAAACCCATTCATATTCTATGAAATGAACAGAGACAGCAGCCTCCACTTTATAAGGTACTATGTATATAAAACAATATTTTAATACCATCTCTTCCTTTTTAACAGCAACATTCATATGTTATTTCATCAAACATATTATTTAATTACTGTATAGTACATACTTGTACATGAACAAATCTATAACTTCATATGTTATATATACATATAGTCAAACAGGTTGTATGCAACTTGTAAAAGCTGTACAACATATAAACTAATGCATATATATACAACTTACTTACATGATATAATTTAGTACCCATGTGTAAGTATATATATGTCTGCAAACAATAAATATGTATACAATGAAATATATAAACATATTGGCAATTGGATCTTAAATGAACAGAGACAGCAGCCTCCACTTTATAAGGTACTATGTATATAAAACAATATTTTAATACCATCTCTTCCTTTTTAACAGCAACATTCATATGTTATTTCATCAAACATATTATTTAATTACTGTATAGTACATACTTGTACATGAACAAATCTATAACTTCATATGTTATATATACATATAGTCAAACAGGTTGTATGCAACTTGTAAAAGCTGTACAACATATAAACTAATGCATATATATACAACTTACTTACATGATATAATTTAGTACCCATGTGTAAGTATATATATGTCTGCAAACAATAAATATGTATACAATGAAATATATAAACATATTGGCAATTGGATCTTATATTTTATAAAATATATATATATATATATATATATATATATATATATATATATAAACAACATATATAAATTTATACAGTAAACTATTATATAGTATATAACCCATATGTAAACTATTATATAACCTATATAGTAACTTGAAAATAAAAAACTATGTGTAACATGTCGTAACTAATACATACAGCAACAAATATCTATAAAAAAGTATATCTACACGACTTATATACCATAATTAACTATAACTTATGAATATGCTAACGGATATATATAATTTATATAACTTAACATATAGCTATCATATATTCAGCAACATACATACATACATACATACATACATACATACATACATACATACATACATACATACATATATATATATATATATATATATATATATATATATATATAGGAATCCAAACCTACGTACAACTTAACATATATAACTGTAATATAAATATTTATATTATAACTAAATAATATATGTATGTATGTATGTATGTAAACTAATGTATGTATATAAGCTTATAAACTTCAAAAACAGAGCCTGTATATCGACTAATGTATACTCATATACACATACGAATCAGGCAAAAGCATTTGAAGTACAACTATAATATGATATAGTATAATAAAATCTATTATAATATAGTATAGTTTCGAAAAAAAATCATATGTACACAAAACTAGATTTTACACAACATATATATACAAACTACTCTCTATAATAAAACATTTCAGCACATACGTACACTTGAAACCAAACTCATGTACTAACAGATTATGTTTGTATGAACAATTACATATATGTTACCTTATAGAGGATAGAAGAGATGCACGTGAGGAGGGAAAACAACGAACTCGAGAAGAGAGGGGAGTTGAGTTACTGGCGGCTGTGGGTAAAAGCTTGTTTGGCAGTGGAGTTCGGCTGAGGTGGCGAGCTATTGATTTCAGGGGAGGAAAGAAAGAAAAAAAAAATGGGTTTTTCGTGAGGAAGAATGGTGGAGGAAGAATGAGATGAAGTCAGAGAGGTGCACAGGCCTTTCACAATTACAACGTATGCACCGGCCTTTCACAATTTCAAAGTATTATATATTCTGCTATATACGTTATGAAATGGCAAATTAACGAACGAAACTTTTAACCGGTGATAAAAGGTAAAAGGGCATGTACATTAATTGTAGAAGGAATACAAGAAAAAAAAGCTGAAAATATAAATGGGTCAAGCCTATTTGTTACAATAAAGCGAAAAGGAGCCAAAAGGTTGGAATAGGGTACCGATATGATTACCGCTTTCACGGAGTCTGTTGTGTACCGAACTTCGAAACACAAAGTCGAATATAGCATAGAGATTAGCACGACGCGACGATCGGAACAACATACATATATCAGTGGCACGATTATCGTACCAAAAGTCGATAATCTATACTGGAAATGCTGCTATTTTGCCAGAATTAAGATAAACGAAGCAATATAAGTTCAAATTTGAAAAAACGAAAAATGACGTCTCACTCAGAAGAGAAATTAAAATTTTCTATAGAAAAATATTCAGGTTTTGCAAAACAATTTATTATCATCAAATTTTTAACCGATTTAAATTGAATAGAATTACACAATAAAAATAAACTTCATATTATCAGATGAAAATTTACCAATTACTATATTTAATTAGACGTATTCTAAATATTAAATTTTTATTTCCAAATTTTATCATTTGAAATTTCACAATATTCAATTAATTAAGTAAATAAAAATACTAAAATCGGGTCGTTAAACTATGCCCCACTCAAAACTTTTCATCTCCGAAAAGGAACGAGATAAGAAAATTGAAACAACCAGAAAGAAAAACAGATTTGAAACACAAAATAGAACAATTGATTTAAAACCATATAAATTTCAATTTAAGTTAATTTATATTCAACAATTGATTTTAATCCCTTTGATTTCACTTAAGTTAAATCAATCTTAACTTTTTCTAAATTAATTATCTTATTATCCAATTATCAACTTGTCAAATCATGAATTTGAAAAATCATTTATTATACTCATAATTATTCAATAAATTTTATTCTTCTTTATTCCAAATTATTATTAAATTCATTTGAAAACTTTATTTGCAATTCAAAATCCTTTAAAACTTTTCAAAACCCATTTGTAAAATTTCTTGCTTCCTCTATAAATACCATTTATATGTTTAAATAACACCTTTATAAATAAAATTATTCGAAAATAATTATTTACATCATTACTTATATTTACAAAGAAGCTATTTGAAAACATTAAATCCATAATTCATAAATTTATTAATTTATGCAAAATACTTTTCAAATATTATTTATAAATCAATAATCATTTCCTTTAAATATGTTGTATTTAAGTAGTAACTTCTAAAATATTTATAATGTTAATAATGCTAATAATTTTCTATTAAACCATGTAGTATATAAATAAACCATATTTTAAACATTATATTCAAAAAGGAAAGGAAGATAGATTCGGGAAAACAGAATATAGGTGAATAAATAAAGCCGAGCAAAAAAGGTAGATTCAAAGAATAGTATCGGACATGAATAGTTAATTCAAACCATAAGAAATTCAATTTCAAATATTAATACAAAATTCCTTTGTTGGAAATAGTTTTATGATAAAATACTTTATATAACTCGATGTTTCAACAAGTTCGTCCTCGTTCTTGTAGACTCTGGCCATGCATTGATCAAGCACAAAGCTTGAATTCCTCAAGTACTTAGTAGACCTGTTTCAACACCTAGTGAAAATATTTGAAAAACCTTCAAAATTGATATAGAAAGTACAATCCTAACAAATCACCTGGATCGCAGATATACAATAGTTACGCCTGGATCCCCAGGAAAAATCCGTCCTTTTAAGCAATCACAGCCTTGCGAATTACGCCATGATAACCAAAACTGTGGACCACAGGATACATAACAATTGTTATGTCTGGATCCCCTAGGAAACATTCGTACCCTTTAAGCAATCTCTGCCTTATGGATTACGCCACATAACAAAACCGGCAGATCATAGGATACATAACAATGGTTACGCCTAGATCCCTTTGGAAACATCCGTACCCTTTAAGCAATTTCTGCCTTGTGGATTACGGTACCCAAAAAAATGACCATGGGTTACGCCATGGTAGGACACTCGAGTATCACATCCGGAAAACCGAAATCAGAGAGAATAATATCGATAAATGAATCCACAATGTGGTCACAAAGCGGATATCAAGCATAAGGCACTTTCCATATCTTCACTTCGAAAATATGTATCATATAGTACCCTTTTCAAATTACTTTCAAATATCATACTTACATAAAGCCATTATATATAAGATTCCATTTTCAACTCGAATACTTTCCAAAATCAATAGTTTTTGAATCAACCTCATACTTATACAAATTAATTTTATATAAGTTCGAGAACTCCCAAATCAAGTATTTAGTAAAATAAGGTTCTCACTTTCAATTTGTTTCAATATCAGTTCAGTTTCAATAATCATATATGGTTTCACCAAATCATTTCTTCCAAATTCAATATCTTTGGTTTCAAAGCTTCCAAATAACAGGTTTAGAAAATAACCCTAGTTTCCAAATCAATATAATCCGGTCAAACAAATTCATTTCCAAAATCATTCTATAAATACCGGGTTTAAAATTCCAATCTATTTTCAAAACCATATATATTTTTTCTTCAAAATAAATTATACCTAAAATGATTACCACTTTTATAACCATCCCATAAAACCTTTAAACTATTTATTTCCATTCGGAAGATCCAATTCACCTCTTGAAAATTATTATTCTATATACAAATATATATATATATAGTTTTAGAAAAGATGTTACTAAGTTAACATTTTAACCAAATTTCATTCAAATATTTCAAGACTAAATTTCGTATTGGTATAATTCAAAATAGTCTTATTCGAAACAGTTTCAACTTATAAACTTTATCAAATAATTTATACCTTTCGCAATTACTTAGCGTTGAAAAAGAAACCTTGATTTGGAAGTATTCGAACATTCAAAATAGCCAGAGAATCAAATTTCCAATTCAAGAGTTGGAAATCAACAACAAATCAGTAAATCAATTTCAATAGATAGGGTTATATCAAATCCAAAACTCGGGGAATGAACATCGGGCTTACTTCAAATCATTTCAACTATATATACATATATCTTTCGAATATCAAATCATACTTTGGAATTTGAAATCAAAATTTGTTTTACACAATCACTCGCATAGCAAAGCTACTAGAGTGACCTCTCCCTCACTCTGAAACTCGAAGATCAATGTCGATGATGCGTGCACTCATCACCAAAATCATTTTCCAGCGACATAAGTGAGTTCTGGACTTCTATTTTCTTGAAAACTTCTTTGGAATTTCTTCGAAATCGTTGGAACTCATTTGAAGTCATTTGAAACATTTTTATTCGGAAAATACTTTCAAATTATATTATTATATATTTTCAAGATCTCAAAACCACTTTCAAAATACCGGAGTTCAATTCCTCAAATTTCAAATTCAAAACCCTCCAGTTATAAATCATTTTATATAGATCAATTTCTTATATACAATTTTCAAAATTTCAAATCCTTCCGAAGCTTCAAATTCTTTCTTTTTAAAAGGTGTATAATCCTTATTGAAAACATTTCCTCTTTTATATATAAAATATAATCATACTTATCAAGATAATAATTTTGGTGTATAAAACAATTTCTAAAATACAAACAAACCCTATTTTTCAAAGGATGATTCAAGAATGGATTTCAAAACAAAGATAGAGATTCAAATTAGAGGAACTCTAATCAACTAGAATCCCGATTTGAAGATAAGCTTGATCAAAGATGAGATAATTAAGTTTCAAAATAGGAGATGGATATATTTATATAAATCGCGGGCGACCTTAACCGGGTCAACCGTGACTTCAGGAAAAAGATCGATGCAGAATTCCAAGAAAAATCAACATTTGATTGCAAGAGATAGCGGCATCTAAACAAAAGATATATAAATCTCCAGTGAATCAATGCCAATTGAAAAGGAGTTTCACCCCTTTACAAATCATTCAAAGATCGACGGGATCGTCCATTCTTATAAAGATCATTCAAAGTGGAGTTATAGGATACTCCAGAATCAAAAAACACGAATAGGGAGAGAAGATAATGGATTTTGGAACCGCATGGAACGTTCCAAAGTCCAAATGAAAATCAAGTCAAAGAGGAGGATATTCAAGCACGAACGAAAGTAATTCTGCAAATAAATCTACTATATATGCTAAGTGTGCCTAGAACCATAGCTCTTATACCAACTGTAACGACGCGATATTTCAACCATTCGCATCCACACATGTCGGACTTGAATTGCTCAAAATATCGAATTTTTAATATCAATTTTGGCAAAACTCAGTATATACAGTAAATAAATCAATCACAGAATCAAAGACACGGAGTAATATAATGCAGCAGAATAGACAAATAGCAATTCATAAAGCTACTATATAAACATCAGTGTTAGAAATAAAATACAATCGAATATCTCAAATACAGTGAAGTCTCCAGTTCAAACAGATAACCTCTCTGAAAAAATAAACTAGAAAAGCTGAAAGTTGAATCAATAGTTGGATCTCCAAGTATAACGACCCGTTAAATTCAATGATATTAGATGAATTAATTTAATATGATTTCTAATCTAATTTAGAATGAAATAAAAGTCTTAAGATTTTATTTGAGTAAATGTAGGAATTAGATATAGTAATTGTAATTTAATGTTAAAAATTTAATATTTATATGGCAATAGATTTGAATAATGTAAATTGTCACACTTAGTTATAAGTTAAATATAAGAAACCAATAAATGTTGAATTAGTGAATATTAATAAAAATATTAACTAGAATGGGATTCATTAATATAAAAATAAATAGTGGAGATTGTACATTTGGTTGTAAAATAGGTAGTGATTAAATAAAAGGGACCGTTGAATAAACTAATGCAATAAGTGTAGATAAGTAATTTTAATAAGTGTTGTTGATAATAAACGTACTAAAATGGGAATAAATTGAATATAAGGAATCTTATTAAGGATGAAACCAAGAAAATAAATTAATTAAGGATATAAATAGTAAATTTGTGGACATGGTTGGTAAATATAACTAAATGATATGAAATATAAGTCAATGTTAATTTCACCTATAAAATGTCCATTTATTTAATAGCAGGGTTTTAAATCATTGATAATTTATAAAATTTAGTGTGAATTTATTTGCAGTTAAGTGACCTAATTTTCAGTTAGGATGAATTGATTTTTCATAAAAGATCGTTAATTCCAGAGGATGTAACCAATGTAAATTTCATTCATAATATAACAAGTTGGATCTATTGTAGTAAATGGAATTTAATATTCAATTATTTGAATCAAGATAAATGAGAATTTAAGGCAATAGTCACCAGATATGAAGGAAATAGGATGAATTGAAATGTAGTCTATTTGTAAAACAATAAGTGATGTAATATAGGAATGAAATCAAAGCAGATAAGTTTAAGTGAGACTTTAATTTCAAATAACGGATGAAATTGACCAAAATATAGTAAATGGAAATATGATAGTCAATATAAATATAGTCAATAGTAAATGGAATGAGAACATTTAATGTAATGAATGTAAAATAGATATCAACTATGATTATAGAAAGGGTTCATAGAGAATGGAAGGATTGAAATCAGGTTTAAAACAATGTATTGTGGGTAATTATAAATAATTGGATTTGTTAAATTGAAAATAAATGGATTTAAACATCTAAATATTTCGTTAATAGAGATTTAAATGAAATCCATGAATATTGAAATAATAGATTTTGAATCCAATATTAGATCCATCTATTTAAAAATTTATGGATGAAATAATCATTGATTTATTTGATTTAATAGAATTTTTGGAGATTTAATTTATAATTTTGAATATAATGAAATGTAAGATTTACACTGAAATTTATAGACTTATAAATTTTAATTCACATCTAAACTTGTTAAATCATTTAAATTGATTATGAAATATATAAGCCTTAAGATTTGGCCAATTTTAGAATTTGGATATAAAATTGGATTTTTATAATTTATTTTAATTTATTTAATGAATATAAAAATAGCTATTTTGGCCACGGACTCGGATTTCGACGAAACCAGTTTCATCGGATCCGTATCGGTGAATTATTGTAGGGTTTCAAGTTTCGTATCGATCGGACCTGTCGTTTGATCGTACGGACGCGAAACGCCTTGAAATCGATTTAATTAAAATCAATTTGGAAATTTTGTTTTCAGCATAACTTCTTCATACAATCGAATTTGGATGTGAAACTTTTTCCATCGCGTTCAGAATATTTTAAAATACCTATTTGGATATATGGGTTTAATAAATTCCGTTCCGGGGTCAGAACGGGTTTTTTGAGCCAACTACCGCTTAGCACGTTCGTAATTCGTGCATACCTAGCCTTCTACAATTTGTCTATATATATGATGTGATAAACCGTAGCCTCCATCTTCTATCATTTGTCTGTACGTTCATTTTCTTCATCTCTTTCTCTTCCTCAATGGTTGCAAAACCTAGATCTATCTACAATTCAAAATTTCAATGAAAATTCAAACTCTCCAGAAAAATTCCACAAAAATATATGTCATAGTTCTCGAGACACGTAATCTACTGGTACAATTCGTTTTCTGTTTTGGATATTCGTTTGACCAGAAGAAATCGATGAAGTTTCGGCCATTCAACATTGCCGCAACGAACTTCGTCAGATCGTCAAACGATTTCTGGGTTTGGTAGAGATTGACCAGAGGAGTGCATCTGTATGGGTTTTGTCGAAAATCAACGGCTAGATCGAGCTAGAGAATTGAACTAGGGTTTCGGCCCTAGGGTTGAACGGCGGTGGCGGAGCCGTTAGGGGCGACCGGACCTGTATAGGGGGGTGCGGCTCGGCGAGTTGAAGACAATGGAGGTGGCGGCCTGGGCTATCGTGGCCGGAGGTGGTTGTATTTGGCGGTCAAAGTGGACGTTTTGATGAAGGGGATGGGTTCGTTTCCTGTACGCAATTCTCGGTAGCTTACCTGGGGCGCACGCGTGATAGAGGATGGTGACGTGGAAGTGGTGAGGGTGAGCTTGGATTTTGTTTTATTTTAAATTTAATTTTGTTCCAACTCGTTAAAGTCGAGTAACTTTCGCATACGAACTCCGATTCACGCGAAATTTTTTTTTGTTAGGTTCGTATTTAAATTCCGAATCTGTTGACGCTGGTTTGGACAGATTTGGAGACCGTCAAATTTTTGGGTTTAAATTGGATTTGAATTCAATTTAAATCCCAAAGGTGAGTGTTTTAACCCACTCACAACTTCTAAAAGTTTTTATGTTTGTTAAATTTAATTTAGATATGAGTAGAAATTATTTTATGACTGTTTGGCATGTTTTATTCATCATATCTGCTAAATCGCATTTATTTAATATAACTGTTCATTAAATTTTATTACTGCATATAGATTGACAGTTATAGTTATTTATTTGCATATAAACCGTCAGTTTAATAGTTGTTGTTAAATTTATTTTTGAATATAACTGCCAGTTTTTACCTGTTATATATTACCGGATATATATTGATATTGTTTTGTTATTGGATGATGGTTGTGATTTGGATGATGGATGATGATGGATGAATGGATGTTTTATTTTATATCATTAAACTGCAAGTTATAATGCATTTTTCGTTCCATTCGGGATTGTGGTTTGAAATGATATACAACCGCAAAATTTTATTTTTAAATTGCGGATTGAAATGATAAACATCCGTATCATTTGACCATAAGATAGAAAATTATATACGGGCACCGTGGTCTATATATAAAATATTTTAAAGTGATTTCTATGGTTTGGATGGGATACGGTTTATAAAAAAAAATTTAAGTTTTGATATTTTATAAATATTATTCTTCTATATTTATACATATGAAGTTAAAAATTTTGAATTAAGCTGTGCATAAATCTGTTGAATAAAAATGGAAAAATTGAGAAAATGGAATTTGAAATTTATATTATATGTTTAAGTTTGGAAATTTTAAGGTATGATATTTATAACTAGATTTTTCCCAAGATAAATTGAAATGGATATTCTAGTATAATTGAATTGAAGAAAATATTTAATTGCTAGAAATTGGAGTTTTATTTATGGATTTTTATGTAAATATTCAAGACTAAATAATAGAACATCTAATTGGTTGAAGGAATAAATTCCAACTTTAGTTTTGAAATATTAATACTCCAAATGGATATATATATATATATATATATATATATATATATAAATAGAAATTGAAGTGGTTTTGGAACTTGAAAGTGGTATTTAAATTTTGGTTTAGACTTTAAATAAAGAAATATATTTGTAAAGCCATGGAAATTATTTTCTTTACAAAGTAACCTTAAAGTTAAATCATTTATTTCGTATACCGTTGAATATCCAAACCATTTAAGTTTTAGAAGTTATGGTTTTAAAATATATGAATTTCGAAATATTATGCTTTGAAAGTATAAGTCAAATATTTGGTTTCCAGATATTATAAATTTTAAAGCAGTATGATTTTGGAAAAGAAATATATTTGGATAAAATGATATCATTTTGTTTTGGGTTTTAGGATGATATCGTATTCATAGTTTTGAAATGGAAATTTTATTTCTGGTTTTAAAGTATAAACTATTTTAAATGACCGCGGTGTTATAATAACGATTGGTTGGCAAAGAGACCGGGATCGGATATGGACATACTCTCTGTCGATACCGAAAACCACTTTGACTAAACCGTGTACGCTGTGGAGATTCCAGAATGAAGTAGGTTGGCGGCGGCGTTTCCTGTAAGGTAAATACGTGGACCCAACTCCCGTGAGTTGGCATAAGGTGGCTAAAACAGGAGCGATTGACGGGTTAATAAGGTAGCACCTTTGATCGAACACATCCCTTCGATATTATACTTTGACTTTTGAATTGATTCGGTGGCCACTTTTGATTTCTTTGATTTGGGGGTGTGGCTCGAGGTGGGCGGTAGTTGCGGCTATGCGTTACCACCGACCCGGAAGCGTAATTGGTATATCTACCCTGGCATTGCCTAGTTGTGCCGTGTCACCTACCCTATCGCGCCTTATACGATTTTGGTTTTGTACCATACCTATGGAGTACCCTCTGACGACGCCCAGTACGGGGGAGATTACGGTACTGTATAGACTATGAGAATATATTCTGTGCTAAGGGCTATATGGGTAACCCCTTAACGCTATTTAAAAGTAAGTTTATTTTATAATTAGACACTACTATAATAGCACAATATACTATATAGTAAATAGTTTAACGTATCCTTAGGAGATGTAAATCCCGAGCATCTCTTGAGTTACTGCACTCATATTTATTTCTGTAAATTTAACTTACATTAGATCTTTTAGTTCTGACTCGAGTGTTTTTGTCTTTTCAAAATTCGCTCGGGTCAGTCCGAGCGTTTCAGGATTGAAGATTTAGCTCTGGAGGACGAAGACGAAGATTTGTATTATTATTATCTATAGTATTGCACTACACTCACACTGTATTCCGCTGCATTGATATTATTGGTATGTGAACTCTGATATTTAATTGTATAAAGAAGAATCAAATGCTTTTGTAAACAGTTTTATAAACTGAATATTTTATTATTATATTTTATCCTTCCGTTGTGAGATTCTATTTTGTTTTATTTCTTCTCTGTTTCCTTATTTACCCCATAACAATCCGCCCTTCCGTATGGTTTGAATTGGCACGTGTGTCTGTTTGAATTGTGCGAAAAAGGTGGGATGTTACACCAAGCGAAGCTCCAAACTCCAAAGCTGAGTCTCAAATGCTGAATTACCTAGTCTAACTCGAGCGTAAAGCAAAACACAAAACACTCAAGTCAAGATTAACATTCTTATATCAATAAATCCAACTCAGGTGAAATATCAACTGAAATATAATTAACTGAAAGGACGTTTGGGATAACCATCCTCTAAGGATCCGTGGAACTATCTACAATGTAGAAACATACGCTATTAACAACTAGACGTTCTTATAACACCGTGGTCATTTAAAATAATTTATATTTCAAAACCAAAATATCATTTCCATTTCAATTGTATATTTCCAAATTATGGCACTTTCAAAACTAAATTGATGCTTTCATATATATCTCATTTTAACTTCTTATTATTTAGCTTTTGAAATATTCATTTAATGGATCCATTATCTCTTAAATGACCTTCAATTACATTTTCCAAATATTTCCTTCAATTTATTTAAACGTAAAATATCCTACAAAATCATGTTATAAAATCATATCCCTCAATTTCAATAAATCACAAATCGATTTAATTAAATAAAATTCTTAATTAATTACAATTTCTATTAAGCTCAAATTCCCAATCTCAACCTATAAATCAATAAAAATTCTATTTTTAAAATAAAATTTGAATAATCCTTAAACATATTTAAGTAGGACTTTACTAAATTTAAAGCTTATTATTAATTCTTTTTTATATCAAAGCTTATTATATACATAATATTTTAAATTTATATAAAACCATATATATTTCCTTTCAAAACCATAGAAATCATTTTCAGAATATATATAGACCAATGGTGTCTGTATATAATTTCTATCCTATGGTCAAGTGATACGGATATTTATCATTTCAATTCGCAATTTAAATATATATAGGTATATATCATTTAAACCTGCAATCTCAAATGCTATTCAAACGTATATCGCTTGGGTCTATCATTTCAACCCATAACGATTTTCTCCTAGTCTAAAGTCCGTTCGGGTATGTATCATTTCAACCCATAGTGAATTCTACACTAACATGGAACTTGCAGAGTGATAACAGATATGATAATAACATAACAGGCACATATCATCAATGACATTATAATATAAACAACAGGATATGGTGTCATATCCCACAGGTGAACAGTTATATCATAATAACATATATAACAATTTAAATAACTAACAACAGCATATTTCAATTGTCATTCCAATTGAAATCAAATTTAATAATATAAGAACGTCAAATCGTGAGTGATTTCTCACCTTACAAGGCTAGAAGAGTTTAATAACAGAACAAGGTACGAATTTCAAAGCAAATCAGGATTGGCACGGATTTGATAGAAAAGCTGATAGATAAGAATCGACGAAATCAAATCAGGATCGGATCGATGAAGATAGATGGGTACAAGTGAACTTATATATAACTATATATAATTATTTACATATAAAAGAAATCATATTCTGAATTCAAATACATTTAAAATTTAAAATATATATGTATTTCAAAATCATAGTTTTTTTCTTTTTTTTCAAAACACATTAAATAAATTCAAAGCTTCTACAAATATTTCAAAATCAAAATATATACATTATTAGTATATTCAAAATCAACATTATAAAACCCACATTACAACAAGTATCATCATTCAATGTACACACTTATATTATATAAAATAAACAAATCTTGTATATATATAATATACATGTAAACACGCAGATTTATGTAACATACATCAACATATATATAATCTTAAACATATTATATGTGAAGCTTACTTATATACACATAAAGTACATAAACATATTAGACAGTTCATAACTACATATTTTGTAACTTGTATAAACCCATTCATATCCTATAAAATGAACAGAGACAACAGCCTCCACTTTATAAGGTACTATGTATATAAAATAATATTTTAATACCATCTCTTCCTTTATAATAGCAACATTCATATGTTATTTCATCAAACATATATAATTGATTATTGTATAGTACATAATTGTACATGAACATATCTATAACTTCATATGTTATATATACATATAGTCAAGCAGGTTGTATGCAACTTGTGAAAGCTGTACAACATATAAACTGATGCATATATATACAACTTATTTACGTGATATAATTTAGTACCCATATATAAATATATACGTCTGCAAACAACTAAATATATATACAATAAAATATATAAACATATTGACAATTGGATCTTATACTTTATAAAATATATATGCAAACAACATATATAAATTTATACAGTAAACTGTTATATAGTATATAACCCATATGTAAACTATTATATAACCTGTACAGTAACTGGAAAATGAAAAAACTACATGTAACATGTTGTAACTAATACATACAGCAACAAACATATATAAAACAGTATATCTATATGACTTATGTGCCATAATTAACTATAATTTAAGAATATGCTAACAGATATATATTTAATTTATATAACTTAACGTATAGCTATCATATATTCAGCAACACACACACACACACACACACACACACACACACACACACACACACATATATATTGAATCCAAATCTATGTACAACTTAACATATATAACTGTAATATAAATATTTATATTATAACTAAATTATATATATATATATATATAGATGTAAACTAATCTATGTATATAAGCTTATAAACTTTAAAATTCAACAGACCCTGTATATCGACTAATGTATACTCATATATACGTACGAATCGGCAAAAGCATTTGCAGTACAACTATAATATGATATAGTATAATAAAATCTATTATAATATAGTACAGTTTCAAGAAAAAAAACTCATATGTACACAAACTATATTTTATACAACATATATGTAACGACCCGGAAATTTTCGAAGCCGAAAATTCCAGATAGTTATGAAAAAGAAGAAAGAGACAGAAGAAGAAGAAGAAGATCAGAAACATCAACATCTCACATTCGCAGCGGATAAAATATAAAAATAAATAATAACAGTCTACAAAAGAATATTATATCCGTCGATTACATTTTAATACATCAGAGTTACACATATATTCAACACTGGACATATACAAATCAATATGTCTCAGATTTACAATATTATAATACAACGGAAATACTCTATGCGTTCCTGCCATCCAGCTCGATTCCTGAGCTCCAGAATGTCCCTCCCCGAAAATCTGTAATACTCGGTCTGACCCAATACAAACTACTCTCTATAATAAAACATTTCAGCGCATACGTACACTTGAAACCAAACTCATGTACTAACAGATTATTTTTGTATGAACAATTACATATATATTACCTTATACAGGAGAGGAGATATGCATGTGAGGAGGGAAGAAATCGAACTCTAGAAGGGAGGGGAGTTGAGTTACACGCAGCTGTGGGTAGAAGCTCGTCTGGTAGTGGAGTTCGACAGAGGTGGCAAGCTATTGGATTCAAGGGACGAAAGAAAGAAAAAAAAAGGGTTTTGCATGAGGAAGAATGGTGGAGGAAGAATGAGATGAAGTTAGAGAGATGCACAGGCCTTTCACAATTACAACTTATGCACCGACCTTTCACAATTACAACGTATGCACTGGCCTTTCACAATTTCAAAGTATTATATATTCTGCTATATACGTTTATGAAATGGAAAATTAACGAAGGAAACTTTTAACCGATGATAAAAGGTGAAAGGGCATGTACATTAATTGTAGAAGGAACAAAAAAAATAAAAGCTGAAAGTATAAATGGGTCAAGGCTATTCGTTACAATAAAGCGAAAAGGAGCCAAAAGGTTGGAATAGGGTACCGATACGATTACCGTTTCACAAAGTCTATTGTGTACCGGACTTCGAAACACATAGTCGAATATACCACAGAGATCAGCACGACGAGACGATCGAAACGACATACATATATCAGTGGCACTATTATCGTACCAAAAGTCGATAATCGATACCGAAAATGCTACTATTTTGCCAGAATTAAGATAAACGGAGCAATAAAAGTCAAATTTGAAAAAACGAAAGATGATGTCTTATTCAGAAGAGAATTTAAAATTTTTCTATAGAAAAATATTCAGGTTTTGCAAAATAATTTATTATCATCAAATTTTTAACTAATTTAAATTGAATGAATTACACAATAAAAACAAACTTTCATATTATCAAATGAAAATTTACATATTGCTATGTTTAATTAGACTATTCCAAATATTAAATTTTTATTTCCAAATTTTATCATTTAAAATTTCACAAAATTCAATTAATTAAGTAAAAAAACTACTAAAATTTTCGGGTCTTTACAGAATCATCTTCTTCATCGTTACAAAACAAAGGTAATAATTAATGTTTTTGAAAATTAAGATGTAATTTTGCTATTGTTGATTTTGTTGAAAATGAAGAGTTATTGATCGTATTAGTGTTAATTATTAGACAATGTTGTTGTTGTTGAATTAGTTGTTAGTGTTTAACAAACTAGGAAATCCAATTTAAGTAGTAGTAAATTGAAATCCCTAATTTACACCTTAATTGTTTATTGTTTATTATGACTAGACATTAATGATTGAGAGATAGAAGATGAAACATTGATGAAACATTTTGATGAGGTTGAAGGGAAAATTGGAGTTGCAATTTCAAGTCATATTGTTTGATGTCGATCATGTTTTGGAAACACATTTCGAACCATTACCACATAAATTCCATTCAGGATCATCAACCTTACCTGCTCGTTTATGTGAAGCTGTTTCTGCGGAAATGCACGGTCGTCAACATATTGTTGACGGAAATTTGTCAATGCCTATACATCATGTTGGTCCATCCGTGCCACGGGGGCAACGACCATGTCTAAACTGTTATTGCGGAGATATGTGTATAGTGATTGTTTGTAGAAAGAAAAAGAATGCTGGACGAAGATTTTTCGGGTGTAGTTCGTACAACGAACATAGATTGAATCCTCGTGAAAATGATTGTTGCGATTATTTTAAATGGATTGATCAACCCCTATGCGAAAGGGCACTTGAGTATGCCCACAAACTGCATGCCGAAATAAGTCGTTTGAAAAGTGTTAATGAAGAACTAATGACAAATAGTGGAAGGCCTAGAATGTGGTAGATGTTTGGGACTTGGTTAAGTTGTTATATTTGGATTTTATGTTGAACCGTTGTATTTGTAATATGTTGATGCGAAAATGTTTTTATTTATTGTAACCCGTAACGTATGCAAGGTAGATAGTTTATTATGTTGTTGAAATGCATTTGATATTGTTGACTTTATTGATGAAATATATTGGTTACAGTATTATATTGATTTGCTTGTTTGTGTTTTTGTAAAGACTGAGTTGACTGCTTTTGGTTGAAGATTGCCCGCGGAAGCAAAATCTACTTAGAAAAATAGGTAATAATTCATCAAATTGATGTTTTTAGTTATGTCGGTGAATAAAAACTATGACTGTGGTATTAGAACTTATTTTGCAGATAATGTCAAAGGTTCCGACTATATTTTACTTTGATGGCAAATTGTTGGTTGATGATGAAGGTAGACCTAGATATGTGGGTGAAAAGCGAAAAGGATCGACAATAAAAAATCATTGTAGTTTCAAAGAGCTTAAACAAAGAGCATATGAAGTAACAAAAGCAAATCCCATGATACATGATTTAAAATCAGCGGTCAAGTAGGTTCGGGATGATGGTGCCTCCGCTATTGATTTGGAAGATGACGCTGATTTGAAGACCACCTTTTCAGTTGGGATGAGAGTTATAGAAATCTACGTTGCGAGAGGGGAACATGAAAATGTGGTTGAAACACAAGTGCCAGTAATCTCTGGGGATGAGTATATGCACACCACACAGTTACAAGAAACACAATGGTCAACGTATCCGTCGCATCTTTCAAGCCATCAAGGTGGAGAGTTTACAAACCTACTTCATAGGTACAACAGAATGGATGGAGTCTCTTCTAGTCAGGAACGAAATATGATGCTGGACCCTGTAAACCCAAATCAGTCGCAAGCATTTGAAAAGTGAGTACTATTATACGTTGGCACATGTGTTTTGGCTTATGTTAATACAAAATATATGACCTTTGTTTTTGTATTCCTGGTGTCGAAGATGCATTTACTGGTTGTGACGACGATGGTGTCGATTCTCATGTTAATATCCATAAGAGATTTGTAGGCAATTGGATAGCATGGAAGTTGCTTGTGCGGATGATGAGGTGTAACAACCTGTATATTTGGACCATTTAAATTGACAATAATCCACGCATGTCAACTTAAATAGTACAAAACACGAATCATAAATGGAGTATATATATAAATGAGAATCATCACAGAGTCACAGAAATATAACATAACAGAATAGTGCAGCGGAAATACAACATAGTCATAAGAGTAGTTCATGAAGCTACCCAGAAATACAACAATGTCTCAGATAAAATAAAATAGAACAACATAGATGTCCAATAGTCCAAATAGAAAGAACAATACTGATAAATAAAGATAAAGATAGTCTTCGGTCTTCAGCTTCCAAATAGAACAGCAACAGCAATCTTCAGACTGATCCGAGCATAAGCATAAACAAACACTCGAATCAGGACATATATTCTTATACAGATAATATGATTCAGAATTTGAAATAACAATAACTCAAAGATGAATGGAATAAACATCTTTCAGGATCCGGTAAACTATCTATATATAGTAATGTACGATAAATAGATAATGTCTAACAGTAAAGTAAAGTATCAAAATAGCGTTAAGGCGTTACCATTATCCCCCTTAACACATTTTTATAAATATCATAGTCTATACAGCACTGTAAACTCCACCGTAAACTAGTGGGATATCAGGGAGTACTCCATAGGTATAATACAAAACAAATTCGTAGTGGTCGCGTATACGGGATACAAGTATGACAAGGCACATGAGGCAATACCCAAGGTAGTGAAACTACCGTTCGTCTGATCCGGACTGGTGAGAACGCATCGCCGCAACGATCGCAACACCGCGAAACAACACTCCAAATTTCAAGGGTGCGCACCAATCAATCACAAAAGTAAATGAGTAGTTTACGAAAAAGTGTGTTCGCTCGAAGTAGCTAACCCCATTTGGCCCGGCACAGCTCCTGATTTTATTCATTTCCAATTTGACACAAGTGTCAAGGCTATCCATTATCGTTCACTTACCTCAATCATCGCGTACGTCATTCCAACCACTTCATTCTGGATCATCACTCCGCGTATAGTTATTAAAGTGGTTTCCGGTTTAGACAGTGAATATGTCCCTAACCGATCCCGGTTCCTTTAATAACCTTCGTAATTCATTTACCGATTGGTCGTTCATATATTTTAAAACCGAATCAAATTTCAATTTCAATTATAATTCGAATATCAACATTTCGTTAGCCTTCTAAATCAATTTCCAACATTTACATTTCGTAACTTTACAATTCCCATCTCAAATTTTCTATAATTAAATTTTAAGTTCCAACTTAAAATAATTTCAAATACTCATTTAAATCCATGTATAAGTTCATTCCAAAATCAATTAACGTCCAAATCGATTTAAATTCAATTATCGATTTCATTCGATATTCATTAAATTAATTTATCATTTAACAAATTTCAATTCAAATTTTCAATTCATTATATTACTTTCATAATTTGAACTTCATTATCAAAGCTTAAATATTTATTAAATTTGAATGGTCAAATCCAATTCTTTAAATTACAAACATTTCATTTGTTTCGATAAAGCACATTCTATTTCTTATTAAAGGAATTCAATTTTATTTATATATTTCCTTCGTTACAAATTTCAAAATTTTAATTAAACAACTTACTTTCACTTATTCGAAAATTCAATTTCTCAAAATAAAGAATATTCAATTCAATTTAATTATTACATAATTCAATCTATTCAACTTAGTTTATCATTAAACAATTCAATCTTATTTAATTTAGTTCAATCATTAAACAATTCAATCTTATTCAATTATCAAATAATTTCAAATCTTAATTATTATCATTTCAAACTCATTCATTAATAATTCCAAACTTAATTATTAATTTTAAAACCAAATTACTAATAATTTCAAAACTTAATTTATTAATAATTTCAAAACTTAATTTACTAATAATTTCAAAACTTAATTATTTATAATTTCAAAACTTCGTTATTAATAACTTCAAACTTCATTATTAATAAATTTCAAGACTTGATTATTAATAATTCCAAAATCAATTATCAAATAATTATACATTTAATCATTAAATAATTAAATTTTAAAACAATGTTCTTTTGTAAATTACGACATTAATAATTGTTTCAAATTCAATATTCACATTTGCATTCATTCGAAATTAGATTTTAATTTTATTCAAAACTTGTTATTAGTCAAATAAATCTTTATTTCATTTTAAATCAAACATTGACCAATCGGTTTTAAATTAAATTTTCTATCCTAAGTCAAAGTTATTTGGGTATTTATCATTTCAACCCGATTCCATTTCAATTCAAAAATCAAAGCATACAAAAGGGAACTTGCAGTGTGATAGCTGGGATGGTGTCAAAGTAAATAAACAAGCAATAACATCCATATATAACAATTCAACAATTATGTAAATAATCCCGAAATAATCGTATTAATTTACATTCGTTATTTATGTAAATTAATAAAATTATTCCTAGAATCCACACTATCATTTCATGTAGATTAAAGATTATTATATTACGGTTTTTCACTTGTCGTTCAATTTAAATTTCAATACTACAACGATATACGTTCAAGGGTTCAAGTGAAATTTATCAAATTCCTACGTGTCAATTAACTAATCAATGTTCATCATATAAATGGGTCACGTTTAACCAACATACAAAGGGGTCAAGTTTAACAAATCAAGTTGACATATATAATCCATTTTAATTGTTAACTGTCCTATATCAATTTCACTTGCAAATTATTTATCACTTAACAATAACATTAGCATCCGATTCAACATCACATAGCAATCAATTATCAACCAACTTGCATAAGAATATATGTCGTGCAAATTTATTTCACCTTTCGTGGATAAAGAAGTTGACGGCGAAGCAAGAAGAAGCACGAAAGAAGGCGGTACACACGAACAACGAACATTGTAAACATCGACAAATGAGACGATATTAATAAAATGAACGTTTGTTTATAATTTATAAATTTATAAAATGTGCTTACCGAAGACGGAAAAAGAACGAAGCTGAAAGTCAATGCTGCTGCAAAAAGAAATTCAGTCGGTCGCTGCAACAACAGAGAAAAGAAAAACGGTTACGGTTTACTCAACAATTGATGCCATTCAATTTCATTTTCTTTTTTTTTTCTTTTTCTTTCTCTTTTTTTTTTATACAAGCCGAAGCCAAAATCATTTTAATTTTTTTTTATAGCCGAGACTTCCAAAGCAACCACTCACACACACATGTCATTTTTCATGGCCGAGACAAAAATGGAAGCAACCACGTTTCCCCCTACACGTTGCTACCCCATCCCACGCAACTCACATTTTTTTTTTCTTTCCAACCTGAAACGCACGCATATTATACCCAAGCACCACCTCAACATATCCCAATCTCTGCTGCATGATGCAACTGCAACATATACTCACGCCTACAACATGCAATCACCACACTTCTCATTTATGCCCAACACATCACTTTGGTGGTGAAAGGTATGTACGTGTGCATGGGGTTGAGTGGGAAGAAGGTTGGGCTTGGCCATATATTTTTTTATTTGCAGAAACGTGTACAGAAAATATAACAGAGAGAGGAAGAAGAAAAAAAATGGATGTTTACCTGTTTCGAATGTAGAGGAAGGTGAATGAGAGATGAGAAGGTGGAAAATGACACGTTGTTTTGACTTAACTTGTACCGTGAATGCCTTTTTGGGTTCCAACGTTTCATAATCCCAACCACAACTCTTCATACTTCATCTCCCCATTAAATGCCCATTCAGCTGAAGTTAATTTTTTTCAATTTCTTTTGTAAGTGGGTAGAAGACTTGGGCTGCAACGTGTTTAACCAGTGCGTTTAATCGCTTAAAACGACATGACATTTTTTTTCCGTCTCCGTTTAGCACGAATAAATATAACGTTTTGGTCAGCGCGACGACGCGATCACAACGGTATAAAAATATTGGTGATTGGACATTGTTTGCGAAATTTATTTCTAAATAACTGTTCGCTCCAACGTATAATTTAACTATCAATTAACAGCCGAATTTGACGAAACAGAATGCGCCGTCAGGATCAGAATATTTTTTTATGCGGGATTGTGAAAAATATTTGGGTTCGGACGATAAAAATTCACATGTTGGATTTAAACCAATAGGCGAATGCGACGAACGAAATCAACTTCAATAATTTCTGACGAAATTCAGCGTACACCTATATCTATCTAGATGTATCCCAAATATGAAGTTTGGATAGTAACGGATGTCGTTTGTGAAAATTTGAATTTTACCTTAAACATCGATTTTAAAAATCGAAAAATCGGGTCGGAAATTCAGGGTCGTTACATGAGGATAGAACTTGGATACAATAAATGGAAGTTAACAATGATGTAATCATATATGCAGACATTGAGGAGGCTGATGATGTAAATGCGGAAGAAGAACAAGTCACATATAAAGAGACTTTAGCCGATGATTTATGCACGACATCAATGATGATGAAATCAATAATGGAAAATTGTCAACTAGACGTGGAAGTTTTTGGAAGAGAATGTATGGAGTAAGGTCCACGAGTTGGGTTGATTTTTGAAAGTAAGCAGAAGTTTGTTGAACAGTTATGTGAATGGGTGATTAAATGTTCAGTTTCGTTTCAATTTCTAAAATCGTGTGCGAATCAACACACGGTCCACTATGATGTGGAAGAAACATGCCCTTGGCGAGTTCATGCAAGCCTTTTGGTAAAAAGAATTCAAATTGGTGGAAGATAACTACATATGGCAGCGATCACACTAGTTTAAACGCAACCATCAACTCAAACCATCGATAGACAACTGCTAAGTTTATATGCAGCAAAATACTTCCGTTGATTAAAGCTGAAACAAAAATGACTGCAAGAACTGTTCAAGAGACAATGTCCAACATGTTTCATATTAAAGTGAGTTATTTTCGAGCCTGGCATGGACTGCAGAAAGCTATTGCAATGATTTATGGCGATTGGGAATCGTCGTATGAGGAATTACCGAAATATCTTAGAGCCCTACAACATACCAACCACAGAACCGTATATGATGTTATTCATAGTCGTGGTGTTTTTGATGGTGCTTTTTGGGCTTTCGTATCTACAATTCAAGGCTTCAACCACTGTCGACCCATATTGTCTATTGATGACACTCATTTATATGGAAAGTATCTGAGTACATTACTAGTAGCAACTGGGGTGGATGCAAATCAACGGCTATTTCCTTTAGTTTTTGCAATTGTACAAACAGAGTCGTGGCAAACGTGGAGTTGGTTTATTCGTTGCATATAAAATTATATTCCGTTCGTACATACTATATGTATCACCTTTATCTTGGATCCTATGAAAGGAATTCTAAGTGCGCTTAGAGAAGCTTGGCCAATTGAACATCATCATCGCTTTTGTATCCGTCATATTAAAGCAAATTTCAAGAAAGCGGGGTTCGGTACGAATGAGATACAAAATTTATTACACACATGTGCCACGGCATCGGAGGTCGTAAAATATAACGATTTTCGAAAATAGTTGAAGGATGTAAATCGAGATGCCTATGGGTGGATTGAAAGAAGTTTGAAAGACCGGGAATCAAGCTGGACTCTTTGTCATGACGGTGGAGTAAAATTCAACATGATGGGTGGATGTATTCCACAGCTTATGTTCCTTTATTCGATCCTGCACCAGATAGTCGACATTGGAACGTCTACGATGGTCAATTATACAAGTGTGTAGAAATTCATGTCGTCCTCTGCCTACTCGAATAAAGGTTTCATGGATCCGCCATCTTCATCCGGCCATAACAGATGTAGCAAATGTGGTTCTATTGCCAAGCAGAAAACTTGTCCACGTCGAATTGTAATAGAAGTAGAACGTCTATGTTACTGTATGACTTGTTGACTTTGTTATGTGATGATGTTGTCATTCGAATGGTGTTTGCGTGTTATGTAGAATGTTGTTAAGACTTATTGTGTCAAATTGTGCGAGTTACGGTGTTAAAGGAGTGCTCTGTCTTGGACAGGGCCAAAAACACACTTGCGCACATATAGATTCGCAAACTATGTTTTCAATATAGCTCGTGCAATCCATATATGCGCAAGCGTGTTTAAAATAACCCAAAAAGAGCTTGCGCATACGTGGAATGCGCAAGCTATATTAGCTTACGCATTCCACAAATGTGCAAGCTATTTTTTGGGGTTAGTTTCAAACAGTGAGCTGCTCTGCCACAGTAGAAAATCAAATTTTGCAAAATCTCAAATTCCCAAAGCATGCACACACCATTCTATGAGAAATGCGGATTGCGGATCTTAAGTCTAGGATACACACTAGAGGGGGGTGAATAGTGTTTTAAGGAGTTATTAAATCTTTTTGAGTTTTTGTTAATTTAAACACAAATGTATGCAATATTCAGACACAGATATGATCATATAATCAAACACAGATGCAGAAATAAAGTAAAAGCAGTAAAGAAAAAAACACACCGGATTTTATACTGGTTAGGTGTTACCCTACATCCAGTCCCGCACAAGTACGGATTTCCTTTCAAAAACAATCTTTAAAATTACACCCTCGATTTCAAGGCAACGAGGTACACCCTCCAGATTCATAATCCTCTGGGTAGAGATACTTGATTTTCCGGACAATAAGTTCACCCAATTGATTTCCAAGGCTACAGTCACACCTTATCTCGCTTGATTGATTTTCAAGGCTACAATCACACATTTTCTCGTTTAATTGATTACAAAGAAGCCTATAACTCTGAATAGCACTGAGGATCTTGTTGAGATAGTGATAGAGAATCAAACCAGAGATAATCTAGTTAGATTCAATGTAGATTTCGGCAGAGTAATGGTAAGAATATATATATATATATATATATATATATATATATATATAGAAATGTGGAAGAAGAAGAGGAGTGAAAAACCAGAAAATATATGTTAAAATTCGCTGAAAACATTCCCTATTTATAGAAGAACAACAGCCATGTCCATTCATGAAGAGATATGACGAATAGACACTTCTTTTAAAATTTAAATTTTGAAACCAACTGACACTATGTCGACATGGGTAGGTTGAGCATGTCGACATTCCAAAGGAATTTTTGGTGGTTTGTTTTTCTTTGAAAATAACTTCTATCTTATATTAAAACTATTTTAAACTTTATAAATATACTTGTCTATAGTTAAAATGTAGAAGTAAATATGTAGAATAATATATACAAAATTTTACTATAATTTTATATTTAAATCTAAGTATAAATATTATTATTAAAAGATAATTTAAAACTAAGGATAATTTGATTTTGAAATTAAAGATTATTTTGAGGCTAAAAGTACTTGAAATCAGGATAGATGTTTTTGATACTTTTAAAAGGAATGTTTTGAAAACATTTTGAAAACAAGATATAATTTTGTAAAAATAATTTTGAATAAAAATTAGCGGATACAAAACAATGTTCCACTAGATCTTTCGTAGGTTCCATCTTACTTAGGGTTCCATCCCTTTAACAGGCTCGAAGTCGATTCCATTCCATGAATAAATTGGATTTTAAGATGCCAGTGCTTTTCTAGGAGTTTTAACAAAATTCCTAATTAAAAAATTAAATTAATTGAAGTCTTGAACTCCTGATAATCTTGATATTCTTGATACTCATGAGTCATCAAGCTTGATATCTTGAATCTCTATACTGTACAGTCTTCATTCTTGGTACCTGCATGGTTAAATCCTGCATTTACATATACATCTAAACTTATATTGTTAGTATTTATATTTTATAATCTATTCTAAGGTTGTTGTCATCAAAATCATCATCTCAAGGACTAACAATCTCCCCTTTTTTATGATGACAACCTTTGTTTATAAAATATTACTTCTATCCTAATAACTCCCCCTTAATCTATGCCTAACTACCCTATTTTATACTTCTACCCCTTTGTCATCAACAAAAACTAACTCTAAATATATAACTTCAAACTATATAACTCCCCCTCATTCTTGGACTAAAATACCTGCATTAATAAACTATAAAATGAAGTATATAATAGATATGTTAAGAGATAATTAAACTGATAGACTTGATAATCAAATAAGGATTAAACGTATATTTATACATGTTTTGTACAAAAAAAATCAATCCACACCAAATATCAATCCATATCAAACCAAATTAAAGTAAATGAAATCAAATCAATCAAAGCAAACAATTCAAACAAAGTAATCAAATAAAATCAAACGTTACGAGGAACTTCCACCCATCCTTCTTCTCCAAATATAGGGTCTGCTTAATAGCATCCCAATTTTCATTATCATTGGTGAGAGAGACTGGAGGATGTGCTTCATTATCATCCTTGTGCAGGGAGGAAATCATCCATCGTATTTCATCGAAATGCCTTTCTTGCTCCTTGATCATCTGCATTTGACTCAATTCTAAGTGTCGCTGGTTACGAAGAATGAACGAGAGAATATTCTTGAATGAATTAAGAGTTTCTTCAAGATTCTCGGATAAACTATGAATTGGATTAGCCATATTTGGATTTGTGAGAAGAATGAGAGATAGAGTAGATAAGAAATAATATTCAGTGATGAATTCTGGAAGAAATAGGTATTTATAGGCATAGAAATTCGTTTGAAATGAATAGATATATGGTAGCTATTTAAATTTCAAATTCAAAATGAAGTGTCATTTCTGACCAGTACATGTCGACATGGTCATAAGGGGTATGTCGACATGGGGCAGTGAATTTTTATAACTTATTTTGATTTTGTGAATAACTGTGTGTGTATATATATATTTATATAATATACTATCGTTTATTCTGTAGACAAGATAAGCCAGATAACAGAAAAGAAATTCCATTTCATTTCATACTAAGGAGATACAATGATTAAACATAAAGAACTACACGGACATTCAAATCAAAATAAACTAAAACTAATACAACGAGATACGAAAAGGTAGAACTAGTTAGAGGATGATGACGATGAAGATAATCCAAGCCTCTTGCTGACTTTGGAAATAAACTTGTTCATCTTGGATGAAATTTTATCCAACTTCTTACTAACGGATCTTTTAAGAATCCGTTGATTCTCAACAATAGTCTTTTGGTTTTTGAGAAGGGTTTTGTTGGATGGATTAGGAGGATAGTCAATGCTTTCCAAAGAAGTTTTACCTTCTTCTTCTTCTTCAATTTCCATTTCATCCCCTTATGCTTCTTCTACCTCTTCCTATTCTTCCATCTCCTCATGAGCCAAACGCTCTTCCTTTTCAGCAAGAGTCTCGTAAGGTTGAAAAAAAAATGGAATTTTTATAAGCGAAATGTTGGAATGATTGAAAATTTTTCTAGAAACAAATTCTTCTCCTTTGAAATCCACTCCAAAATAGTTAAAAATCCGAGTGAGATAAATACCATGATACAAAGTATTCTCACCCATTTCAAGATTTTTAGGACGAAGTTCATCCAAAATAACTTGTGCCCAATTAATGTCATAATTTCCAAAAATAGCAAAAAGTGCTTTGCAAACTTTTGAACTAGGATTATTAAAATTCCCCGATCTTGGGGTCAAAGTATGTTGCAAAAGAAGATTGACAATTCTTGCTTTTGGTCGAAAATTTCGATTTTTAAATTCAAAATCATCATTTCCTTCGAAATTATGATGAAATGTCTCACGATCATTTTCATCGATTTTAAAACTAGAAAGATCCATTGCCGTACTTTTGAAATTGAGAATGGTACCCAAAAGATCACAATTCAAAACAATTATAATGCCTTTGACACTACTCCAAATTTCATCCTCATTTCCATTATAAAATCCACGGTTTAAATTTGCATAGAAAATTTTGACAAGGTTCGGATAGAAAACAAAATCATTTTGAGAAACATCAATAAGACTAAGAATTTGATTGTTTGCAAAAAGAGAATCAATTTCATTAGAAGAGAAATCTTGAAATATAGCAAACTTTCCGGGATGGACTTTTCCACAGTTAGCATAATTGATGTATGCTTTTATTGCCTCCGGATCATTGACGAGTTGCTCTTTTATTTTTCTAAAAATTCTCATGGTGGAGGGGTTGCTTGAAGAAGCCATTAAAGTAGAGAGTAGAGGCTTGAAGTTTTGAAGAGAGAGTTTGAATTTGAAAATGAAAGTGAAAAGATATGATAAATGATAGTGAATAAATTGATTCTCAAAGGACATGTTCTCTGGTCAAAAGATGTCTTTTCAAAGAATTGAACGAAGTGAAAAGATGGAGGGAAATTCAACCATTTGAATTCAAATTTTGAATTTCAAATTTTGGTACCCACGTTGACATCATGGTAGGGACCATGTCGACATGTGCCTGTGAATTTTTATGATTTATTTTTCCTAAGTACTCTAATATATATACTTACTATTTTTATTGTCTATATATCTGGAATATTATTAGAATTATAGTATTCTCAATAATATATTATTATACTAATAAAAGTAGTAATAGTAGTAATAATAATAATAATAAAATAATAGTAAAAAAAATTAAAATTCAAATAACATACAAATTCAAAATCAATCAATAAAGCAATCAAGCATCTAATCTTAGCATGCAATTTCAACCAATTGTATTGTAAATGTGTACCATTTTCTAAGTCCGTTTCTCTGAATTCGTTGGAATTTTGAATTGCCGTGAAACACAAATTTGAATTATCCGTCTTCTGATCATCATCGCTTGAGGACGAGTCTGAGTCATCTAGAGTTGCAGTAAATGCATGCTTTCGTTTCTTTACTGAATCATTGTTTATAGGAGGATTTTGCCTATCTGGATACGGACAGTCTCTTTTGGTATGTCCTGGTTCATCATAGTAGAAACATTTGACATTGTTTGGCACTACATTCTGATTTCCAGAGTTCTTATAGTTGTTTCTCTTGAGATTATTCATCTTTCTGTATTTCAGAAATTTCTGAAAATTGCTGGTCATAAAGGCTATCTCTTTATCATTATTGTTGTTTGAGTCTGATCCATCCGCTAATGCATTAAATGTCATTGATTTCTTTTCAGATACTTTGCTTTCTCTTCTCCCGATCATTTGAACTTCAAACGACATTAGATTTCTAATTAATTCTTCTATCTTTAAAGTAATGATGTCATTTGCCTCTTCGATTGCAAGTGTCTTTTGATCCCATTCTGGAGTAAGAGAATTTAGAATTTTTCTGACTTGATCTTCTTCCGAAAATTCCTTTCCCAATGATATTAGAGAATGCAAAATATCCTGAAATCTACTATACATATCGGAAATAGACTCATTAGAATATGTTTTAAATAATTGAAACTAATTTGTGAGCATGGAAATTTTGGTCTATTTAACTTTGCTTGTTCCTTCGTGAGTCACTTGCAAAGTTTTCCAGATTTTATATGCAGATTTACAAACTGACACTCTATTAAATTCATTCCTATCAAGTGAACAAAATTGAATATTCATTGCTTTAGAATTATTTTGTGCGACAGTTTCTTGCTCAGCGGTCCGCTGTGCAAAATCAGTTGTGGGTTCAAAATATTCAGTTTGTGTGATATTCCAGGTATCTAATCCTACAGACTGTAAATATATTTTCATCCTACATTCCCAATATGCATAGTTACTGCTATTAAAAAGTGGTGGTCTGACAGTAGACAGACCTTCTACAAATGAACTAGTGATAGGGATACTAGTGTGAGTAACAATACCAGTGTTGGTAGCCATTTTGAAAACTTTTCAAAAATCAGATTATGAAACATTGAAAGCCTTACTTTGATATCAAATGTGAGAAATGCAGATTACGGATCTTAAGGCTAGGATAAACATTAGAAGGGGTGAATAGTGTTTTAAGGAATTATTAAATCTTTTTGAGTTTTTGTTAATTTAAACACAAATGTACGCAATATTCAGACACAGATATGATCACAGAATCAAACACGGATGCAGAAATAAAGTAAAAGCGGTAAAGGAAAGAATACATCGGATTTTATAATGGTTCGGAGTTACTCTACATCCAGTCCCGCACACAAGTATGGATTTCCTTTCAAAAACAATCTTTACAATTACACCATCGATTTCAAGGCAACGAGGTATACCCTCCAGATTCACAATCCTCTGGGTAGAGATACTTGATTTCCCGGGCAACAAATTCACCCAATTGATTTCAAGGCTATGATCACACCTGATCTCGCTTGATTGATTTCCAAGGCCACAATCACACCTTTTCTCGTTTAATTGATTACAAAGAAGCCTATAACTCTGAATAGCACTGAGGATCTTGTTGAGATAGTATTAGAGGATCAAATCAGAGATAATCTACTTAGATTCAATGTTGATTTCGGCAGAGTAATGGTAAGAATATGTATATAGAAACGTGGAAGAAGAAGAAGAGGAGTGAAAAACCAGAAAATCTATGTTAAAATTCGTTGAAAACATTTCTTATTTATAGAAGAACAACAGCCATGTCCATTCGTGAAGAGATATGACGAATAGATACTTCTTTTGAAATTTAAATTTTGAAACCAACTGAAACTATATCGACGTGGATAGGTTGAGCATGTCGACATCCCAAAGGAATTTTTGGTGGTTTGTTTTTCTTTGAAAATAACTTCTATCTTATATTAAAACTATTTTAAACTTTATAAATATACTTGTCTATAGTTAAAATACATAAGTAAATACATATAATAATACATACAAAATCTTACTATAATTTTATATTCAAATCTAAGTATAAATATTATTATTAAAAGATAATTTAATACTAAGGATAATTTGATTTTGAAATTAAAAATTATTTTGAGGCTAAAAGTATTTGAAATCAAGATAGATGTTTTTGATGCTTTTAAAAGGAAGGTTTTGAAAACATTTTGAAAATAAGATACAATTTTGGAAAAATCATTTTGAATAAAAATTAGTGGATACAAAATAATGTTCCGCTAGATTTTTCCTAGGTTCCATCCTACTTAGGGTTCCATCTCTTTAACAGGCTCGAAGTGGATTTCATTCCACAAATAAATTGGATTTTAAGATGCTAGTGCTTTTCTAGGAGTTTTAACAAAATTCATAATTAAAAAAAATTAAATTACTTGAAATCTTGAACTCTTGATAATCTTGATATTCTTGATACTCATGAGTCTTGAAGCTTGATATCTTGAATCTCTATACTGTACAGTCTTTATTCTTGGTACCTGCATGGTTAAATCCTGCATATACATATATATCTAAACTTATACTGTTAGTAAGTCATGCCCTTCGGATTAAAGAACGCCGGAGCATCTTCGCCTATTGTCCGGGGAGGAAGGAGAAAGAGAATAGGCCCATGAACAAAAATTTATATTTTACAATCTATTCTAAGGTTATTGTCATCAAAACCATCATCTCAAGGACTAACATATTCTATTAACAATACCATCACCAAATAAAATAAACAACATGATCCTATTGGCAATTGAAAATCATCCTAAAATGATTGAACAAGTCGTACAATATCATAGAAACATACAAGTCAACAACCCCTTAACCAACCAAAAAACAACAACAATAAGACCAACACCTTCAACCACGAATCCATCTAAGCTCAAGTGCTGGTGTCTCTCTTCTTCTTCTTCCGTTTGTACACGATGGAAGCCGATCCTTGGCTTTCTATGAATGTAGGAGCGGGTGTCGAAAGTGGAATTTTTTGTTGTTGACTTGGCCCAAAAATGAGTTCTTCTTATTAAATTTCCCATTGCGGCGGCTCTTGCGCATGCTCGTATGTCGGCTTTCCAGCATATCTGAATTGTTGTCCTCCTTCATGCCAAACGGGCCAGTTAGCATGATTTTTTCCACCGGTGTATTGCTGCTCTACACCCAAGCGGGCCATCCAACTGTAGTTCCGCTACTGGGAAGTTCTGATGTCTCCCCCTCCGCATGTGCCGCCTCCCATCGAGCTTGCCCACCTGCTACTATAGTATGTGTCTCCTCCGTAGAACATGGGGGTTCTTCTACAATGCGCAGTGGCTTGGCCGGCCTTCTTAGCTCGTTCCGACCCAAAATCATGTCAAGTATTCGTCGTAGGTCAATGCACTTGCTTTTGACCTTGTCCAGTACCATATGACTTTCTTCTATTTCGCCCACCACATCCAATGCGCTATATATTCCACTTACCTACACCCTAAGTCATAATAATGCATCAATATGATATAAAAATTGAACTACAAAAATGTTGAAATGACCATACTTAACGCATCACGTTCTAGAGGAGCATGGAGAGTGTATGCAACCAACTTCCTTGCCGGTTTTTTAAGAATATAACGATGAGTAATTCATCAATACCAATACTCGTATTCGCTCAAAGATGTCGGAGGCTCACGTGCTCGTTCAGCACGATCAATTCTCGATTGCCAAATAGCAATACTTTCCTCCAAAAATACCATCCAGCTAGTGGGTTCTGGGTCAAGGGGGACGACATGATCGGGAATGTGCTGATAATCAAAGGAAAACTGTCTCATAACCCAATCGGGTGCATACAACTCAAAGCCTAAAAATAGAATCAGTCGGCTCTTAGCAATCCAACTGGCGAATGCATACTCAACTTCCGGATGTTCAAACTTATTCACTAATGAATATGGTTCCCATATAATCGCATCATCCGCCAACAAATCCAACTCATTACGCTAAAACTATACATTTCTTGGCGTCTCACGCCAGCGCCTAGCATAATTCCATCTTGCCTCGAATGGAAGATATGGATCTAAGTCGGTAGGAATTCTAGTAGTCAATCGTCCAATAGCAATATGCAACCATGACCATGGTTGCAACAATGTTGCAGAACCACCTAAAACTTTTTGACGTTGCCAGGCAATCTGTGACAACTCACTATACAAATAGCATAGAACAACACTGCCCCAAGAACGATAACCACAGTTAGACAAATCATCTAAAAGAGGTAAAAATTTCAAACTTAATCTCCTTTTCGAATGATCGGGAAATAATCGGCAACTCAAAAAATATAGTATCGTGGCACGAGTGCGGCGAAGTATATCTAAATCGGACGCCCCTTCGGGTAGTGGTTCGGAAAATTCACTTTTAAACCAAGTCATTGATAATTCACTTTTAGACTTAACTGCCTCTCTAGGTGGAAAAATACCAAAAAAGTTATGAGCTAATTCGATGTAATGATATCGAAATTTTGCAAACATACCGGACGACCGTCTGTTTTAAGACCAAAAATAAAATGCACATCCGCTAGAGTCACTATCATCTCACCGACTATCATATGAAACATATTTGGTTTCGGCCTCCATCTATCGCATAAAGCGGTAATAAGGTGGTGATCGAGAAAAATTGTAACGACCCATAAAATTTTAATAATTTTTAATTGGTTTTAGGACGTATTAAATTGGATTTTTGAGAAATTTTAATAATAATATTTTAAAATAAAGTTTTATTATTTGGATTACGTATAATTAAATATATCAAATGGTAAATTTTCAATTAATTTTATGCAAGTTTATTTATTTGGTAATTCTATTAAATTCAAGCTATGAATTGATTTCTGAATCAGTGCATAGCAGTGACTTTTCTATCGTTAAATTTCAATTGCTTTAATAAATTTCATTTGCACAAAATCAAGGGACTCCACTGTGACTATTGCTTTATTTTCTTACTGTTCAAAATTTTATCGGTTGCAGAACAATAAATAGCTTACCTTTATTTTTATTTTTTTTTCCTGGATTCACGTGTTGGCCGATACAAATATTTATCGCTTTAATGATTCGAACGTGGAAATTTCCTTTTATCTACTTTATATAATATTTTATATAAGGCAAAAAGTGAATACGTTTCACTTCCATTTTTCTATTGCTACTTCCATTTCATACTTATTCTTGCTCAAATTGAAACGTGCTACTCAATAAATTTATTACTTGAAATTTTCAGCTAAATCATAACTTTTGACCGTTGATATTTTATTCCTTATGTTACTTCCTGAATCATCGCGCTTTACTTTTGCCTTTCCATTTCAAGTGATGTGCGTTCAGCCTTCTTATGGGGTGAAAAAAAAACGTATAATGTACTGTTATATAAATTCCTTACCATTTGATTTCTTTTGGCGTTTCAAAATTTAAACGCGCACCTATTATCAATTGCTTTAATGAGTTTTGCTAAATCAATGGGCAACGGTTACAAATTCCATCTTTTCACTTTATTCGTATGGTACGTTTACTCTGCCTTTTCCTTCTTTAATATACTTATAAAAGCTTAGACCTGCATTCTTCCTTCTTTCCCAAGTTTCTAATCCCTTAATTTTAGTGCGTTACTTTACACCACTATAGGACATTTACTTATGTACGTTTCACTATGTTTCTTATATAATTTGTTAAGCTGCACTTTTCTCTCCTTAATTTCTTTCTTCCATCATGATTTTAAAGACTTCTGCCAAAAAAAAAAAAAATATCACAGCATCTCTACATTCCTACTTTCTTTCTTCATTCTATAAACATATTTTTTTCCCTTACCTGAAGCCTCTCAGATCTGTTCTTCTCCTACTCCATAAAAAAAAACACACACACAAGAAACGCATAAAATAACAGGCAGCAGCCGCCTTCCATCCCTCTATCCTCTCTCGTTCATCACCTCCGCACTCTCACCTCCGCCTCGTGTACCACTGCATCTCCCACTTCAACTGGTGAGTAGCCACCTGTATTTGTATGCATATTTTTTCAAATGCAATTGTTTGAACGTATGCGTGCTTAGTTAGGATAATATATGATTAGTTTGGGTTTAGGTCACGTTAGTCTTATATATATGAGTATAGAATGTCTGCATATATTTGTGTAGTAAATTGTTTGCATATTTTACTTAAATAATTTTAAAGTATCAAATTGTTTTTCTTTCAAAGATATATATATATATATATGTTAGTTATAGACAAAAGTATATGTATATGAGCTTTATGAGATGTACAGTATGTTTTGTATGTAGTTATGGGTATAGTGGCAGTCTATGTAAGTTTTAAAGTATACATTATACATATACGCACAGCTGTTATATTTTTAAAGTGGTATTTTATATAGATTTTTTTTTTGTAGTAAATTCTCGTTCTGATTAAATTTTATACATGTTGATGTTCACGTAATTTATAGGTTTTAAGATGTATAAGTTAAGTTATATATATATAACTTTATTTACACATATAAAATTTTAAAAGTGGTATGGTCTGTTTATACGCATGGTTAGTAAAGGTGATTTATTTATTATAATATATTGTTTTGCCGTTTATATATGTCACAGTTTTTTTAAAAAAAAAAATGGAGGAAAGGACAGTGCATGTGTTCATTTGAAGAAGTCTGTGTCTATTTTGTTAGTACACATATAATTTAAGTATGTTCATATAGGTGGAGTACAGACTTGCAGTGCATTATAATAACAAAATTTTATGGATTATTTTATAAGTTGTTATATAGTTTTGTTTTATAAATATGTTATTTACGTATGTAAGTATTTTTAAAAATGTAAGTATTTTTAAAATTGTAAGTATTTTGTATAAATACATATTTTATAAACTAAGTTTACATTGGTTTTTCAAAGGCTTATTTCGCTTATACAGATGTTGCATACGTTCGCGAAAAAAAAAAAAAAAAAAGAGAGTTAGTTTATGTGTGTGAGTATCGGCTGTTAGTTCATATATGGTATAACAATAAGTAATATAATATGGTTGATGTTATAATAAGTTAGGTTACTGTAAGTGTATTTGTGTATATACATTGACTTACATTTTATAGGATATGTCCTTAAGTTATTAAGTATTTAGGTCGTGTCTGCATATCAGATTTGTTCAGTGCATGAATTATAAAAGTTCGCTTATACCATTTATCTTCATCGTTTCAGTTCTGATCTGATCCGTTTCATCAAATTCGAGCCAATCAGCTTTGATCGAATTCGTGCCGATTTTGCTTTGCTTGGATTTGAAATTTAGTTTCAGTGTCTGTATCAGTGTGCGTATCCATGTCTCCTTCTATATTCTCTAGCCTTGAAAGGTGAGCAATCACTCACGATTAACGTTCTTTTATTTATTAAATTTGATTCAATTGAAACGTCAATTGAAATATGCTGCTGTTAGTTGTTTTACTGTTACGACTGCTATCATCTGTATCTTTTCACCTATGACACCTGACACCATTATCGGTTAAATTATTTATGTGATAATAATACAGATTGGTTGAAAATTGACTGATTGATTGATTGTCGTTTAAATTGGATGTTAATTACTATTGTTAAGTGATAACTAGTTTGCTAGTAAGATTTGAGGTGGTATAGTTTACAAAGTAAAACGGATTATATACGATGGACCTTGATTGATTAAACCTGACCCCGCCATATGTAAATTTGATTAGTTTATTTGACCCATTAATTGTCGTAGAAATTGATAAGTTATACTTTAAAGCTTTGAACGTAGTTTGGATTAACTGTTGTAATATTAAACTGAAATTGAAATGGAACGACAAGTGAAAAACTGAAATGTAATAATCTGTAATCTACATGAAATGATAGTGTAGATTCTAGAAATAATTATACAAGTAACAATGCGAATTAATACGATTATTTCGGGGTTATTTGATTAAGTTATTGAATGGTTGTTGATTGTTGTTATTGTTTGTTTACTTACTTTGACACCATCCCCGTCATCACACTGCAAGTTCCCTTTGTTATGTTTGATTTTTAAATTGAAATGGGTTGAAATGATAGACCCAAGCGGTTTTCATTTAAATAAATTTGGGATTACGGGTTGAAATGCTATTCACCCGTATACATTTTGTGTACGGATAGAAATGATAATATCCGTAACACTTGAACCCTATGATAAGAGACATATGGTCTTATTAAATGTAAATGCTTAAATACATATAAGGGGTAATGATAAATATAGAGTTAAGTATATCTAGTTTAATCAAGATTTGATTAAATACATAAATTTTGATAAAAATTTATGTAAATTTTATCTCGAATAGTTTTGAAATAATATTGAACAATTAAGACTGGGAGATAAATTTGGGTTATTTTTAAATGGTTTTTAGATAAGGATTTATTTATTTAAATCAATTTGAAATTTATCGAATGTGGTATTTCACGTTTAATAAAATTTAAGGAATATTGAGAAAATGTAATTTAAGGTCACTAAAATGATATTGAATCAAATAAGGAAAGATTCGAGACTGAATAATAATGATGTAAAAATCGAGAATCTATATGAAACTGATAAACTTAAATTGCTATATTTAAGCTATGAACTATAGTGGGATTAAATGGTTTAGAGATTTGGATATGTATTTGGAACCAAGATAGTAGAATTTGTTATGTAGATAACTAATTGAATTAAGTGAAAATTTAGTTGAACTAAATTGTGAAATTCGTAGTTAGAAGACTAGATTGGGAAAAATTTAGTTGAAATGTTAAATACTTAAAGTATGGAAACATATTGAAATAAAAAGGGAAATTGGGATATCAAAATCCAGATTTGAGGTTTATAAAAATTAAAGTGGTTATTTTAGGAAGGTTTAAATTGATAAATTGAGTTTGAATTAAAATGGGAAGGTCAGGTTGATGTGAACGATTTGTTAAGATAAGGAAGTTGAAAATACTTTACCGTATACATTACTTAACATATGGATACTAGTTTGGGAATATGATTTTTGAAGTGAAATTGATATTTGGGTCGAAATATAAATTAAGTGAATGACCACGGGGTAACAGTATATATTTCTACCTCGTAGATAGTTCTATGGACCCTTAGAGGATGAACATCCCAAACATCCTTTAAGTTATATGGTATTTGAGTTGATATTTCATTTGAGTTGAATTTATTGATATAAGAATGTTAATCCTGACTCGAGTGTTTTGTGTTTTGCTTTACGCTCGGGTCAGACTGAGTGATACAGCATTTGAGACTCACCTTCGAAGTTGGAGCTTTGCTTGAAGATCCAGCTATCTATCCCTTCAGTCATCCAGTTGATTGGTTCAGAGAAGTCATCTGTGGCATCGGAGACTTCACTGCATTTGAATTATTCGGTTGTATTTTATTTCTAACTCTGAGGTATATAGTAGCTTCATGAACTACTATTTCTGTATCTATTCCGCTGCATTATATTACTCTGTGTCTGTGATTTGTGATTGATTTATTTACTGTATATTTTAAGTTTTGCAAAATTTTTATTAACAATTCGGTATTTTGAATTATTCAAGTCGGACATATACGGTTCTATTGTCGATTTGAATGGTCCAAAATAGCGGGTCGTTACAGGTGGTATCAAAGCTTTGGTTCTAGGCAAAACTTAACATATATGGTAAATTTATTTACAGAATCACTTTCGCTCGAGTTGAATCTCTTCCTTTCGACTCGATTTCCTTTGAATTTTGGAATGCCCCTCGATTCCGAAATTTATTCCTGTCTCCCTCTATTTCTGTTCTTTTGATTCTGGAGTATCCAATGACTCCACTGAATGTTTTGTAGAACGGATGAACTCCGTCCAATTGACATTGGTTCACCGAAGATTTCTATACCCTCGGTTTACGATGCTGATATATCTTGATATGCCGAATTTTATATTTGGCAAACGCATATCGATTTGTTTTAGAATCCCGCATCGATCATATCCCTGAAGTCACGGTTGACCCGGTTAAGGTCGCCCGCGATTTATAGATGTATATCCATCTTCTATTTTGTAATTAAATTATCTCATCTTCGATCGAGTCTATCTTCGAATCAGGATTCTATTGATTGGAGTTCCGCTAATTTAAATCTCTACCTTTGTTTGAAACCCATTCTTTGAAAATCGGGCATGTTGGTATTTTTAAAATTGTTTATATATCGAAATTATTATTTTGATAACTATGATTTTATTCTATATATAAAAGTGAAATTGTTTTCGATAAGGATTATATACCTATATAAGAAATGTTATTCTATATAAAAAGGTTTGAAAGGATTTGAAAAATTATAAGAAAGTGATTTATATAAAAATGATTTATAACTGTAGTGTTAAATTTGAAATTCGAGAATTGAATTCCGGTATTTCGAAATTGGTTTTAAGATTTGGAAAACATATATAGATAATACGATTTAAAAGTATTTTTTTTCGAATAAGAAATGTTTGAAATAAGTTCAAAAGAATTCAATAATTTTGAAGAAATTTCAAAGAAGTTTTCAAGAAAATAGAAGTCCAGAACTCACGTATGTCGCTGGAAAATAATTTCGGTGATGAGTGCACGCATCATCGACATTGATTTTCGAGTTTCAGAGTGGGGGAGTGGCCACTTTAATAGCTTCGCTATGCAAGTGATTTGTAAAGCCATTTTTGATTTCAAATACCGAAGTATAATCTGATATTTTCGAAAGATATATGTATATATTTAAAACGATATAAAGTATACCGGTGTTCGATCCTAGAGTTTTGATTTGACCTAGAATAACCTTATTTATAAAAGTTGATTTCCAACTTGGGATTTGGAATTTGATTTCACCAACTATTTTGAAGGTTCGAGCACTTCCAAATCAAGGTTTTAAGTTTTAAAGCTAAGAAATACCGAAGAGTATAAACATTTGATAAAGCATATAAGTTGAGCCTGGTATGTTTAAGTTGAAACCTTTTGTTAAGCAAATGAATATGAACATTTTGAATTATACTAATATGGAATTTAGTCTTGAAATGTTTGGAATAGAAAAAGGTGAATAATGGTTTCCAGAAAGGTAAATTGGATATTTCACATAGAAATAAATAGTTTAAAAAGTTTAAAATGAAAAGAGGGGGATAATATTAAATTCTGAAAACCATTTTGAGTATAATTGATTTTGGGAAAATATTAGGTTTGAGATTAAATTGGAATTAAAAACAAGTACTTATATGGTGATCTTGGAAATGAAATTGGTTGACTTGAATTATTTCAATTTAGGAACTGGGATAATTTTCCTAAACCTGTTATTTGGGAACTTTGAAATTAAGACATCTAGTTTGGAAGAAAATTTGGCAAAATCATATATGATTTTGAAACTGAATTGATATTGAAACGATTAGAAATTGAGAACCTTACATTATTAAGCACTTGATTTGGGAGTGGTCGAACTTATATAAAATAGGATTTGTATAAGTATGAAGTTGATTTGAAATCTATTGATTTGAAAGGTACTCAATTTGGAAAGAGATTTTATATAATCGAAGTCTATATAAGTATGATTTGATCTACTATTGAATTGGAAAGTATTCAATTTGGAAAAATAGAATCCTATATATATATGAACTATATATAAGTACAATATTTGAAAGTGATTTGAAAAGGTACTATATGATATATATTTTCCAAGTAAAGATATGGAAAGTGCCTTCTGCTTGATATCCGCTTTGTGGCCACAGCGTGGATTCATTCTATCGATATTATTCTCTCTGATTTTTGGTTTTCCGGATGTAATACTCGAGTGTTCCCACCGTGACGTAACCCACGGTTTCTTTTTCTCTCGTGAATGCACAGCGAAATTGCCTGGCTGAGTCTTGCCTAGGGGTACGGATTGTTTCCTGGGGGAACCAGGCGTAACCATTGTGTATCCTGCAATCTGTGTAGGTCGCGAATAGTAGCGCAAGTGCCTGGCTGAGTCTTGCCTGGGGGTACGGATTGTTTCCTGGGGGAACCAGGCGTAACCATTGTGTATCCTGCACCCTACTAGTCATCATGGCGTAACTCGCAGGGCTGTGAAAGCTTACGGATATGGATTGTTTCCTGGGGGAACCAGGCGTAACCATTGTGTATCTGCGAACCATGATCGGACAAAGGTTTTGGTTTGATTGTTTTGTTGGATCGTACTTTCCATATCTGATTTAAAAAAAGATTTTTCCAAGTATTTTCATTGGGTGTTGAAACAAGTCTACTTAGTACTTGAAGAATTCTAGCTTTGCGCCTGATCAACGCATGGCAAGAGCCTGCAAGAACGAGGATAAATTTGTTGAAACATCGAGTTATAAAAGTATTTTCGAAAGAAATTTACTTTGATATAGTAATATCTTATTTTAAAAGTATTATTATAAAGGTATTTATTATAAAATATTTTCCCAACAAAGAAATTTGTATTAATCTTTGAAATTAAATTCCTTTGGTGAATTAACAATTCGTGCCCGATTCTTTCTTTTGAATCTACCTTATCTGCTCAGCTTATTTATTCGCCTTGATTCTGTTTTCAAAATCTACCTTCCCTTCCTTTTTGAATATAATCTTTTAAATATTGCTTATTTGTATACTACATTGTTTAATAGAAAATTTTAGTGTTATAAATATTTTTGAAGTTATTAATTAAATAAAACATATTTAAAGTAAATGATTTATTAATAATGTTTGAAAAGTATCTTAAGATGAAATTTATAAACTTATGAATTGTGGATTTAATGTTTTCAAATAAATTCCTTGAAAATACAACTAATGTTGTGAATAACTGTTTCCAAATGGTTTCCATATATTTATAAAGATGTTATTTAAACCTATAACTGGTATTTATAAAGGAAACAAGAAATTTTACAAATGAGTTTGGGAAAATATTGAAGTAATAAGGATAACTGAATTGCAAATGAAGTTTTCAAATAAATATTTCAAACAAAATGTATATAGTTAAATAAATTGTTAATCCTTATCTTTCAATCTATCTTTCCTTCTGATTGTTTCTTTTCTCCTACCTCCTTCCTTTTCGGGGACGAAAAGTTTTGAGTGGGGGAGAATGTAACGACCCATAAAATTTTAATAATTTTTAATTGGTTTTAGGACGTATTAAATTGGATTTTTGAGAAATTTTAATAATAATATTTTAAAATAAAGTTTTATTATTTGGATTACGTATAATTAAATATATCAAATGGTAAATTTTCAATTAATTTTATGCAAGTTTATTTATTTGGTAATTCTATTAAATTCAAGCTATGAATTGATTTCTGAATCAGTGCATAGCAGTGACTTTTCTATCGTTAAATTTCAATTGCTTTAATAAATTTCATTTGCACAAAATCAAGGGACTCCACTGTGACTATTGCTTTATTTTCTTACTGTTCAAAATTTTATCGGTTGCAGAACAATAAATAGCTTACCTTTATTTTTATTTTTTTTTCCTGGATTCACGTGTTGGCCGATACAAATATTTATCGCTTTAATGATTCGAACGTGGAAATTTCCTTTTATCTACTTTATATAATATTTTATATAAGGCAAAAAGTGAATACGTTTCACTTCCATTTTTCTATTGCTACTTCCATTTCATACTTATTCTTGCTCAAATTGAAACGTGCTACTCAATAAATTTATTACTTGAAATTTTCAGCTAAATCATAACTTTTGACCGTTGATATTTTATTCCTTATGTTACTTCCTGAATCATCGCGCTTTACTTTTGCCTTTCCATTTCAAGTGATGTGCGTTCAGCCTTCTTATGGGGTGAAAAAAAAACGTATAATGTACTGTTATATAAATTCCTTACCATTTGATTTCTTTTGGCGTTTCAAAATTTAAACGCGCACCTATTATCAATTGCTTTAATGAGTTTTGCTAAATCAATGGGCAACGGTTACAAATTCCATCTTTTCACTTTATTCGTATGGTACGTTTACTCTGCCTTTTCCTTCTTTAATATACTTATAAAAGCTTAGACCTGCATTCTTCCTTCTTTCCCAAGTTTCTAATCCCTTAATTTTAGTGCGTTACTTTACACCACTACAGGACATTTACTTATGTACGTTTCACTATGTTTCTTATATAATTTGTTAAGCTGCACTTTTCTCTCCTTAATTTCTTTCTTCCATCATGATTTTAAAGACTTCTGCCAAAAAAAAAAAAAATATCACAGCATCTCTACATTCCTACTTTCTTTCTTCATTCTATAAACATATTTTTTTCCCTTACCTGAAGCCTCTCAGATCTGTTCTTCTCCTACTCCATAAAAAAAAACACACACACAAGAAACGCATAAAATAACAGGCAGCAGCCGCCTTCCATCCCTCTATCCTCTCTCGTTCATCACCTCCGCACTCTCACCTCCGCCTCGTGTACCACTGCATCTCCCACTTCAACTGGTGAGTAGCCACCTGTATTTGTATGCATATTTTTTCAAATGCAATTGTTTGAACGTATGCGTGCTTAGTTAGGATAATATATGATTAGTTTGGGTTTAGGTCACGTTAGTCTTATATATATGAGTATAGAATGTCTGCATATATTTGTGTAGTAAATTGTTTGCATATTTTACTTAAATAATTTTAAAGTATCAAATTGTTTTTCTTTCAAAGATATATATATATATATATATATATGTTAGTTATAGACAAAAGTATATGTATATGAGCTTTATGAGATGTACAGTATGTTTTGTATGTAGTTATGGGTATAGTGGCAGTCTATGTAAGTTTTAAAGTATACATTATACATATACGCACAGCTGTTATATTTTTAAAGTGGTATTTTATATAGATTTTTTTTTTGTAGTAAATTCTCGTTCTGATTAAATTTTATACATGTTGATGTTCACGTAATTTATAGGTTTTAAGATGTATAAGTTAAGTTATATATATATAACTTTATTTACACATATAAAATTTTAAAAGTGGTATGGTCTGTTTATACGCATGGTTAGTAAAGGTGATTTATTTATTATAATATATTGTTTTGCCGTTTATATATGTCACAGTTTTTTTAAAAAAAAAAATGGAGGAAAGGACAGTGCATGTGTTCATTTGAAGAAGTCTGTGTCTATTTTGTTAGTACGCATATAATTTAAGTATGTTCATATAGGTGGAGTACAGACTTGCAGTGCATTATAATAACAAAATTTTATGGATTATTTTATAAGTTGTTATATAGTTTTGTTTTATAAATATGTTATTTACGTATGTAAGTATTTTTAAAAATGTAAGTATTTTTAAAATTGTAAGTATTTTGTATAAATACATATTTTATAAACTAAGTTTACATTGGTTTTTCAAAGGCTTATTTCGCTCATACAGATGTTGCATACGTTCGCGAAAAAAAAAAAAAAAAGAGAGTTAGTTTATGTGTGTGAGTATCGGCTGTTAGTTCATATATGGTATAACAATAAGTAATATAATATGGTTGATGTTATAATAAGTTAGGTTACTGTAAGTGTATTTGTGTATATACATTGACTTACATTTTATAGGATATGTCCTTAAGTTATTAAGTATTTAGGTCGTGTCTGCATATCAGATTTGTTCAGTGCATGAATTATAAAAGTTCGCTTATACCATTTATCTTCATCGTTTCAGTTCTGATCTGATCCGTTTCATCAAATTCGAGCCAATCAGCTTTGATCGAATTCGTGCCGATTTTGCTTTGCTTGGATTTGAAATTTAGTTTCAGTGTCTGTATCAGTGTGCGTATCCATGTCTCCTTCTATATTCTCTAGCCTTGAAAGGTGAGCAATCACTCACGATTAACGTTCTTTTATTTATTAAATTTGATTCAATTGAAACGTCAATTGAAATATGCTGCTGTTAGTTGTTTTACTGTTACGACTGCTATCATCTGTATCTTTTCACCTATGACACCTGACACCATTATCGGTTAAATTATTTATGTGATAATAATACAGATTGGTTGAAAATTGACTGATTGATTGATTGTCGTTTAAATTGGATGTTAATTACTATTGTTAAGTGATAACTAGTTTGCTAGTAAGATTTGAGGTGGTATAGTTTACAAAGTAAAACGGATTATATACGATGGACCTTGATTGATTAAACCTGACCCCGCCATATGTAAATTTGATTAGTTTATTTGACCCATTAATTGTCGTAGAAATTGATAAGTTATACTTTAAAGCTTTGAACGTAGTTTGGATTAACTGTTGTAATATTAAACTGAAATTGAAATGGAACGACAAGTGAAAAACTGAAATGTAATAATCTGTAATCTACATGAAATGATAGTGTAGATTCTAGAAATAATTATACAAGTAACAATGCGAATTAATACGATTATTTCGGGGTTATTTGATTAAGTTATTGAATGGTTGTTGATTGTTGTTATTGTTTGTTTACTTACTTTGACACCATCCCCGTCATCACACTGCAAGTTCCCTTTGTTATGTTTGATTTTTAAATTGAAATGGGTTGAAATGATAGACCCAAGCGGTTTTCATTTAAATAAATTTGAGATTACGGGTTGAAATGCTATTCACCCGTATACATTTTGTGTACGGATAGAAATGATAATATCCGTAACACTTGAACCCTATGATAAGAGACATATGGTCTTATTAAATGTAAATGCTTAAATACATATAAGGGGTAATGATAAATATAGAGTTAAGTATATCTAGTTTAATCAAGATTTGATTAAATACATAAATTTTGATAAAAATTTATGTAAATTTTATCTCGAATAGTTTTGAAATAATATTGAACAATTAAGACTGGGAGATAAATTTGGGTTATTTTTAAATGGTTTTTAGATAAGGATTTATTTATTTAAATCAATTTGAAATTTATCGAATGTGGTATTTCACGTTTAATAAAATTTAAGGAATATTGAGAAAATGTAATTTAAGGTCACTAAAATGATATTGAATCAAATAAGGAAAGATTCGAGACTGAATAATAATGATGTAAAAATCGAGAATCTATATGAAACTGATAAACTTAAATTGCTATATTTAAGCTATGAACTATAGTGGAATTAAATGGTTTAGAGATTTGGATATGTATTTGGAACCAAGATAGTAGAATTTGTTATGTAGATAACTAATTGAATTAAGTGAAAATTTAGTTGAACTAAATTGTGAAATTCGTAGTTAGAAGACTAGATTGGGAAAAATTTAGTTGAAATGTTAAATACTTAAAGTATGGAAACATATTGAAATAAAAAGGGAAATTGGGATATCAAAATCCAGATTTGAGGTTTATAAAAATTAAAGTGGTTATTTTAGGAAGGTTTAAATTGATAAATTGAGTTTGAATTAAAATGGGAAGGTCAGGTTGATGTGAACGATTTGTTAAGATAAGGAAGTTGAAAATACTTTACCGTATACATTACTTAACATATGGATACTAGTTTGGGAATATGATTTTTGAAGTGAAATTGATATTTGGGTCGAAATATAAATTAAGTGAATGACCACGGGGTAACAGTATATATTTCTACCTCGTAGATAGTTCTATGGACCCTTAGAGGATGAACATCCCAAACATCCTTTAAGTTATATGGTATTTGAGTTGATATTTCATTTGAGTTGAATTTATTGATATAAGAATGTTAATCCTGACTCGAGTGTTTTGTGTTTTGCTTTACGCTCGGGTCAGACTGAGTGATACAGCATTTGAGACTCACCTTCGAAGTTGGAGCTTTGCTTGAAGATCCAGCTATCTATCCCTTCAGTCATCCAGTTGATTGGTTCAGAGAAGTCATCTGTGGCATCGGAGACTTCACTGCATTTGAATTATTCGGTTGTATTTTATTTCTAACTCTGAGGTATATAGTAGCTTCATGAACTACTATTTCTGTATCTATTCCGCTGCATTATATTACTCTGTGTCTGTGATTTGTGATTGATTTATTTACTGTATATTTTAAGTTTTGCAAAATTTTTATTAACAATTCGGTATTTTGAATTATTCAAGTCGGACATATACGGTTCTATTGTCGATTTGAATGGTCCAAAATAGCGGGTCGTTACAAAAATGTAGTCGATTTGCATAGCTTGACAAAATTTGGCGATTCATAGATTCGGCTCCAATCTTGGATCTTTATAATCGATCTCCTTGAGCTTGCTTGAATGATCGCATGTCTTCACAGTTTCAACACTCTGATATGTATAAAAAATTAAAATTGGTGCTTGATATTTGCATTCCCTTGTTTTACAAATATCGAACATTTATCTCCATTAATATATCGCTTTGGCTCCTTAATGTATCGCTTTGGCTCCTATGGTGTTCTTGAAGATAGAGAACACTTCTATCTTCGGGTCCGGGAGATAATTCTTCAAACAACAACAACCGTTTATCATTACAAACCTTTGTACAAAGTTAGGGTTTTTGCTATATGAATACTTCAAATCCTTTGGCATTTTTAACAAAGAAACCAACAATTGGAGCACATTGACATCGAAATCATCATGACTACCTTTCCATTACAACAACAATCATTTTTAAAGTAGTAATCAATCTACAATTAAAATATAATTACTTTTAATTAAAGAAGAAGAGCTTGCTTCCAATTTATGCTTAATCTAGTGGTTGATTGAAGAAATAGATCAAAAACAATGTTTTTGAGTTAATAAGTTTGGATTTGGAATGAGTTTAAGGTTGGAAATAGGAAGGTTTTTGTTAAAAATTGAGTTTGGGGGAGAAATGAATCTCGGATTCAGCTCTTTATTTTTTCGATGCCCGAAAATAAGCTTGTGCATTCCACAATTGCGCAAGCTTTAAACGGATGCTTGCGCAACTATGGATTGCGTAAGCTCTACCTAAAAGAAATTATAACTTGCACATACTATAAATGCGCAAGTTATAACTAAACGAGGCCTATTTTGGCAATTAGTTTTTTTTCGAAGCCTACTTCTACAATTTTTTTCCGATGACTTGATCGAAAAATTGTCCTAGTTTAAATCAATTGATTGTAAGGTTGGTTAATCTAGAGGATGCTGAGATTTACTTTATTTTTGACTTTTAAAGCATGTCACATATACGTAATTTTCCATTAAAATAAATTAGGCAAATATACTCAATAAATATGTATTAATTATCATAAATATCTATATGGAAGTAGATTTAATTTCAGTAAAGTAAAGAAAGGATTACATAATGTGTTATAACGACTACTTGCATGGATGCTGAGAAGTTGTCAAAGTTTGGATACCATATTTTTACATCGTTTTGGTTACCCATGTTTTGCGTGAGTTAATATGGGAATTCTTTTGACCTTGTGAATTCTTTTTTGTCATGGGTGCCTGAAATTGTTTTGCATGCACGTGTGAGTTTATTTATATTAATATGTATAACAAAGTGTTTACTAGGTTTATATTTAGGTGGCTGGCTTTTTTTATAAGTCATGTGATTATATGACCACATGCTTTCAAGACGAATATCTTACTTTGCTTTACCTTTCGCATCCTACTATATATATCCTAGCTTTCACATGTTATAATATCAACCTGTCCCTTTAGCTAGCTCGTAATATAGATTTCATGCATCGAGTACCTGAAGACTTGTTTTTTTAGTTTTATATTTCATGAATATGTTCATGATATTTGTGTACGTTATTTTTCTTTTCTTTTTTTACTAAATATAATTTTATTTATTAAAGTATGAGTCAAACTGTTCTATACTATTTTATATCTTTTGTAATGAATATTTATTCAGTGTTATTTTTATTTCTAGCATTTTTGAGGAATATTAAGTTATTTAAATCTATAAAAAAGTTAAAGAACTACTTATTCATTTGAAAGAACGATTTTTTCTATTTTATAATTTATTTAGTTTGACTTTAAAATTTGATTATAAATATAATTTCAAATGGTCAAAACTTTATAGTATCAATGTTAAGGTTGTGACAGATTTACAGTGAAAATTTGATTTGTTTAATCACATTTATTTGAATAGTTTATTTTTATATTAGTTTATGATTATTGATTTCTTGACTTCTTTATATTGATTCTAGTGACACGAGTGATTCACCGTTGAGTTTGATTTGTTTGGTATTTCAGTATGATACGGTGATGACATCCTTGTTTAGGTTTATTATGATTATTCCGTGTAACGAGAAATTAGAATAAACAATTTATTGATACCGTCTGATATGGGACTCTCCGTAACACTTTTCCGGTTATTCTTGAGACTTGTCATATAGAGTACTAAAGGGCAAGTGTTGTATGTAAACACCGAATAAATGGACTAATAATACGCGGTGGTATGGGACATTGTTGTGTTATTTATTTTTTATTCTTTGCTCGTAGATGACACTCAATACGGGATTTGTTTTGTGTGACTCGCAGCGATGAGTACTTACGGAAGCTACTTGTTAGCCACATTGTTTGGATACATTATTTGTCTGTTTACTTTGTCCAACTTCCTTTTTGTTTCGAAAGTGAAACAAATTGGCCAGTATCTTCCCTGACGGCCTGATCGTGGGGTCGCATCCCGGATACACGGCACTATTGTTGTTTATGCTATTTAATGCACATCATGAGATTAGTAGATGGTTGCCCCTTATGTTGCATAGGCTAGCAGTCAGTTACCATATGGGCATATGTCGGTAGTCGTAGTTGAAGAAGCTACGCATTGTCGAGCCTATGATGGATCATTATCACGATACTAAGAGGGGAGAGGTAATGGTAACCGATGACCGTAGACGTCATTTCATATGGACCACGTGTGATTTGTAGAGCAAGCAGACGTGCTGTTAGTCTCCAATCTAGTTTTGGTATATTTAGATGCATGTGTATGTATGCGGGTGGTAGATAGACATATATTATGTATGGATGAGATTATACTTGAGACTTTATCTAGAGTATGGTTAACCCTGCATCCTTCTCAGGCAGATGACCTATTTATAATTGGTTTTTTCTTCCTATCTCTTAGGACCTTTCAGTCGAGAGTTTCACCTCCCAAAGGGTTGTAGGTCAAGATATATGATTTAGCGCATTGCGACATTATTATAAGCTGGCTCAGTTCTTTCTTATTGATTTTGTTCATTTGATATTGTTATTTCATAATATGAGATTGATAGATAATGGACATTGCTTTATTATTGCCCGACTTCACTTGAGGATGTCTTATTATTGATTATTTTGAATTTGATGTTGATTTTTGGATATGTATGGTTGACCCATTTGTATTGGTTCTCTAAATTTTGATTTGATGTATTTCTATATGGATGATGACATCTTCTGATATTAATGTTTATTTTTTCATGTGAATTTGAGTTATTTGTGAAGCGCGATGCCTTGAAAAATATCTATTGTATTATATAAATATTTTAGACGTATAATTGTATGCTTATTTACCTATTTTGACAAGCTAGTTAATGATTTGAGTATCATTGATTGTAATATTATATTGTTATTTTTTGTACATTATTACCCTTGTTTATAATCCTTGATTAAACATAATCTGACCTGTATGTTATTATATAATACTAGGGTCATTCCGAGATATTTTAAGTGCAGAGGCAGAGACTAATTTGAGTTGTGGGCATAGAGGTGACTAGGTTATAGCACTATAGTTTAATATCTATGTATTTATAATTTCATGCATGTATATTTATGCAATGTATATTAAATATACTTTATATATTATTAAATTGTATGTATTATTGCTGCGTTTGGATCTTTGTTCTCTATAATATATTGTATATTATGTATTGTTCCTTCTTGGAGGCACACTTGTCTAACATATACTGTATAAGTATAGGTGATATATATATATATATATATATATATATAATGTTTTAATACATAGTAGTGTTAGTCTAAAAGAAAATTTATGTATGTTCCCCATATAGCCTTATTCTCCATGTTATTTGATGATATTACTCTGTAATACTCTTGGATAATATGCGTATAGAGGTGGGGTGTTACACGAGGTGTCGTACCTCTAAAATATGAGATAACGAGTCTCTGGACAAAAGGTGTCGTACCTTTAACATATGAGATAAAGAGTCTGTAGATATAAAGTGTCATACCTGTAAAACATGTAATGGCATTTCTGTAAATAGTCTGAAAATTGAATTATTTCTTTTTAAAGATAATGCTTTCCACCAACTCTTGCCTCTTGTCAAATTTTTATCGGATAACAAAAGTTCTTTTCATATTCTTTTTAGAATTTGCTGGTGGATCATATTCTACCTTTTTAATAACCTTGCAAACCCTTATAATTAATATATTTAATTTATATTAATTTAACACTTTTCCAGAATAATAAATTCATACAAATCATAATACGTAGGGAAATTCCCTAAAAACCTAAATTTTCTTTCTCGTTTCTATACAAAAATTTCAGGACTAAAATGTTAATTTAATTATTTTTAATAATTAAAACCCGAAATTAACACTTTGTTCCCTTAAGGGATTCATAAAATATTCATATGAATTTGAAAAATCAATAAATTAAAAACCGATCTCCAAAATAATGTTTTACACAACATATTCAAATTTTAAGTCAATAGAAGATCAAAAAGTAGAGTTTTACCTTTAATACCCATTAGAATAATTCCATAAAATTACAATAAATTATCATTCAATCAAATAATGATGTTATCAGCTATAACATGACAAATTATCACAACAATTACAGAAATCAATCATAGATTCAAAATTAAGCATAAACAAATGAGATAGTTAACTATTATTCACCTTAGATTGGATAAGAGAGATTGAAATATGATGTAGATTAATTTAACTTAGCCTATTCCTTTGAATTCCTTAGCTTTCCTCTTTTCTTCCTCTAGGTTATGGCCAGCCTCCTTTATGTTTTATTTTGATTTAGAAAATGAAATGATAAAGAATGAGAGAGAAAGGGTTTAGGGAATGAAATAAGGAGTTATACCTATTGTGCCCCTCTCATTAATTCTATTATATTCCATGTATAAAGCATTCTTAGTAGTTGATTACTTAAGGAATGACCTAATTAGTTGACAAATCTCATTCTCCTTATCACATTACATCATATCGTATTTGTAACGACCCATATTTACTATTTTAAATTATAGAATTTGATATAATTATTGAATATAAAAAATGGTTAAAAATAAAACTTAATGAATTATTAGTGTGGTCAAAAATATTGGAATGAACTTGAATAAAATTTTGAGATAAACAATTCCGAAGATTTTGGCGATAATGAATTTTGAAATGAAATTCTATATATTGAACATGTTGATAATCCATAATTGGAATTGAATAATGAATAGCAAATTACTGAAAAATGGAAGTAGTTGTTATTATTTGAATTCGGATTTAAAAGTTAAATGTTATAAGTTAAATAACTTATAATGAAATATGGCAATTTATGGGATAATTAAATTGTTTAAATTTAATATTGAAAATTATTTGAATAATTGAATTCTGAATTTTATATGAATGACAAATGATTTTAAAAGTTGATTTAAATTTTATTTAAATGACAATGAAGATTGCTAATTTTTAAAATTGAATTTAAAGTGAATAAATTAATTTCTGGGAATTTCTCGTTTTAATTAACGAGTAAAAATAGCCGTTTTGGCCACTATCTCGGATTTCAACGGTACAAATTTCATCGGATCCGTAATAGTTAATTATTGTAGGATTTCAAGTTTTGTAGCGATCAGACTTTTCGTTTGGCTATGCAAGCTTGAAATGTGTAGAAACCAATTTTGGAATGCGATAAAATAATTTAACTTTGAAAAGCTATCTTCTGAATATGATCGAATTAAGCCTCGAAACAAGTTCCATTATGTTTAAAATGGGGCAAAACTTTATGAATGCCAAGCGGCACGTCTCGATTGGAGTTCGGACGGTTTTGGACCTAATTATATAAATACGACATGCGAAACGAGAAAATTTGTTATTAAGTTATTTCTGAAACCCTAGTGTCTATGGCTGCCTATTATCTTTAATGGCCGAAAATTGTAGTGCTTCTTTCCATTCGATCGCCCTCATCTTTCATCGAATTCAGAAACTCCAACATGAAAATTGTAGATCTCAACCTCCTCTTCAAATCCATACGGTTGATTCGACTTGGTTGTGCAAGAATTCGTCAAAATCGAGGCTAGAAGGTGCGGAAGGCTTTTGGATTTCCATGCGCGTACGTGCATATGCGAGTGGCGAGATGGCCAGCGTAGGTGAGGCTCGGAGAGGCGGAGGTGGCGACGCTGTTTGATCGAACTCCAATCGAGTACCGTGGCGTGCGTGCTCTTGGACATGCATTGGGTTCCTATACGTGGCGTGTTGTATATAAAGGGAAGAAGATGGGTAAATGTTAATTGGTTTATTTTTAATTAATTTTGTTAATTAAGGATTTAAAATTTTGTCGTATATTAATAAATATCGTAACTCTTGCATGCGAGGTCCGATACGGACGAAACAAGCGGCGTTGGAATCGAATCAACAAGGGCTACGTCTTAGAGTTGGTTTGAAATTTATTTGAAGCTGAGAAAATTTCTAGTTCAAATAAAGGTGAGTGTTTATACGCTCACAATTGACTAAAATAATTTTATGTAGTTAAATTTATATTGTGAGGTGATCTAAATTTATTGATTGTTGTTTGATAAATTTAATTGGCATTTAAATTGACATCTGAATAAATTGATAGAATTTGAATAGAGAGTTAAACTGAACTAGAATTAAACTGCTAGTAAAACCCAGATTATTGATATTTGGTTATTTGTGGTGAATTATTGGTTGTTTGGATGATTAATTGTGTAGATGCCAATTGGTTGGGATTTTGGAGGATTTGAATGTTCATTTACTTTATATATCAAGTTATCATCCTATACATTATTTACAGTATATAAAACTATAAATTGAATGATTTCGAATAAATTAAGAAATAGGTTGAAATGATATATACATGTGACATTTATTTTGGATTAAAATGATATATATCCATCCCTGAATTAAATTGAAATAATTGATTCACTTGGCCATAGGATAGAAAATTATATACAGATGTCAGATTTTGTTAAATTAAATAATTTCAGAAATTTTGATTTGAAAATATTTAAATTGATTTGTTTAAAGGATTGGGCTTTTATTCGAACTTTAAATATTGCTAAGTAAAGGTAGTATTAAACGATATTTCAAAATTAAGCTCAGAATTGAATTATATTTGAAGATTTAGATTTTAAATTGAATAATAAAATTTAATTTGATTTAAGCGATTAAACGGTATTTTGAAAATCAAACACGAAATTGATAAATCGAAATGGTTTAAATTTGAGAATTGAGGAAATTAAATCATTGAATCGGATAGTGAAAATTGAAATTAATTTAGAATTGAAATTTAAATTAATTTGAAATAAATTTGGAATTGAAATTTATTTGGAATTGAAATTTATTCAAGTTGGAATTGAATTTGAAATCAATTGGAATTGAAAGTGAAATTGAATTAATTCAAAATCGAAATTATTTGAATTGAAATTGGAATCGAAGTAAAGTTCGATTTGAAATCAGAATTGAATCAATTAAATCGAAATGGAAATTGAAACTGATTTGAATTGAAATTTTTTGGAAGTGAACCGGTTTGACTTTGAAACTACTTTCAAATGAATTATTTTAGTATAAACCGTTTAAAATCTATTTTTTAAATATTCAAATTATTTTGATTTTCCAAACTATTTACTATATAAACCATTTTAAATAATCAAACTATTTTCTATTAAACTATTTTAACTATTTAGGCTATCTTAAAACTATTCAAACAATTTTCTTAAAATTCAAACCGGTCAAGGGTGGAATGTTTATATTTAAATCTTGGATTTAAATGCGAAGGAGGTTAAAATGAAGTTGTAACCTAAATGGAAACTCAAAGCAATTTTGGAACTTAATCGAGATATTAAGGCAAAAATGATATGGTATATTTTGAGTAAATATGATGATTTCAAAATGGATTTGATTTTGAAGCGAATATGATATTTTAATATCAAGTATGAATTGTTTTCGAAATATAAAAGTACCAATCGATGTGTAAAATAACGTTCGGCTGTTAAAGAGACCGGGGCCTCTTATTGGCATACTCTCTTCAATATTGAAACCACTTTAACAACTATGTACGCGGTGGATGATATCCAAACTGTAGTGGTTGAATTGGCGAACGTTTAATGGAACTAAGTAAGAGAACGATGATGAATAGGCTTGACACTTGTGTCATAATTAAAATGATTAAAACATGAGCCTATGTCTGGCCATTGCAGTTAGCTACCTCAAGCGACGTTGATACCTCGTATTACTATTGTGATTTCATATTCGATGGATGCACCTTTTTTTGGATTGATAGTCGCGGTCGGCTACGGATGGGTTACCACCAGCCAGAAAGGGAAAACTGGTATAATCCTACCTTGGGCATTGCCTCGCGTGCCTTGTCATATTTATTCTTATACAAGCCCGTTATGACTTTGGTTTAGCATTGTACCTATAGGGGACTCGCTGGCTACCGACGTTACTGGTTGTGTTACAAGACCTGCATAGACTACATGCTATAAAATGTGTTAAAATGGATCAATGTAAAACTTTAATGCTATTTTGATATTTATTTTATTGATAGACATTACTTACTATAGCGTATGCTATTATATACAATAGTTTAACGAATCCTTAGGAGATGGAAAATCCCGTAACATCTCTTAAGTTATTGCAAGTATGTTATACACTGGATAGGAGATGTGAAACCCTGTAAACATCTCTGATGCCTCAGAACTCATGTTATATGCGATATCGATGACTTATGTAAGAATATTTTAGTCCTGATTCGAGTGCTTTGTCTTTTCATTACACTCGGATCAGCCTTGATTTTTTTTTCCAGTGCATTGAAGATTATTCTGTGGAGGATGGAGATGAAGATTTGGTATATTATTATTATTCCTACATCATGTTGTCTGCTTCATTATTGATATTTATCCCTGTTGTATTTATAACTCGGATAAATGTTGTATAAATTATAATCAAATGCATGATATAAACTGCTTCATGAACTGTTTAATTGACTATCATATTTTATCATTCCTTTGTGAGATTCTATGTTTGTTTTATTCTTTTCTCCTTATTTTCTTAATTATCCCCATTGATTATCTACATTCTGTATTGTTTAAATTGGACATGTATGGATTATTGTCAATTTAAACCTTCCGAAATATGGGTCGTCACACCGTTATTCTATTTAATTTACCTGATCAAATTTCCTAAATAATGTTAAATAAAGTTTAAGGCTTTTATAAGAACACGATTCCATTGGTTCGAGAAGCTAATTAATTATTAAAGATGGAGAATGTGGTAAGTCCTACCTCATTATGTTACCCTCGGAGTCCTTGGATGGCTTATTTATGAAAATAAACTAAGAAAAGCCAAGTGTAGTAGCACCATAGCAAATTGCTGTTCCATGCATGCGGGATTGGAGTTCCATCAACCGTTGCAGGCTCGAAAGTTCCATCTCAGAGCTTCTGATTGATTACATAGGGTCATTTACAGTTCAAACCAAGTGCCTCCCGCATCTAGGAGAACTCGTTTAAGTATGAGATCCCTACCTCAAAAGTATGATTTTCGACCTGGCGTTGAAATGTCATGTCACTCTTCTCTAATGAGCAACATCCTTTCAGCTTTCTCCCTTTTCTCATCAACCAAATCAAGGGACTCAAGCAGGAGTCCCTCGTTTGCCTTTGGATCATAGTGCCTTTTACGATGAGAATGGACTTCCAATTCTACTGGGATCATAGCCTCTAATGCATATGCCAGGGTGAATGGTATATGTCCAGTTGCAGACTTATGGGTTATCCTATAAGCCTATAGTGCCAGGAAGCTTGTCAACTCACTTACCTTTGGCTCTCATTAGCCTCTTTTTCAAAGTGGACTTGATTTGTTCACAACCTCCACTTGTCCGTTCGCCTATGGATATGCTATCATTGAAAAGCTCTTCTTTATTCGGTAGCGTTTGCAAAAATCCTTGAACTCGTTACTTTCGAGCTGAGTTCCGTTGTCCGTAATGATCTTCTGAGGTACTTCAAACTTACAAATGATGTTTTTCGTTACGAAGTTGATCACTTTTTTTTACTGTTATCATGGAAAGCGACTCCGCTTCTACTCACTTCGTGAAGTAGTCTACTATAACTATCACATATTTAGCTCCTCCTTTCACGATCGCACCGTATGGTGTAATCAGCTGCATCATGGTTTATTATTTGTCAGAAATACCCATAGAGAAGTACCTTTTTAGACAAAATCTACCACTCAGTGTTATCACCATAGCTGCCCTCATGGTTTCCAAAAGGATGTTCTCAGCTTCATCCTTGGTTACACACCAAAGTAGGGGGTAAAGAATCCTATTATGTACAACGCTCCTTCTTGCATCATGAACCAAGGTGCTTTTCAAAGGAGTTTCTTCTGTTCATTCCTATCTCACGGTAGAATTCGCTTTAGCAGATAATCCTTGATTGTGGTTATCCACGACTCCTCTTATTTGGCGGTCTCCAAAATCTAGTTGGCATCCATTTGGTAGACAATTAGAGCCACTAAAACCTCCACTAGAACAAGATACATCATTTATGCTTCCTCAGAACTACCCAGCTTAGGCACGAATCAGCTTTTGCATTCTCCTCTTCTGGGATATACGCGATCATATATTTTTCTATGAAATCCATCAGTTCTAGTGTTTTCATTAGGTATGGAGCTAATCTCACGCCCTTAACCTTGAATTCCTTTCTTACTTGACAAACCACGGATTGGGAATCGTTGAATATCTATAGCATCCATATTCCCAACTCCTTAGCTATCCTCAATCCTGCTATCAACGCCTCATATCTGGCCTCATTGTTTCTTATGAGAAACTCCAATTTTAGTGCATACGAAACCGAGAGTCCCTCTAGAGTTACTGGAACTGCTTCTGTGCCTGAACTATGTTCATTCAAAGCTCCAGCTATAAATAGTTTCCCCTAAGGAAGTGCAACCACATCCTCTTTGTCTTCACCATCATGCGTGGTAAACTTGCTGATGAAGTCTGCCAACGCCTATGGTTTATCTCTCTCCTTGGATGGTTGGTAATGTCATATTGGCTTAACTCTATGTTTCACTTCGGTAGTCTTCCCAAAGTCTCGGGTCGGTACAACACTTGCTTCAAAAGCTAGTCTGTTAATACCTTCATTGGATGTGCCTAAAAATACGGATGCAGCATCCTAGACGCAATCAGCAAGCAACAAGCGAGTTTTTCCAACTTTAGGCAGTTGTTTTCAGCTCCAATAAAATGCTTGCTGATATAGTTAACCGGTCTTTGAATCCTTTCCTCCTCACGTACTAGTGTTGCGCTTAGCGCGTGAGCAGATACTACCAATTAAAAAAAAATCCTCCTCGTTTAACGATTTGGATAAGACCTGTCATATCTCCATGTTCCTTGGCAATTCTTCGAAAGCATTCTGACAATCCTAATTCCATTAAAAAAATTCTTTCCTTTCTTAAGGGCGTCAAAGAAAGGTATGCATTTGTTTGTTGCCTCTGAGATGAACTGACTCAAGGAAGCGATCTGCACATTCAAGCTTTTTAGTTTTTCTTTGTAGTCAGGATGGCTATGCTCCATAAGGCATTAAACTTCTCTGGATTAGCCTCGATGCCCCGTGCATTAACAATGAATCCCATAAATTTTCCCGATGCTAACCTGAAGGAACATTATAATGGATTCAGCTTCATTCTACACTTTTGTAAAACCTTAAACATTTCTGAAAGATCATCCAAATGGTTCTGCGATACCCGCGACTTCACAAGCATGTCATCTACATATACGTCCGTCGTGCGTTTGATTTGATTTTTGAACATAGAATTTACCAATCTTTGGTATGTGACTCTAGCATTCTTCAAACTGAACGACATTACTCAGTACCAGTACATCCCCAAATCTGTTATAAAGCTAGTATTCTCATCATTCGATATTGTGCATTTAAAGCACTGCTGAAGTCCTGCAAAATCCCCACTATATCACATAACGCTCTTTGACCGCTAAGCTATTTCAATATAACGCAATTAAACAGTAGATCTGCTTTCAGCCCCGCTATTTTTCGCTGCACCCACTAAATCAAGGCTTTTTAGCACCCGCTTTTGCAATATTAATATACAACGGTTGATTTGACTAGTTCTCTTCTAAACCAAATCAACAAAATTAGAGTAAAGATCTAATTTTAAGGTATAAGTACTTGACATAATTTAGAACTCAATTGTAGTCACTAAATTTAGTCCATATAAATCATGATATTCATCGGTTTTGTTATACAAGATTAAATAATATTTCTTTTTCCTACACAAATGATTTGGGAATGAAAATAAATTAACTTTAAATATTTGGTTTTATATCTAATGAAGCTTTTTGAACCTCTTTTAGATCCCCGCTATATCCCCGCAATAATTTTTTGCACCTCTGCCTCTACAGAATCGCTAAGTACTTTTACTGCACGGATCTGGTATATGCATCGAAATTTTGTTATAACCCGAATAATCATCCATAAATGAGAGCAACTCATGTCTTATGGTTCTTTCCACCTGGTAGTCAATTCTGGGCAAAGGAAAGTTATTCTTAGGGAATGCCTTATTCAGATAAGAATAGTCGACACACATATGCCATTTCCATTTGATTTCTTAACCAAGATGGGAGTGGACACCCATTTGGGGTATAGAGCATCACGGATAAAGCCGTCGGCTATTAGCTTATCCATATCCCTTGGGGCAGAGGACTGACCGTGTAAACTTTGGATTGGTATAAAGTTTATAGCATGCTATCTTCGATGATATCCTACATATATCCGAATGCATCCAAGCAAACACATCCAAAATTTCCTTGGAGGAAATTAATCAATTCCTTCCTTAAATTAACGTCGAGCTAAGATCCAATCTTTAGGGTGTAGGATCGTCCATGTCGATTGGAATGTTCAACGTAAGCTATTTCAGGTCTGCTTGGCCTTCCCTTGACTTCTTCCTAGGATCCATAATCTTATCAAACCTTTCCTAGGATCCATAATCTTATCAAACCTTTCCTAGGATCCATAATCTTATCATACCTATTATTATTCCTGAGCCAAGTTTCGAGATTTAATTATTATGCTTGGGAATCTTGCATGTAGAGGTTTCCCTCTACATTCTTTCTTTTCTCCCATCGCTTTGCTTCTCTCAGCTCCATGATATAGCATTGCCTTCCTATGCTCTGGTCTTCTCTTACCAATCCAACCCCATTCTTAGTAGGGAACTTCATCATTAAACACTAGGGAGCCAGTGCTATCTTAAAATCTGCAAGGGCCATTCATCCTAAAAAAGTGTTACATGTCCAGTATTCATCTACTATAATGAATTTCTGAATCTGGACTATCCTTCGATCTCGTTCGTCCTATTCTATAGGCAGATCAATCTTCCCAATTGGCTGTTTCTCTTCGTCTGTAAATCCTTGAATTTTGTTTTTACAAGTTTCACCTCCTTCATGTCGATATTTATCCGATCGAATGTTTTCCTGAATAATATGTTTATAGAACTTTTAATATCTACTAGGACCCGATGTATTATTATCAGTCCAATACCTACCATTATCACCATAGGGTCCAACATTGGTACTTCAACTCCATCAGCATCCTTATTTCTTAACACAATATCATCCATTATAATTTTTTGTTGCTTGGCCATAGCTCCGTCAAGCAATCCTCTTATGGCATGTGCTTTAGCGAGCTCGCATACTGCTCCATTTCCTTCTAGCTTTCCTCCACTGGATGGAGTCCTTCGATTATGGTGTTGATAATTAATTTCTCGTCATTACACCTGGGCTCTTCTCCACTTGGTCTTGGCTGATTCCCTTAGGTAGGCGACCCCTAGGGTCTTGCAGCATGACCATCTTCATTTGGCTCTTTAACTTCCTGCTAAAGCTTATTTTTCTTTATCAATTCTTCGATGAGATTCCTCAAATGCCGTCACTCGTTCGAGTTGTGTCCACGAGTTTCATGGAAATGACAGAACTTTTCGAAGTGCCTTTCTTGGTCGATCACCTCCCTCATGGGTGGCTTTTCATATCGTCTCATTTCTTGAGTAGCGAGGTATATGTTTTCTGGTGTATTGTTCAAAGTTGTGTAATCTTTTGGTTTCATATTCCTCGGCCATTTCTTAGTGTCATTACGACTACCATTGGGACCTTGATTCTTTTTCTATTGGTTACCAAAATTTCTAATATTAACCACCGCATTACCAGAGCTTTCTCCAACTTGTCTTATCGCCATGTGATCTGGATAACTTCCTTCGACTATCCATCATCATTTTTTCCTAAAGCTAGACTTACCTCTCCCACCGCAGAAATAGGTTAGCCTTCTGATGGAACTCCTCCATGGCTATATGTTGCTTCATCTTCAGTCATCTACTGAAATCCATGTCTGGGTATATGCCTAGGACCAACGCCATGAATACCAAATCCTCCTTTGGATTACTTACTCCTATAATAGCTATATTAAACCAATTCAAGAACCCGTTTAACGACTCCTTCGCCCCTTGAGACCGATTCTACAAGGACATCACATCCTTGGGTCATGCAACATGGAGTCGGAACTGCTCCAAGAACATTTAAGCTAATTCATAAAACTTCATATGAATCTTGGCATGAACCTAGTGAACCACATCGATGCAACTCCTTCCAAAAAATAGGAAAACACCTACAACGAATAACATCCTTTGCCATAGCACTGTCCATGTGCCATTTAAACTTGAGTAAATGTTGCCTAGGATCAGTAGTCACATTGTACAATGGCATTGTCGACATTGTAAATTTCTTGGGATACTCCTCTCTTAGAATGTTTTCCGTAAATGGAGTTCTGCTTTGCATAAAACCCCAGTCCTCATTTTTCCTACCTTTATTTTCCTTCTTCGGCTACTTAACCTTGTTTACTATATATTCCTCATCGGCATGGATTCCAAAGGTCGACTATCAAGAGCTACGCCGAGTGTTTGGCTCTACAAACGATATATGTTTGCCCATTGACATCTAGGCTCTCTAGTCTTTAGGAGAACCACTCCTTTGTTTTTCCGCTAACGTTTGGTTGGTTCTATTGCAGCTGTTTGAACTCCAGCTTCATTAGCTTCAGCGTCCATCTCATAATCATCACCATCATGCAACGAATCATCCTCCAAGTTAGACAAGTCCAATGCTTCAATACCCTAACCCCCTACTGTCTAGAAAACCTCTCAGTACCAAGTTGTTTCTTCTTGGAACCGAGTTGTTTTCTTTTTGAGGGAGCACTTCTGCTTCCTCTAACAACAGCTTCTGACAGTCTAGAAACTACTTCCTTTTGTTTTTATTTCTAGTTCTCCCTATTACGACTAGAAACTAATGAATTTTCTTCTTTGGATCTATAGGAAGAAGCTTCTCTCTTACCTCTCCTAGTCCTTTGCAGCGCTGGGTCAAAAATGTTACTCTAGCATCCATCCAATCCATTAGAGCCTTTTGACTATCCACTAACTTCTGGTTAAGCTCCTGCATCATCTTGTTGATTTTAATCCTAGTTACTATCACCTACCGAGTAGATAATCCTAGCATTGTTGGTTGATTACTAATTTTGGTGAGCATTTCCTACATCACCACCAACTATCGTTTCTTCCGTACTAGCAGCCGTCGCAGTTTATCTTTCAGCTTTCCTCAACACCATTGACTTCTATGAACAGGTCTTCAAATTATTCAAAGTAAAGCTTCTGGATCTAACTACTGAATCTCTCTTAAACCAAATAGCAAGCTAGATCCGACTGTGAGAATCAAGTTCTCAATAAAAGCTTCAAAATGTTGAAGCTAAAAATGGCACGATACCCAAAAACCTATTGAAATATGAAATATATAAGAAAATATAATGAAAATGGTAAGAACACCAAGATTTTTACAGTGGTTTGGCAATCTCTAGCTTACATCCACTATTATCTTTATTGACTATTGATTTGAGAGAGATTTTTAGAGGACTAAGAGATTTAAAATTCCCAAGTATAAAGGATTGATAGGTTCTTAAGCCTCGAACTGCCAAGAATATCTGCCTTGATGATTATGGTGTAGGGAGATAGGAGAGTAAGAAGATGAAATGCTAAAATGTCCTGTTTTAGTAGCTTTAGGGTCTGTATTTATAGTAGAATTAGCTAAAAGACCCAAAAGCCCATGAAGTTGATGGTCCAGGTCCAAGCCCAAAGGTGCAAGAGAGGAAAAGCGGGCCTATTCATCGATTAAAACCAATCGGTACCGAGAGGTTTTTGGTGGAAACTTCCCTTTCTTCTTCTATTTTACTTCCTATATCCGTTCTGTTGCATTCCAAATACATTTCCTCGAAGGTTGAGTTGTTCTGACGGTTTCCTTAATATTGCTTGTCTTTCTCTGCTTTTTGCCGGTGAATCGTTGGAATGGCTCGTCTATTCTTTAGAAAATACTTCATGATAATCAATTGGCATAGATTCATAATGCAAGGGGTTCAGGAGGTCTAAAGCGGAATAAAAACCTCTCGGTATTGAGTGGTTTCTCTCGGTACCGAGTGGTCCACTTTGGTCCATTACCTTTGAAACCCGTTGAGTGTCGTCTTCTTGCCCTTCCAAGCTTGTTCCTAACTTTGTGGACCATTTCATCTTCGTCTTGACGTTCTAACTTCTGATGAAAATCTTCTTGGTCAAAAAGCCGATTAACATCGACATATTTATGTTGATTTTAAAAAACATACAAGCAGCTACTATGTCAACATATATTTCTAGGGTATGTCAAAATATGCTAGCTGATTTTAAAAAAACACCTTATAAAAATTATTTTAAACTTTATGACATTTATAATCAATATTATACTTATGTAAAAAGGTTCTAAAGAAGAAAATAAAGATCTTTTAAAGAAAGATTTCAAAGATATGGTACATGGTCTTTAACGAATATTTTTAAGACTCTTTACCCACAGTTTTGACTAATTGAATGTCTTATTGTCTCCAAGTCTTGTTTTTTAATCTCCTGTATACTTCTAGACTTGTTCTTATATTGGTCTCCTTGATTTGCATGATTTTTTTGGTCCCATTGACCTGCTTAATTACTCTTGGTCTCCTTGGTCCATTTGATTCCTTTTGGTCTCCTTGATTCATCTATATCCCCTCAGTATATCTAAAGAATATGCATGCATTTCCTACATTACAGCCTATAAACCTTGAAAAGTCATTAACATTAGTATTTGTATAGTTGATCTCATCAAAATCCATTCCCATGTAAAAAAATCTCTCCATTTTTGATGATGACAACCATCTGAATGTACTTGATATAAAATGGAATGATGTCATCTTAATTTTAATTTAAATCCACCTGAATCTATTCATTGAAGATAATTGGAGAATTGGTTTATTGAATATATTTTTACCACTTGATAATGTTAAACAATTCACAACCAACTATTTATAGCTACATTACATAGAGCCTAGGTAATTGTACAATAGAAAACTATTGTAATAAAGGAAAGCCTAGATATTGAAATTTATATGGTTTATTTCTTAACATATAATAAATATCTCTTAACATCCCCTCTCAAACTCACAATGCGGAGACCATTAGCATTGAGTGTTTGCCAACTAAAAATCGAAAATGAGAAACTGAATGTGACTTGGTAAAGAGGTTTGCAATCTGCATTGAAGAGGGAATAAAAGGTATATTAATAATGCCTTTCTCAAGATGATAATGTGTGATGTGATAATCAATCCCAATATGTTTGGTCTGCTTATGAAAGGGTTGCGAGAAATCTGAACAGCACTCTTATTGGCATAATACATGGAAATAGGTTCAAAAAGAGGTACCCCCATATCTGTAAGTAACCTATGCAATCAAATAATCTTTTTGGTAGTGGATTTCATGGCACGATTCTTTACTTCAGTTGAAGAATTAGAAACAATATATTGTTTCATACTCTTCCAAGATATAAGAGGATCACTAACAATGATACAAAAGCCAGTAATCGACTTGTGATCACTACCATAATCAGTGCTAGAATAGGCATGCAATTCCAAGGATAAGGTGGATGACAATAGAAGGCAATGGAAAATAGTACCTCAGAGATGTCTTAAAATATAAAGGACATCCGCCTAGTAAATTATAGTTATTGAAACTACAAACTGACTAACAACTTAAACAGCATATAATAAATCTAGATGAGTGATGGTAAAATAAATTAAGCTTTCAACAATGGTATGGTATAAAGTAGGATCTGATAGTGGTATACCATCCGAAAGAGAATATTTTGCGTTAACTTCAATAGGAGTGCCAATGGCCTTATTATTAATAAGTCTAACTTTCTTAAGAATATCTATAACATATTTTGACTGTGAAAGAAGATAATCTCTTGGTGAGTACACCACCCTAATTACTAAGAAATATTTTAAAGGACCTAAATCTTTCGTTTCAATTTTTTTTAGCTAGCTCCTTTTTTAAGGAAGACATGTCATGCATATTATCTCCTGCTATAATTATATCATTAAAATATAACGATAGTATGATACATCCTCTATTAGTGTTTTTAAGAAAAAGGGCATTATCATTAGAGTTAGAGATGAAACCAAGAGATTTAATCACAATAATAAATTTCTCAAACCAAGCACTAGGTGCTTGCTTAAGTCCATACAATGCTTTCTTAAACTTGCATACATATACAGATTCATGTGGAACACCTGGAGGAGGATCCATATAAATTTCTTCTTGAAGATCTCCATTCAAGAATGGAGTTTTAGCATCATGTTTTGAAATGGACCATTTTCAGACGAATGGGATAATAATGAGAATACAAATGGTAGTCATCTTTAAAACCAAAGCAAACGTCTCCTTATTTCCATGCCATACTATTAAGAGTTACTTTTTTCAACCAATCTAGCTTTATATCTTTCAATTGATCCATTGGATTTGTTTTTATTTTATATACCCAATGACAACTAACAACGCTCTTAATAAAAGGTTGAGGAAGCAAATCCTAAGTACATGTCCTTTGTAAGGTAGAAAGTTATTCATCCATGGCCTCTCACCAACAAGGATTAAAATTGCCTCTTTATAAGACGTTGGCTTGGAAAGTTTATGAATGGAGGTTAAGAATAAAGAAAAAGATGAAGAGTAACCAGAATAGGCAAAATTAGGAAATTTGGTAGAATTACGAATGCGTGTAGAATGACGAAGAGGTGGATCTACAGGCTCGGTTAGAGATTGAGGGGCTACAGAGGGGGAGGACGTAGCTTCAGGTATTCTAGTTGTTCTAGTTTCAACAGGATTGTTAGTATTTGTCACGACCTGAATTTAGCATTCTAAAATCGACATCTATACTTCACCATATTCGAATGCCGCAAATTCAACCGTTGAAATCCAATACACGTCGGAGCTTATAACACATTAAATACAACAACACAACGGAAGAAAATGAATCATTTATATCATTGACATATAAAATTTGATATAACACATTGATACAATTGATATCAGTATCAAAGATACAAGACCACAGCGGAAAGAATAAGATAGCAACAGCTGCGGAACACAATATCATCAACTTGATCTCTAAGAGAAAGAAAGAATTCAAAACTGCAACTCTAATGCCAAAGCTCAAAAGTCTCCAATCCAAAACCTGTTATATCCAAACCATAAGCTCGAACCATCATCACGTTGTATTGAGCAAGGTCAGCCTGAATGCTGAAGAGAAGCAAATGCTATCACCAAATCCAAAGGTCTTCAAAGACTAAAGACTTCGAAGGCTATCGAATCCATACCTACTATTTGGTTATCTAAAAAACCTAACTCTAGACTGTCTGTGTGGAAAATTGTGGGCACCCAGAGTTTAGAAAGGGAATAATAAACTCCGAGTCAGTCATGGGACTGGTGTGAGCAAATGAAAACAGTTTTAAACAAAAACAAACAACAAAGAATTTAAAATTGAAATTCGTAATGCATTTTGGAAAATGAAACTACCATACCATGCAATCGCACACTTGGGGGAGATTTCTCCTTATGATAGTCAAACATGCTTGATACGCAAAATCCTTTTTATATTATTATTAGTGCATAGTGCAGAAAACATATGCAAGTATAATATTAATCTTAGACCGCATACGTACCATTATAGTATGCCTACTATAGCTACCATGTTAGATGGCAGGTTCTACAACTAAAACCATACAGGGCACGTATTGGTGATTGGATATCCAATAAATGGTCAGGCAACGGAACTTCCTGGGCCACATAGGTACGCCTCTGGAGGGACACCCTGAGAATCTAACTGGATCTATGCAAACACAAGGTCGGGTTACCTCTGTAACTAGGTAACTAACTATCATGAGTATGCCATCCCCCGGTCATAACCGACCTTTATCCGAGCGCTCGACACCAACAACCATAAAGTAATAAATTTGCAGTAACCACATAGGTAAAATATCTGGGCTCCATACCATGATACCACCTCTATCCAGAAGGAAATGGACATACCCTCAGGGGGCGCTACCCCCAAATAACCTTGCTACATCCTTCCCGTTTCAACCATTCCGAGTTGTGAGGTCCTGATGAGGTCTCATCCACAAGCTACGCTTTACACAAAAGCCATGCTTCGATCAACACATGATCAACAGCACTCCGTATGCCACATTACCAAATTGGGAATGTATCACTAGTAACCTTCAACTACATAACCCCTGAGCTCGTACGTCTCAGAGAAGGGTGTTAAGCTAAGAGAATAAATTCTCCGCCGCCAAACAGAAATGTATTTGATAGAAACCAGCTTTACATCTCGAAGTGTAACGTCAAACATACATCCATAAAAGTTTGTTCCGGGTTCGAACAGAACTGAAGGCACTTTAAAAGAAGTCCTTGCAAATCTGGATAATCCCTAATCATGTCCGGACTCCCCATCACAAAGGGTGATCAAATCTCTATACCAAGGCCATTTGGTGTAGAGACATTCGACAGGTCATCCTTTCGCTTTCGAAAATATCCGGTCTTCACCACCGGTCTTCAAATGCTATCCATTTCATCGTATCATTATTCGAAATGGGTTTTATGACACAAAGGTCTTCTTTCGGCTAAACCGAATAATGAGCGCATATTTTAAAAACCATATGGATATTAGGATCTCAGTTAAGTCAAAACATATCTCCCACAACCTTTCCCTTTTGAATGGCTTAACAAATTTCCAATTTTAAATCTTTTAAATAAAATATTCACTTTTAAAATCCTTTTCAACTTGAAAAATAAATTTCCCAAAATCTTTATACAAAGATTCATTCATAGCCTTTAATCTTTTTAAATAAAAGATCCATTTCAGTTCAACAAACAAGATTTACCAAATCTTTAACAAAGACAGCTTTCAAAACTATTTCTTTTCAAAAGTGATTCACCCATCCATATCTTATCAAAACTCAATTCATAGTTTTCAAAACAATTTCCATTTCAAAAATGATTTAAATCATAACTCGGGAATACTTTTGACAAAACAGGGAATTCTTTCTTTAAATGAAAGCTAATATTATTTGAAAACAGACGTTTCTTGTTATGGAACAATCCGATTAAGTTTACTCAAGTTGTAGCCCTTTAATGTCAAATTTTAAAAAAATCAACGAACCTATTATAACTTAGGCAGGTTCTGTTTAAATTAGATTTGAATTCCCAAAATGATTCCTTTCAATACTTTGAACATGGTTAAAATCCATATGTATATATATACACACACATTATATAACTTGTATAATTCTCTTCAAACCATAGTTCTAAAGTTTAAATATCTAAAAAAAATACTTTAAATAATTACTTCTCAAAATTCCACTTTTAAGTTCCAAACTTTAAGGAATCACTTTAAACTAGATATAAGAATATTGGAAGAGATTTCCAATTTAAAACTCATTTACATAAAGAATTCAGCTTTAACTTTTTGAATTCAAATTCAAATTTTAACAAACCATATTATATTCAAAAGGTTTCAATTTCAAAAATTTCCTTTTTCAAAACCTTTTCATATTAAAACCAATTCACTTTTCAAACCAATTTGGATTCAAAAATTCAATTTTCAAAATCTTCACCATTTTAAAATTCCCTTGACTTAACCAATATCATGTGATATCCATATTTGTGTGTGTGTAAGTATGGTCCAAGGGTTTTACACAATAGTGCAATATCAACCATCATAGATTCAAGCACAACAAGATTTGATAAGCGGTATAATCTTTAACGCTTATCTTTCATTCATAGATTCACAGATAAATATTCATCACAGATAAATAATTAAATTACACATAACTCAATTCCAAACAAATCACATCACATAATATTACAGATCAGAGATACCAATCAATTTAAGCATTGAATACAATCATAAGAAAGATTAATTAATTATTCAATTCTTAATTAATTTAATTAATTTCCAATTAAATTAATTGCTTATGAATTAATTACCCAATCCTGATTAATTAAATACAAATCATTTGATGTTAATTAATGCAATTAATCAATCAATCTTAATCATCCATCCTAATTAATTATCCTTAAATTAATTACATAATTAGTTATCCTTTAATTTCATTAAGTAATTACATATTTATTAACTTATAATCATCAATTAATTCACCATTAATTATAAATTAATTAACCTTTAATTATTAACAAATTAACCTTTAATTAATAATTAATTATTCTTAAACATGTAATTAATAATCCTTAATCATGTAATTAACCTTAATTCGTTCCTTAATCATTTATTAATCTAAATTATTACTTAATTATCCTTTTATTAATAAATTAATTAAATCACCTTGATTAATTATCCTTTTATTAATCACATAAATTTACATAACCTCAAGTAATTATCCACTAATTAATCATCTTAATTAATGAGCTTAAGTAACTTAAATTTAATTACTAAAATTAATAATTAATTATTCTTTAACTAATAATTAATTAATCTTAAATTAATCCTTAATTAAGTAATTTTCTTTAAGTAATTAACCTTTAATTATTAATATTAACAAATTATTAATTACTTATTTTATTAAAAGATAACCATTTATCTTTATTTTAGTTTTAATTATCTTTTAATACTTTTATCTTCCTAATTACTACTTAATTATAATCTCAAGTTTATTTCAAAAATGAATTTTAAAATGAAGGTTACATATATTTAAAACACTAATTTATTAAAATAAATAATTTTAAGACTTTTTATTTAATCTAAAACTTAAATAGGTCATTTAATTTCTTAAAAAAAAATCGAACAAAATTTACTTCATAACTTTAAAACATAATGTATTTTAAAACCTGAAATATTTTTTTTCCAAAATCTGGATAATTCATACAAAAACAGAAAACCCGAGCCACAGCACAAAATTCTCGATCTCATACTCGAGCCACTCGCAAATTTGATTTACTCCGGGATATCCTTGCAATTACTTCGAGCATGACTCGAGTCACTATCTTCTTCCCAACTCGAATACCATCAAACACAAAAAACAAGAATGTGCACGTGTACAACCATTTGCCAGTGCTCTGACCATCATTGCCGCTTTCGGCAAGTTGACGATGATGCTTTCATGCCACACGATCACCCAGAACCTCCAATTTCGACGTCAATAAAAACCAAACAACTCGATCCCAAAACTGGAACTGGGCAGATCATCTAGAAACGCCTCAAACCGACGATCCGGGCCGCCAGAAACGTTAAAACTTCAGCCAGAGCCTCGTCGGACTCCACTACTTCAATTCCTTTAGGTCCCGTTCAACTTGATCCCCTGATGACGATGAACTTCCCTCGACAAACCCACCTATAAAACTAACAGTCGAACCCTAGTTTGTCGTCGCCACACCACCACTATGTATTATAAAATCACTCACCATTTTTCTATCAAGCACCAACACATCAGCCTCCTTCACCATTGTTCACGACGTTCAATTCGTCGTGAGTCGACGAGAATTTACGTAAACCCATTTTCCATTCAAACCCAAAATCCCACTTTGAATCGAAACTAAAAATCACAATTTTATTATTAAAATTCAACATTTATAAGCACTAATCAGATTGCATGATCAAAACAAGGAATTAAATCATTTGATTTTTTATATTTAAAAGATCATTACTGTGAATTTGTAGTTTCCAGTAACCATTTGTTAGTTATACTTAATTATATGTTTATAAATAATGTTACACTCATATGAACATTTTTCATTAGAAATCAAAGCCTAAAATGGTTTGTGTTGGAATAGTTTAAATATTCGAATAGGTTCGAGACCAGGAATGTGTGCATGGCGCAAGTTTTGCCTGTTTTCATACATGCACACTTTATTTAACCATATACATATATCATATTCAAGCATGCACAAATACTTTTTACAACAGCATTCAAGTACTCATCATAATCATTGAAAATAAAGCATTTTTTAACCTTTTAGAGTGTAAATTTGTTCATCTGACTTTTGAAAGAACAGAGCAACAGATTTTGTCCTTGATTTATGATCTGGGACTTGTTTTAGTTTTGGATTTTGATCTTGAATCCTTAAAACTGAATTTGATAGTTGATCCTCTGAATTAACTTGTTTTAATCTTTTCTTTTACTTGATTATTGTTCTGCCACTCTGAATTCTTGATTTACTATGCTCCTGATCCTTGTTCCAGGTTGAAGATTTTGTTTTTCTGGTTTTAAATTCTTAGGTATTTTATTTTCTAGGCCTTTGATTTTTTTTGAAACGTATTTTTTTTCCATTTTTTTTGGGTCTTGATGTTGAGATGTTTTTATTTGGCTTCGTTCAGGTTTAATTTAAGAAAAGGAAAGGGAAAGAAAATTTTGAGAAAACATGCATTAGCTTGGTTACTTCTTTAATTCATTTTATTTATGTTTTTAAATTTTTTTATAAAACTGTTTTGCCACTTGTTAATTCAACTAACACTTGTAAATATATGATATTAATCTTCCTACACTTGTAAATACAAACAATATTATTTTTAAGTCCTTTAGTTTAAACAAATTTAAAATTTACTTTTAAATCTGTTGATAAATTTGCACTTTTGTATATTTAAGAATCATGTTTTTATGTTTTATACTTTTGTATTTATGCTTTTACTTTTATATATACCACTATATATTTTTTGGAAATCCTCAAATTAATTCACCATTAAATTTACAATTTAATTCCAAAATTTAAATAAATCACCAAATTAAATTTGGCTAAAATCCAGGAATGTTACAGATTCCCCCCTTAAGAAAAATTTCGTCCTCGAAATTTGCTAGGGAGACAACAAAGCAGATGAATACACAAAGATAGAGAATCGACTCATCATATCAAATTGAAATATCCATTCTGCATTTGGCTTACCAAATCAGAATATCAACAATATGAGAACAAACTCATTCGATACTACACGAAATACTCGGGTCATCCGGTTTACGACATATGCAGGGGCATTGGTTAGTCCGGAGGGATAACTAACCATTCTTAGAATATATCTGAACCCCAAATAACAGATAAGCAGATACAATCTTCCACAATTTTCAAACACTAGAAATGGAATCCAAACTCAGGTCGGAATACCCCAAATTATATATTATCTTGTCCCTCTTAGGATTTCGATCCACTCAAGAAATCACAATAAAAATTCAAATTTGGTTTTGATTGAAATCATTCTATCGATACAATCCAATTTAGTTTCATATTTCGTTAACCAATTCATTTCAAATAGGATTTCAAATTTATTAAAGTTAAAACAAAACGCTGATAGAAAACTGATGACATGAGAGCCTATCTACAACGATTCGTAAGGCCACCATCACACCAAAGCTTCTTTCCAGAGCTGCCATGAATCCTTCAAAGAGTTGAAATTGGATGATGATCAAAAGAGATTGATAGAGAAAGATTGTTTCCGTTGTTGCAAGGTATTGACCATTTATAATGGTACTCCGCTGTCCCCTACCTCGTCCTCTTCTTGCACTCGTACTCACCATCAGTGGATAGTAAGAGAATTTACTGAGGCATACATACGGATATCTTAGGGATATACTCATTCTAGCATATACTTCACTCTATCTCTAATGAGTTACCTAATGTATCATAATCCAAAAGCTAAAGTTCAACCTTCAGCTCTGATACCAAAATGTCACGACCTGAGTTTCAGCGTTTGAAAATCAACATCCATACTTCACCGTATTCGAATGCTGCAGATTCAACCATTGAAATCCGATTCGCGCCGGAGCTTATAACACATTAAGTACAACAACACAGTGGAAGAAAATGAATAATTTATATCATTGACATACAAAATTCGATACAAAACATTGATACAATTGATATCAGTATCAAAGATACAAGATCATAGAGGAAAGAATAAGACCGCAATAGCAGCGGAACACAATATCATCAACTTGATCTCCAAGAGAGAAAGAAAGAATTCAAAACTGCAAATCTATTGCCAATGCTCGAATGTCTCCAATCCAAAAGCTGTTATATCCAAACCATAACCTCGAACCACTATCACGTTGTATTGAGCAAGGTCAGCCTAAATGCTGAAGAGAAGCAAATGCTATCGCCAAATCCAAACGACTTCAAAGATCAAAGACTTCGAAGGCTATCGAATCTATACCTACTGTTCGGTTATCTGAAAAACCCAACTGTAGAATGCCCGTGTGGAAAATTGTGGGCGCCCAGAGTTTAGAAAGGGAACAATAAACTCCAGCTCAGTCATAAGACTGGTGTGAGAAAACGAAAACAGTTTTAAACAAAAACAAACAACAAAAGAATTTAAAATTTAAATCCATAATGCTTTTTAGAAAATGAAACTACCATAAGGCCTCCCGGCACATACATCATGCAATCGCACACTTGGGGGAGATTTCTCCTTATGATAATCTAACATACTTTATACGAAAAATCCTTTTTATATTATTATTAATGCATAGTACAGAAAACATTTGCAAGTATAATATTAATCTTAGCCAGCATACGTTCCATTATAGTATGCCCACTATAGCTACCATGTTAGATGGTAGGTTCTATAACTAAAACCATACAGGGCGTGCATTGATGATTGGATATCCAACAAATGGTCACGCAAAGGAACTTCCTGGGCCACATGGGTACGCCTCTAGAGGGACTCCCTGGGAACCTAACTGGATCTCTGCCAACACAAGGCCGTGTTACCTCTGTAACTAGGTAACTAACTGTCACGAGTATGCCATCCCCCGGTCATAACCGACCTTTATCCGAGCACTCGATACCAACAACCACAAAGTAATAAATTTGCAGTAGTTACATAGGTAAAATATCTAGGCTCCATAACATGATATCACCTCTATCCAGAAGGAAATGGACATACCCTCATAGGGCGCTACCCCCAAATAACCTTGCTGTATCCTTCCTGTTTCGACCATTCCGGGTTGTGAGGTCCTGATGAGGCCTCGTCCACAAAGCTACGCTTTACACAAAAGCCATGCTTCGATCAACACATGATCAGCAGCACTTCGTATGCCACATTACCAAATTGGAAACGTATCACTAGTAACCATCAACTACATAACTTCTGAGCTCGTATGTCTCAGAGAAGGGTGTTAAGCTAAGAGAATAAATTCTCCACCACCAAACAGAAATGTATTAGATAGAAACCAGCTTTACATCTCAAAGTGTAATATCACACATACACAATGCAAGTTTGTTTCGGGTTCGAACAGAATCGATGGCACTTCAAAAGAAGTCCTTGAGAATCTAATCACGTCCAGACTCCCCATCACAAAGGGTGATCAAATCTCTATACTGGGGCCATTCGGTGCAGAGACATTCGACAGATCATCCTTTCACTTTTCCAAATATTCGATCTTCACCACCAGTCTTCAAATGCTATCCATTTCGTCGTATCATTATTCGGAATGGGTTTTATGACACAAATATCTTCTCCTAGCTAAACCGAATAATGAGCGCATATTTTAAAAACCATATGAATATTAGGATCTCAGTCAAGTCAAAACATATCCCCAAAACATTTCCCTTTTGAATGGTTTAACAAATTTCCAATTTTAAATCTTTTAAATAAAAGATTCACTTTTAAGATCCTTTTCAACTTGAAAAATAAAGTTCCCAAAATCTTTTAACAAAGATTCATTCATAGCCTTTAATCTTTTTAAATAAAAGATCCATTTCAGTTCAACAAACAAGATTTACCAAAATTTTAACAAAGATAGCTTTCAAAACTATTTCTTTTCAAAAGTGATTCACCCATCCATATCTTATCAAAACTCAATTCATAGTTATCAAAACAATTTCCATTTCGAAAATGATTTAAATCATAACTCAAGAACCCTTTTGACAAAACTGGGAATTCTTTTTTTGAATGAAAGCTATTATTATTTGAAAACAGATGTTTCTTGCTACGGAACAATCGGATTAAATTTACTCAAGTTGTAGCCCTTTAAAGTCACATTTAAAAAAAAAAATCAGCGAACCTGTTATAACTTAGGCAGGTTCTATTTAAGTTACATTTGAATTCCAAAATGATTCCTTTCAATACTTTGAACATGGTTAAAATCCATATGTGTGTGTGTGTGTGTATATGTTATGTAAATTGAATAATTCTTTTCAAACCATAGTGCTAAATTTAAAAATCAATTATCTAAAACAAATACTTTAAATAACTACTTCTCAAATTTCCACTTTTAAGTTCCAAACTTTCAGAAATCACTTTAAACTAGATATTAGAATATTGGAAGAGATTTCCAATTTTAAACTCATTTACATATAGAATTCAACTTAACTTCTTGAATTCAAATTCAATTTTAAATTCAAATTTTAACAAACCATATTATATTCAGCAGGGTTCAATTTCAAAAAAAATCTTTTTCAAAAGCTTTTCATATGAAAACCAATTTCACTTTTCAGACCAATTTGGATTCAAAGATTCAATTTTCAAAATCTTCACCATTTTAAAATTCCCTTGACTTAATCAATATCCCGTGATATCCATATTTTTGTGTGTGTAAGTGTGGTCCAGGGGTTTTGCACAATAGTGCAATATCAACCATCATCACAAATTCAAGCACAGCAAGATTTAATAAGCGGCATAATCTATAACGCTTACCTTTCATTCACAGATACAGATAAATATTCATCGCAGATAAATAATTAAATTACACACAGCTTACTTCAAAATAAATCACATCACATAATATTATAGAATATAGATAACAATAAATTCAAGCATTCAACACAATCATAAGCAAGATTAATTAATTTTTCAATTCTTAATTAATTTAATTTAATTTCCAATTAAATTAATTGCTTATGAATTAATTACCCAATCCTGATTAATTAATTATAAATCATTTGATATTAATTAATACAATTAGTTAATCAATCTTAATCATCCATCCTAATTAACTATCCTTAAATTAATTACATAATTAGTTATCCCTTAATTTCATTAAGTAATTACAATTTTATTAACTTTTAATCATCAATTAATTCACCTTTAATTACGAATTAATTAACCTTTAAATATTAAGTAATTAACCTTTAATTAATAATCAATACTCTTAAACATGTAATTAATTATCCTTAATTATGTAATTAACCTTAATTCATTCCTTAGTCATTAATTGATCTCAATTATTACCAAATTATCCTTTTATTAATAAATTAACTAAATCTTCTTGATTAATTATCCTTTGATTAATCACATAAATTTACTTAACCTTAAGTAATTACCCACTAATTGATCATCTTAATTAATGAGCTTAAGTAACTTAAATTTAATTACTAAAATTAATAATTAATTATTCTTTAACTAATAATTAATTAATCTTAAATTAATCCTTAATTAAGTAATTTTCTTTAAGTAATTAACCTTTAATTATTAATATTAACAAATTATTAATTACTTATTTTATTAAAAGATAAACCATTTATCTTTATTTTAGTTTTAATTATCTTTTAAAACTTTTATCTTCCTAATTACTACTTAATTATAATCTAAAGTTTATTTCAAAAATGAATTTTAAAATGAAGGTTACATATATTTAAAATACTAATTTATTAAAATAAATCAATTTAAAACTTTTTATTTAATCTCAAACTTAAATAGGTCATTTACTTTCTCAAAAAAAACTGAACAAAATTTACTTCATAACTTTAAAACATAATGTGTTTTAAAACCTGAAATTTTTTTTTTCCAAAATCTCGATAATTCATACAAAAACAGAAAACCCGAGCCATACCACAAAATTCTCGATCTCATACTCGAGCCACTTGCGAATTTGATTTACTCCGAGATTTCCTTGCAATTACTTCGAGCATGACTCGAGTCACTATCTTCTTCCCAACTCAAATACCGTCAAACACCAAAAACATGACCGTGCACGTGTACAATCATTCGCCAGCGCTCTGACCACCATCGCCACTTTCGGCAAGTCGAAGACGATGCCTTCAAGCCACATGACCACCCAAAAGCTCCAATCTCGACGTCAATAAAAATCAAACCACTCGATCCCAAAACCAGAACCAGACAGATCATCTAAAAACGCCTCATCTTGACGATCCAGGCCACCAGAAACGTTAAAACTTCGACCAGAGCCTCGTTAGACTCCACTGCTTTGATTCCCTTACGTCTCTTTCAATCGATCCCCTGATGACGACGAACTTCCCTCGACAAACCCACCTATAAAACTAACAGTCGAACCCTAGTTTATCGTCGCTACACCACCACTACGTATTATAAAATCATTCACCATTTTTCTGTCAACCACCAACACATCAGCCTCCTTCACCATTGATCACGATGTACAATTCGTCGTGAGTCAACGAGAATTTACGAAAACCCATTTTCCGTTCAAACCCAAAATCCCACTTTAAATCGACACTTTTTATCATTAAAATTCAACATATACAAGCACTAATCAGATTGCATGATCAAAATAAGGAATTAAATCATTTGATTTTTTTATCTTTAAAAGAACATTACTGTGAATTTTTAGTTTCCACTAACCTATTTGTTAATTATACTTAATTATATTTTTATAAATAATGTTACACTCACATGAACATTTTTCATTCAACAATCAAAGCCTAAAATGGTTTGTGATGGGATAGTTTAAATTTTTGAATAGGTTTCAAAACCTGGAATGTGTGCATAGAGGCAAGTTTTGCCTATTTTCAGACATGCACATCTTATTTAACCATATACATATATATCATATTCAAGCATATACAAATACTTTTCACAGCAGCGTTCAAGTACTCATCATAATCATCAAATATAAAACATTTTTTAAGCCTTCTAGAGTGTAAATTTGCTCATCTGACTTTTGAAAGAACAGAGCAACAGATTTTGTTCTTGATTTATGATCTGGGACTTGTTTTAATTCTGGATTTTGATCTTGAATCCTTGGAACTGAATTTGATAGTTGATTCTCTGAATTAATTTGTTTTAATTTTTGCTTTTACTTGATTATTGTTCTGCCACCCTGAATTCTTGATTTACTTTGTTCCTGATCCTTGTTCTAGGTTGAAGATTTTGTTTTTTTGGTTTTAAATTCTCAGGTATTGGATTTTCTAGGCCTTCGATTTTTTTTGAAATGGATTTTTTATTATTTCCATTCTGTTTTTGGTCTTGATGTTGAGATGTTTTATTTGGCTTCGTTTAGGTTTAATTTAAGAAAAGGAAAGGGAAAGAAAATTTTGAGAAAACATGCATTAGCTTGGTTACTTCTTTAATTCATTTTATTTACGTTTTTAAGTTTTTTTTATAAAACCATTTTGCCACTTGTTAATTCAGCTAACACTTGTAAATATATGATATTAATCTTCCTACACCTTTAAATACAAATAATATTATATTTAAGTCCTTTAGTTTAAATAAATTTAAAACTTAATTTTAAATCCTTATGTTAATAAATTTGCACTTTTGTATATTTCAGAATCATGTTTTTATGTTTTATACTTTTGTATTCATGCTTTTTCTTTTATATATACCACTATATTTGTTTCTAGAAATCCTCAGATTAATTCACCATTAAATTTACAATTTAATTCCAAAATTTAAATAAAACACCAAATTAAATTTGGCTAAAATCCGGGAATGTTACGGTATTATTATTATCCTTGGAAAAAGGATCAATATGAATTAGATCAGATTTGGTTAAATTCTGAGTGTTGGATGGCATTGAGCAAAATAGTATATGTTTAAGAAAGACAATATTTTGAGACAAATATACCTTTTTAGTGGTTGCATCAAAACATCTATAATCCTTTTTACCCCACCATGGCCAATAAAAAAATAGTAGACTGAGAAGATTATTTGTTATGTTCTACATGAGGAAGAAGAACAAAACAAGTACAGCCAAACGCTTTAAAAATATAATAATCAAGTGCATGTTCATAAAAAATTTCAAATGGTGAAATACCTAAAATGTGAGAAGAAGGAATAGTGTTAATTGGTCTAATAGCCACGAGAACAACTTCACACTAAAATTCCGAAGGAACAAAAGCAGAAAGTAACATAGATTGAGTAGTTTCAAGAAAATATATAAGTTTTCATTCTGCAACTCCATTTTTTGAGGTGCATCAGTACATAAGGTTTATTGCATATTTCCATCTAAAGAAAGTAATTCATAAAATTTCTTAGAGGTGTATTCTTCACCTAAATTTCACCTAAAACATTTTATAACAAACAAATGTTGTGTCTTGATAAGTGCTCTAAAGTTTTTGTATATTCAAAAAAGTCGAAATGATGTTTTATTAAATATACCCAACAATGGCATGTATAGTCATCACCAAAGGACACATAATATCGGGACCCATCTTTAATGGGAATTAGAGAAGGTTCTCACACATCTGAATGAACCAAATCAAATGGAGTAGAAGAAACGAAGATGCTACTGTTAAAGGGTAAAGTGGAATGCTTTGCTAGTTTACATCCACTACGATCAAAAGTATCATGATTTTTCAAATTTCCTAACACACATGTGGATGCTAAAAATCTCAAACAAGAAGAAGACACATGACCCAAATAAGAATGCCATAAATAAAAACTAGAGGAAGAAGGACAAAAACGAAAGGAAGATGAATCAATACTAGCAGCAACACTATCTAGAACATTTAATTCAGTAAAAACATATAGTTCCTCTTCCTTTTGTTTGTGTCCCAATTGATTTTTGAGATTGTAGATCCTGCACAAAATAAGAGTCAGAAGTAAATGTTACTATATTGCCAGGGTCACATAACTGACCAACAAGTACAATGTTTAATGTAGGACTCAGGATATGATAGACATTGGAAAGAGATAAGTTAGGAGTAACAATAGAACTAAATCCCACCAAAGGCATAAAAGTGCCACTAGCGGTCATAACTGGAATGAAGGATGATGAAGGCAAAGTAGAAAAAGATAAAAAGTCTCAAAACATATGGTGGGAAGCACCAGAATCCAAGACCTATAAGATGACTTACCCGAGAAGTTATTATATATTTGTCTTAAAAACGAAGAGACGGACATAATCCGGTAGCTGTGGAGAATGAAAATTCCGAAGAGATTTATAGCTAGTAAAATGAATAGTTGCACCCAAAGGAACTGTGGAAAAATTGGAACTCCTTTTCAAATATTAAATTATGACATAACTGAATACATTTTTCAGCAAAGAGACTTGCAATAACAAAATTTTGATTGTGAACTATTACAGATAAAACAACATTCTCAGTTGCATTCTTTAATTCTATGAGCATAGTCAGTGAAAGATGTAAATATTTATCAACACCTGGTTCACATTTTAGAGTTTGTTTGGGTTTCGATTAGGCAAACTAAAATTCCATTATTATTATTATTTTGTTTATTTTTTCTTTCTTTTTTCATTTGTCTTTCTTTTTTTTCAAAAAATAATATAATATAACATAATATAGTAATAATAACAACCAAGAAATATAGTGACTGTTCTCTCCCTTTTTATTCTTAGCCCAAACCAAAATAACTTATAATAGCAAACACAACCTGGAAAAAAAGATGGAATTTGGAAATCACAGAGGCATGCATCAAGTAGTAGATGAGGATGCAGTTTGCGAATGTCCCTTTTAATGAGTGGCCTGACATGGATTTATATCTGGTACCAAGGTAAGGTTGTAGGTTGTAGATTGTGTACTTGTTTGGAATTATTTAGTGCAGATGTCAGATTTGATTGCAGCGGGTTATCGATAGCGGATCTGAGTGGAGGTAGAACCAAAGTGGTGATTTGATAATGTAATTTGAGAGCAGTGGAGTTGTGATATTTTTATTAGACAAAACAATGTCTAGGTTGTGACGTTTATGGAGTTTGGTGATGGTGAAAGTAAACAAAAAGGAGGGAGAAAAAAAGGAAAAAATTATAACAGAAAGGATGAGATTAACACCACAAGTTAGAACAGTACTTTAATACCATGTTGAAGATAATTGAAAAATTGATTTATTGAATACATGAATACTTTAATACCACTTGATAATGTTATAGAATTCATAACCAACTATTTATAGCCATATTGCTTAGAGCCTAAGTAATTGTACAATTAAAAAACTATTGTAATTAGGGAAAGCCTAGATATTGAAATATCCTTGGTTTATTTTTTGACATATAATAATGATCTCTTAACACTATTAACTCCCTCTAAGTTAATGCATTAACTAATCCCACCTATGGTTTTGATTAATATATCTATTTTATGCTTATATATATGCTTTTTATGGCTCGTTGTCTGAAAAAAATGGGTACAAAAGGCGTATAAGGTTAACTGGTATAAAAAGGAGTATTTTGTGCTAACCTTCGATGTGTATATTATAAGTAGTGTGCATAACTACATATTTATCGTCAAAATTAATCATAGATAAGTAATTATTTTAGATATGAATAAAACAATTTTATATATAATTATTGAAAAACATTTAAATTAAACATAAGCAGACATTAAACTATTTCAATATATACATAAATACATGAACAAAAGTACAACCTACAGTGAGAGACAAACATAATTACAAAGTAGGCAAGAACAAACTTTATGGCTTCTTAGATAGAACTTTTACCAACAGTCATTTGGGAATATATGGCCAGTTGAAATAACTTCTAGATCTTTGAGTGTTTCCTTGTCAATATCCATCTCTTCATCTGGAATATCCCTATATCTAATTTTTAAGAACATCTATTTTTCTTTCTTTTAGGACATAAGCAATGAAGTAATAAAGAGAGGCAAACTTCCTTTCTTGCTCACAAACTATTTTTTTATTCATTTTTGAATTCTTTTGATTTCTAAGTATGGCATGTAGTGCTTTCTTAAAGTTTTGGAGAGTTTCTTTAAGATTTTCACATATATTTTCCTTATGAATACTCTTTCCCTTGTCCATATTTGAAGAATTTAGTATTGAATGAATGAGAGTGCTTTAAGAGAAATTGGATTAACTTTTTTGGTCCAAAATGGTGTTTATATAATATTTATTTTAAATTAAAAACTATTCCTACAATTTATATTAACTAATTTATATTTTAAATTTAAATTTGAAGTTACCATTGTATATGTTGATAGATGCTTTCAGAATATGTCACCATATAGCCTTTGGTTGATATGTCGACATATTTTTCATATGTATGTCGACATGCACATGAATTTATGATCTTCTTTTTATTTTAATTTCTGTTTATTTATTTGATAAAAAATTTATTTATTTTGTACTTCTGGAGAGTACACTATATGTATTGCTTGTAATTTTTATAGATAGAAAGAACAAGCTTTTCATTAATTACTTATAAGCATGAAAAGAAATAAAATACCAAAGAACATGATATGAATGAGCATAATAAATTTAAAAGTATTGTTCGCACCAAAATTGGTCACTAACACCCTTGAGTAGAGTTATGCAGAGAGATTGATGAAGAGAGTAAGTTAAAACTAAGGAATTACATAGTAGAATGCAATAATAACTGTAAGAAACAAGAACACCAGATTTATAGTGGTTCGACATAACTGTTTACGTCCATTTTGAGTTTAATCTTTATTGCTTTTTCAATCTATTAAATACAGATACAATCAGTAAACAAATCACTTGAATACAAGTTGGAATTAAAAAGAGGAGAGTAAAAAATGGCAGAGTCTTCCCAATCTTCTAGGAAAAAGGTCCCTTTATTCTGTGCCCTGCCCCTCTATTTATAGACGAAGATAGGCTGGACTCCCTACATAGGCCTAAGGACAAGGTACCTGGCCCACAATAGACAACTCTTGTATACCGAACCAGGTATACTGAACGGTGGTTGTCGAGCGACGTCGATCGAACGATGGTAGCAGAGCGATGTTTTACCGAGCGGTGCTTGCCAAACAATCCCTCTTAGGACATCTCGACCGAACTGCACCTTGACCAAATACACCAAGCCTGCTCTTGCCGAACGACACCTCCTTGGACATTTTGACCAAACGATGCTTGATGGACCATCCTGGCCGAACGACCTGTTCTCTGACTGAATGATATTCGAACAGAATTTTCTGAGACTGAACGAGATAATATCTCCCTCAGTCGAGCGATGAATGTTCTCTCTAAGCCAAGTGATGAGTGTGCCTTCCAGGGCGAATGATGTATGCCGAACCATAATGACCGAACGAGACATTATGAACAATTTAGACCGAACGAGGCATTCCCTCCTTTAGACCGAGCCATACGGAAACGCCGTAATACAACAAATGCACCAAACCCTTTCCACCTCCAGCCTTTCTTTGATCAAAATCTTATATGGTGCCAACTATCACATCTGCAACTATCACCTTGTAGCCAAGCCAAGGTGCCAAGTAACAAGTATGGTGAGCATGATGAAGAGCCTCGTCCATGCTTTCTTATCACCTTTACAAAGAAGTTATTGATTTTATCGAAAACTTTTTAAAACTTTTTTCTCAATAACCTTTTAAGATTCTTTTGATTTGTGAGAAGCTTCTCTAGGTTCTTGATGATTACTTTATTTGTTGGTCAAATTTATTTTTCAAAAATCTCAATAGATACATCTATCTCTTCTTCTTCCTTCTTCTCTTTTTCCATACCCTCTTCTTCTATGTTCATCCTCGTTTCTTCTTCCTCCTCTTCTTTAATTTCATGTTGCTTCTCCATAGCTAACGCTCATCTATTTCCACCAAAGTTTCATATGGCTCGGATTCAAATAGGATGTGCATGAGAGAAATATTCATTTTGATGATTTTTTTTTGGATTTAAGTTGTTTCACCACTTAGCCCAACTCTAAAATATTGAATAACTTTAATTAAATACACTTCATGGTAAAGTGTATTTTTGTACTTAGGGACTCTTCTAGCAACAAAATCTGATAAGGCGACTTATGCTTAATTAATGTCGCTTTTTGAAAAAGTAGCAAATAAATCTTTAGAAACTTTTGAAGTAGGATTGTTGTAATTTTCGGTGTGTGGTGTGATGCTTTATTGTAAAATCAAACTCATAGGTCTTGCTTTAGGTCGAAGATTTTTTTCTGTCAACCAAATTTGTAACTCATTTTCAAATAATTCATGTTTATTATAGCGATTTTCATAATCAATGTTAAATTTTGAAAGCTCATTTCATTAATTTTAACAACCCAAAATTTCTCAAAGCAATGAAGCATCTAAAACAAAAGTAATTCCTTTAACACTGCTCCAAGTTTGATCATCATTTCCTTTGTAGAATTTTCTATATAAATATGCATAAAACATTTTAACAATTTTATGATAACAAGGAAAATGATTTTAAGAAAGACCCATTAATCCTAAAACACTATTTTCATAAGCCAGAGTATGTAAATCATAAGATTTAAAATCAATAAAATTCACAAAATAATCGAAAAAGATTTTAGTCTTCTTTCCATGTTTTATGTATCCTTTCATTGATTCTTCATCGTTATGAAACCAATTTCTAAGTCTTATAGAAAGCCAAGGAGCTTGAGAAGATGATGCTTGAGGTGGAGATACTTTTGTATAGAAAATAGAGTGAATAAAAAAAATTATTTTGAAATTTGAAATAAGGTGTTGTGAATGAATGAGAGGGAAATAAAGGTTAAATAACTATTAAATGGGCATATGACAGTCAGTAAAGTGATATTTTGAAATTCGAATTTGGTGAAAAATAGATGGAATTTTAAAAGTTTGAAATTTTAATGAATTGTCATTTCTAACCAGTATATACCGACATATCTTTGGATGTGTGTCGAATACTTGTCGAAATATTGAAAATTTAACTCTTTGAATTTGTTTATACTTAATATTGTTCATGATAATTTTATTTCTTAATATATCTTAAATATTTTAAATACTTTTATTTATATTAATTATTATTTTAGTATATTCTATTTTAAAAATAAATAAAAAATTTATATATAATTTTATCCTTTTTATTATGTAGATATATATTTATATTTATTATAGGTATTTACAAAATAAAATTTTAAATATATTATTTATTTATTTTGGAAATTAAAATCTGAATAATTTGTATATATATTTCAAAAATTACACGCACAAAATTGTTTTTCAAATAAATTCAATAATATTATTTAAAATTCATTTAAAAGTTATAAATTTATAAATGTATGTATACTCATATATTCATTTTAATTACCTACTTAAATAAAAATTCAAAATATATATTTAAAATAGAGTAAGGTTCAAAGTTTCCAATTAACATATGCTTTGTTTCTTTTCTACCATTTAAAACCAATAAGTATTTTCATTATCTGAACTGATGTTGCTAGATATAACGATAGAATTATCTCATGTTGTTGTGAAAGCTTGCTTCCTTCTCTTAATTGAATCATTTTGGAGTGAATTCTTTGACTTCTTTAGAGTTGGGCAATCTCGCTTCAAATGTCCAAATTCATGAAATTCAAAACATTTGATAATGCTTCCATTTCCCAAATTGTTGTCTATCCTTCGGAATTTGTCGAATAGTTGTCGAATCTTGAAAATTTAAATCTTTGAATTTATTTTGTTTTTATTATACTTAAATATTATTTACGATAATTTTACTTAAATATTGTTTATGACAATTTTATTTCATAGTATATCTTAAATATTTCAAATACTTTTATTTATGTTAATTATTATTTAAATTATTTATTTTCGTTTGTTTATAAATCAATTATATTTTATTTTTATAAATAAATAACATTTAAATATAAAAGTTATAATATGTTTGTTAGTTTGTGGAAGTAGGATCTTAAGACTAATTTAATGCTAGAGGGGGGTGAATTGGGTGTACTAACTTTTTAATCTTTTCGAATTCTTTCAAGATTATAGTTTAAACAATGCAAATTGACAATCACATACGCACACACAAATAGACATAAATGCAGTAAAAATGAAAAGTAAGGAGTTCGAGAGATCACATTAGGATTTTTACACTAGTTTGGAGTTACCCTACATCCAATCCCATACAATTTCTTATTTAGATTTCTTTTCAAATATCAAAGTATATATAATCTCCATTTCAAGTCTACGAGACATATCCTCCTGATTTTCTAAGCTCTGGGTACACTCACTGGATTCAAACGGGACACCAGCAACCTACTTGGATTCAGAGGGGGCACCAAGCACACCCACTTGATCCAACGGGACATAACCATACCCGCTTGGATTTAAGGGACCCCAAGCACACCAAGAGTATTTAAGTACGATTTGATAGTTTAGAAAATTAATTTCTTAATCTTGAATACAAATAATCATATAGCCTCTTGAATAACACTTTTGTCTTGATTTAAGTGAAGGACAAGAGAGATCAGAGGAGAATCAAACCAATAGAGTCTAAATTTGATTTTGATTGAATTTGTAAAGATCTTGAGTAGATTTTGTTTTAGAAATCAAGAGAGTGATAGAGGAGAGAAAATATAAGAAAGAGGTTATCGAAAATTTGTTGAGAGAACCCCTATTTATAGAGAAACAACAATTATGTCCATTCGCGAAGAGATACGATGAAAAGACACTTCCATTAAAAAATTTAAATTTTGAAACATCGAACTATATGTTGACATATAACTTCTATATATATATCGACATGTCCTTTGTTAATTTTAAAAAAACACATAATAAAAAATTATTTTATAAATATTAAATTTTGTATAATATTTTGATACTTTGTAAAATTATTTAAACATAGTGCATACACATTTTAATCATAATAAAACATAAGAAAACTTTATTAAATTATTTTGAAGTACCTAATATAGAAAGGATTTAGATATGAATTTATTTTCAAAAATAAAATAACATATAGAGTATAGGTGAATATATATATATATATATATATCAAAGTATTAATGAATGTCAAAATAAATTTTCTATTACCGTAAAAATTTAGAAAATATAAAACCAAAATCTACATCTAAATACAATAGATTAAAAGTATATATTAAAATATATATACTTAAAAACTTAATATAATAATTTTGTAAATAAATAACTAAAAGGTTAGGAATCATCTGAAAGCTATTTTGAAACGATGTTTGAAAAATCATTTTGAAAAATAGGAATGTTTAAAAATCATTTTCAAAAATAGGGATTCTTAAAAATCAGTTTTGAAAACCAGGATTTATGAAAATCATCAAAATCAAAGAATATATTAAAAAAACTTTTTGAAAAAATAAAGAGAGATCAAAGAAGTGCTACCGGGGATTTAACAAAATAATCTATGACTCTATAACTTATCTTGATATCTTGAATCTTCAAACCCATAAGTCTTCAATCTCTAATTCTTGAATCTCTGTATCGGCCTCTTTAGTTTTCTCTTGATACTGTACAGTCATCTTAATCAACACCTGTCTAATATCCTATACAATATACTATATATAACATGATAAAACATTAGTATTTTTTTTTTATGATCTTATATGATTGTTGTCATCAAAATCAATACTTAAGGTATTAACAATCTCCCCCTTTTTGATAATGGCAACCATGTATATAAATATGATATAACTCCCTCCGAGTTATAAAATATCCCCCTTATTCTGTGCCTGGACATTTTATATATTTCTCCCCCTTTATCAATAAAAATATAACCAAAACTCCCCCTAGCTAAAGTACTACATGATATATAAGAAAAACCAATTTTATTAATCAATCCAATCCAAAACGTAAAAATACTCAAACTAATCCAAATTAATACAAATATATATTCAAATCAAACTAAAGTCAAACTAAACCAAAGTTAAATCAAGTCAATTCTAATCCTAATATAAGTCTATATAGACCAATCCACCATAAACTAGTCGATCTATACTAACTGATTTCCTAATAACCGGGGATTTATAAATAGGGCAGAAAGGGTAATGAAGGTAGAAATTCCTTTTTTGTTCAACTAAATTTCCTTACTTTTTAAAGCATGCTTCTTTAACACATTTGATCTCATCGTCATCGACTTCCTCTTCTTTCTCTACTTCCTCCTCCTCCTCCTCTTCTTCTTCCTCATTGTTATTCACCAGATCATGAATGGCCACATTTGGAGCATTATCCTTAATCATTATTGGAATTGTGGGGTTATCCTATAGATATTTTTGCAGATTCTTAAGAACGTGCCCTTATTTCTCCTGTTCCTTCACCATTCTCATTTGAATTTCTTCCACTTCAGAAATCATATTAGAGTATGCTTCTGGTCTGTTTGAATGACAGAAATTCTGTCGGTTAGAACACCATCGATCGAATTTATATTAAAAATTACCGCAAGTGCACGACTACAATAATAGTACAGGTCGATTCGCAGGGAATTGTTATATTTTTAAATTCCATTCAATCAAATTAAACCAAATATTTAAAGTTGAGATTGTTGTTAAGCTAAAAATATAGAAAAAACTAGCAAAAGAAAATTGATAAAAATACGAGAGTTTAAAGGCAATTTGGAGATAAATCCACTCTCTAGATCACATAAATCAACAAAATAAAGTTATGATCCCTCTTTTGGTCATTAGTGAAATTAATTGATGTGCTTATCATAAGTATGGAATATTTATGCTATTAATTAGCCCAATATAAACCATCAAACCATAACATAACCACTATATCACTTTTAACTCTCATGAAAATTGACAATGAAATTAGAAATAAAATCTATTTTAAACATGGCCTATTAACTATTGATTAGAAATATAGACCATCAAATTTTGATTTCAAAATTCATTTCATTACTATAATCATATATAGATGAAGAGGTAATTTGTGTTTGTTGTTTGTTTAAGCATAGCCTATTTGGTGTCAACAACATAGGCTACCAAATTCAAAGCTAAAACAATAAATTTAAACTCATTTAAACATTTCCATTATGAAATCACTAATTAGCAAATTATGTTGAATCTACATAATTAGAGAGCTTCATTTCCCCTAAATTGAAGAGGTTTATCCTCTCATATTTGTAATCATATCAACAAATGTAGAAAGCAACATGAAACAAGAAGAAAAGGAAAATATATGCAAACGGAAAAGAGATCTAACTAAAATAAAAGCTAAGCTATTTGCATAAAATAAACTACACTACTAGAATGAATGAAAAGAAGCAAGTAAATAGAAAAGAACACTAATTAACATTGCATAAAACAGGAAAGTTACGTGAAAAGAAATGGCTAAGTAGTCATGAAAAGAAAGAAAAGAAAGCTTTGTTTTTAAAGTAACTAAAAGGAAGAGAGGATTACATGAACATATGGGGTGTTTATACAAGTATGAACCCTAATTCATATTTTTGGGAACTACCCAAAATACCTTCTTAGGAAGTGTGACCGCCAAGTTATCATTAGCATGAGATAATCCTCCATTAAATGCATATGAAACTTTAATGGCTATTAGCATGTGTTTAGCTTCTAAATTATACATCAAGGTAGGTGGGTAGGTGGGGTCCTCCATGATCATGAGTTTGAATTATTTCCATCTTTATTTGCTTGTCTTCTCTTCTGCATGCATATTTCTTCACGAAATCACTTGTAATTTGTATTCAAATTCCTACAAAATAACATAGAAATTTCTAAATAAATTTTCTCAAATTAATATATGCACAAAAATGACCATTTTACCTCTGTATGAAGATGAATATGTGATGATTTGAAAATAATTTGAATTTGGGTTTAAACATATTAAAATATCCAATATGATCATTTATTTAATTTGATTAGATTAAATATGGAAGTAAAAATATGCATGTTTAAGTGCACATCAAGGCCACTTTCAATTTTAGTTACTTTGGTCAATGTAGAGGTTTAGAGAGGGCCTGGTATGGGAGAATTGAAGGAAAATGAAGTGGAATCATGTCTCTGACATTTGGAATTAGTAAGATACATTGATTTATTTTATTGATGATTTCCATAAAGAAAAAAACAATGAAATGAATTTATTTTCAAAATGTAGTGGTTACATATAGCTATTCCAAATTTTGAATTAAGGAGGGAAATCTGATTTATGAAAATAAGTGCATATGTCGACATACAAGGTGTAGATATGTCGACATATCAAGTGTATTTTTGATGTTTTGTTTTTCTTTTCAATTTTTAGTTTTTACTTTTCTGAGAAAGAACATACTCGTAACTCTTCTTAGATTAATAAATGGTGTTTCAATTAATGGTTTTGTTAATATATCTGCTATATGATTTTCAATATTTATAAATTCAAGTGAGACTATTCCTTTAATTACATTCTCTCCTAGAAAGTGATGTCGTATATCATATGTTTTGTTCATGCATGATGAGTTGGGTTTTTAGATAAATTAATTCTACTAGTATTGTTGCATTATATTGGCGACTTAGTAAAATTTGAACCAAAATCTTTGAATGTTTGTTGCATACAAATTACCTGGAATAGGCTAATGCTGCTAAATGTATTCTACTTCTGTTGTGGACAGAGATGTTGAATTTTGTTTTTGCTAAAGCAAAAATCTAGAGAGTGTCCTAAAAAGTGATAAGGTCCACTTGTACTTTTTCCGTTTGATTCACAACTAGTGTAATCAACATCACTATATGAAATTAAATCAAGGGAATCTTCTTTTTGGTAGAAAAACCTATAGTCTAGTACGTTATTTACGTATCTTAATATTCATTTTAAGGATTTAAGATGAGTTCCTTAGGTTGAGATTGATATCTTGACAGAGACAAACATTATGCATTATATCAGGTCTACTCGTAGTTATATAGAGTAAAGATCGTTATGCCTCCATTAAGTTTTTGATCTACATCTTTTGAGTTATCTTCTTTATTTAATTTTTCATTGGCTGCCATAGGAGTTGGTTTACCTTTGATATTAGACATACAGAATTTATTAATTAATTCTTTAGCCTTTTTTCTTGACTTACAAAGATTCCATTGTTTAATTATCTTATTTGTAATCCTAAAAAGAATGCTAGTTATCCCATATGACTCATCTCATATTCTTTTGTCATGATATTAGAAAATTCTTTGTTTAGTTATTTATTTGTTGATCGAAAAATAATATCATATACATAAATTTATATTAATTGAATTTCATTGTTATTTCTTTTAATAAATAGTATACTATCTACTTTCCCAATTTCAAAATTGGATTGTATTAAATATGATTTAAGTCTATCATACCATGCTCTAGGAGCTTGTTTTAAACCATATAAAGCTTTCTTTAATTTATAAACATGATTTAGAAAATTTTCATCTTCAAACAGAGGAATTTGTTCTACATAAACATCTTCTTTAATAAAACCATTTAGAAAAGCACTTTTATTCATCTGAAATAATTTAAAATTATGATGATTTGCAAAGGCAAATAAGATTCTTATTGCTTCCAATCTGGCTATGGGCGCAAAAGTTTCGTCAAAATCCATGCCTTCTTCTTGACTATATCCTTGAGCTACAAAGTAGGCTTTATTTCTAACAACCTCCCCTTGTTCATTTAATTTATTTCTATGTACCTAATTTGTTCCAGTTATAGATTTGTTTTGTGGTATAGGAACAAGTTCTGAACATCATTTATAGTAAATTGATTCAGTTTTTCTTGCACGACAAGAATCCATGGATCATCTAATGATGCTTCTTTTGGATTATTAGGTTCATTTGTTGAGATGAATGTTACGTTACTCATTTTATTTAATTGATTTTTGTTCTTACTACAAATTCTATATTTCCTAGGATATTTTCTATAAGATGATCTTTTAGAATTTGGCTCTCTTATTTGGATGTATATTTTTAGTATTATTATTATTATTATTTATTTCATTATTTGTGACTTTATGATTATCATTGTCTTCTTCATCATAATTTTTATTATTGATTTCAACACTTTCATTGAATGAAACATGCAACTTCTCTTCAATAGTGTTAGTTCTAGTATTGAAAACTCTATAAGCTTTACTTCTATTTGAATATCCGATAAAAATATCTTTATCTGCTTTAGCATCAAATTTGTTTAAATTTTCTTAAGTATTCAATATAAAGAATTCACTGCCAAAAACTTTAAATATGATACTTTAGGCTTTTTATTATAAAATAATTCGTATGGTGTTTTTCTAGTCAAAAGTCTTATTAAAATTCTATTTAGTATATAATACGTTGTAGCAAGTACTTCAGCCCAAAAGTGTTTAGTTAAATTACTATCATTTAACATAGTTCTAGCGCACTCTTGAATTGTTCTATTTTTACATTCTACTACTCCATTTCGTTAAGGTGTTCTTGGAAATGAAAAATATGTGTAATACCTTTCTTATTATAAAAAAATTTCATTTTCGAACTCTCCAATGTGATCGTTTCGAATTGTTTTAATTTTATTACACATTTGATTTTGAATTCTTTTAATAAATATTTTAAATATTTAAAAAGCATCACAAGTTTTAGGAAAATCATCCATGTACACCTAGAAAAATCATCTACGATTACAAAGACATATCTATTATGATTTATAGATTGTATTTGCGAAGGACTGAGAAGATCTAAATGAAGAAATTCATGGGGTTGAGAGGTAGAAATCATTTCTTTTGACTTACAGGAAATTTTTCTAAGTTTTCCTAATTAACAACATTACATATTGTTAACATCAAAACTTATTTTAGGATGACCCTTAACTTGATCATATTTGGCAATTATAGAAAGGTGTTTGAAATTCAAATGACTAAATATTTTGTCCCAAATCCAAGGCTTGCTTGTTTCAGCCAAAAGACATAAATTATTAATCGACACTTTCATACTTTATATATAGGTGTTCCGTTTTCTAATACCTTCAAAGATAATATTTGACTCATTACCTTCAATATGACACTTAAATCTTTTCAAATTTAATTCCAAAGCCCTTATCACATAATTGACTAATACTTAACAGGTTATGTTTTAAACTTCTAACTAACAAAACATTAGAAGAGTAGGAGTTTTAGAATTATCAACATCGTCAATGCCAATCAAATATTCCTTAGATTTTTCCTCCAAAATTGACTGATCCACCATCTTTGTAAACAATATCCTTCAAGATCTCCGGATTTCCAATCATGTGCCTTGAGCATCCACTATCCAATGTTCAGTTATCCTTTTTGATTTGTAAAGTTTGATCATCATGTGTTTCTTCTTCATTAGCCATGTAACATATTTGTTCCTACTAGTTACACATTTTCAAAAGATCAAGTGGCTTATCATAATGAATGGATGCAAATTTATGAAACAATGCCATGTTGATTTTACAAAGTTTTGTTCAATAAAAGTGTTAAAAATAGAAGTGATAACATTTTCCATTCAAAAATCAAATTATGAAATTTTGAAAACCAATTCCCTAATATCAAATGTTAGTTTGCGGACGTATGGATCTTAAGGCTAATTTAACACTAAAGAGAAGGTGAATAGTTTTTGCTAACTTTTATAAATCTTTTTGAATTATTTTAAGATTATATTTTAAACAATACAAACTGACAATCACAGATGCCCACACAGATAGATATAAATGCAGTAAAAGTAAAAAAGAAAAGAGCTACAGAGATCACAGCATAATTTTTATATTGGTTCGAAGTTCCTCTACATCCAATCTTGTATAATTTCTTGTACATATTTCTTTTCAAATATCAAAGCCTATACAGTCTCCATTTCAAGGCTACGATAAACACATTCTAGATTTTTCGAGCTCTGGGTACACTCACTAGGTTCGCATGGGACACCAACACACCTACTTGGATTCAAACAGGACACCAAGCATACCTACTTGATCCAAATGTGACAAAAGCACACCCACTTGGATTTCAAGGACACCAAGCACACCCAAGAGTATTTGAATATAATTTGATAGAGTTAGAAAATCAATTTCTTGATCTTGAATATAAATAAACCTATAGCATCTTGATTAACACTTTGAACCTGATTTGAGTGAGAGAGATTAGAGAAATCAGAGAGTAAACAGTAGAGAATCAGATCAATAGAGTTCGAATTTGATTCTAATTCAATTTATGAAAACCTTGAGTAGAATTTCTTTTAGAAATCAAGAGAGTGAAAGAGGAGAGAAAATATAAGAAAGTAGTTATTTAAAATTCGTTGAGAGAACCCTGATTTATAGAGAAACAACAGTCATGTCCATTCGTGAAGAAATATGAGGAAAAGATACTTCCATTCAAAATTTGAATTTTGAAAATCTCGGACTATATGTCGACATATAGCTTCTATGTATGTTGACATATAATTTCTATGTATGGCGACATATCCTTTGTTAATTTGAAAAAACACTTAATAAATTTTTTTGTAAATATTAAATTTTGAAAAATATTTTGGTTCTTTGTAAAATCGTTTAAGCATAGTTTATATAATCATAATGAAACCAAAGAAATCTTCATTAAATTATTTTGAAATATTTTAATATATATAAAGGATTTAAATTTGCATTTCTTTTGAAAAATAAAATAAAATAATGCATAAAGTATAAGTGAATATATATATATATATATATATATATATATATATATATATATATTCAAAGTATTAATGAATGTCAAAATATGCTTTTAAATACCGTAAACATTTAGAAAACATAAAACCAAAATCTTTGTCTAAATACAATAAATTAAGAGTATATATTAAAATATAAAATACATGAAAACTTAATATAATAAGTTTGCAAATAAATAATTAAAAGGTTGGGAATCATTTGAAAGCTATTTAGAAAAGATGTTTAAAAAATTATTTTGAAAAACAGGAATTCTTAAAAATCATTTTTAAAAACCTGGATATTTGAAAATCATTAACAACAGAGAATAGATTTAAGAAAACTTTTTGAAAAAATGAAGAAAGATCAAAGAAATGCTACTGGGGCTTTAACAAAATAACCTATGACTCTATAACTTATCTTGATATTTTGAATCTTCAAACTCATGAGTCTTCTCTCTAACTCTTGAATCTCTATATCAGCCTCTTTAGTCTTGATACTGTAGAGTCTTCTAAATCAACATATGCCTAATATCCTACACTATGTACTATATATAACTTGATAAACATTAACATCTATATCTTATACGATCTCATATGGCTATTGTCATCAAAAACAATACTTAAGACACTAACAATCTCTATATAATTTTAATCCTTTAGTGTTATATATATATGTTTTGATTTTATGTATTTATAAAATAAAATTTTAAATATATTTTTTATTTTGTTTTTGGAAATTAAAATCTAAATAATTTGTGCATATTTTTAAAATTACATACATACATATATGTAATTGTTTTCAAATAAATTTAATAGTAATATTTAAAAATCCATTTAAATAAGTTATAAACTTTATAAATGTATGTATACTCATATGTGCAATTTAAGTACCCACTCAAACAAAAATTCAGGAAACATATTAGAACAAAGTAAGGTTTATTGTTTATAATTAACAAGAGCTTTGTTCCTTTTCTACCATGAAACACGAGTTAGTATTTCATTATTTGAATTGGTGTTGCTTGACATCATGTCAAAATAATCCTATGTTGTTGTGAATGCTCGCTTCCTTCTCTTAATTAAATCAGTGTTGGGCGAATTCTTTGACTTCTTTAGAGTTGGGTAGTCTCGCTTCAAAATGTATAAATTTGTGAAATTCAAAACATTTGATAGCGCTTCTATTTCCTGAATTGTTGTTGATCCTTCAGAATTTATTTCTTTCCCTGTACTTCAAGAATTTTTTGAAATTTCTTTCCATGAATGTGATTCCATCATCATCGTCTTAGTCTGATCCTTGATTCTCTGTTGTAGTATTAAAAGCTAGAGATTTCTTGTCACGTTCTTGGCTTTCTTGCCTTCCTTGCAACTATACTTTATATGACATCAAATTACCAATTAACTCTTATACTTTCATTATAATAATATCATTAGCTTCTTTGATCCCTAAAGCATTTGAACTCATTCGCTAGAAAGTGAGTTTAAGATCTCATGGATTTGGTCCTCTGTAGTGAAATTCCTTTCCAATGTTATTGTTGCATGTAATATGTTCTTAAATCTAGAATACATATCAGAAACATGTTCAATTTGTTTCATCTTGAAAAGTTGGAACTAATTAGTAAACATAGAAATCTTGTTTTGCTTTACTTTACTAGTGCCTTCGTGTGTGATTTGCAATGTCCTCCAGATTTATGCACTTCTACATATATACACTTTACTGAACTCGTTTTTATTTAGGGCATAGAATAAAATATTCATAGCCTTTGAATTATTGAGTGATTATGCCTTTGCTCGTTAGTCCATTGTGCGTAATTAGTCTGAGGCTCGATGTAATCAGTTTGTGTAATGTTCCATATATCTGAACCATTAGATTATAAATAAATTTTCATTCTACATGAGCAATATGCATAATTACTTCCATTAAAAAGTGGTGGTCTAGTTAGGGGTTGATTTTCTACAAACGTGTTAAAGAGAGTGTAACTAATGTCACTAGCCAATAAACTTCTTAAAAATCAGATAGTGAGTTTTTGATAACCATTTGCTCTGATAGAAAATATGGTTTATAAGAGATACACTAATACTTATGTGGAATGGGCCTTAAGGCTACTATTACACTAATGGGGTGAATTATTTATTTAAACTTATAAATGTTTTAACTTGTAGTTTTCGAACTTATAAACTTACAATCACAATCACATGCAGATAATAATAAATGCAAAATTAAAAACAGTAAAGTAAAAAGAGTGACATTAAGAATTTTTGTACAAGCTCGGATTCCCAATTCTACGTCCAATTATGTACTATTGACGCCCAAAGTGGCAAAACACCCATAGTCCTATAGCGATACTAAGATCAAGAAGAGAATAAACAAAAAATAGATAGAATATAAGATTTTTAAAGTGATTCAGCAATCTCTGCCCTATGTCTACTGTAATTTATTGATTATTTGATTGAGAGTCACTATTACAAGGGATTGGCTAGTTCTTAAAGCCTAGAAAAGCTAACAATGTCTGCTTTAGTGACTGTGGTGAGGAGATCCAGAAGATAAAGAAGAAAAGAAATCCAAAATTCCTTCTCCAATTTATATAGGGTTTGTACTTATAGGGTCGTTCAACAGAACCAAAGTCCCATGAGATACCAAGTCTAGATCTAGATTCGAGAGTGTAGAAGAGGTAGATGGGGTCTCCCACATTATAAAATATACTCTATACCAAAGAGAAGTGGTCGGTACCAACACGATTTTTGAAAGGGAAGCTCCCCCTTCTCTCTTCTTTTGATATTCCACCTCTGATCCATTGCGTTTCAAGCACTATTCCTTAGAGGTCATCTTGTTTTCAAGTGGTTCAGATACCGGCTGTACTTGTCTGCTTTCCTTTAGAATTCCTTGCAGTTATTTGCCTATTCCTTGAGAAAAGCTCTTCGTGGTGATCAAAGAAGCTATACTTCCTTATTCCAGAGCTTCAAAGGCCCATAGAGGGCAAGAAATGTGAACGATACTGAGTAGATAGTACTCAGTACCAACTGGTTTCCTTTGCCCCAATGTCTTTGCAACTTCTTGAGTTCATCCCTATTATTCTTCTAATTAGGTTCCCAAGTCCGTGAATCATTTTATCTTCGTCCTGACATCAAGATTCATCTAAAGGCAGCTTGGTCAAAATTCTAGATAAAACTTGCCCCTCAGAGTATGCTTTTGTTGTAAATAAAGCATGCTTTGGAACATGACAAACATTTACTACAAATTATTTATATCCGCTGGCTATCTAAGAATTTATTCAAAGCATTGCCTTTATTCTGTAGATATCTGTTCAAATGATTTATATAGTAAGAATTCCATTCTCCATGCTAAGGACAAGATCTGTACTATGGGAGATCGTTCCACGCCTTAGCCAGGTACGCTCTTTCTTTCCCTTGCATTTTCTCAAATTTTGGTCGAAAAAACATATCGTAACCGAGTAGTTCTTCTCGATACTAGGTACTTTCTCCAAATCTTGAGTACTATAAGTACTGGGTACTCAGAGAAATTCATCACTTTTCCACCTTCAAGCACTCGTGATCAAATTCCGTACTCCTACCGAGTTCTTGCTAATCCAACCCCTTCATCAAAAAATGATCGTCATCGATCTTTTGTCGCAACAGCTACCTTCCTGACATCACCGTCGCTCTTAGATTGTCATCACTTCCAAACGCTGATTTCGACCATTTTCATCGAACTTAAAGATCTCATCAAACACCTTAACTCTAGAACAAACTCTAATATCGACCAACTAAGGTCGGCGGTGCTTCCATGTAGTGGTGATCGACGCTGTTGGTGATGGTTTTGGAGGGTTCTTACAGAGGGTTGGTCAAAGTAATGACTAGATATCCTAGAGAATTTCTTAAGACCATTTTAGGATGAAATCGGGTTTAACCTAGGGCATTCTTGGGTTATTCCCAAGGAGTGCTTATCCTCTCTAATCTCCGACCTTTGGATTCCAAAGTGCCTTGACTAACCCCTATCAAGACTTAACCAATCACGTATCGTCATTTGAATGTTGATAGGAAGGTTCTCCTTTCAGATAACGGCCATATCGAATGGGTTCCAACATTCGAACGATTTCATTAGCTAGCATTTCCAATCACTGCACCTTCCATGTTCCTATAAAAGAAAAGCTTCTTCATTGCTCTAAACAGTAGTTCTGTTATCGATTATCCCATGATAACCGATAAGATCCGATGCATAGTTTCAATATGCGACACGACACATTTTTCTAACCTGAGCGAGCTACCTACACAGGGTGACTCGTTCGTCGCATGAAGGACACGGGACTCATACTACATAGATTAAAACTTCTACGTGCCCTGGTCGATGCTCGAAAATCCAATTGGTTGGTATATATCGACATCCATTGGATTCCTTGCACTGGTCATGCAGGTTCAAATTTGAAATAAAACATACATGGCCATGTTGAACATCAAGCTTTCTTGTCCAGAATGACTTGGCACTCACCAAGATTTCCTCTTAGCACTGGGGCATCGACTGCTCCCAAAGCTGGGTCCTCCACGGCTCAGGCTTCACCTGCCATACATGTTGGACCCAGGCATTTAATTACTATCGAATACAAGGGATGATGTTTCCAGCAGAACCTAGGCAAAATGCCCCTCCTCTTTTGAACGAGTATATCCGTTTTTAGAGTCCTAGATGATCCACTTAAATAGGTGCCAATGATACTTACATCCAAAATGCTCTAAAATATCTACCGACAACTTGGAATTCCTGAAGATGATGTGCTTCTCCCGATGCAAATTCAACGGGCACATAGCCCTCTGGTGGACTATAAAGCATGCAACTGATACATATGCTTAGTGTTGTACCGCCCTTTAACCCATTCCTACGCACGATTCTCCAAAGTCTAGGCTAGCTCAATCCATATTCATCCTAATGGATACTCGTTCCCAGTACTCTATACGTGTTATTCCTATATCGAGTCTAACGAACTCCAAACCTCAAAGAGTTCACACATTTTGAGCTTCAAGTATCATCCTGACTCGTCATATTATATTATAACATCCTGATATTTTCAACCATTCGCATCCACACATGCCGGTTTTGAATTGCTCAAAATACCAGATTGTTAATTTATATTTGGCAAAGCTCAGCATATACAGTAAACAAATAAATCACAGAATCACAAACACAGAGTAATATACAATAATGCAGTGGAAACAAAAGAATAGTAGTTCATGAAGCTACTATATATATAATAGATTTAAATAAGATACAACAGAAGTCTCAAATACAATAGTCAATTACAAGATCAAAATAAATCTCTAGAATCAACTGAATAACTTCAAGCTGAAAGGATGGATGGATCTCCAAACGAAGCTCCAATTCCAAAGGTGAATCTCAAAAGCTGTATCACTCAGTCTGACCCGAGCGTAAAGAAAAACACAAACACTCGATTCGGGATTAACATTCTTATATCAATAAATCCATCTCAAGTGAAATAACAATTGAAATACAAATAACTCAAAGGTTGTTTGGGATAACCATTCTCTAAGGATCCGTTAAACTATCTACTATGTAGTAATATATGCTATTATAATAATGTCTATAGTAAAGTAAACTATTTAAAAATAGTGTTAAGGCATTACCCATATCCCCATTAACACATTTTATAGTGCCAATAGTCTATACAGTACCATCGTATCTCCAGATCGGGAGTCTACCATAGAATACTCCATAGGTAAGACACAAATCAAACTCGTAGTAAAGCACGCTAGGGTAGGTGACATGGCACAACTAGGCAATGCCAGGGTAGATATACAAATTACACTTCCGGGTTAGTGGTAACGCATAACAGCCACTCCTGCCCACCTCAAGCCACACTCCCAAATCAAAAAATTCAAAATTGGCCATCAAATCAATCACAAAGTCAGAATATAGTATCGAAGAAGTGTGTCCGATCAGAGGAGCCACCTCATTGGCCATTCAATTTCTCCTGTTTTAGCCACCTTATGCCAACTCACAGGAGTCGGTCCCATGTATATACCTCATATAGGATCGTCACCACCATCCTACTTCATTCTAGAATCTCTTATCACGTACAACGTTGTTAAATTGGTTTTCGGAGTTGGCAGAGAGTATGACAACTGCTGATCCCGGTCTCTTTTACAACCAACCGTTATTATAACACCGTGGTTATTTCAAAATAGTTTATACTTCAAAACCAAAATATTATTGCCATTTTAAAATCATATCAATACGATATCATTTTCATTTCAAAACCAAATACGATATCATTTCCATTTCAAATATATCCATTTCAAAAAAATCATACCACTTCGAAGTTATAATGCTTCAAAACCAAAACACTTTCGAAACCTACACACTTTCGAAACCAAAACACTTGAAATTATAACACTTTGGAAATCATAAGACTACCCACTTAACCGGTTAGATAATAAAATATTATATATAATAAAATAGTTTATAAAGCAAAATAGTTTATATAAAATAGCTGTAAGTTAAAATAGTTTATATTAAAATAGTTTATATATTAAAATAGTTTATATTAAAAATAGTGTATATTAAAAAATTTATAGAGTAAAATATATAAATAGTTTTAAATATAATTTAAAATACTTTATATAATAAAATAGCTTCCTCAAATTTCACAAATCAATTCCAAATCAACTCAAATTCCAAAATTCAAATTTTATCAAATCTCAAATAAGCAATTTCAATGCAATTCAGTTCTCAATAAACCTTTTCAAATTATATCGATTTCAAAATAGATTTGACCCTTAAAATAAACCATCTCAATTTCAATATATTTTAAAGCTTTAAATATTCAAACTTTAAAAACTAAATTTGATAATTTCATATATATATATATCAAATTACATTTACTATTATTTAGTTTTGAAATATTTACTTAATCATTTCAGTAACATCTAATACAACTTCAATTTACAAATTTAAATAAACAAAATATCCCATTTCAATTTACGTGAATTTGAAAAATTCATTTAAGTCGCTTTTAATCAAAATCAAGTTATAAAATCATATCTTTAAAATCCCAAATTTAATAAATTTCAAATTAAACTTATTTGAATATAATTATTAAATAAATTCAATTTCAAAACCTTGGAAATCATTTCAATATATATATATATATATGCTTATATTGAACAACGGTGTTTGTATATAATTTTTTATCCTATGGTCAAGTGATACAGATATTTATCATTTCAATCCGCAATTTAAATATATATATATATATATATATATATATATATATATATATATATATATATATATATATATATATATACGTGTATATATCAACCCGCAATCTCAAATTCAATTTAAATAAAAATCGCTTGAGTCTATCATTTCAACCCATAACGATTTCTCCTATTCTACAGATCGTTCGAGTATGTATCAATTCAACCTATAGTGAATTCTATACTGACCGGGAACTTGCAAAGTAATAACAGATATGATAATAACATAACAGGCATATATCGTAAATAAATAACAGATAATGGTGTTAGATGTCACAGGTGCACGGATACAGATAACAGCATATATATAGCAATGTAAATAACTAACTGCGGTATATTTCAATTGAAATCAAATTTAATAAATAAAAGAACATTAATCATGAATGATTTCTCACCTTTCGAGGCTAGAGAATATAAGATGACACGGATACGCACATTGATACGGACACTGAAATTGAATTACGAATCCAAGCTAAACCGACACGAATTCAATGAACAAAGCTGATAACAAGGATCAATAAACAATTAGAATCGGTTGATAGAAACAACAAATGTATATATATTATTATCTTCATGAAATCAATATTTAATTTAAACAATATTTAAAATAACATATGTATAATTTAAAATCATTGTTCTAAATTAAATACATATACTAAAATCAATTATATATACACATACACACACACATAATAAAATTTGAAATAATATCTTTATGTATATAAATATACACTAATGTACAAACTAATGTATATGAACATATGTACAAGCTGGTTTGTTCAAAATCTTAAATGGAATTTATTTTTATAAACAATATGTAATATATTACTAATATATATTAGATACAATTGTAAACTGTAAACATAGAAACAGGCATAACACATTGAGATATATATGTGTGTGTGTGTATATATAACTTACATATGACTTGCATATATAAAATTTTAAACACACATAAAATTATAATTTTTATATTTTACTTAAAATCTCTACAACAAATTCTATACTTATATATAAACCTATATACACCCATATATGGAACAATTGTACTACGAAATTTACATTATAATATACGAAACAATTTGTTTGTTTGTTTTTTTTCTTCAATTATACTTCATATATATATACATACAAACAAGATTTATATAACTTCAAAGCTAACAGATTAACAGCAGGTAAATGTAACTAATATATGTAAATCTAATATATTATAATATCTAAATCAGTATATTTTTAAACTCACAATCACAATTATATACGCGACCATACAAATAAATATAATATCCTTCTCCTATAAAAATTTAATACTAGAGACAATAGGCAACGACCAAAATAAAATATTTGTATAAAATACTTGTTTTTCTCCTTAACAGTGCATATATAATATGCATCCTGTAAAATATCCAACATCATATATATAATATTAATAAAATCCCAACTGTGTATATATATATTTAGGAAACTATGGCATAGATTCGAAATTCATTTTTATACACTCAAAGCTTGCACGAAAACCATATGTACCCAATGCTAAAATTTTATACATGCAAAATTTACGTTTCTTCAAAAACCAAATATCCATATGCATAATCAAAATTGTGTACATGTTGCCTTATTCATTAAAGGCTTATAAAATATAATAATACAACTTAACCAGATCTATTCCAAAAGCAAAAAAATGGAAATGAAAATGAAATAAGCAGACCAAACGAAACTTAAATGAATTTGCAAAAAAATGGAAATGAAAATGAAATAAGCAGACCAATCAAAATTTTGTTTGCCAAGGGAAGAGATAAAGGAATCTCGAACAAACAAAATGAGAGCATGCTTGTAAAAGAAGATGAAAAGTACTATATGATTATATTGTTTATTTCAAAAGAAAGAGAAGAGAACATTGAACCGGTTAAAAATAAATTGAAATTTGGAAAAAGCAAAATCCACCTGTTGAACACAAATAATATTAATAGCTAGTGGCTGGGTGCACAACAAATCAACCACGAGTTCAAAAAGGTTCAAAACATAGAATCGATACGGTATGCGTTTCACAGATTGCATCGTACACCAGTTTCCAAAACACGGTTATGAATATACTATGAAAATTAGCATGACAAGATGATCAAAATGGTATACAAATACCAATGGTACGATCATCCGATCAAAAGTCGATATCGGTAGCAAAAATGCTGCAAATTTGCCAGAAATAAGATTAAACGGGGCACTAGCATTCAAAATTTGGAGAAACGAAATATGACGCCACACTCAGAAGATGATTTACAAATTTTCTATAGAAAAATATTCAGGTTTGGAAAATATTTTATTATCAACAATTTTTAACTGATTTGAATTTTAATAGAATTTACACAAGAAAATAAACTTCCATATTATTAATTAAAAATTTACCATTTGTTATGTTTAGTTAGACGTGTTCCAAATATTAAATTTTTATTTTAAAATTCAGTCATTTAAAATTTCACAAAAAATCAGTTAAATTACATAAATAAAACAGTTAAAAATTTACAGGTTGTTACACTCTCCCCCACTCAAAACTTTTCATCCCCGAAAAGGAATGAGGTAGGAGAATAGAAACGACCAGAAAGAAAATAGATTTAAAAAACAAAATAATACAATTAATTTAAACCATATAAATTTCAATTTAAATGAATTAATATTCAATAATTGCTTTTAAAATTCAAGGTATTTCATTAAGTTGACTTGTTTCTGTTTATATTAATATTTGTTACAAAAATTTCTTTCAATTTTTTTTTTTAATTTATCTCATTTATTAGATCCATTTGATTTTTACTTAAGTAAATTTTCTTATAACTCAATCTTAACTATTCCTAATTTCTATTTATTTATTCATTATCTAATATTCAATTTGCCTCAATTACTATTCAACAATTGGTTTTAAATTCAAAATATTTCATTAAGTTGATTAAATTTCAATTTATAAATATTTGATACAAAAAGTTTTCTTTCAATCAGAATTTTATTTAATTTGCCTCATTTACTATTCAATCAACTTATTATTCTATTTATATCTATTAAACTTTATAATTAAAATTTAAGTGTATAACATTTATTATAATCACTCAAATTTTATTTAAAAATCATTTTATATCGTATATTATCTAATTACATATTCAACTTCTGAATAATAGGTAAGTTGTATTGGAATGAAATTGGATATTATACAAGTAAATTTCCTATTCAATCATTTCAAATTTAAATATTTATAAAAAAAATTAGCTTCTTTTTTATAATTGAAATCATCCTTTAACACAAAATTTAAGAATTAAATTTCTAGTTAACTTCAACCAATTTAGAGATAAATATGTATATATACACACATTCAATATATCACATCAAATTTATAACCGTATACCTATACATGTATATAAATCAAGTCATACTTTTAGGAATTCAAATCAATTTTTTTTTTCAAAACAAAAATGTAGCAAAGCTACTGAATGGTCTCTCCGCTTCAAAACTCGAAAATGAATGTCGATGATGCTGTAGTCATCACTAAAATTATTTTCCAGCGACAATAGAAGAAAGCACTTATTTAAACATTTAAAATTCTTGGAAATAATTTCTATTCGGAAATACTTTATATAATACATTTGAAAACTTTTAAAACCAAACTTTGAAATTTTCGAAAATTAAAACTCGAATTCTTACTTTAAATTCATTTAAATTTCCAAATCAATTTATAAACCAAGTTTTATATTTCCATTTATTTATATGTTGGTAAATCAATGGTTTACAAAAATTATAATTGAAAATCAAATAATATCATTTTTGACAACCAATTCAGTTAACAATTCAATTTCAGAAAATTATACTTATATATATATAATATAATCATACAAAAATTTACTTCATTTACCAAATTTGAAAACAATATTGTGTCAGTTTGCTCTGTTCAAGTGTTTTGGAAATCCTATCGATAGCGTTGATTAGGCGAATCGATCGAAAATCCAAATCAACATAACAACTCAAAAAATACAACATATAAAACATTTTTATATTAATTACAAATACACTCCCTTACTCAAAGATTTACGGATGGATTTCAAAACAAAGATGGAGATTCAAACACAGAGGGACATTTACCAAAAGAATTCAACTAAAAGATAGAGTCAATAGGGAGGTAAGATGATTGAATTTCAAATAGGAAGATGGATATACCAACATTAATCGCAGGTGACCTTAGCCGGGTCAACCATGATTTCAAGAATAGGATCGATGTAGAATTCTAAGGCAAATCGACATTCGATCGTAAGAGAAATTACCCAGGTCATCTACTAGAGAACGGTTTCGGGTATAACAAGAGATGTCAGCATCTAAACCGTGGATATAGAAATCTTCGGTGAATCAATGCTATTGCAAAGGGGTTTCACCCCTTTACAAATCATTCAGTGGAGCTATAGGACGCTTCAAAATCAGATGAATACGAATAGGGAGAGATAAGAATGGATTTTGGAACCAAGAGGAACGTTCGAAAATTCAAAGTAACCCGAATCGAAGAAGAAGGAATTCGAGCTCGAACGAAAGTGATTCTGTAATTAAATATACTCCATATGCTGAGTTTTGCTTAAAACCAAAGCTCTGATACCACATGTAATATCCTGATATTTTTAACCATTCGCATACACACATGCCGAATTTGAATTGCTCAAAATACCAGATTGTTAATTTATATTTGGTAAAGCTCGGCATATAAAGTAAATAAATAAATCACAGAATCACAGACACGGAGTAATATACAATAATTCAGAGGAAACAAAAGAATAGTAGTTCATGAAGCTGCTATATATATAATTGAGTTAAATAAGATACAGCAGAAGTCTCAAATACAATAGTCAATTACAAGATCATAATACATCTCTGGAATCAACTGAATAACTGCAAGCTGAAAGGATGGATGGATCTCCACGAAGCTCCAATTCCAAAGGCAAGTCTCAAAAGATGTGCCACTCAGTCTAATCTGAGCGTAAAGAAAAAGAAAAACTCGAGTTAGGATTAACATTCTTATATTAATAAATCCATCTCAAGTGAAATAACAACTGAAATACAAATAACTCAAGGGATGTTTGGGATAACCATCCTCTAAGGATCCGTTAAACTATCTACTATGTAGCAATATACGCTAATATAATAATGTCTATAGTAAAGTAAACTATTTAAAAATAGCGTTAAGACGTTACCCATATCCCTTTAACACATTTTATAGTGTCAATAGTCCATACAGAGCCATCGTACCTCCTGATCGGGAGGCTACCATAGAATACTTCACAGGTATGACACTAATCAAACTCGTAGTAAAGCACATTAGGGTAGGTGACACGGCACAACTAGGCAATGCCAGGGTAGATGTACCAATTACACTTCCGAGCTGGTGGTAACGCGTAGCAGCCACTACCGCCCACCTCGAGCCACGCTCCCAAATCAAAAAAATCAAAAGTGGCCACCAAATCAAACATAAATTCAGAATATAGTATTGAAGGAGTGTGTTCGATCGAAGAAGCTATCTCATTGGCCCATCAATTGCTCCTGTTTTAGCCACCTTATGCCAACTCATGGGAGTCGGGTCCACGTATATACCTCATATAGGATCGTCACCACCATCCTACTTCATTATGAAATCTCCATCGCGTACATGGTTGTTAAAGTGGTTTTCGGAGTTGGCAGAGAGTATGACAACTTCCGATCCCAGTCTCTTTAACAACCAATCGTTATTATAACACCGCGGTCGTTTGAAAAATAGTTTATACTTCAAAACCAATATTATTGCCATTTCAAAACCATATCAATACGATATCATTTTTATTTCAAAACCAAATACGATGTCATTTCCATTCCAAATATACCTATTTAAAAAAATCATATCACTTCAAAGTTATTATGCTTCGAAACCAAAACACTTTTGAAACCAAAACATGTTCGAAACCAAAAAACTTTCGAAACCGAAACACTTGAAATTAAAACACTTTGGAAATCATAACATTACCTACTTAACCATTAGATACCAAAATAGTATATATAATAAAATAGTTTATAAAGTAAAATAGTTTATGTAAAATAGTTATAAGCTAAAATAGTTTATATTAAAATAGTTTATACATTAAAATAGTTTATATTAAAAATAGTTTATATTAAAAATTTATGAAGTAAAGTATATAAATAGTTTTAAATATAATTTAAATTACTATATATAATAAAATAGCTTCCTCGGATTTCACAAATCAATTCCAAATCAACTCAAATTCCAAATTTCAAATTTTATCAAATCTCAAATCATTAATTTCAATTCAGTTCAGTTCTCAATGAAACATTTCAAATTATATCGATTTCAAAATAGATTTAAACCCCAGAATAAACCATCTCAATTTCAATATATTTCAAAGCTTTAAATATTCAAACTTTTAAACTAAATTTGATAATTTCGTGTGTGTGTGTGTGTGTATCAAATTCTATTTACCATTATTTAGTTTTGAAATATTTACTTAATCATTTTGATAACATCTAGATACAACTTCAGTTTACAAATTTAAATAAACAAAATATCCCATTTCAATTTAGGTAAATTTAAATATTCATTTAAGTCACTTTTAATCAAAATCAAGTTATAAAATCATATCTTTAAAATCCCAAATTTAATAAATTTCAAATCAAACTTATTTGAATTTAATTCTTAAAATAGATTCAATTTCAAAACCTTGGAAATAATTTCAATATATATATACACACACATTGACCAACGGCGTTTGTATATAATTTTCTATCCTAAGGTCAAGTGGTACGGATATTTATCATTTCAATCTGCAATTTAAATACATATACGGGTATATATCATTTCAGCCTGCAATCCCAAATTCAATTTAAATGAAAATCGCTTGGGTCTGTCGTTTCAACCCATAACGATTTTCTCCTATTCTACAGATCGTTCGGGTATGTATCATTTCAACCCATAGTGAATTCTATACTAACAGGGATCTTGCAAAGTGATAACAGATATGATAATAATATAACTGGCATGTATCATAAATAAATAATAGATAATGGTGTCTGATGTCACAGGTGAACAGATATAGAAAACAACACATATACATACATACATACATACATATATATATATATATATATATATGTAGCAATGTAAATAACTAACTGCGGCATATTTCAATTGTCGTTTCAATTGAAATCAAATTTAATAAATATAAGTACATTAATCATGAGTGATTACTCAACTTTCGAGGCTAGAGAATATAGAAGATGACACAGATATGCACACTAATACGGACATTGAAATTGAATTACGAATCCAAGCAAAACCGACACGAATTCGATGAATAAAGCAGATAACAAGGATCGATGAACAGTTAGAATCGGTTGATAGAAACAGCAAATGTATATATATTATTATCTTTGTGAAATCAATATTTAATTTAAACAATCTTTAAAATAACATATATATAATTTTAAATCATTACTTTAAATTAAACACATATACTAAAATCAACTATATATATGCACACACACACACAAAAACATAATAAAATTTGAAATAATACCTATACACACATACACACTAATGTATAAACTAATGTATGTGAACATATGTAAAAGCTGATCTATTCAAAATCTTAAATGGACTTTATTTTTATAATCAACATGTAATATATTACTAATATATCTTAGATACAAATGTAAACTGTAAACATAGAAATAGGCATAACACATTGATATATATATATATATATATATAACTTACATATGAATTTCATATATAAAATTTTAAACATGTACAAAATTACAATTTGTATATTTTACTTAAAGTCTGTACAACAAATTCTATACTTATATATAAACCTTTATACACCCACATAAGAAACAACTGTACTACCAAAATTACTTTATAATATACGAAACAATTTGTTTGTTTATCTTTTTTCCTTCAGTTATACTTCATATATATATATATACATACAAACAAGCTTTATATAACTTCAAAGCTAATAGACTAACAGTAGGTAAATGTAACTAATATATATAAATCTAATGTATTATAATATCTAAATCAATATACTTTTAAACTCACAATCACAATTATATACGCGGCCATATAAAAAAATATAATATTCTTCTCCTACAAAAATTTAATACTAGAGACAACAGGCAACAGCCAAAATGAAATATATGTATAAAATACTTGTTTTTCTCCTTAACAGTGCATATATAATATGCATCCTTTAAAATATCCAACATCGCATATATAATATTAATAAAATCCCAACTATATATATATATATGTATATGTATATGTATATGTATATTCAGGGAACTCTGGCATAGATTCGAAATTCATTTTTATACACTCAAAGCTTGTATGAAAACCATATGTACCCAACGCTAAAATTTTATACATGCAAAATTAGCGTTTCTTCAAAAACCAAATATCCATATGCATATTCAAAATTGTGTGTATGTTGCCTTTATATTCAAGGCTTATAAAATATAATATTGCAACTTAACTAGATCCATTCCAAAAGAAAAAAAAATGGAAATGAAAATGAAATAAGCATACCAAACAAAACTTAAATGAATTTGAAAAGCTAGAATGCATACCGATATAAGAAAAGAAAAAGAAGGAATAGATGACCGTGGAATAGCTTGCAGCCGAGGGTGGAGTCCCAGAGAGGAGTGCTGGAGGTAACATGGTCTCGGCTAGGGGTTGGACTCGGTGGAGGCTAGGTAGGCGGTTCTGGTTGCGTGAGGTTGAGACGAGGCCAAGGGAAGAGATGAAGGAATCTCCAACAAACAAAACGAGAGCAGGCTTGTAAAAGAAGACAAAAAGTACTATATGATTATATTGTTTATTTCAAAAGAAAGAGCAGAGAATAATGAACTGGTTAAAAATAAATTAAAATTTGGGAAAAGAAAAAGCCACCTATTGAACAAAAATAATATTAATAGCTGATGGCTATAAGGCTTAAACGGTGCATGATAAATCAACCAAGAATTAAAAAAAGGTTCAAAATATAGAACCGATATGGTATGCTTTTTGCAAATTGCACGTCACACCAGTCTTCAAAACACATATATGAATATACTATGAAAATCAGCATGATGAGACAATCAAAACGGTATACAACTACCAATGGTACGATCATCTGATCAAAAGTCGATATCGATATCAAAAATGCTGCAAATTTGCTAGAAATAAGAATAAACGGGGCACTAGCATTCAAAATTTGGAGAAACGAAATATGACGTCTCACTCAAAAGATGATTTACAAATTTTCTATAAAAAAATTATTCAGGTTTGAAAAACATTTTATTATCATCAATTTTTAACTGATTTGAATTTAAATAGAGTTTACATAAGAAAATAAACTTCCATATTATTAATTGAAAATTTACCATTTGTTATGTTTAATTAGACGTATTCCAAATATTAAATTTTTGTTTCAAAATTCAATCATTTAAAATTTCACAAAAATTCAGTTAAATTGCGTAAATAATACAGTTAAAAATTTACGGGTTGTTACATATATGATAATTGAGGTCTAGTGTCATTGTAATGTAACGATGCTATAACAAAAATTCGTTAGAAGATATCCCGAGAAATCTTTGAAGATAAAACTTTATCCAAATAGGAAAATCGATGTTTTACCACAAATCATAAGTTATATGTTCGACATACTACTCAACTAGAAATTACGATCAAGTATTACTCTACAAATCAACATTTACTTCAAAAAGTATCTATGAAGTATTATTCAAACCCAAAAATTTGGTATCTTCACATGAATTAGTGAATTAGGCAAGGTTCCTTTGTGCAGAATAAGAAAGAGTGGGTCAATCTTTCAAAATTTCATTGGATTAAATACTCATACAAATACAAACGTGGGAGAAATCAGGAAGATGGGGGTTCGTTAATCTAATTGGCTAGTCAAGCATGAACTAATTCATAGATCTTTGGGTTTCGATTGCCAAGGAATAGAGACTCTACAAATAAAAACTGAGGATTGAGACTCAATCGCTGTCATTTCATATGTATATGGTTACAATTATTATGCCCCATTGTGCCCATGATGTACCACTTGGTGGATTTTTAGCCAATGTGTATCATCTTATGAAAATATGGTATGGTATAGATAAGCTGAAAGAAGTATGCATAAAAGTATTTGCCTAAAGAAGTAATCCTAGAATCCCGTCAGTTTTTTGCATTTAGAGTAATGTCGATTTTCAAGAAAGGGAATCTTATGGTATGTTGGGAATCTCTTATGATAATCATCCACGACTTAAACGTATCTTGATGCCTGAAAGTTGGATAGGTTGGCCCTTACATAAGGACTATTTTACCCCCAATTTTTATGAAACATAAGAAGATCATTTTTAATGACCCACCTTTTTGGACGGTTCAAATCAACAATAAACCACACATATCAAACTCAAACCATTCAAAGAGGAGGATTGTTATGAAGTAAATATGAAAAGAAGAGAAATAAATAAAACAAACACAGAATCTCACAGAGGAATGACAAAAATATAATAATCAAATAATAGTTCATTGAGCTGTTTTACAAATAGCATTTGATTACACTTTTACAATACAGATTAAAGTTACATACAACGGGAATAAATAACTAAATGCAGCAGAACAATATGATGCAGTGGTAATAATATAATAAATAATAATATTACTAAATCTTCATCTTTGTCCTCTAGAAAAAGCGGTCTTCGATACACTGAAAATCTTAGACTGACCCAAGCGAATTGAAAAGACAAAACATTCAAGTCAGAACTAAAAGATCTTATGTAAGCTAAATCAACAGTAAATAAATATGAGTGTAATGGCGTCAGAGGTGTTTGCGGGGTTTGACATCTCCTAACCAATGTCTGATATGCGTGCAATAACTTAAGAGATATTCAGGATTCCATCTCCTAAGGATCCGTCAAACTATCTACATACATAGTACAATACGCTATTATAATAGTGTCTAAAACAAAGTAAAGTATTAAAATAGTGTTAGAGCGTTACCCATATCCCCCTTAACACATTTTATATAATACCGTAGTCTGTACAGTACTGTAAACTCCATCGTAAACTGGTTGACTATCATGGAGCATTCCGTAGGTACGACATAAGCCAAACTCGTAGAAACCGCGATAAGGCATGTGACAAGGCATGCGAGGCAATGCCCAGGGTAGGATACTACCTTTTTTTGTATCCGGACTGGTGGTAACGCATAGCAGTTACTACCACGTACCTCGGAACACATTTCCATAACCAAAATCGAGGGGTGGCCACCAAATCAATCACAAAGTCATAATATGGTATCGAAGAAGCATGTCCGATCAAGCTGCCACGCGGTGGTCAGGGCTATGTAAATACCTCATATAGAATCGTTCGACAAACCATCCTACTTCATTTGGAATTTCCACCATATACACAGTTGTTAATTTTTTTTCAGTATTGGAAGAGAGTATGACAATATCTGATCCTGGTCTCTTTAACAACCAAACGCTTCTTTCACACCGAATGGTTCTTTTACATTATCAAAATCGTTCATAAATTGATATCAAAATATCATATTCAGTTCAAACCATATCACTTTCGAAATCATATCGAATAAATAGGTTAACTCCTCATTTCAAAGTCATTATATTTACTCAAACATGTCATTTAAATCCCAACTTAGGTTATAACATCGTTTAACCATATTCGCTTTTAAATCAAGGATTTATATATACACAGCTCAACCATACACCGTTAGAAATTTAGAAATATAGTTAGGATTGTTCTAAATAGTTTTAAATAGTTAAAATAGTTTAAATACTTCAAATAGTTTAAAATATTTTAAAATAGATTAAAATACTTCAAAATAGTTTAAAATACTTTAAAATAGATTAAAATACTTCAAAATTGCTTAAAATGCTTAAATAGTTTAAATAACTTTAAAACAGTTTAAATTACTTTATAATAGTTTAAATTACTTTAAAATAGTTTAAATTACTTTAAATAGTTTAAATTGTTTTAATATAGTTTAAATTATATTAAAATAACTTAAATTAGATTTAAATGGTTTAAGTAGTTTAGAATAGATTGAAATAGTTTAAATATAGATTGAAATAGTTTAAATAGATTAAATAGATTAAAATAAATTAAAATGGTTTATATTGATTCAAAATGTTTTAAAGTTTGAAAATCTTAGCAATCGGGATTTTTTTAGGATAATGTATCTTTAAACAGTTTATATTAAAATAGTAAATTTGAAATAATATCAAATTAAACTATTTCTTTCATTTCACGCATCTGGACCATGTCCAACTTTCAACCCCACAAACTCAATTTTTGTTTTTTAATTTAGATTCTCATTTGAAACCATTTAATCAATGAGGACAGATGGGGCGATTCAGGTGAGATCCAATGTAGATCTAACTTTCTATTCACTCGTCAGATCCGGGCGGTCCGGGGGGACCACCGCGGCTCCCACCCAAGGTATAAAGGTCATGATGACTTGACGTCATTCTCACCTTCCTCCGGCTTATCACTGGCAGTCTGTTCAGGGTTCCACACTCAATGGTGGCAACTAAACAAGAGGGGGGAGGGTTGCGCTCATTGCGAGACTTAATCCAACACCTTATGGCATGAGCTGACGATTTAAATCCATGTTCGATCTACAATTTTAAACTATTTTAAATTTAGCAGTTTTCGAAGTTATTTATTTAAATGTTTCAAAAACTCAATTTTGATAAATTTCATGTATACTTCAAATCTAACTTTAAAATTTCAATTTAAACCAGTTTCCAAATTCAACAATTAAAACCTGGATTTTCAAAAATAATTTAGCTATATAAGTGAATTTTCTTCAAAATATAGTTTAACTAAATTCAAGATTTAAGGGTTTAAAATCGTTTAATTTAACCAATCTGATGTCCATATATAATTTTCTACCCTTGGTCAAGTGATACGGATATATCATTTCACATCGCAATAAATATAAATTTACGGGTATGTACCATTTCAACCGCAATCTCGGATTAACGTTCAAAATCCATAAAATCACTCGGGTTTATCATTTCAGCCCATAATGATTTTTCCCTTATCTGTAGATCGTTCGGGTATGTATCGTTTCAACCAATAGTGATTTTCCTAGCAATAACTAAGGAAACTTGCAATGTTAGAACAATATAAAAATATAACATCAGTTATTCAATATTAACAATCAAACATCCATCACAATCATCATTTAGTCAACCAATAAATAACATTAATTACTGATTATTGTCAACGCGTATTCAGTTGACAATTAAATTCAATATTAAATTAAATGACGATTAAATACAATAAAAGTCATATGTAACTGGAATGACTATTTAAATATACCAAACATCAACCAATCAATTTATAATCACATCATAAATTTAATTTAACTAACATAAGATAATTTAATAGTTGTGAGTGGGTCAAAACACTAATATTTGATTTCAAACCGATTTGAAATCCAAAATAAGGCTCAAATTTGAACAGTCTTAGAATTCATCCAATTTAGTTACATAATGTCCAGAATTTCAATATGATCGCAGTGCAGAAAACCACGCATGAATCCAACCTCATATAAAAAAGATATCCAAATTTGAAATTACACGATTTAGATATTATACTTTAAATAAAAAAGGCACGTACACGTCACTATCATCATCACCGTTCATACGCATCTCCTTCGAACCCTAACTGCATAGCAATCGTTCAACCACACACGTCCAAGACTCACGAGCCACCAGAGATTATCGCACGACGCCACCGTCGTTGGGCAAACCACGACCATGCCTCCACCTACGCGACTCCCTTATGACCATATGCGAACCACTTTGCCACCTTGAGCGATGCCTAAAACAAGTAGCCGCCTAGGGTTTAAACCCTAATCGAATTATTCGAGGCAAGCTAACCGTTGATACGACGAACGACCTACATAGATGAACTCCCCACGATCATCTCCACCACATCCATACCCAAAAATCGATGATCTACTGACGTTGATCAAACCCCAATAAACAACTGAGAATCATCCAAGAAATTCTGGCCAAATGACGATCCAAATCGAAAAAAAATCATTGCAGTAAATTACGTTCGTCGAGAGCTCTCCAACGATATAAAATTTGCTAGGGTTTGGTTATTTTGATTTTTTTGAAATTGATTTTGATTTGAAATTGAATTGGGATTTAGGGTTTCATATTCTATCGTTTGAGAAGGAGGAACTGTTGGAAGTAATAGTACATATAGAAATAAGAAATTAGAAACAATTAGAGTTTATAATAGCCTATATATAGTCAGAGCTAAAATAGAAAGGATGGACCAGATAGATTTGGATTAAAACGATAACAACGATCCGAAAAGCCGGTTTCGTTCTCAAAACGAAAATGGGTCATCCAATATATCGAAATAGATGTTTTCAATATTTTAAACTCATTGGAACATATTTCAAGTCCTAATTCCATTGTATGAAGAAGTTAGCTTTTAAAATCAGCTTATTTCAAATTGATTTTATTAAATTTATTTCTACCCGTATCGAGCCTACACGATCAAACGACAAGTCTGATCGCTACGAAACATGAAATCTTACAATAATTCACCGTCGTGGATCCGACGAAACTGGTTTCATCAAAATCTGAGACAGTGGCCTAAATGTCTATTTTCATGTTAATTTAATATATTATTATTAAATTAATTTTATCGCTTTAACAATTCAAATTTTATAACTAACAAATTCCATTATTTCTAATTACACAAAATTAACAATCTTTTTAAAACCAATTTCCCATGTCAAATTCAACATCAATTATTGCACTAATTAAGGTGCTCAGTTTCAGTTGCAGTAAATCTATTGATTATAATTTAAATTCCAATAAATTGATTTAATTTGATTTCACTCTTTTTATTCAATCAAGCATTACTCTATGGGCATAGTTAACATTGGTTTACTATCTATTACGTCAATATTCTACAGTTACCATCTTAATTCATATTTACTGCAATATTTAAATAGATTTACTGCAATTTATTTCTAATTAAATTTCAACGGATTAAATAGTGGAATGATAATTAAATAATTGTTACAATTTATGATTTCAAACACATTTCTATGTTTATTGTTAACAAACAAAACTAATAAATTCACATACTAATTAATTATTCTACATTAACTAATTTCAATTAATTATATCCAATTCATCGTTAAATACAATGGTTTGGTTTATTTTCTTATCTACAATTCATAAATAATTATAACTTTACAATCATTTTGATCAGTTTGAAATTACATTAAAGTTGTTATTCATTACCTTACATTAACCTTATTACAATTCATTCTAGTTATTTTTCTTATTAATAAATCATAAATGTTTATTTCTCCCAATACTAACATCAACATCTTATAAAATTAAATAATTTTAATTATCAAAAATTACAGGTCGTTACATCATTGAATGATAAGAAAGGAATGCTCACTTCTATGACATGATTCTAGATTTTTTTTATTCTAGTCAAGGAATATTTTTCATTTTGTTCTAGATGAAAGAGAATAACTGGATTCTAATTCGTATTAAGACTAAGATAGAAAAGACTTTATTAGTATTACCCAATTTTGAAGATATTATGAATTTCATTTGAGTAGAAACAATATAATAGATAAATCATATAAGTTGTGCACTATGAATTACATATTGCGCATGTCACTTTGATGAACCCTTGAAAGTAGCATAAACAAGAATGAGGAAGTAGAATAAATAGGAAAGAAAATACGAAATGAAAAAAGAATGGATTTTTTTACTATGTATAAAATATATCCTTACGTTTTCTATCCTTTAATTCCAATAAAAACTTGGAAATTTTTTAGACAACATATTTTTTTTATTACAACCTCCAAATGTAGATAGATCTATACATCTATATAAAAAAATATGTATTGCACTTTAGATTATTAATATGTATTGTATGTTGACCCACTTCATATTGAAGGGGTATAAATATATTTTCAGTCGATTAGTTATGTGTCAGGAAAAAAATTATACTAGTGACACTTGGATTTCCAGTCTTGCTCTACCGACTGAACTATCCTAACAATTCTGGAGCCAAATTTGAACTAGTGACATAAGGATTTTCAAGCCTCTTCTCTACAAAACTAAGCTATTCCCTATTATATTTTTAAAAAGAACACATTCTTTGTGAATGTAATGAAAATGAGATAGGCTGTGAATAATTCACTTTGGGTCTATTTGTGAAAGATTAAAATGAACAAGAAAGATATTGAATTTTCTTTGTTTTCTTTGAACCACTTATCAAAAAAGGAGAATTATAGTAAAGAAGTAAAACAGGTTTTTTACTGGTGATAGAGGGACTGAAACCTTCACGATTTCTAAACTCGATGGATTTTCCTCTTACTATAAGTTTCATTGCTGTCGTTATTGACATGTAGAATGGGACTCTCTCTTTATTCTCATCTGATTAATCATTTTTTATTATAGAAAAATTTGTGTTACCAACGCAACATAGTCAACTCCATTCGTTAGAACATGTTCCATTGAGTCTCGGCACCTATTCTTTTTTTATCCACTTTTTCAAACCCTTGTTTTTCAAAAAATAAAGATTTGGCTTAGGATTGCCCATTTTTAGTTCCAGGATTTCTATGAATTTGGAAGTTTTCATTTAGCAGGTTTCCATACTAAGGCTTAACCAATCAAATCCGTAGTATCTATCAATTTTGTTGTATTCCCCTTTTAGACAAGGATCCAGTTGTAATTTTACCCAACCTTTTCATTTATCTTGGAACCATTGAGTTCATTATATAATGATTTCTATATTAAAAAATTGTGTATGTCTTTTTGGCTATCCCCTCTCGTTCTACCTGTATTGAATGAATAGTCTTTATTTCAATCAGAAATGATTTTATCGTTGATGTATCCACAATTCAATATACAAAGGTATATACCACATATGTGTGTCCCCCTCCACTTTTATTTTTAGATTGTTCTTTGGATTATTGGAAGGGTCGATATTCTTTTTTATTGTTTTTTTGTCCTATCTTCATCCTTTTTCTGACGAAATCAGAGGAATGCCTGATTACAATTTTTATTATTGTATATTTATCCTTATTTTCTGCTTTTCTTAGGACTGATCCGCTATAATATGAATATAATTAATTTTATTTGTTATAACTATTTAAAATCTAATAAAGGAATTCCAAATGTTTTGGTATTTTCAATATCTTGTTATTATAAATTACTATAAAAAAATTCTTCTTTTATATTTCAAATTTATTATAGTTTATCATAGAATGGAGTGTTAAAAATATATATACTAAACTAAGATGAATAATGTAAATTTGAAATATGCTAAATTTAAAAAACAACAATGTAAATGTATATCATCATATTTATTATGTATAACGATAAAATTGAAATTAGTCAGATATTTTTTTTGCATTATTAGATCTGTTACATTATTAGAATAGAGTTTTATTTAGTCATATTATTATGTTTATTTATTAAACATATTATTAATATCAATTTACTTATTAATTATATATATTTTTATTAGTAATATTATGTTATGGATAAAATTATAAACTTGATTATGTAACATATAGTTTATAGTATATATACATATACATATACAGTTCATACAAACTTTACAGCTAATAGGGAGGATCTGGTAGTCTCTTAAATTCCTATGCATTATTTATTTTATGTGAGCTCGCTTAGCTCAGAGGTTAGAGCATCGCAGTTGTGATGCGATTGTCATCGGTTCGATTCCGATAGCCGGCTTTTTTCTCTGTCTATTTTTCTATAATTGAGAATCTCTCCTTTCCATTTCTACAAACATTGACTCACTAATCTATTATGTCATGGAAATTCTAAAAAAAGTTGATTAGATCTAATTAGATTAATATTCTATACATATAATAAACCATAAAACAGAGCCTTAATCTTCTTTCTATATATATATATATACACAACAAAAAATTTGGATATTAATACAATACATTTCATTCTATATAGATTTTTATTTGCTTTGTTTATTCTTTAGTTTTGTCTTAATTTTGATTTCTTTTGTAAAATGAATGACATTTCAATAAAATAGAAAGGAGTATATACTTTATGTCTCATTAACAAGGACCTCGTTTCAAAAAAATACGTCATATGGTGGCTTCATCGAGATTAACTAGTAAAAGACCTAGATTTGAAAGTGATCATAAAAACCCACTGCATCAAGCGAAAAGATCGCAGTATCATATTGGTTTAGAAGAAAAATAGAAATTTTGTTTTCATTATGGTCTAACAGAGCGACAATTACTTATTTATGTGCATATCATTAGAAAAGCCAAATGGTCAACAGACCATGTTTTACTGACTACATAAGATGCGATTGGATAATATCTTTTTTCGATTGGGCATGGCTTCGACCATTCCCAGAGCCAGCCAATTAGTTAACAATAGACATATTTTATTTAATGGTTATATAGTGGATATACCAAGTTATCATTGCAAATCCCGAGATATTATTACTACAGAGGGTAAACAAAGATCAAAAGCTCTGATTCAAAATTATATTGTTCATCTCCTCAAGAAGGAGTGCTAAACCATTCGGCTATTTACTCATTCCGATATAAAGGCTTAGTAAATCAAATAATAGATAATAAATGGATCGGTTTAAAAATAAATGAGTTGTTAGTCATAGAATATTATTCTCGTCGGACCTGAACCTAATGAACACGAGAAGAAAAGGGGTTTAGACAATTCTAACCCTTTTTCAACGAAGGAAATAGATTTAAGGGCCTTAATCCTTATTTTGTTATTCACGTATTACAAATTGATACACGATAGATTTTTTTTCTACTCATTCCACGAGATTTTTCTTTTACGTACACATACCACAATAATTAGGAATCATAATTTTATATCAAATAAAGCTGTTGGAATAATCGTTTTTATTTGATTTGATATATTATAGTTAGTAACAATGGTGAATTAACAGAAATGAAAAGAGAGCGATTTGAACCCCTCGGTAAACTACATATCAGTTCCAGTGCTACGGCTTCAACCACTCGGCATCTTTCCCATATAATCCTATTATTGACCGAAAACTGAGTGAATAGGAGTCTATAGGAAAAAAGTTGCTTTTCTAATTCCATATTTATAACAACCTCTCTTATCATCCATCAAACCTGTTATAAATTTATGAATCATATCATGAATTTTTCTATGACTTTTCATTCAGTTGTATGATCATTTACCATCCTTTTCCTTTTTGGATCATAACCAAATCTAAATTTATTGAGTTATTAGATTCGAGTTATAAGAATCCATAGTAAAATAAAGTCCTTGGTTATCTAACTTAGATGAAATAGTAATAGTTCCGTGCATTTGTATACTACAAAATTGATATTTTATAAAATTCAACCTAATTCAAAAGTCTTATATCTTACTTTGTCAAAAAAATAAAATTTGAACGAAAGGTACACAAGAATTTTCTGTTTTTATGCTATTTTGTAGTCCACGATTCCTTTTTGTGCCATCATTTTCCCTAAGAGGGTAATAAGAAGAATTATAGAATGGATTACTAATTATAAATAGATCTTGGATAAATGAAAATTTTATTGATATGACCTCCTCAATTATAACTAATATTTTATTATGAATAATTCCGACAAATTCAGGAGAAAAACAGAATTTACCTATTATAGAGATGGTATGATTTGATTTTTTATTTATTTTTTAGCCTTCAACGAAGTCTTATGAGAAAAAGACGCCATTCAGAATATAAAGAATCAAATAGTTGAAATAAAGTTACACTTAGTGAAGGTAACATTTGGAGATAGAACAATTTCTTCGATCGTGTATCCTCGATTGATCCAGCCTCAAATGCCTTTATTGTCGATTTCAGTACTAATCAAAATGTTATACATATAGGTTCTGTATTGTAGGTCAATCCTACTCCACTCATATCAATAGGGGCATAGGAGAAGAAGCACTACACTAGGAAACAACAACACAAAAAATTTGGTAAAAAAATGTCATCTCCTGTCAGTTCATAATGAGATTTCTTGTAAAAATATCTTACGAGAAGCCTGGCTAGAGATTTCTTGTAAAAATGTCATCTCCTGTCAATTCATAACGAGAATTCCAATTCCGTATTTAAAAAAACTCTCTTGTCATCCATCTACCCTATTATAAATTTATGAATCATACCATGAATTTTCCTATGACACTTCATTTAATTGTATAATCATTAGTCATCATTTTATTTTTTGGGTCATAACCAAATCTAAATTTATTGAGTTATTATATTCGAGTTATAAGAATCCATAGTAAAATAAAGTCCATGGTTATCTAACTTAGACGAAATAGTAACAGTTTCGTGCATTTGTATACTACAAAAATGACATTTTATAAAATTCAATCTGATTCAAAAGTCCACATCTTTCTTTGTCAAAAAAAGTAAATTTTGAACAAAGGTACACAAGAATTTTTCTGTTTTTATGTTATTTTGTATTTTAGAATTCCTTTTATGGGATTATTTTCCCCTGGAGGGTAATGAGAAGAATTATAGAATGGATTACTAATTATGCCTAGATCTTGGATAAATGAAAATTTTATTGATAAGATCTCCTCTATTATAGCTAATATTTTATGACGAATAATTTTGATAATTTTAGGAGAAAAAAGCATTTACCCATTATAAAGACGGTGTGATTTTATTTTTTGTTCTTATTTTTTAACCCTCAACGAAGTCTTACAAGAAAATGAAGCAGTTCGGAATATAAAAAACCAAATTATTAAAATAAAGTTAATCTTAGTGAAGGTAATGTTTGAAGGTAGAACAATTCCATTTGTCATGTATCCTCGATTGATCTAGCCTCAAATACCATTATTGTTGAATTTAGGTTTAAACCAAAGGTTAAACCTATAGGTTTTGTATTGGAGGTCAATCTTACTCCACCAGTACCAATAGGCAGCATAGGGAAAGAAGCAATACACTAGGAATCAACAACACAGAAACTTTGGTAAAAATTACCCTTTTCCTTATCGATATCGGGGCTAACAAGAATGGTTGACACAACAAACATCCATCTCGTTCGTACTTTGGATACTCATATAACCATCAAAGAATGTCGAAGTGACTAATTCCTAGAAACAACAAGCATTGAGGACAAAGAGATCATTGGAGTTACCATTTCTATCTAGTACTAATATGATAGGTCCTAAAAAAAACTCTTACGGGAAGGCTAGCTAGAGATTTTCTGTAAAAATACCAGCTCCTGTCAGTTCATATGAGAATAGTGAAATTTAGATTCCATGACTTATTCCCCTTAATAGTACGCACAGAAAGGAGGAGCCGATGGGTTGAAAATCTCACCAACGGTTCTGGAATGGAGAGTTTTTGAATAAAATAAACGAACGACCGTAGCTGATGTCATCTCAATCTAAAGGAAATTATGCGTAAGCTTTACAAAATTATTATGAAGCTACGCGATCAGAAATTGATCACTATGATCGAAGTTATATACTTTATAATATGGGCCTTATATACACAAGCAACAGGAAGCATACAAATGCTTTAGAATACTATTTTCGGGCATTAGAACAAAATCCATTCTTACCACAAGCTATTAATATATGGCCATGATCTATCATTACGTGCGACTATCGCCACTATAGAAAGAAAGAAAAAAAATAAAAATAACTAATCAATACCAGAAAAAAAGATTTCTATATATGCATCATTCAAAGCAATGGTTTTTATTGTTGTAGCAAGGAAAGAAACCTCATGATAAAAAAAGGAAATAAATAGATAAAAGATTGGGTTGTGCCATATATATCAAAGTGTATGCAATAATGATGTATTTGGTGAATCAAATGCATGGTCTAATAAGAAAAATAATTCATTGATAATATTCGTTGAATATTTTTTGAAAGATTTTTGTCAATTTTCATTCACGCCTAATCTATATTGAGTAGTTGTTGTAAAAATTATTAATTCATGAGTTGTGGGGGGAACTTTTGTCACCACAAACATAAACAAAAGCAAGTATTGGATTTAAAGCTGGTGTTAAAGATTACATGTTGACTTATTATACTTCTGATTACGAAACCAAAGATACTGATATCTTAGCAACAATCTGAATAACTCTTTAACTCGGAATTTTCGTTAGGGGTTACGGTAGCTGCCGCATCTTCTACTGGTACCTGGACAACTGTGTGGACTGATGGACTTACCAGTCTTGATCGTTTCAGAGGATGATGCTACCACATTGAGGCCATTATTGGGGAAGAAAACCAATATATTGCTTATATAACTTAGCCTTTAGACCTTTTTGAAGAAGGTTTTTTTACTAACATGTTTACTTCCATTATGGGTAATGTATTTGGTTTTAAAGCCCGGTGAGCCCTACGTTTAGAGGACATGCAAATTCCCTCTGCTTATTCCAAAACTTTTCGAGGCCCATTCCACGGAATCTAAGTTAAAAGAGATAAATTGAAGAAGTATAGACGTCCTCTATTGGGATGTACTATTAAACCAAAATTAGGATTATCTGCAAAAAAACTACGGTAGAGCACTTTACGAATGTCTGCATTTATTCAAGTAATCCACAAATGACGAAATTCCCTCTTTTGTTTACCCATGTCCCGATGAAAGGAAACCAAAGCTCTCATTTTCTATGGAGTGATAGTTCGTGTAAGTCTTGAATGAGCCCCTACAAAGGTTGATGCAAATAAATGAATTTTTATTCGACATCTTCGAGCTATGTATCCTTTTCTAACTCTGGTCATTGAATCAAATTAAACTTTAATGAATAACTAATTGATTTTTTTTCCTTTTAGCCATCCTTTTATCCCCTCTCTCATTAATTAATACCAAAACGAATTATTCTAATATATAAAATATAAATTCCAATGGCTATTGCTATATGACCTTCCCAACCATGATTTTTTATTCTTTTCGGGTAAAATACCCAAAAATAGAAAAGGTCCATAACAAACGCTCATATTTGAGGAATGAGTATTTCTTCGTTTGATGTTCGTATGGCTCCAATGGGCCATGGCTCTCTGGCAGTAAGCCTCGTTTCACTTTACTCTTTTCGCACATGGGTTGCTTTTATGCAAGTGTTTAATTTATTGTCCAATTCTTTCGTAGGTATTCCTGCTCAAGACACAAGTGACGAGCATACCAAAATCCTATAGTCTTTGAAAAGAATTAGTTTTAAACATCGTACCACCAAACAACTCTTGGAAAATGAGAAGCTTCACCGGTGCTGCCTATTACATCTTGATCGCTCAGTCGTTCCTGCAATCAATCCATAGAGTAGCTCTATAATGCTCACCTAACCCTCTGCTCCCACTCGCAACTCCAACGATAACCTTCAATGGGAAGTTAAAGGAGCATAGAGTACAAAAACGTTGACGAGCCAGTTGACAGGGCAGCAGAAGAGCTTACCGCCAATGAAATCCGAAGAGAAGAAGATAAAGGAGCCGAGATGCAAATAATCCTAAAAGAATGTGAAGGTGAGGAAAGAAGGGAAGGAAAAGTAGACACGAGGGAAGAGGAAGAAGGAGAAGAAAGAGAAGAATAATGGAATACTAAAAGAGGCAACATTGAATATAATGCTAGTCCGGAGGGATATGAATCGTTCGGCGAGACATCTCCTGAAGGAACTGAGCTTCTAGCGTCGCCTCATCCAAAACATGTTATCAAATCCTCGAAGAAGGCCATTGAAATGACCGTATCGCCAATAATTGAGGCGATTCCTTTGGTCAGATCTTTTGAAGATGTCATTGACTCCTTAAGTGAGTTCAATATCTCCATTAGCAATCTCCATAAGGATGGCTCTCTGGGCTTCACCTTCTCGCCTGGAATATCCTTGCTGAAGGTGGAGAGACTCCTTCTTTACATGCTTTCGAACATGATCTGTAGAGTACTTAAGGGGGTCATTGGCACTCTACACTACACTAGGATCATGAATGCACATCTTTGCATTCATTTGCATTCCAAAATTCTAAAACTTGTACGATCTTTCTTCTTGTTTCGGGTTCTATGGAAAGGGTTAGATAAGTCAAGTTTCGAAGAGATCCATACCCGCCTTGTTCTAACTATCGTCGAGATTATGAATCCAAAGAGGAGAGAGCTAGATGCAAAGTAAGTTAGGCTTTAATCTTGGATATAGTGTCACCTTTTGTTCTGATTTTTCTATAAAAATATAACTTTTTTCATTTAGTTTTTCACAAAAGCGATTGAGTAATAGAATGAAGAGTAGAAGATGATTGTCATGCAGAAGGGGAGAGAGAGAGAGAGAAGGCAAGCTAAAGAGAGGCAAACTAGTGATCCAAGAAAGTGGCACAAGGACATGCATGCTCCCCCTGACTCTTCTTTCGGTATTCCTCTGCCCTGCTAAAAACATCAAATTCCTACTTATCAACTCCACTTCTTGATCCTTAACCACAACAATTCCTCCTCATTCCAAAGGAATCTCTGCCCCTCCACTTCCTATTCCTTCTTCATCATCTCGCATGCAGTCTATGTTTCCTGACCACTTCTTAACCGATGTCATGTTTGACCGTGACGTCCAAAATAATTCGAAAGAAAAAAGAAAATCGAGATACCCAGCGGATTAAGATGCTCACTGACCAAGGCTATGAGAAGAAGAAGCTCTGCAACATCCTCTCCAAGGTCATTCGCACTAATCATATGAATTAAAATCCTTCATATTCGAGAAAAATACTTATGATAGTCTCATTGAGGGGTATAAATGAGATTTAGAGAAGACAAAGGTGAAAAGAGATGCTGCTCTAAAATCCAAGGCTAGCACTAACAGCCTAATGGTGGAAATGATGATAGCCCATGCCAATATAGAACTTATGTTGAAAGACCTGTATAACATTGCTCATGAGGACAATGTTTCCATAAAGATGCAAATTGATGACAAGAACCTGGCCCTTACTGAATTCATCGAAGAGCAGGTAACCGAGTTTCAAAGGCTCGTGATAAAAATGAGAAACTCCGGCATGAGTTCTTTTTGGTGAAGACCAAACAATTGGATATAGAAGTCTATTATTCTTTTGTTGTGAAAGAACTAAAATATCTCAAAGAGGGGAAGGCAAAAGAAAAGGAAGAATAAAACAATACTCTCCAGCAATTCTTTGCCAATGTGATTCAATTTAAAATTTTGAAATGACTGGGGTGTACATATGTTGTAACTCTTGTAGACACCTAAGAAGAGGTACTGCATCATGCCGAGGCAATTGGTAAAGGCCTCACGGAAGAAGAATTGCTAGCTAAGTATCTCGACGTAGATGATACAACTATATTTGAAGAGGGGAAGGCAATACTGGCTAAACAAGATGTCACCGCTATAATTGCAGCTGTCGAGGCGTCCATTCTCCTAAGTGCATTGGGTAAGCCTGAATCTCTAACTTAAATTTCCAAGGAGCCTTTGATAGATGTTCCTATTACCATAGGGGCTAGCTCTAAAGCTACCCAGATCATTCCAGCATCCACAACCTCCACTTCTATTGAGGCTCAAATTCCCCTCCCTGTCGATCAACCTACTCAACACTCACCTGAAGAAGGTGAAATTTCTAAATCTTCTGCAAACCATAGTCCAGGTAAAGTTATATCGCTTGTCTCTCCATTTTTGTGTAACTCCAGTTGTTGTCTAAATCTATCTCTAACATTTACAATTTTGTTTGCCAACTTGTTGATCATCCTCATCTTCCTCCTCTACCGCCGGCCACTCAAGGTATGAGTCCTACAACAATCTCACCTCATTAACCTCCATCTACACAGGACATATCACTTTTGTTGCTCCTCCTAATTTTAACCTAGGGCCTGATTATGAGAAAATATCTTCTTTGGAGAACCTAAAGGACGTGTCGTTGTCCTTGGAGAAAGACGTTTCTATCACCACTGATATGGACCCTACCGATTATATTACCATGGCAAAGAGACTGAAGATTGACCTTTCCAAGTTCAAAATTAAGACCGAACCTGGAACTAGAAAAAACCATCAGTTTTTCCCCAATAAGCCCATGTACTAAACTTCCTTTTATCAAGCTAAAGCCCCTTAAGATCAAATTCTCTAATGCCCTTGCTGGGAAAGCTAATGAACCCCATGCTACAACCGAGGAAGCGACTATCTAGTTCGACGACGGCACTCGCAATGAGAGTAAAACCAAGGGTGGATGAAAGCATAAGAGGTGACCCCATAGTTCCAGAGGGAAGGGCAACAAAAGAGGGAAGGCAAGTAGGATATTTCTAAATTTTGTAAGCGTGATGGCTCCTTTAGTTGTATTTTTTGTCTTTATGTTATAAACATGTCGTGTTTGTGCGTGAGCAGCCCCCGTGACCTTTGTGCACAAAAGCTCTAGTAATGAAAGACCACTTTTCTTACTGTAATCTTTGTTCCATTTACTTTTCTATACTTTCATATATCGTACATGCCTATATACAACTGCCTACGTATATAATATAACTTTTTGTATCACAATTTACCTATATTATACATGTTTATTTCCATGCAAAACTTTTATTTACTACCACTTTATGAATATAAATAAAATTCCAACGATTGCTTTGATTACATTCCATTAGTTAGCCTCGTATATAGCTACCGAAGTGTTCCGTTCAGTGCTAAACTATAATTTTTAACCAACTTCGTGGTTATTCCTATTTATGTTAGGTCGAATTTCCTTCGACTCAAGTTATAAATAATTTAAGTTTTGTATTATTCCTTATTTTTAAAGAACATCGATCTGAGTGACTAATTCCTGACAACCCTAATCTTGTTAGCAACCAGACATGGTTGGAGTTCTAATCGTATGGGGCAAATTATCAAATTGCCCCTAGTCTGATTATACTTTCTTTGCTCTGATCCTAAACAGACGAAACTAGTAGTACCAGTCCTCGGTTAAGTGTGTCCTGTTAGGCCATAAGCACAACCATTAAGATTTTAATCGTACACTAGTTCAAATCTTCAAGAACCTAAACTTTAGGACGTCAATCTCCAGGCATCTGCTTCTAGTCTCACCTAGCATCGGGTGTGACTAGGAGTATCCATCAATCGTCCTCGCCTATCCTCGGCTTGGCGTACCCTGTCTAACCGCAAGTTTGGTCAGTAGATTTAACCATGCACTAGCAACTGTCTTCAAAAGCTAGCGCTTTGATTATTCGGTTCCAAGCAGTCCTTTCTGACATCGCCATACTCCAGGCAACGGCCAAAACCTGAAGATCGAGGTCGAATTATCTTATCGACTCCTATGTGATCTTTCCTCCTTGACATTTCCTACCTATGGGTAATGGAAAATACCTAAAGGTTGGGACCAAATTATCTGATTGACCCTTATGTGGTCTTCCTTCTTGATGTTGCCTATCTTCAAGCAACGGCAAATACCTGAAGGTCAGTGTCGAATAATCTAATCGACCCTTATATGGTCATCCATCTTAACAATGCCTAACTCTAGGTAACGGAAAATACCTAAAGTTTGAGGTCGAATTTTTTGATTGACCTCTATATGCTCTTCCTTTTTTATGTTGCCTAACTCTAGGCTTTAAAGGTCAGGGTTAAATCATCTGATCGACTGCAATGTTTACTCTACTCGGTCCTAATCCTAGACCAAAGGAGCTAGTACCTTGGGGTCGAATTATTTGATCGACCCCTGGAATTATATTCCCCGACCCTGATCATATGCCAGAGGATTTATAATTGTTTTCGGGTTTTGGAATAGTAGGGTCGAATTATCATCGACCCTGATGATTACCCTCCCGAATCCTAATCGCAGACCAAAGGAATTTGTACCTGATTATATTGCTAATTGCGTAGCATAAAATTTTTGTTTACAAGAACATGGTTCCATTGGTTTAAGAGGAAAACTATATTTATAAAAGAAAAACACAACAAGTCCTGCCTTGTTACATTGCCTCCAAAATCTTAGGTTGCTTATTTGCGAAAGTAAACTAAATAAAACTAAGAATATTAGTGCCATAACAAGTCAATGTTCCATGCCTATGGAATCGAGATTACATCAACTACAGCCATCTTGAATGTTCCATCTCCAAACTTTCTTTTAATTGCATAAGACCTTCCTAATTCGGACCAAATGCCTGCATGCCTAGGAGAACTTGTTTCAAAATGAGATCCCCTACCTCGAAGTACGGTTTCAAACTTTGGTGTTGAAGTATCATTCTATTCTCTTCCTGGAAGCAGCGAACCTTAATTCCGCTTACTTCCCTTTCTCATCAACCAAATCGAGGGACTCAAGTAAGTGTTCCTCATTTACCTTTGGATCATAAAAGCTTTTACGATGAGAATAGACTTCCAATTCTATTTGGATCATCGCCCCTGGTCTGTAAGCCAAGGCATATGGTGAATGTCCAACCGCTGACTTGTGGGCCATCCTATAAGCCCATAACGTTAATAGAAGCTCATTAACCTAGTTACCTTTGGCTCTAGTTAACCATTTTTTCAAGGTGGACTACATGGTTTTGTTTACCGCCTACACTTGTCCATTCTCGTGCATATGTGCAATCATTGAAAAGCTCTTCTTGATCTTATAACATTGTAGAAATCCTCGAACTCGGTACTTTCGACAAAGTTCCATTGTCCATTATGATCTTGTGAGGTACTCCAAACCTGTAGATAATGTTCTTTATCATGAAGTTGATCACCTTCTTCATTGTGATCGTGACAAGCGATTCCACTTTGGCCCACTTCGTAAATAATCCAAAACAATTATCGCATATTTAGCTCCTCCTTTCACTATTGGTTGGGCACCTATAATATCAATTCCCTAAATCGCAAATGGCCATAGGCTAATAATTCGCGTAAGCTTTGTCGATGGGCCCTTAGAATCTTCGCAAATCTTTAGTAATGGTCCAAACATTTGGTGTAATCGGCTGCATCCCGATTTATCATTGGCTAGAAATATCCTTAGCGAAGTACCTTTTTTGCCAAAGTCTGTCCCCCGGTGTGGTCACCACAACTACCTCAAGGATTTCCATGAGGATTTTCCAAGTCTCATCCTTAGTTACACACCAAAGCAAGGAGGTAGAGAATTCTCTTCTGTACAACACTCCTTCTTGCATCATTGAACCGAGGTGCTTTGCGAAGGAGCTTCTTCGGCCCGTTCCTATCTCTTGGGGTTCTCATTAGTAGATAACTTTAATCGGAGTCATCCATGACTCCTCTTCCTCCGAGTCTCAAAATCCACTCTACATACATTTGATCGATACTTGGAGCCTTCAAAACCTCTTAAACTGGTTTTTTAATCCTTGCCTCCTTACGTACTAATATTGGGCTTAGTGCATCAGCAGATACTATTAAATAAACGAATAAATCCTCCTTATTCAATGGTTTGGATAGAACGAGTGATGTCTCCATCGGCCTTAACAACTCCTTGAAAGTGTTCTGATAGTCCTAATTCCATTTAAAAAAGTTCTTACCCTTTTTGAGGGCACAGAAGAATGGTATGCATTTATCCATTGCCCATGAGATGAACTGACTCAAGGCGGCAATCTTTCCATTCAGGCTTTGTAACACCTTATTCATGGTTGGGACCCTTACATTCCCTAAGGCAACAATCTGCTTTGGATTGGCTTCAATGTCCCTGGCGTTCATGATAAATCCCAAAAATTTTCCCGATGCAAATCCAAAGGAACATTTCAACAGATTTAGCTTTATTCCATACTTCCACAAAAATTCAAAATATCTAAAGATCGCCTAAGTAGTTCCATGATAGTCATGAGTTTACCAGCATATCATCCACATATACTTTCGTTATCCATCCAGCTAGATTCCTGAACATAGAATTCACCAATCTTTGAAATGTAACTCCAGTGTTCTTTAAACTAAACGACATTACTCGATAACAGTACAAACCCAAATCTATTATAAATCTAGTGTGCTCCTTATCTGGTACATGTATTGCTGTCTGGTTATATCCTGAATAAGCATCCATGAATGAGAGCAACTCATGTCCTACAATCCCGTCTATCAATTGATCGATCCTAGCCAAGGGAAAGTTTTCCTTTAGGCATGCTTTATTCAAGTCAGAATAGTCGAGACACATCTGCCAATTTCCATTTGATCTTAACCAATACGGGATTTGATACCCACTTGGACGTAAAGCATTGCAGATAAAGCCATTCATCGTCAGCTTATCCACTTCCTACTTTAACGTAGCAGATCGCTTCGGACCAAGTCTACACCTCTTCTGCTGCACCAGTGGAAAACTTTGATCTATATCTAGCGCATAATATGGTACCTCCGGTGAAATCCCACACATATTTGAATGCGTCTAAGTGAATACATTCCAATTTCCTTAAAGAAAATTAACTAATTCCTTCCTTAGTCCAATGCCGAGCTGAGATCCAATCTTGAGAGTCTAGGAAGTATCGTCCATATAAATTGGAACATCAACCATCAGTTCGGCTGGTGCTGCTCACACTTCCTTTGACGTCTTCATGGGATCTATAGACTTATCGAACATGCTATGGTTCTAGGGCTTATGAGTTAATTACTACACTTGTAGATTCTAATGTAGAGGGTCGTCTCTACATTTTGACCTTTCTACCATCGCTTCGCTTCCCTTAGCTCTACGACAAAACATTCCCTTCCTGCACTTTGGTCTTCCCTTTATCGATCTGACCCCATTCTCTATGGAGAACTTCATCATTAAGCACTAAGGAGCTAGTGTGATTCTAAAGTCAGCTAGGCCGATCAACCCAAAAAGATGTTATATGTTGAATACTTGTTTGCTATAATAAATTTTTGGATTCATACAGCCTTGCGATCTACATCACCCAACTCAATCGAGAAATTTGTCGTCCTAATCGATTTCTTCGCCTTGCCTGTAAACTCTTAAATTTTGGTTTTACAGGCCTTGACATTCTTCATGCTAATTTTCACATGATCCAACGTTCTCTTGAACAAAATATTCACATAACTTCCGCTATCTACTGGGACTCGACGTACTATCGTCATTCCAACAACAGTCGTTATCACCTTGGGGTCGAAAGTTGTTGCTTCGATTCCATCAGCAACCTATCCCAAACACTATATAATCTGTTACCATCCTTTGTTGCTTAATTGAAGCTCTGCTCTCTATGGAAAAGCAACATTCCTACAATATATGCTTTAATGAGCTCGCGTACCGTTCTGTTTCCTTCCAACTTTTCTCCATTGGATGAGGTCCTCCTGTTATCATACTAAAAACTAACTTTTGCCAGTTTGCCTATGTCGCTATTTGCTAGGTCCAGGCTGGTTCCATTAGATAGGAGGCCTTTGGGTCTTTCTATAACAACCCTGACTCGACCTTCGAAAATCGGCACCGAATACGACACTCGTATTCCAATGTCGCAGATCCAAACGTCGAATCTGGTTCGTCGGAGCTTATAACACATTAAGTATAACAACATAACGGAAGAAAAAAAGAAACGAGTATCATTTATATATGACATTCGATACAACAATGATACAATATGAATCAATATCAGAGATACAAGATAACAATGCTACAGCGGAATAACAATATGATATAGCAGCGGAACCAAAAAACTCCAAACAGCAACAACAACTCTAACTCCAAAGCACCAATCCAGAATTAGCTCAAACCACCGAAAAACCCGAGCCACGATTGACATTCCTTCGAGTACGCCTTCGAGCCATGCGCGACCCAGTATGCTTCGAGAAAATCCACGAATTCCCCGAGTCGCCACCCTTGAGTTCCCCTTCGTCTTCGTCTTCTTCCAAACACTGCTTCAAACCCAGGTGCACCAATATGAGCCGTACACGTGCACCTTCACTTCGACCATCACCGGTCGTCGCCGAGTCCCCCAACAGGACACCTACGACCCCAGCAACAACTCCGACCACCCAATTCACCTGATTTCGTCATCGTTCGAAATCTGGCGATTTTGACTCACACTGAAACAAAACCAATCGCCAGTAAGCCAGTCGTATTCGCCAACCACGACCCAGAACCGCCGCGAACCTAGCCGAAGCTTCGCCACACTTCGGCGATCTACCTTCCCCCATCGCGATCGCCCAGAATTTCCTGTTGACGATGCAAACTCTCCATACCCAACGTTGACTAAGAAAGGTCATTAAACCCTAATTCTAGGTCGTTCGCCCTCCACATACATCGAGAACACCTCTGGCCATTTTTCCCGAGACCGTGCATCGTCAAACTGCCTCCAGTAGCGGCCACGACTCACCTAGCTCATGTGATCACCTTAATTTGCAAGAAATCCGTTTTCAGTTCAAATTGGTTTTCCTCATCAAATATCAACCTAAAAATTCTGATTTTATTTTTAAAATTCGTTACTTCGAAGTACAATTCCAGTTACATAATCAAATTGTAAGAATTTGATAATCAAATTTCTGAACTTGTTTTACTTTTGCTGCAATTCCTTGATTTTGAATTAATTCCTTAATATAAACACCTGAAACCAAATTTAAAAATAAACTAGCATCTATACAACAAATTTTCTTTCAGGAATCATAGGTTAACGAAGTTTAGACAAAAAGATATGAATTTTCTTTGATTTTTTTTGGATCTGGAAAACACAACAGGGTATATACACATATATACCCAGTCATGCATACAATATATAAATCCTGATTCAGTTACATTCAAGTGAATACATCCAGACTGTAACAGCCCGATATTTTGGACTATTCGCATCCGCACACGTCGGACTTGAATAATTCAAAATACCGAACTGTTAATTTAAAATTTGGCAAAACTCGGATATACAGTAAATAAATAATCACAGAATCACAGACACAGAGTAATAATATGCAGCGGAAGTAAAAGAGATAGTAGTTCATGAAGCTACTATATAAATATATAAGATACATCAGAGTTTACAACCGAAGAGAAATACGATACATCAAGTACAAGTCAAAATACATCACTGGAATCATCGAATACTGAAAGCAGAATCGATGGCTGAATCTTCAAGCAAAGCTCCAACTCCAAAGGTGAGTCTCGAAAGCTGATCAACCACTTAGTCTGACCCGAGTGTAAAGCAAAACACAAAACACTCGAGTCAGGATTAATATTCTCGTACCAATAAATCCAACTCAAGTGGAAAAAACAATCGAAATACAAGTAACTCAAAGGATGTTGGAATCACCATCCTCTAAGGATCCGTTAAACTATCTACCATGCAGTAGTGTACGCTAAATAGATAATGCCTATCAGTAATATAAAGTATCAAAATAGTGTTAAGGCGTTACCATTATCCCCCTTAACACATTTTATATAGATGTCATAGTCTATACAGCACTGTAAACTCCACCGTAAACTAGTGGGCTATCAGGGAGTACTCCATAGGTATAACACAAAACAAATTCGTAGTGGTCGCGTATATAGGGATACAAGTATGACAAGGCACATGAGGCAATACCCAAGGTAGTGAAACTACCGTTTTCCTGCGGACTGGTGAGAACGCATCGCCGCAGCGATCGCAACACCGCGAAACAATACTCCTGAAAGTACGAGGGTGCACCAATCAACAACAAGTAATGAGTAATAGTTACGAAGAAGTGTGTTCGCTCGAGGTGGCTAACCCCTTTTGGCCCGGCACGGCTCCTGATTTTAGTCATTTCCAATTTGACACAAGTGTCAAGGCTATCCATTATCGTTCTCTTTCTTCAGTCATCACGTACATCATTCCAACCACTTCATTCTGGATCATCACTCCGCGTATAGTTATTAAAGTGGTTTTCGGTTTAGATAGAGAGTATATCCATAACCGATTCTGGTTTCTTTAATAACTTCCGTAATTATTACACTGATTGGTCGTTTAGTAAATTTCAAACCAAATCAAATTCAATTTCAATTTCAATTCGTAAATCAACATTTCATTTGTCTTTCTAAATCAATTTCCAAAGTTTACTATCAAAACTTTCAAATTACCATTCCAAAATCTTATAATTCGATTTCAACTTTTATTTAACAATTCAAATATTGATTCAAGTTCATATATACATTTCATTCCGAAATCATTAAAATGGTTTAAGTTTCATTCAAATCAATTTAATTTCATTTATCGACTTCATTCCATATTCATTTAAGTAAATTTGTTATTCAAAACAACTTCTATTTAAATTCCAATTCTTTTAAATCAATTACTTACGTTCATTATATCAAAACATCAAATTAAAATAAATTAAATTCGTCAAATCAATTCTTTTAAAATTACAAGTCTTACGTTAATTTCAATAAATCACGTTTTATTTCTTGTTAAAGAAATTCAGTTTCACTTATTCATCAAATTAGTTACAAATTCCCAAAAATCGATTAATAAAGAACTAAATTTACATATTCAAGAAGTTCAATTTCACTTATTAATTTACTTAAATTTTCCACAACTTAATAAATAAAGAAACCCAGTTGCATTTATTAACGTAGTCCAAATTCACTTATTCCAAAGTTCAATTCCTTCATCAAGAATTCAAATTTTTATTCAATTATCAAATAATTAAATCTTATTCAAGTTTTAAATAATTTCAAACATAATTATTAAATAATTTCAACTTAATAATCCCAAACTTAATTATAAATTCAAACTTAATTATTAAATCATTTCCACCTAACTATGAATTCAAACTTAATTATCAAATCATTTCAACTTAATTATAAATTCAACTTAATTATCAAATCATTTCAACTTAATTACAAATTCAAATTAATAATTTCAAAACTCAATTATTACTAATTCCAAATTATTTATTAATAATTTCAAATTTAATTATTAAATAATTAAATTTCAAACAACGTTCTTTCATTACTTACTACGTTAATATTTGTTTCAGATTTCAATCTTTACATTTTCCTTTCATAAAATTCAAATTCCAACTTCATTTCAAAACTCATTCTTTGCTCGAATAAAATCATTATTTTATTTTAAATCAATTTATTGACCAATCGGATTTTATTTAATTCTCTATCCTAGGTCAAATTCATTTTGGGTATTTATCATTTCAACCCGATTCCAATTCCAATTCAAAAATCAACATAACAAAGGAAACTTGCAGTGCGATAACTGGGATGGTGTCAAAGTAAATAAACAAGCACTAACAACAAACACAATCCAATAATCAATCCAAATAATCCCGAAATAATCATATTAATTCGCATTGTTGTTTGTGCGAATCAATATAATTATCTCTAGAATCTACACTATCATTTCATGTAGACTAAAGATTATTACATTACGGTTTTTCACTTGTCGTTCAATTTCAATTTCAGTTTCATCGATTTAAACAACATACATTCAATGGTTCAAGGTGTAATTAATCAAATCCTATGTGTCAATTAATTTAACATTTAAAGGGGTCATATTATACAAATTTAACTAATCAAATTCAACACATATGTCGATTCAAAATTTTAACTATCCTACGTCAAATTCAATTGCATAATATTTATCACTTTATACATTTCAAATTTAACATCCAATATAAACAACAACCAATCAATCAATTATCAGCATAACAAGATTATCATCGTATAATTTACAGATAACGGTGTCAGATGTCAAAGGTGAATTGATACATAAATAACAGTGCAATAAATAACAGCAGCATATTTCAATTGTCGTCTCAATTGAAATCAAATTTAATAAATAAAAGAACATTAATCGTGAGTGATTGCTCACCTTCCGAGGCTAGAGAGATAGATGATGATACCGACACGAACACTGATACAGATACTAACTAGCGGGACAGCAACAGGCTAGGAATCACTGCGATAGATTCGATATAGAAACGTAAGTCAAGATGGCACGAATTTTGACAGACAAAGCCGATAGATAAGGAAATACAAAATATTTGTTATTTTGTAAAAGTCAATAATTTAATCTAAGACAAAATTAAAACCATCCTTAAACTAATATACAACTGCAGACACCACATATTATATGCAGACAAAAGTGTATATGTATAACTATCATATTCAAATCCAAAAATAAAAAAATGGAATTTCTTATATATAAACCAACGCATAGAACTAGTATGAATAGAACCTTACCTATGCAATCAACACCAATGTTTAATAAAACAAATATACTTTATATATCAATATAAGTTTGTAAAATAATCATATCAGCTAAAAAAACTTCTGACAAGATTTCATGTATATATGACTGTAACTGTGACACGGCAGCTACACTACCAAAATAATATAAACTTATGTACTATAAAAACAAGATCTGATATACCATAGAATATATATATATATATATTTAAAATTATAAACACATACAACAGATAAATTTACAACCCAACGTAAAATATACACAACAAACAACTTTAATAACTTTGTGAACTCTCATATGTATAACAGACCATATCTATATAAAACATATTGTAAGCATAATGCCATAAAATACAAACTATATATGTATACCACTGCAGATTAAAATTTATAAAACTCGTATACAACTATATAAAAGTGACCAGTCACGGCTATGATAAGTCCAACCCTTTATGCATACTAAAAAAAACAAATATATCGTACTTTACTGCTCCTACATATAGCATCTAAAAATAGACCTTTACACTAAACCACTTACATACATATTAAAACAAAATATATATATTTATAAGCTAATGTTCCAATACATCATCCCATTACTCAAAACAAAATTCTTAAGCACATATTCAACAGCGAAATCTTTATATACATATAATATAGACAGTTCTTTTGTAAAAGAAAAACGCTCAGCTTTGCATACCTTGGCTGCAGATGCTCGAAAAGAAAGGCGAAGGGGTCGCTTCACTATGACGTGGTGGAGTGCGAGCATGAGAAAGAGGAGGCTACCAGAAGCTTGCGTGCACGGAGGTCGGTTGAAGGTGACGGCTGGAGGGTGGAGGCGGTGCTAGTGTGTTCGGCGGCACAAGGTGGTGAAGGCCGGTGTTGTGTCGTAGAGTGCGTGGGAGTGATGGTTCTATGCGTGTGGTAGTGGTTGGAGCCTGACGCGGAAGGAGGAGATGAAGGGAGAAGGAAGAGGAGATGAGAAGCTTACAGGCTTTGGAAACATTTTGAGAGAAGAGCAACCAAAAGTTTGAAATTGGAAACGTGCCATTATGGCCTTCATTTAATTCATATTATGAGGCTCCGGTTAAACACAAAGGAGAAAATAAAATAGGCAACGCATAGAGAAAGGAACCGGTAGGAAATTGTAAATTTTCAATGTGCATGAATTCTAGGAATTAATGCTAGTGTCCATTGGAATGTACACAGTGGATAAACAAATTGACAAAGAGTTCAAAGGGTCAAAACGGTACCGATATGATTAATCGGTTCAACCGATTCCGTTGTGCATCGGACGTCAAAACACAGAAATAGATATACTGTAAAGATCAGTACGACGAGACGATCAAAACGGCATACGAATATGAGTGGTATGATCGAATTATAAAAATTCAAATTTTTATACTAGTGGAAAATGCATAAAAATCACAGAAAAATAAGATTGACGGAGCCAAAGATGTCTGAATTTGGGAAAACGACAAACTGAAAACTTGCTCAAAAGATGTTTTAGAATTTTTCTATGTAAAAATATTTTGGTTTTGAAAATGTTTTATTTTCATCGCTTTTTAACTGATTAAATTGAAGTCAATTTACGCGCGAAATAAACTTTCATATTTTCGGACGAAAATTTACCAGTTGCTATGTTTAATTAGACACATTCCAAATATCAATTTATATTTCAAAATTTTATCGTTTAAAAAAAATTTCACAATATTTCAATAAAATACGTTACTAAAACCGGTTAAATTTTACGGTTCGTTACACAGACAAACATATACACACAACATCACCGCATAGATACATCACATGCATCAAAAGATTAGAGGTTGAAAGTTTGCTCACATGTTGGTTGAAGGGAACAGAGACAGTGAATTCTGTTTTGTTAACTTGAACTGTTGCTTGTTGTATTGGTTCTTTATTTTTTTCTTTGATTTTCCACAAATTTGCTTCTGATCTGGATTAACTTTGAATCTGCACTTTTGATTTCCACGTGAAAGCTTTTGCATTCTTGAATTTTAAACTGCCATTTCTTCCTTCTGTTTTCTAGATCTTTGAAATACTTCTGGGTATTGAATCAGGTTTTGATTTTTTTTTTCATCTGGTTTTATTTCCTTGTTTTCTTCCAGGTTTTGAAATTTGTTTTTGAGTTGATTTTTGAGTTTCCAGGTTGCACTTTTGAACACTTGAATTTGGTTTTGATTTCTTTTGAATTTTCTTTTCAGATTTTGGTTTTAAGATAGTCTTGTTTGAGATTTTTCTTTTTGAATTGTTTTGAATGTTTCAGATTTGAGAAAATGTTTTATTTAATTCAAATCATAAATGCCACTTGTTAAATTAGTTGTAAATTAAATGAACACTTGTTCATTACCTATCTCCTCTTGCCTACACTTGTTAATGTATGAATTCTCAAGTTTACAAATGTTAATTCAAAATGTATTCTTTTACATTTGTATTTTTGTATTAATTATTGTATATATATACAAATTTGATTTTATCACATGTAACTTTCTAAAAGAAAAATGTTTATTAAATCCTTTTAATATATTTATTCATTTTAAAAGAAAAGGTGTTTTAAATTCGTTTATCAAATTCATATTCAACTTTAAAACTTTTAATAATTCTTGTTTCACATCATTCATACATTATACATACATTGTTCAACTATCTATACTTATATATCCTTAAAGAAAAATGTTTTGGAACTAAATTACACTTTAAAAATTAATCATATATATGTATTTCTTATTTTATTTTCAAAAGATAATTTCATTTACTTATACAAATTTAAGAAAATGGTTTGAAATTAAATTATACGTTACTAATAAATATTTATAAGTTAGTAAATGAATTCTTATTTTCAATACATTTATATTTTTAAAATTAAGATATTAAACTTATTAACAAATACTTATTTTAAAATTTTCATTTTAAACTTAAATAATCATACTTATTATATTTTTGTTTCAAATATATAATTTTCTTTAAGTCCAATTTCAATATATATATTTTTTTAATTCCATTTATCATCTATTCCTTTAAAGTTCGAATCAAATTATTTAAACAAACACGTATCCCATTTATCTTTGAAATATAAAGTTTGATATATCCAATATTTATTTATAAAAATTTATTCTTAATTTTTATTTACAATCTTTGGATATATTTATTCAAATCTTCAAATTAATCCATGATTAAATTTGTAATTTAAAATATTATTTTATTTTGAAAAAAAACTCTATTTAATTCACCAATTAATTTCAAAAATTAATTCAATTATCAAATTTGACTTGTTCAAAATTCGGGAATATTACACTTTCACTCTAACCGCCATCCTCCGGCTCTCTTACATGTTACTGAAATTTTTTCTTCCCTATTAGTTCTTCAATAAACTCCCTCAAAAGCCGACACTCATTTGTGTTGTGGCCATGGGTTTCATGGAAATGAAAAAACTTTCCTCCTCGGTCGCCACTCTCTTAGGTGACATTTATCTTTCCGTTCCTCGCATAGCAAGGTATATAAATTCTCTAAAGAATCATTCAAGGGTGTATACTTGTCAGATCTCATTTTCCTTAGGTGTTTCTTGCTTAACTCCACTTACCACTAGAGCCTTGATCCCTTTTCTTTTGATTATTAGAATTTTCAACATGGACTGTTACATTAGTAGTTCTTTCTCCCATTTTCTTAATCATCACGTTGCTCTGGATAACTTCCTTCGAATATTCACTATTAGCCTGTCCAGCTGTCTGACTTTCTTTCTCCCATCGCAAGAACTGATTGGAGTTTTGGTGGAGTTCCTCCATATTCGTTGGTTGTTTCATCTTCAACCATTTACCAAAGTATGTGTCTAGATATATGCCTCTGACCAAAGCCCTAAACACCAAATCGACCTTCGGATTACTTACCTTTATAACCTGATATTGAACCTATTCAAGAACCCTTTCAATGGCTCCTTAGGTCTTTAAGAGAGGCTTGACATGGACATCACATCCTTAGATCGAGCTGTATGGATTTGGAACCGCTCCATGAATTTCTTAACCACCTCATCAAACATTGATATGGATCTCGGTGCGAGCCGAGTGAACCACATTAACGCAACACCTTCCAAGAAAATAGGAGAACACCTACACCGTATTGCGTCTGTCGCTATGGCATCATCCATGTTCCATTCACATATAAATAAATGTTTCTTGGGATTGGTGGTCCTATTGTATGAAGACATTATTGACATCACAAACTTCCTAAGATACTCTTCCCTTGGAATGTTCTCCGTGAATGGAGTTCTACTTGATGTGGAACCCCAACCCTTATTCTTTCTACCTCTGCTTTCTTCTGCCAACTGTTTAAGCATATATTATATATACTCTTTGTTAACACAATACTTTGAAGGTCGACCATTATGGGCTAGGCCGAGTATTTGGCTCGACAAACAATCTCAATTTGCCTGCTAACATTTTGGTTCTCCAATCTTTAGGAGAACCACTCCTTCGCTCTTCCGTTAACGTCTGGTTGGTTCTGTTGCAGTCGCTTGAACTCGTGCACCAGTAGCAGCATGCTCATAACATCACCGTCATGTTGTAGATCATCCTACGAATCAGACAAGTCTACGGCCTCATCTCCCTATCCTTCCAGTCCTTTAAGATTCTTCTTGACAGCGACCTGATTTTGGTTGGAACTGAGTTGATTCCTTCAAAGGGAGCACTTCAAATTCCTCTATTGACTCCTTCTTCTGCTTCTGCAACTCTTTCCTTTTATTTTTTTCCATTTCTTCCATTGTAATTAGAAATAGATGAACACTCCTGTTCAAATCTGGTAGAAGAAACTTCCCTCCTACTCCTCCTGGTCCTCTGTGGCTACCGGTTCAGTATTATTGCTATGCTAGCATTCATCTTTTCCATCAAAGCCTTCTAACTATTGATCAACTTCTAATTCAGCTACTACATCATCTTATCGAAATCCACCCTTATAACCATTTCCTATGGAGTAGATGGTCTTGGAACTACCTGCTGATTGCTGACCTCCAGTTGATGCGAAATTCCTTAATCTCCACTAGATAATTCCCTTGACGATCCTCTAGATCTTTTGGGCACCATTAATTTCTATCTGCAAATCCTTTAAATTCCTTAAAGAAATTTTTTTGGATCTAACCTCTAGACGCTCAAATCCTAAATAAAAACCTAAATTTTCTTTGAATCTCCTTTCTTAATGAAAGCCCTGAAATGTTGACATCAAAAGTGGCATAACACCCAAATTCCTATAGAGATATTGAGATACAGTAGAGAATAACAGAAAATAAATAGAACAACAAAATTTTTAAAGTGGCTTGGCATAGCCTACGACATTGTAATTTATTAAGTATTTGATTTAGAGTCACTAGTACAAGGGATTGATGAATTCTTAAAACCTAGATTAGCTAACAACATCCACCTTAGTGACTATGGTAAGGAAAGATAAAAGATGAAGAAGATAGGAGATCCAAAAGTCCTTCTCTAGTTGCTATAGGATCTATATTTATAGGGAATTATCAAGCAGAATTGGAGGCCCTCGAGATACCAAGTCCAAATCCAAATCTAAGAGTGTAGGAGAGGAAGACGGTGTCCCCCATGTTATAAAATCTACTCGGTACTGACCAAAAGTCATCGATACCGACATGTTTTGGGAGGGGAAGTTCCTCTTTCTCCCTTCTTTTGGTCTTCTGCCGTTGATTCTTTGTGTTCCAAGCGCTCTTACTTGGTGGCCATGTTGTGTCCAAAAAGGTTCTGATGCCAATTGTACTTGTGGCTTTCCTTCAGAATTTTCTTGCACTTATTTGCTAATTCCTTGAGAAAAGAATTCTGTGGCGATTAAATAAGCCATTCTTCCATATGACATAGCTTCAGAGGCCCGTAGAGGGCAAGAAAAGTGATCGGTATAGAGTAGAATGTACTCGGTACTAACTAGTTTCCTTGCTCCAACGGCTTTGCAACTTCTTGAGTCTACCAATATTATCCTTCAAACAGTTATTTGCCAATGCTTTTACAACTTCTCGAGTCTATCACTATTATCCTTGTAGTTATTTTCTCATTCCTTGAGAAAAGCACTTCATGGCGATCAAATAAGCCATTCTTCCACATGTCAGAGCTTTAGAGGCCCATAGAGGGCAAGAAAAGTGATCAATACCAAGTAGAATGTACTTGGTACTGATCGGTTTCCTTTGCTCCAACGGCTTTGCAACTTCACGAGTCTATCCATATTATCCTTCTAAGCAGGTTTCCAAGTTCATGAATCGTTTCGTCTAAAGGTTGCTTGGTCAAAAAGCCAGATAGCAAGTACCGTGTACAGAATTTTCACTATAACAAACTTACAATCTGCGGGTAGCAAGTACGCCTATATAGCTTGGCTTTGAATCAGGTAGTAAGTAAACCTATCCTGACTATATACGGGTGGTAAGATACACATGACCTCTTGACTTTCCACAGGTAGCAAAAGCAACTATATAATCTTGACTTTATGCGGGTGACAGGATACACCTTAATAATTCAACAAGTAATAGAATTATTCTATAAGAAATCATATCTTTCAAATAAAAAATCTTGCAGTCTTCAATACAACGATCCTATAGACCTTAAGTCGCAATTTGTAATTGCAATCTTTGAGGAATAGGATGCAGTCCGAGATAGAATGATAAAGAATTTAATTATGAACTCTTTAATCTTTTGTGGTTCACGAATTCGTGATGAAAGTGAAAGATTATGAGCTCGTAAAGTATATGCATGAAGTATTAAGAGAACTTGATCAAAATGTAGTAGAAAAGAAAGAGTGAGAGAAAAGAATGATAAATGTTTTTAAATGTATTTTCTAGAGCCTTTATATAGAAGGTGAATAGGAGTGACTTTTTGGCGAAAGGATGAAAGGATGTATTTATTCATTTAATTTCAATGGTTGCATCAATGTCTAGTATGTCAACATATGTTAGAATAGTATGTCGATTTTAAAAAACATACAAGAAGCAACTATGTCGACCCATATTACTAGGGTAAGTCGACATATGCTAGTTGATTTTGAAAAACACTACATAAAAATTATTTTAAACTTTATAGTATTTAAAATCAATATTATACTTATCTAAAAAGGTTATAGAGAAGAAAATAAAGATCTTTTAAAGAGTGATTTCAAATATGTGCTACAGGGTATCCAACAAATATTTCTAAGACTCTTTACACGGTTTGACTAAGTGAATATCTTCTGCTCTCCCGTCTTTGTTTCTTGAACCTCTTGTATCCTCCTACGCTTATACTTGATCTGATTGTTCCTTTTGGTCTTCTTGATTTCTTTCGATCTCCTTGATTTGCTTGATTCCTTTTGATCTCCACTATGATTTAATTCTTTTGGTCTCCTTGATCTTCTTGATTCATTTGTATCCCTGTAATATTTCTAAGTATTATATTTTTATTTACTACACCACTGTCTACAAAATTTGAAAAGTCATTAGCAATAATATTTATATGATTGTTGTCATTAAAATATATATCCGTGGTTAGTTATTCATCTTAACACAATGCAGGTTCTAATACCATCGTTGATCGGGTGCGTTGGTAAAGAGGTAAAAGGTAAAACTTAAAACATTTCTTTTTATTTGCCTAATCTTATTTTGCCTTTACGTGGATAATTTCTTTCACTAAATCTTATTTAGTGAACATTAATAAAAAAGAGTTTGTTATTTGAATTTAATTATGTTTGTTTTGATTTAATATTTTGTCCATTTAATATATATATATATATATATATATATATATATACATATATTGAAAATGTGTTCTTTCTTAAAGACGAAAAGAATGTTAAAGATTTCGCCTCCATAAAAACCTTACCAGAGTAGCAAGGAAAAAGAGGTGCGACAACCTTTAAACATTTTTAATAGAATACAACAATATGTTTAAAATAACTCAAAACACCACCTAAATAAAATAGTTACAAACCGACCCAGCCCAAATTAAACATATCCCAAACCAAAATATATGTAGCAGCATTCATCTAGGGTCAAAGCATAAATTCCAACTCCGAATAATCTCCATATCTTCCTCTTTTGCATCTCCAATTCTTCCATGAAATTGTGCTTTCGTCTCCAAATGGAACATCTTCAATCTCTAATCCATGGAACAAGCCTTCCTTTCAAACAATATCTGTTTATGTTCTATCCATATTTGGTAAATTACAATTGAGGCAGCAGTCAAAGCTATACCTCGAGTAACGCTCATCTTCCCAAATTAGCGGTTGATGTATTCTAATTCATCAATGAGCTTGGGACCAACCGCCGAAAGAAGAAATGACCGTCTTCAGATCTAATTCCAAAGGTAAGTACTATAATTACATGTAAATAATTGATGATTATGATTTTCTTCCATTTGGTTGCATAAAACACAATTTGTTGTATTCATCAAAACCCCATGAATTTAGTCTATCTTTCATTGCCAATCTGCTTATACATGATTTATTTGCGGTAAAACCAAATTTTTGTGCAATAGTTCAATGATATATAAATTTCTCCCAATCTGTAATGTTTAAGCATGCCTTATTTCTTTCCAAATTGAAGATAAATTAATTTTTTTGCACGTAGTCTCTTCCAGTAATCATAATAATTATCAACAGCTAAATGAATGCTCTGCATTGAGGAATCTAGTTCTTTGGTAGATAGGGCTGGTTGTAAAGAAACCTCTAAAATAATATGCAACACCCATAATTTTTAATAATAATATTCAGGAGGTTTAAGTAGATAAATTAAATAGAATAATGTAAGTATAAAGTGATAGTGGAATTGAGATTTGAAAAAAAAAACTTAGTGATCGTGCTTAATCAATCAATTAGATAGGCTTAAGAATGGCTTCCAGGCTAATTAATTTGCACAAGGGCAAATTGGGAATTAGCCACACTTAAATTCCATAACCCTTATATACATACATACATACATACATACATATATATCCACTACTTGCCATCCATTCATGTCCATTTTTCACAAAACTTAAAATCGCAAATATAAGAAGAGGAGCTGGCCATTGTTAAGGAAGAAAAATTCAAATTAAGTAGAGGAACTAAAGAAGGGGAACAAATCTTAATCTCAATCCAATCTCCTTTTCCTAATCAAGGTGAATAATAGTTTACACTATCTTTATTTTGTTTCTAATCATTTGTTTTCGAGTTTAAGATTTAATCCCCTTTTATGATGATTTAGATGATGATATGCTTGGATCATAACATGTTAGATTTAAACAAGATTTTTAAAATATGATTTTCATGGTTTAAGGGTAAAATCGATTATAATTGATTTCGAATACCATGAGGAATTCATATGATATGTAGACAATATTTTGGAGTTGAATTTTAATTTTAATAATTTTCTTAGCTATGGAAAGATTATTATGAATTTTCAAAGGAAAATTTGATCAAATTTGGTTAAAAATTTATTTCAATTATTTCAGGAAGAATTTGGATCTGAAATTTTGATATTGTTGATAACAAGATGAAAGTGAATTTTTAGGGATTTTTCCTAAGGGATTTACTTTGGAAAATAAATTATTTTAGAAGAAGGATTTAAGTGCAATTTTGGTTTTGCTTAATGGAAGGGCATATTTGTTAAATTTTCCTTGATTTACTGATAATAAGCGACAGTTATTTTGTAAAGAATTTGAAAGTTGTGGCAACCAGTCACATGCTTACACATAGGCAGGTTAGTAAGAAAGTGTTTGCTTTAATTGGTACCAGAATGTATGGCATGTCCGTTGGACGTGTGCGAAGAAAACCGTGAGTTAAATTTTTGTTAATATAAAGTAGTGCATACAGAAAATGTATTGTCATACAGCTGCATAAGCTTACCGGTTAAGATTGAATACTCGTACTATTATTTTGCTGCTATTCCTACATGGCTACATTATTGCCTCTTTATTTGTAAAATGTTTTCTCTCCTCCTTTATCTAGGCTTGAGACCGGCATCACTAAGTAATAGGTGATGGCGGAGTTAAAAACACTTTTTTTAGGGATTAGTTTATGTGATACATGTTTTTATAATGAATGTAAAAATTTAAAATTATTGTTGTTATATATTTGATGTAAACGAAAGTTTCAAATTTGAGCATAAATTAATACATGGGTATAAAGAGTAACTGGAATATAAGTGAAATGATGAAGTTACTTTGGTAAATGTAGAAGGACAGTATTCAGTGATATGTTGAAAATGAATAATGAATATTGAAATTTTTTGGTGGAAAAGATAATCTTAATTGTAATTAGTTTAAGTTTTGATTACACGACAATAAAACATCTTTGTACACTACATTTCTAGTGTGAGTTCCCTTGTTATATAGAATTTTACCTTTTTGTAATAAAATCTTTGTTGATTTTCGTGCAACTCCTCTGGATAACGCTACATATAGTTGACCATGACTAAAAGCGTGCTATGGAAGATAAATTTCAACATGAGGAATGGTTTGTCCTTGTGATTTATTAATTGTTAAAGCAAATGATAACTTAATTGGAAATTTGCGAATGAAGTTAAAAGGCATGCTAATATTTTCAGTAGGCTTTAAGGGGATACGTGGAATGAATACCCTTGTACCATGATAATGACCAACTGTAATTTCTGCATTAATGAGATTTCTATGGAAGATACGGCATATTAATCTTGTTCCATTACATAATCCAATTTTTGGGTCTATATTTCTAAGTAACATTATTGGTGATCCTACTTTAAGTGTTAGTTTATGTGGTGGCAAGCCACCTAAAGCAAGCGAGTTCAGAAATTCTGGCTGGTACAAATTAGTACTATCATCTTCAACTCTATCAAAAGAATAATAAATACGTTCTTCTCCTGGAAACATTTGTGTGATTGTATTATTTATATCATCCGTTGTTTATTTTTTTTGGTGTTAATATTTCTCTATTCATTATATAATCAGTGTTACCTAAATTTTCATGGAGTGTAGGGAAGACTTCATCAATTAAATGACATAGAGAATTTGTATTGGTGTTGGGTATAACAATATCGTTTGGGAGTTTAATAAGATCATCTTGTACATAAGGTTCTGTTCCATTTCCAATACTAAAAGTAATTAGGCAAATGATTGATCGTTTCTCGCTTGCATATTTTATGTTAAGTGAAGTACATGGACACTTGTCCACAAATATGATCGTACAATACATGAATCGACTATTTAAGCTCTAGTACCTTTTACGACAATGGGTAGTACTTGTCGAAAATCACCACCTAATATAATAATCTTCCCACCAAATGGAGTATGTACACCTGTTAGGTCCCCTAATGTTCTATCTAAGGCTTCAAATGAAAAGCGATAAGCCATTGTTGCTTCATCCCATAGTATAACAGTGGCGAAACGTAATAGTTTTGCATTATTAGATTGTTTAGGAATGTAACATGTTGACGAAGAATCCAAGTGGATAGGAATTTTAAATATAGAGTGCGCAGTTCGACCTCCAGGCAATGCAAGAGAAGCAATTCCAGAGGTAGCAACCGCAATAGCAATAAGGCCTTGGATTCATATATGGGCTAAAATTGCTCTATTAAGATAAGTTTTTTCTGTACCTCCTGGACTGTCTATGAAATATATTAAATTAGTTTTTCTTTTACCGAATGCATGATCAGTTGAAATGCTTCATTTTGTTCTGCGTTTAAGTTATTTATAGAATCTATATCGGTTTGCGGTATCTTTGTAGATTGTTCTTCTAAAATAATGGTTGAACTATTATAGTGGTGGGAAAAATATAGATTGTTATGAGGGATGCCATAGTCAAAAATTGTTTTGTTATATTGGTTTAGGAGGTTATTAAGGTCATAAAGACATCGGGTTATTAGATATATATTGCTTTGGTTATTAGTATGCGTAGAAGGATAATCTTCAATTAAATATGGTAAAAACTCATCCCATAGTTTTCGCACCATGCAAGGCTCGCAATACACTAAAATTGTGACAAACAATCTTCTTAAAGCGGTGGGCATGTGTGTGTTTTAAGCATCTTGTAAACATACCTTTATACTATTATCATTTTCAAGAAAACCTCTATGTTCAACGACTTCTTTAAAGGTGTTATACTGAGTTCCATTAACCGTAAGTAAGTGCGTAAAAGATGTCGGACCTCTAACATGGTTTAAAAGTAATCGTAAATAAAATCGATCGCCTTCTGTAGGAGATACCGTATAAACTCGACCAATTACCTTACGATTGTTTCGTCTACGTATCCATTCTTTTTGTTTATATTCCCACCAATATTTTTCAAGAAATTCATAGTATAAGTATTGACGTGCATTGACATCGTTAATATTCTTAGTGAAAAATTCAGCAAGCATTGTTTTAGATCTATGTTCATCACTCAAAATAGTTTCTAAGTTTTCGTTCACTAAATTGTAGCTGTTGTATATTTGGAAGATGTATTTGTAGTCCTATAACAGAAGGAGAAATAGAACTTAGCGCAAAGTTAAATATTCGCCATATTGACTCAGGTGCACAAATCCATCTAGCGTTAACAAACTGTGAAATTTCATCCGCATCATTTGCGTTAGAAGATACGTTTACAGAAACACGATCCGACCCTTTAGAAACATATTTGTATAAATATTTCACAGATGTAATACTTGAGCAAATTTCAACATTTATATGACAATCATATTTTAGTAGTAAATAAGGATTATAAGGAACGATCCAGCGATTGTCAATTATTTGTCCACCTCTTTGTACTTTTACTCCAATGTCACGTCTTCTATAAATTGGATACGAATCACTTCCTTGTAAAGTTGTAGGTGCAAAAGACTTTGGAAATCCTTTCTTACATTGATTATTTTTCATGCACGTGGCATTAGCATTAAAACGACCACATGGAGTATGAACCATTTGTTTTATAACTGCATCATGTAATTCTGGTTCTAAATCTTTATCTGGGATTTCAGCTCTTACTAAAGCATCATAATCATCTGGGTTGTTAATCTTATCATTTTCATGTAGAATAATTAACATATGTGAATGAGGTAGACCTCTCTTTTGAAACTCAATGACGTGCACAATGACTTTACCTAATACGCCTTTTTCATATAAGTCGTGTTTTAGTTGTTCTAATTTAGCATGAAATATCCTTGTTGTTAAATCGGGTCTATCTTAGGCTTGTTGACCGGGTAGTAGTTCTTGTGTAATCTCTAACCACTTAGCATTACATGTGATAGCAATAAATAAATCAAGTTTTCCATACCTTCGCACTATTGCCATTACATCTTGATATCGATTATGCATATCTCGAGGACTACCAGTGTGAGAAGATGGAAGAATTTTTCGAACGTCAACATTTTCTAAAGGTTATAGTAAAATGAAATAAAGTTACAGCATGTAATTTTGAATGTGAAGTTACAGAAACATAATAAATAATTTTTTACGAAGTATTACTAACCGGCAGACGTCTCTCCAGAAGCAAGAGCATCCTGAAAACCTTGATATAATTCAGCTCTAATAGTATCTTGATTGTTTCGGAGGTACCTTAGTCTCATAGTTTCTATTTTAACGTAATTGTCTACCACATACTGCTGCAGTAGGCGACCGTCGTTCAAAAGTAGTGACATCTCCATTGGTCGTATCTAAACACATAAACAAATCAATAATGATTAAAAAATAAAAGTAAGTGGAGGTAATTGGTATGTTATTCACCTGTAAAAGATGATAATAATAAGCTCTACAGCTTATTGTTGTGACTGCATTGTCATGTATGTGTAGATCACATCCATGTTCACCGTATGGTAGTAAAAGTGGATATTGTAATGGATCATAAAACCCTGCAGTATCTTGAACTCTTTGTAAATTTCCACTTCTTGTTTGAACTATAGTATCCCTATTATTGAAATTGGTATTTCTTCATCTCCGATAATTATACCTGCTACTTGTGATGCAGTTGGTAACTCATGAATGTGTCTATTTACTACAAGCCCTTTTATTCTTATTCTACTATTTTGTATATCATCCCGCTGGCTCAAATGTCGAAATACTTGAACAAAAGGATTGTGGATATCTAAAATATGTTTTAGTGTCAAAAGTAGGTCTGGCCTCATTTCTGCATTATCATGTTGTCTATTTTCAATCTCGCGGTCAGTATCATAAATATATAATTGCAAATATCTTGGTCTCATTCCATCCATAGGTAAAGAACTACCGATGCTATGATATACGGAGCCTTGTGCACTACATGAATAAACTCCATTTGTTGCATTTGCTAAGCTCTGATCAATGTTAGCACCCATAGATGTAAAAGCAAAAGCATTGTTATATGATCTTATGTTACTTCTAAAATGCATACCAAGCTCGGTTTGATCAATATACAAATCTAATATCTATTGAGGTGTTGTTGGTCTTTGAATGGTAATTTTACCATTCTTAAAGCAAATCTCTAATGTCTCATGAAAGAATATCTTTGAGCCGCAAAATGGGCAGTACATAGGAGCAGGTAGCATGTGCTTGTGAAAATACTGTGTAGCAATAAAGTTTCGACCACTGTTATAGCTTGTAATGAAAGTGGATCGACGTATCCTTTGTTCTTCATATTCAGATGATCCTAAATTATTACCAACATAGGAATGAGTAGAATTAAACATTAGAAATGAAAGGAGAAAGTGAGTGATTGAAATAGTAAATGACACATATGCAGTAATATTCATAATGCAATAACGATTAATTCTACTTTAGCAAATGACAGAATGCGTTCTGTAAAACAGCTACAGTACAGAACAGTAACAAACAGAAACGACTTTTTAGACTGAAGATGACTGTCACTAATAAATTAGACTTCAGTGCAAGGGACAAACCGTGTAACACACATGCTCATACACTGTGAGAGCTACAAAAAATGGAAAATGCTAGTGGACAAAGAAAGATGTTAATGGGACATGAAGACGTGTGCAACAATTTTGGTCGCAGAATGGCGAGCAACGTTTATTGATAGGCTATAAAAAAAAGTTGAGGTTACCCACCGAGAATCAAAAAGTGGACAGTGCAATTGTAACAACCTGCATATTTTACGATTGAATATTTAAATATTTTATTTAAATATTTCATCGTTAGTCGGATTATAGTCCGAAAAGCTACTTTTTGCAAACAGTCGAATTAGGACTCGAGACCACACCATTGAGTTCAAAATGACTTTTGCGACCTTTTTGAGTATAAACTTTGATATGTTTGGAGTTAGTGGAATTTTGCTACTTTTTCACTTAGGGCTTTGGTTTTGTTTCAGCCCATTAGACCCAAGCTTCACCCCTCTTCTCTTCATTACTTCATTTCAATTTCCTAATACTCAAGCTTTAGCAACAATGGAGAGAGGAATGGGAAATTAAAACTCCAAGCCCTAGTTTCCATTTGCAAATCAAGTTCTAGCCCCAAATCCAAAGAGAAGCTATTGGTAAGCATCATCTTCTTCTTCTCCAACTCATTCTCCTTTCAATTTTAGAAATTCCTAAACCTAACTTTGGAATGTTCTTCTTTTGAGCTTAGATTCAAGCTCATTTGGGTTGTGTTGAAGTGTGGTTGATTCTTCCTTTGCTTTCAAGCTTCTCCTTCCTTATTTTTGTGAAAAGGTGAGTTTTTTTATCTCACATCTAAGTCAATGATTATCTTTGATTGTTAGGTATGAATTCCTAACACTTATTCATGTGCATTTGATTTTGATTTGGATTGGTTTTGTGAACATTCCAAATTTTGGCGTTTCGAAGTCAAATCTTTAAAAATCCAACCATTGATGTTTGAACATGATTTTGTTGGTGTATCGAAGAGCCTATGGTGCTGCGTTGTCGATTGGCATAAACACCTAGCATCCACCGCCTGTTCGATCGCATTTCGTTTGGATTTTAGCCCTTTATGGGCTTGGTTGATTTTTGCCTACAGGTGGATTTCAGACGTCTGAAATCCAATTTCAGACGTTTGGATTCAAATTCAGACGTCTAGATTGGAGATCCAGACGTTTGGAATTGGTCCCTGTAAAACGTAAAAAGGCAGAGAAGAAATCCAGACGTCTGGAAATCCAACCAGACGTCTGGTTTGAATTTCAGATGTCTGAAATGTGCAGTTTTGCCTATTTTGGCTATTTTTGTGTGGATTTTCAATTTTAATCGATTTTTGTTGATCCGGTTAGTTGTTATCACTTATTATCGACTTTGATGACTTCTTTTTATGGATTTTTGGGAATATCCATTTTGATGTATTTGGTATCGATTTCTTTGGATTTAATTCACGTCTTCGAATGTGAATTTTTAGTGATTGATTATTTCTATAATCATTTTTGTGATTTGTCACTCTAAAAACATAAAGGTTTTCTATACTAGTAGTAAACATCAAAACTCTTTCATCAAAATGATTTCAACACTATTTTATTACAAAGCTCGATTCTTAAACCGTTTTTCAATCTATTAGTATATACAAACCTTTACCTCACTCGTATGAGAAATCTAATTAAACGGCTTAGTAAAACAAGTGGTATGAAATGCTTTCGTTTACTTTGTCGGTTAATTCTTGGACTTGTTCGATTGAACTCTTGTGACAATTTTCGAGTGGAGATCTACAATTTGTTCGTAAATATTTAAGATAAGCTAGTGGTTATGGGACATGAAGCTAAGCTCATATATTTACTAGCTTAGTGTAATTGACACTTCTTGATGATCGATAATGATCATTTTTGTGATTTATACTAGCAATGTGTGATGTCTCTTTGTTTGCAAGGGAGACAAAACCCCCTTTTTGTGGTGCTTCGGCTCAAATTGGTGGGGTAGCGACCCGTGGTCTTCGGACCATTTTGTGGAGCTTCGGCTCAAAATTAATGGTTACCAACCATGGAAAAGCGTTCCGTTTTGTGATACACGTGTTGGCGAGTTTTTATACTCCCGTTTTGTGATAGGCCTCCCCTCCTTTTTCGTGATTTCTGGATTTCCATTGATGATTTCTAGAATTTGTGCTTCACCAATTTCGTGATTTACAATGGTAAATTTTATCAATATTTGTGCATTGGTGAATTTGTGTGCCATTAACTTTTGTGATTGGCATTGATATAATTGTCAATATTTATGGTTTGGTGAATAAAAATAGAGAGTGTGACATTCTTTTTGATCTTTGAGAAGATTCTTGTGATATTGATTAATCTCTAGTTGATTTTCAATTACATACTTATCACAGTATGGCTTTATTGTTATCATACGTTTTTGTCATATCTCTTATTCTATATCATTTCATCTGATATTTATAGTTAGGTTGATCCTTTTATTATTTTTTATTAAATAATATTCGGGTCAGACCGAGATGTTACATGTGCTTCTGCTTGACTTCTCATCTGGGATTATTATCCTGACTTTTAACTAACTACTTAGATTAGTAGTTTTTGGTTGTATACATTTGAGATATAGACTCATTGATGTATACTTATTCTTTTGTGTAGCACTTGTAACTATTATTTTGTGATATTTTGGATCTTGTTTGACCACTACTCTGACATACACTTTTATGTGTAGTATTCATATCTGTTTCCGCCCTTGTGATATGAACTTCTGTGACTGATTTATGTTATGTTTATTTCTATATTTGTTTCTGAAGATATTATAGCCACTGTGTAGTAGCCTTGAGTTTGCATCGGTATGTCGGATTCCCTCTTGAAATGCAAGTTATATTTTTATCTGGCATATCGGTACTCGCACAAAGCAATTACACGGATGGTCGCTCCTCAACAACCTTATTCTCCACGCTAGTTGACGCCTATAGTGTCCTTGGCTAGCGTGGATATGAGGTGGGGCGTCACAGCTTGGTACCAGAGCCAAATTTCGGAACAATGTAGAATAATTTAACAAGGATCATCGTCCTAAGTCCATCTTAGGAGTCATGCCTTAGGATTTAATTCGTGTCTTCGTATCGACCTATTCTATTTTCTTTTGTGATTCCTTGTTTTATCAATCATTATTGTTTGATATTCATTTTGTGAATAACCTTTTTCTTCTTCTTCTTCTTTCTTTCTTAATGAAGAGAAATGGTTAGACCTGGCCGTCCCAGCGCTGGTCAATCTAGTGCTACTCCGTAGGATGGAGTATTTATGTCTGCACAACAACTTTTTGATCTTGTAAAGAATGCCTAAGCAGCCGGACCCGTTCCGGATCCTTCTCACCCTAAATCCATGTTTGCACGCTTGTGCAATGATTATACCAACTTGGGTGGAAAGCCATTCAAAGGTTCTGAAACCATTATTGAAGTCCAGGCTTGCCTAAGAACATGCGATCGAATCTTTTCTCACATGAATCTTATTGATCTTCACCGTGTTCAGGTGGCTTCTAGTATGCTCCAAGAAAGAGCATTAGACTGGTACGAGCTTCTGATTTCTGAAATAAATGAAGCGGATCTTACTTGGGAGAAACTCCGAGAACGATTCGAATTAAAGTTTGTGCCAAAAGCTGAGAAAGTAACATTGGCTCGTCGTTTCATAGACCTTGTTCAAGGTGAATCCTCCGTGGCAGACTATGTCGCATCATTCGTGTCACTTTCTAAATACGGGGTCGAATACATAAACACCCCATTGAAGAAGAACCAAAGATTTGTCTATGGCTTGAACAAAAATCTCAAGAAGCCATTACTTCTAAAGTTAGAAGTTTCTTTTGATCAACTCGTTGATATCGCTCTTCGACTTGAAGAGGCAGATAAGGAGAGTGATGTTGAAGTTGTGGGTGCCAAACCAAACTTCAACAACAAGAAAAGGCCTAGTAAGTTCAAAGGTCCTTCTCCCAATAAGAAAGGGAAGCAAGCAACTCCGGTGGCAAAGACTTCTGCCTCTAGTAGTGGGCAATGCTACAATTGTGGTTCTAAGGACCATTATGCTAATAAGTGTTCAAAGCCCCTTGCTTGTCGCTATTGCAAAAGTTCAGGCCATTATATATCCGCATGTCTCAAACTTCAAGGCAGGAAGGAGGGAAAGCTTAATGTGGTGCAAACTCCTAGTAACACTTCTTGTGGTCAAGGTATTTCTCATCTTATCCTTGATGGCATTATTTTATTTCGTGATCAACCTATTCGAGTTCTTTTTGATACGGGTGCGTCCCATTCTTTTATATCAAAAGAACTTGTTGATACTTTTTCTTTAAGTGTTGTTGCTTTAATGACTTCTTTGAGAATTACGAATCTGGTTGGTGGATCCACAACAATTAGTTTTCTTTGTAATGATGTCGAGATTATTTTGTGTGATTTTTCTTTCCGAGCTGATTTGCATGTTATGCGCTACGTAGGCTTTGGAATGATTTTAGGAATGGATTGGGTTAACCGCTATGAAACTCAAAATCCTATGTCCTGAGCGGACTATTCATCTTCGACCTCCTCAATCTGTTAAGCAGATTTCTATTGATCTTAAAGATTCGGATTCAAGCTTGGCAGCATCTTTATATTATTTAAATCCTCATGATGATGATGATGATGATGAGAAAGATGTCATTTCTCTTATTTACGTTGTTCGTGAATTTTTCGACATATTTGAGCCCATTTTAGGATTGCCACCTAAGCGAGAAATTGAGTTCAGAATTAATCTAATCCCTAGAGCTCTACCTATTACTTGTCCTCCTTATCGTGTGTCCAATAAAGAAAATGAAGAGATGCGCAAACAATTAACCGAATTGGAGACGAAGCAATTTATTCGCTCTAGTTCCTCTCCTTGGGGAGCTTCAGCTATTTTTGTGAAGAAATTCGATGGTACACTTAGGTTTTGCGTTGACTACCGCAAGCTTAACGATCTCACTATCAAAAATAAATATCCTTTTCCTCGGATTGATGATTTATTTGATCAGCTTAGTGGTGCTAGAGTCTTTTCACAATTAGACTTAGCAACCAGTTTTCATCAGCTTCTTATTGCAGAGGATAGCATTCCTTTGACATCGTTCCATACTCGTTATAGATCTTATGAATGGCTTGTTATGCCATTTGGTTTAACGAATGCTCTGGCTTATTTCGTTGACCTTATGAATAGAGTTTTCAAAGACTTCCTCGATCGATTTGTTCTCATCTTTATTGATGTTATTCTGGTGTATTCTAAAACCGAGGAGGAGCATGAAAAGCATCTTCAGATTGTGTTGGAAACTCTTAGGATCAATCAATTGAAAGAAATTTTTTCTAAATGCCACTTTTGGGAATCTCGGGTGAAGTTTCTCGGTCATATCATTTTCGAATTCGGAATTTCCGTAGATCCTTCCAAGATTGAAGCGATTCAAAATTGGAGGAGACCAGAGATGGAAATTCGTAGTTTTCTCGGATTGGCGGGTTATTACCGTCGTTTTATCAAAGACTTTTCTAAACTTGCCGTGCCTGTTACTAGCTTGACAAAGAAAAGAGTTAAATACATTTGGTCGGACAAATGTGAAGCTTCTTTTCAGAAATTAAAAGAACTCCTTTCTGATGCTTCTATTCTTGTGATTCCCGAGGGAAATCAAGATTTTATTGTTCATACCGATGCTAATCGCGTTGGTTTTAGTGCCGTTCTTATGCAAAGAGAACGTGTTATTGCTTATGCTTCTAGGCAATTGAAGCCAGCCGAGACTAGATATGCCACTCATGATTTAGAGCTCGCGGCTATTGTTTTCGCCCTTCGAATTTGGCGTCATTATCTTTTGGGAGAGAAATTTGTTCTCTATATCGATCATAAATCTTTGAGGTATCTATTTTCTCAAAAGGAACTTAGTTTGCGTCAACAGCGTTGGCTCGAATTCCTTGCGTCTTATGATCTTGATATTCTTTATACTTCAGGGAAGGGAAATCGTGTTGCCGATGCATTTAGTCGCAAGCAACAAGCGGATGTTTCTATGATGATATCTGAATGGAATGATCTCGGGGTTTTATCCACTTGTGAGATTCGTTTCCGATTTATGTTCATCTCTTGTTTTATATAGCCTTGAGGCTCATCCTTCTCTTTTAGACCGCATTCTTGAAGCTCAAAAGCTAGATCCCGAATTGGCTCATCTTAGCCAAAATTTTAGGGATAAAATTTGTATTGAAAGTTTGAAAGACTTTGATATTGATTCTCGTGGCGGTATTCGAAAATTTGGTAGACTTATCGTGCCAAATATTAGTGATCTTCGTAAAGACATTTTAGAAGATTCTCGTCGTTCTAAATTTACCATTCATCCCGGTAGTAGTAAAATGTGCACAGATATGAAGCAACTTTATTATTGGAAGGGAATGAAATCTGATATTGCTAACTTTGTTAAGTGTTGCATGACTTGCCAACTTGTCAAGGCCGAGCATCAAAGGCCCGGTGGGTTATTGCAACCTTTAGAAATTCCAATTTGGAAGTGGGATCAAATTTCCATGGATCTTATTGACGGCCTTCCCCGTTCTTGTTCAGGTCATGATTGCTTATGGGTGGTAGTTGATAGACTTACTAAATCCGCCCATTTTATTCCTGTTCGGTCCAATCGAACCGTTCCTCTCTTGGCCAAACTCTTTATTAAAGAAATTGTAAAATTGCATAGAGTTCCTTCTTCTATTGTTAGTGATCGTGATCCATTGTTTACTAGTGGATTTTTGAAGAGTCTTCAAAAAGCTTTGGGAACGAAGCTTAACTTTAGCACCGCTTATCATCCTCGGTCCGATGGACAAACCGAGCGTGTGAATCAAACTCTTCAAGATCTTCTTCGTTCATGTGTTCTTGATTTTGGTGAAAGTTAGGAAGATCATATTTCTCTTGTTAAGTTTTCCTATAATAATAGCTTCCAATTTACTATTGCTATGGCAACTTTTGAGGCTCTCTATGGAAGGCCATGTCGATCACCTTTTTGTTGGCTTAAGGCCGGTGAGAAGCTGGTTTTAGGTCCAGATTTTATTCGTGATTCCACAGAAAAGATTGACCTTATTCGTCATATGATGAAAGAAGCCCAAAGTAGACAAAAATCCTATGCCGATAACCGAAGAAGGTAATTAGAATTTTCTGTGGAAGATTTCGTGTTTATTCGTGTTTCACCTATGAAGGGTGTTGTACGTTTTAATCGATCGGGAAAGTTAGCACCATGATATATTGGTCCATTTCCTATCACCGAACGTATTGGTTCCATGGCTTATCGCCTCTTATTACCGGCTCAGTTTTCTGCTATTCATGACGTGTTTCACGTTTCTCAATTACGGAAATGCCTTCGTGATTCCGATTCTATTATTGAGCCCGGTGTTGTGGAAGAAATTGAAGTTTCGCTGAATTTAACTTATGAGCAACATCCTATTCATATTACTGCTTCGGAGGTCAAACGCGTTCGAAATAAAGATGTCCCACTTGTGAAAGTTCAATGGTCCTCAAATCCTAAGGATTGTTCTTGGTAATCTAGTGAATTCGTCGAGCGAACACATCCAGACTTACTTTCTCGTGCTCTTTGAGGTGAACTTCTTATTTTAAAAATTTCTTCTATTGTGTTGATATGCTTTTATGGTTGTTACTTTTTGATTTATTTATTTCTTAAAATTGTGAGGACGCAATTTCTTTAAGGAGGAGAGTCTATAACAACCCACATATTTTACGATTGAATATTTAAATATTTTATTTAAATATTTCATCGTTCGTCGGATTATAGTCCGAAAAGCTACTTTTTGCAAACAGTCGAATTAGAACTGGAGACCACCCCCCATTGAGTTCAAAATGACATTTGCGACCTTTTTGAGTATAAACTTTGATATGTTTACAGTTAATGAAATTTTGCTACTTTTTCACTTAGGGCTTTGGTTTTGTTTCAGCCCATTAGACCCAAGCTTCACCCCTCTTTTCTTCATTACTTCATTTCTATTTCCTAATACTCAAGCTTTAGCAATAATGGAGAGAGGAATGAGAAATTAAAACTCCAAGCCCTAGTTTCCATTTACAAATCAAGTTCCTGCCCCGAATCCAAAGGGAAGCTATTGGTAAGCATCATCTTCTTCTTCTCCAACTCATTCTCCTTTCAATTTCAGAAATTCCTAAACCTAACTTTGGGAATGTTCTTCTTTTGAGCTTAGATTCAAGCTCATTTGGGTTGTGTTAATGTGTGGTTGATTCTTCCTTTGCTTTCAAGCTTCTCCTTCCTTATTTTTGTAAAAAGGTGAGATTTTTATCTCACATCTAAGTCTATGATTATCTTTGATTGTTAGGTATGAATTCCTAACACTTATTCATGTGCATTTGATTTTGATTTGGATTGGTTTTGTGAACATTCCAATTTTTGGTGTTTCGAAGTCAAATCTTTAAAAATCCAATCTTTGATGTTTGAACATGATTTTGGCGGTGTATCGAAGATCCTATGGTGCTGGGTTGTCGATTGGCATAAACCCCTAGCATCCACCGCTCGTTCGATCGCTTTTCGTTTGGATTTTAGCCCTTTATGGGCTTGGCTGATTTTTGCCCATATGTGGATTTCAGACGTCTGAAATCCAATTTCAGACGTCTGGATTGGAGATCCAGACGTCCGGATTCAAATTCAGACGTCTGGATTGGAGATCCAGACGTCTGGATTTGGTCCCTGGAAAACGTAAAAAGGCAGAGAAGAAATCCAAACGTTTGGAAATCCAACCAGACGTCTGACAGACGTCTAGTTTAAATTTCAGACGTCTGAAATGTGCAGTTTTGCCTATTTTGGCTATTTTTGTGTGGATTTTCAATTTTAATCGATTTTTGTTGATCCGGTTAGTTGTTATCACTTATTATCGACTTCGATGACTTCTTTTTATGGATTTTTGGGAATATCCATTTTGATGTATTTGGTATCGATTTCTTTGGATTTAATTCACGTCTTCGAATGTGAATTTTTTGTGATTGATTATTTCTACAATCATTTTTGTGATTTGTCACTCTAAAAACATAAAGGTTTTCTATACTAGTAGTAAACATCAAAACTCTTTCATCAAAATGATTTCAACACTATTTTATTACAAAGCTCGATTCTTAAACCGTTTTTCAATCTATTAGTATATACAAACCTTTACCTCACTCGTATGAGAAATCTAATTAAACGGCTTAGTAAAACATGTGGTATGTAATGCTTTCGTTTACTTTGTCGGTTAATTCTTGGACTTGTTCGATTGAATCTCTTGTGACAATTTTCGAGTGGAGATCTACAATTTGTTCGTAAATATTTAAGATAAGCTAGTGGTTATGGGACATGAAGCTAAGCTCATATATTTACTAGCTTAGTGTAATTGACACTTCTTGATGATCGATAATGATCATTTTTGTGATTTAGACTAGCAATGTGCGATGTCTCTTTGTTTGCAAGGGAGACTAAACCCCCTTTTTGTGGTGCTTCGGCTCAAATTGGTGGGGTAGCGACCCATGGTCTTCGGACCGTTTTGTGGAGCTTCGGCTCAAAATTAATGGTTAGCAACCATGGAATAACGTTCCGTTTTGTGATACACGTGTTGGTGAGTTTTCATACTCCCGTTTTGTGATAGGCCTCCCCCCATTTTTCGTGACTTCTGGGTTTTCGATTGATGATTTCTAGAATTTGTGTTTCATCAATTTTCGTTATTTACATCGATAAGTTTTATCAATATTGGTGAATTGGTGAATTTGTGTGTCATTAACTTTTGTGATTGGCATTGATATAATTGTCAATATTTATGGTTTGGTGAATAAAAATAAAGAGTATGACATTCTTTTTAATCTTTGAGAAGATTCTTGTGATATTGATTAATCTCTAGTTGATTTTCAATTACATACTTATCACAGTATGGCTTTATTGTTATCATACGTTTTTGTCATATCTCTTACTCTATATCATTTCATCTGATATTTATAGTTAGACTGATCCGTTTATTATTTTCTTATTAAATAATACTCGGGTCAGATCGAGATGTTACAAGTGCTTCTGCTTGACTTCTCATCTGGGATTATTATCCTGACTTTTGACTAACTACTTAGATTAGTAGTTTTTGGTTGTATACATTTGAGATATAGACTCGTTGATGTATGCTTATTCTTTTTTGTAGCACTTGTAACTATTTTTTTGTGATATTGTGGATCTTGTTTGACCACTACTCTGATATAGACTTTTATGTGTAGTATTCATATCTGTTTTTGCCCTTGTGATATGAACTTCTGTGACTGACTTATGTTATGCTTATTTCTATATTTGTTTCCGAAGATATTATAGCCACTGTGTAGTAGCCTTGAGTTTGCATCGGTATGTCGGATTCCCTCTTGAAATGCAAGTTATATTTTTATCTGGCATATCGGTACTCGCACAAAACAATTGCACGGATAGTCGCTCCTCAATAGCCTTATTCTTCGCGCTATTTGACGGCATTATCCCGTAGTGTCCTTGGCTAGCGTGGGTATAGAGGTAGGGCATCACAATAATGTTTACACAACCTAATGTTCTCAATGTTTGAATTACACTCCGTATATAAATAGTACAAACATATTGGGATCTGTTGAACATAATAACGCAAACTTAATATATTACTACTAATGTATTATGCACCATTCATTAAAAAAATAGCGAATACTTTCGCTCTGAGTTAAAAACATACATAGTACGTTTACATGTAAAAAACTGAAATGTTATATAAACTCACATAGTCTGGTCATGTCAAAATCATAGTCAACTTGCTTTGTAAAAGGTACCATATATAAATGTTGAATAGTAGTGTATAAAATTAATATCGCCATTAATGATACAAAAACCAACCTATAAAAAACATGTTTTTTTACAACTAAACATTAGTGTTGTAGCATAGGAACAACTAAAATGGAAATAATATTAATGAAGATTAGAAAAGGAAAAGGAATGTAACTTTCTATGCAATTGAAATCTTAAAAATTAAAAAAATATGACGGATAAAAGTAATTTAAGTTTTGGTGAAAAAATGTAATATTATGACAACAAATGTCAGATCATAGTTATAACTCCAACTGTTCAATTATATAAATTTCTAAAATAAGTTAGCAATATGGAAATAGTTAATATCAGTTACCATAATGGTATAATATAAGTAATTACGTTATATGGCCATTGAGGACAAAAATTATCCGAAACTTCATAACTTATTGTTGAACGTTTTATCTTTTGATTATGTAGATGAATATACACAAACGGTAAACCTAAAGTTTTGTTGTCGAAAATAAATTACCACATATAAGCCCATATCATAAGTGATCAATCTTTATTTCTTTATGTGACTTCAAAATGGCATTCATACGGTAAGAGAAATAGCACCACGCCTGTACCAATATTTCATACATTGGATTTTTTTTCTCTGTATAGGTTGACTATATATAAGTCTTTCGAAAGAATTATTATCCAATGGGATTTAAGTACTTTTTGATTCGTACAATATACTACTAAAAATTTGAAAACAAATGATATATAATATAACACAATATATAGTAACATTTATGCTTTAGATACTTCCATCTGCAAAAATATCGACTATTTATTATTGCCCATTTAGTGAGTTAAATTGTTTTACACATTGTTTTTATATTTTTGTTTTCCATTAAATTGAACTTTAAGGAATTTGTATGAAATGTTTTAGATTGATTATGTGGATTACATTATGTCAATATGTGGTTTTCGTGGTTTAAAGGTGTTCTCTTCTCCTGAAAAAGTGGATCCATATTTTGTTAGTAAATATATCTTCTCTGGAAATACATCAGAGTCAGGTTGATTTGTGTAAATTTCTAAATATCTTATATGAACCTAACGTATGTTTTGGAAAAATGGCGTCATAATTATATTTGTACTTTCGTTAGGTCCTTTATTTTGTTTTTTTGTTTGGGTTATTGGTTGACAAATACATTCATTTGCTACTTAATGTTTATTTCTTACAAAAACACATTTTCAATATTTTTTACAATAAAATAATTCCATGTTTATAAATTCATTTCAACAACTTACTCTAATTCTCTCTTCGTTATTTTGCTTTTGTTTTCTTTTATGCTTGACTTACTCTTATTAAGGAACATTTTAGGTTCAATCTGTTGACCATAATAACGCAAACTTAATATATTACTACTAATGTATCATACACCATTCATAATACAAAAGCGAATACTTTCGCTCTTACTCAAAAATGTATATAGTAGGTTTACATGTAAAAAATTAAAATATTACATAAATTCACATAGTCTGGTCATGTCAAAAATCATAGTCAACTTTCGTAAGTAAATCATTACACTTTTCATTCTCAACTTGCGTAAGTAAAAAAATAATACAGTTCTTAACATATTATCTGCTGAAATGAACATAAGCTTTTTGTATGTCTGCCTGGGCAGTGTAGTGTGAGTGCATATGCATAATTAATATTATAAGTAACATACGTACAGTTATAATATTGGTTGTAGGTAAAATTGTAACTATGAAATAAATACCTGGTTGATGCAAATGAGAGTTTTCATTTGATTGAGACCTTCGATTTTAAATAGTTTTCTCTCTTGCATGTTCACGTCTAGACCGTTGGCTTTCACGTCGCCTCTCTCTTTGGATTTCAGCCATAATAATAAACAACATAATAGAAAAGCAGTTCAATAAAATTAAATAGGAAGTTGTTTTCTTAGCGTACAAAAATATAATTGTATCGCGAAGACAAAAAACAGAACAATTTACTCATATATAGATAGGTAATGTGTGAGTAACAGTAACGTATGCTTTGAATGAGTAAGAACTGAGAAACCGTGGGAGGTATTGTTGGACTCCGTCCAAAATTAAATAGGCTTTGTACCGTTAACTAACGGGTAGAGTAAAACATTTCAATTTAACGGCTTACTATGAGCTATACGTGTTTATTATTGATAAATTTAACAGAAAGATAATTTTATGTTGATAGCGTACCAAAATTTCACCATAAAACTTCATGTTTTAACTAAAGGTAGCAGCAGGGTAACTAATTATAATATATAGTATTATACAACATAATATAAATTAGTATCATTATAAGCGGAAATATGGGGTGGGTGTGACATGTTGTTAACAAAAATATTTTGTTGGACTAAATAAAGTGTAAGGAATGAGTTTGGTCACGAAATTTGTTATCCAAGATAATTAAGCCTGGAGTGTCCAAATACTGAAAACTATAGTTGATATTTTTGATACGCATTATGTAGCGTAAGTATAAGGAAAAAAGTATGTTGTATGGTTTTACTGAATGTAACTATAAGGATGAATTATTAAGTATGGCCATGTTAATATGTGATGAGTTGATTTTTTTGTTTAGCCTTTCATTTTACATTAGATAAAAAAATGTCCGCCTTAGTAAGCATGCACTGAATCTTTGAAGCAACTATTTTGATAAAGATCTTGCTGACGCAGAAATAAAATGATAGTCGCTGTAATCAATTGAAAACCAAGAGAAATTAAATAAATAATAAAGCGCTCATTTGTAGTTGAAGATTTATAGTTGACAAATTAGGGAACTGAAAATTGAATAAGTTGTTTACCCAAATCTTAGAAAAAGGATCCATTCATGATGTCGAAATGAGCAATGATAATCCGGTTTAGATTTGCCCAAACGCTGCAGCTCGCCACCATGTAACAGCCGCACCACCATGTCGTGCAAGCCCTCATTCAATGTCACACCACTCCTGCTGTTAATCACAAACAAAGAAATAAAATGATTGTCGCTGTAATCAATTGAAAACCAAATATGTACTATAGCAGGTGTACTGTTTATTTATTTTCTTTGATAGTTTTACTAAATGTTGCATTTCCCTTCTCGTTTTTAGCCTCTAATGCATTCTCATTGTTATTATACAGTATCGTGCTATTATGGAGAGGAAATTTTCATTATTTGTGAAAGGATATGGTAAAACCTGTTGTTGATTTAAATAAGAAATATAATATTCCAAATCCAAATTTAATATTCTAATTCAAAATCATAACAAAATTCAATGCTATCAGATTAAACTTAAAATTACTGGAGGAGCAAATAAAAAAATAGGGACTGCCTCTTTCTTTCTCACATAGTAACCAAGCTTTCTCTAATCAACACATGCTGCTCCTAGCCCTCCTTATCCCTTCTGCACCTCTCAAAACCTGCCGAAGAGTAAGTAGCTAGTTGCTGCTGCTTTTGTGAACTCCACAGTAGTGAGTACCTGGAAACTAATTAAAATGTGCAAGATTTAAACAATAAAAATTAACTGTAACTGTTTATTACACAACTGAAATTGAAATATTGGTTGTTTCACATCATCACATTAACATGGGTATTTCTGTAAAACGGTACTTAAAGGAGTATAGTTTGTTATATTTGATTCCTATGCTTATCTTCAATAAAATTCCTGTGATAGTACCTTGGCCTGCCTATGGTTGTGTATATATCGACATTTTCCAATAGCTGCATGTGAACGTATCTTTCAGAATAAGACATTAATAATTTAGTAGATAGTTTTTAAGACATATACCTGCTTCAATCTTTTTTTTTCTTTCTGAAATTAAGGATTCTAATTATTTAAGGATTCTAAAATTGACTTACCCTTTATATACTTGCATCGGATCTAAGCAAGGAAACCTGACCATAAACGTACATGAAGTTGAGAAATTATAGTACCTTTCAGAAGAAATAGCCACAATCTCGATCGTCGATTCAGATGCGACCAAGGGTTTGAGAAATTACACAGGAAGAAGTTGGTTGCCATTAATCCTTCGTTGTATGAGCTGTCCTCTGAACATGTACTGATTGGGCAAAAAAATTGAACAACTAAATGAAAATCAGCGGATCTAAGCAAGGAACCATAAACCTACATGAAGGTGAGAAACTATAGTACCTTCCGGAAGTAATAGGCACCATCTCGATCTTCGATTCAGATGCGACCAAGGATTTGAGCACGTTGAATTATCCGATGGTTCTATGAAATTACGCAGGAAGAAGTTGGTTGCCATTAACCCTTCATTGTATGAGCTGTCCTCTCAACATGTACTGATTGGGAAAAAAAATTGAACAACTAATAAAAATCAGTGATGAAAAAAAATTGTAATCGATTAGAAATTCCATAGCTTATTGTCAAGCCGATGGAAGAAGAATAGCTAATGATAAACCGATAATTGAACAAAAAATAAAAACGCGTATGATAGGGAAGTTAAAAATGGAGTTATAGCTAATAGTGGAAAACGTGGGTGAGAGGTACATGGATTTGACCAAAATAACCCTTTGTTATAGCTGAACGTTATAGGGTTAATTGCGTAATATCAAAAGCTTCTTTTGAGGGTATTCCTATTATATATAGATTAAATTAGGTTTACCCAGAAAAGTGGGTTTCGCCTCTATTAGAAGCACCTTTCAACTCATAGCTTTTGCCTTCAATCAAGTCGAAACCTCAAAAAGCCGAAACCAATACATAAGGTATCACTTAGAGGGTACATACTAAACTGGAGGAAGGCAGAAGGCATAGTGTCGAAAGCATAGCTTCCTATGGGGTCGAAACCTTAGTTTTACTTTTAAATGAAAAAGTGTAGTGAGCCGATATTTTCAACTATTCGCATCCACACATTCCGAATTTGAATTGCTCAAAATAACATATTGTTAATTTATATTCGGCAAAACTCAACATATACAGTAAATAAATAAATCAAAGAAACACAAACATAAAGTAATATACAATATGCAGTGGAAATAGAAGAATAGTAATTCATGAAGCTACTACATCTATAACAGAGTTAAACAAGAAACAACATAAGTCTCGAATACAGTAGTTAAATACAAGATCAGAAAACATCACTAGAATCAACTGAATATCTGAAAGCTGGATAGATAGCCGGATCTCCAAGCGAAGCTCCAACTCCAAAGGTGAGTCTCAAAAGCTGTATCACTCAGTCTGACCCGAGCGTAAAGCAAAACACAAAACACTCGAGTCAGGATTAACATTCTTATATCAATAAATCCAACTCAAGTAAAATAACAATTGAAATACAAGTAACTCAAAGGATGTTTGGGATAACCATCCTCTAAGGATCCGTTAAACTATCTACTATGTAGTAATATACGCTATTATAATAATGTTTATAGTAAAATAAACTTAAGTTTAAATAGCGTTAAGGAGTGACCCAATATTCTCCTGAACACATAATAGTCCCAGTGGTCCATCCAGTACCAAAATACCTCTTGATCCGGAGGCTACTATTGGATACTCCATGGGCTACGGGAGAAATCCAAACTCGTACAGGGCGCGATAGGGTAAGTGACATGGCACAACTAGACAATGCCAGGGTAGATATACCAATTAGGCTTCCGAATCGGTGGTAACGCGTAGCAACTACTACCGCCCACCTCGAGCCACACCTTCAAAATCTAAAGAGCCCAAATCAATCGCAAAGTAATAGAATGGTATCGAAGGAGTGTGTCGGATAAAAGGTGCTACCTTCTTAGCCCATCAGTCACTCCTGTTTTAGCCACCTTATGCCAACTCACGGGAGTCGGGTCCACGTACATACCTTAAAGTAAACGCCGCCACCATCCGACTTCATTCTGGAATCTCCACAGTGTACAACCAACCGTATGCCTTGAAACTCAACCACCAACCGTTATTATAACACCTCGGTCTTTTCAAAATAGTTTATACTTTAAAACCAAATATCATTGCCTTTCCAAATCAAATCAATGCGATATCATTTTCGTTTCAAATATATCGTTTTCTAAAATCATAACATTTTCAAAGTTATAACATTTCGAAATTAAAACATTTGAATATTACCTTGAAACTCATAATTTTGAAACATAACTTCCACCACTTAAATGGTTTAAATATTTAAAATACTTTATATAATAAAATAGCCTCTTCAATTCCCAAATTAATTCCCAAATCATAAACTTCAATTCTATCCAGCTTCCAGATAAATTATTCCAAATATATCGATTTCAAAACAAATTTGATCCACAAAAAATAAACCATTCTAAATTCAATATATTTCCAACTTTAAATATTCAACAATTTCACAACTGAGTTTGGAAATTTCATATATACATATCAAATTCAATTTTCTAATATTTAGTTTTGAATATTTTACTTAATAAATCCATTATCATTTAAATAAATCCTAAATTACAAAAAACTAAATATTTCCTTTAATTTATTTATACTTGAAATACTCCTTTAATTCACCTTAACCCAAAAATCAAGTTATAATAATCATACCTTTTTAAAATTTCCAATTTGATAAATTTCACATCAACTTATTTGAGCTAATTCTTAAATAAATTCAATTTCAAATAAATTTCCAATTAATCTTCTAACCTTAATTTATTTAAATCATTATAAACTTTATATATTAACATATAATTTAAATACATAACCGTATTGTCTTCCATAAGTCAAACTTTATGATTAAACTTATTTTATATTAAAACAAATTATACATAGTTCAAAATCAAGAATAAAATAACATTATATAATATCGGAAATTAATATTTATATAAAAGTATATATTTCTTTACAAAACCATGGTAACCAGTTCAAAATATTTATATATAGACCAGCGGTGTCCATATATAGTTTTCTATCCTGTGGTCAAGTAATACGGATATTTATCATTCCAATCAGCAATTTAAATTTATATACGGGTATATATCATTTCAACCCGCAATCCCAAATTCAATTCAATGAAAATCGCTTGGGTCTATCATTTCAACTTATAACGATTTTCACCTATTCTAAAGTCCATTCGGGTATATATCATTTTAACCCATAGTGAATTCTATACTAACAGAGAACTTGCAGAGTGATAAAAGATATAAAAATATACAGGCATATCATCAATATAAATAACAGATAATGGTATCAGATGCCACAGGGGAACATACACAGATAACAACATATATATAACAATGTAAATAACTAACATCAACATATTTCAATTGTCATTTCAATTGAAATCAAATTTAATAAATATAAGAACGTTGATCGTGAGTGGTTGCTCACCTTTCGAGGTTAGAGGAATTTGACACAGAAATAAACTACGTATCCAGAGAAAAGTGAGATGGGAACGAATTTGAAGAAGAAACAGGCACGACGAACAAAGTTAATAAATAGGAATTAACGAAGTCAAATCTGAAAGGCATCGATGAAGATAAATGGTATGAATGAACTTATATGTACAACTTTTACATAAAATCATATTTTATATTTCAAACACATATTAAATTAAATATATGTATTTCAAAATTATTGTTTCAAATTAAACACATATATTAACTTCAACATATATACATCACATAATTTGGGATAACTACTTATATATATAGCTAATATATAACTTACCATTAAAGATGATATAAAATTGTCAAACACAACCTATGAAACAAAGACTTAAATATAAACAGCAGTTTGCACATTATGTATATAACTTATCTGAATACAATATTAATTTATATTACTATAATATCTATAATTTTATATAAATAAAATAATACAAATAAAACTGATATGTTTATATGAATAAACAGTTGCATATATCACTTTATAAAACCAATGTAATACTAACATAACTGTAGCCCTTATACTGCATGCATATACATATAACACGTGCCTTCATCTAGTATATAATTTCAAACTATTATAAAAAGCTCTCTATATAACAAACTTACATATAAAATATATAGACAAAAGCATAGATTCACATATATAATATATACATGTCCTTCAAATCAGAAGTTATAAAACCCATATACTATAACACATATACAGTTAGACATATATACACATAATGTATATTGATCATATTTCTCTATCCTATATGAACAACCCCATCCAAATCACTATCTATAATCATACATTTACATAACTTAAAATATATGTAGTAGCAACTCCTTATAATATAACATATATATAATACTACAAACTATAACCTGTTCAACCAACATATTACATATATAATACCATAACGTATATATCCTAGTATAAAACGCAGGCTCGAATATGTATCCAAAACAAGCGTCAAACTAAATATTATTTACAAACACACACACACACACACACACACACACACACATATATATATATATTGAAAGAAAAATGTATACATAAATTATATATTATACGCAAACATGTTATAAAGTTATATAATAGAAAAAACTAAGCTCGTGTATATATATATAAGCTACATATAAACAATGTATACATCACATAATATACATTTTACACAATACCTGCATACGTGCCAGAGCGATGGGAAGCGTAGCATTGAGGGGAAGAGGGTTTTGAAGCATATAGATAAATATAAACCAAGTACAGATCCAAAAGAAAAGAGGAGAGAAGACATGCAAGTTAGAGGGCGTGAAGAATGCATACTACAATTTGTGATTATGTGCTATCACCTCCTTTGTTTCCTTTCTCCACTTGCTTAAATTTCTTTTTCTAAACATAGCCGAACGGATAAAGAGCAAAAAAAATAGAGGAAGAAGAAAAGAAAATATGTCAAGGATGCGAACAAGATGAGAGCAACTTATGTATTAATTTTTTTTCAGAAGCATAGGGAAGTTGAAAGGCAAAGAAACGAACCGAAACTGTATTAAATTGGAATGGAAATAGGAAAAGTTAGCAATAAATTTGAAGAACATAAAAGGTTGGTGCCTGTTGGATGGATAGTGGATAAGCGAAAGGTCATCTGGAAATTAAAAGTGAAAAAATGGAACAGATACGGTTAACCATTTTGCGATTTTCACCGTGTATCGAATGCCAAATCACAAGAGTGAATAAATTATGGAGGTCAGCATGACAGACGATTAAAATGGTATACAGGTATTAGTGGTACGACAATCCGATCAAAAGTCGATAATCGGTACTGATATACGTTGTTATTCCGTACGGAAAAATCCAAACGGAGCTAAAAACGTCCAAATTTCACGAAACAAATTTTGCAGTCTGATTCAGAGTGTTCTAGATAAATTTTCTCATGTTGACATATTTAGATTTCAGAAAACTTTCAAATTCAACTGTTATTTTGTCGAAAATAAGATCGACGGAGCAATAAGAGTCAAAATTTTAAGAAACTAAATGTGATGTCTTGCTCAGCAGATGATTTTCAATTTTTCTATTGAAAAATATTCAGGTTTGGGTGACATTTAATTATCATCATATATTAAGTGATATAGATTTAAATAAAATAACGCTAGAAAAATAAACTTTCATATTTTTTGATGAAAATTTACCAGTGGCTATGTTTAAATAGACGTATTCCAAATATCAAATTTTTATTTCAAAATTTTATTATTTAAAATTTCATACAAATTCAACTAATTAAATAAATTAAACAAATAAAATTATTAAAAATTATTGGGTCGTTACACTCTCTCCCACTCAAAACTTTTCGTCCCCGAAAAGGAAGGAGGTAGGAGAATAGAAACAACCAAAAAGAAAATGGATGAAAAAAAGTAAAACAATTAGTTCAAACCATCTAAATTTCAATTTGCCTTAATTAATACTCAATATTTGATTTAAAATTCAAGGTATTTCAATAAGTTGATTTAATTTCAATTTATTAATATTTGATACCAATAAATTTCTTCAAAACAAAATTTTATTTAATTCGTCCTATTTACTATTTAATCATCTTATTATTCTGTTTATCTCTACTAACATTTTATAATTAAAAGTGAAGTGTACAACACCTATTACAATCACTCAATTTTTATTTATAAAATTATTAATCATCATTCTACATTGTAAATTATTCAATTACATTTTCAACTTCTGAATGATTTAGGTAAGTTATATTGGAATGTAATTGGGTATTATACAAGTAAAATTTTCTACTTCAATTACTTTAAATATTTATTCAAAATTCTAACTTCATTTTATAATTGAAAACATCTTTTAACATAAATTTAAGAATTAAATTTCCGATTTCACTTCAAACCATTGGAGATAAATATACAAATATATATACAAGTCAAATCAAGTCTATAAATATATACTTGTAATATAAATCAAGTCATACTTCAGCAATCCAACTCAATTTAATTTCCAACATAATAGTGTAGCAAGGCTACAGAATGGTCTTTCCACTTCGAAACTCGAAAATGAATGTCGATGATGCGGCCGTCATCACCGAAATTATTTTCCAACGACAATGGTGGAGAGCACCGATTTAAACATTTTAAATTCTTTGAAATGATTTCTATTTGAAAATATTTTAAATACTATACATTTTAAAACTTTAAAATCAAACTTTGAAATCACCGGAAATTAAATTCTCAAATTCTAATTTAAATCCATTTCAATTCCAAATTAAAATTTTAAACCATGTTCTATAATTTAATTTATTTATCATATAGGAATAGTCAATGGTTTACAAAACAATAAATAAAAATCAAATATTACCATTTTTTAACCCATTCATTTAACAATTTAGAAAATTTACTTATATATAATATAATCACACAAATTTATTTTATTTACCAAATTTGAAAACAATATTGTGTCAATTTGCTCTGCTCAACTGTTTTGGAAATCCTACCGATAGCGTTGATCAGACGAATCGATCGAAAACCCAAATCAACATCAACAACTCAAACAACACAATATATGTATAAACATTTTTAACATTAATTCACAAATACACATCCTCGCTCGACGATACAAGAATGGATTTCAAAGCAAGGATAGAGATTCAAATTTGATGGACTCAAATCAAAGAGAATTTTGATTCAAAGATAGGCTCGAAACAAAGATAAGATGATCTAAATAACAAATAGGAAGATGGATAAGTTTATATAAATTGCGGGCAACCTTAACGGGTCGACTGTGACTTTAAGAATATGATCGATGCAGAATTCTGAGGTAAATCTACAACCGATCTCAACAGATAGAATTCAGCATAACCAGAGATGTCAGCATCTAAACCGAGGATATTTGGTGAATCGATGCTATTGTAAAGGAGTTTCACCCTTTACAAAACATATCGTAGAGCTATGGGATGCTCTAGAATTCAGAAGAATATGAATAGTGAGGGACAAGAATGGATTTTGAAACCGAGGGAACGTTCCAAAATTCAAAGGAAATTCAAGTCAATGAGGAAAGAATTCAAGCTTGATGAAACTGATTCCGAAATTAAATTTACCATACATGCTAAGTTTGCCTAGAGCCAAAGCTTTGATATCAACTATAACGACACGATATTTTCAACCATTCGCATCCATACATGTCGGATTTGAATTGCTCAAAATACCAGATTGTTAATTTATATTTGGCAAAACTCAACATATACAGTAAATAAATAAATCACAAAATCGAAGACACGGAGTAATGTACAATATGCAGCGGAAATAGAAGAATAGTAGTTCATGAAGCTACTATATATAACAGAGTTAAACAAGATACAACAGAAGTCTCGAATAAATAGTTAAATACAAGATCAGAATACATTACTAGAATCAACTAAATATCTGAAAGTTGGATAAATAGCTGGATCTCCAAGCAAAGGTCCAAATCCAAAGGTGAGTTTCAAAAGCTGTATCACTCAGTCTAACCCGAGCGTAAAGCAGAACACAAAGCACTCGAGTCAGGATTAACATTCTTATATCAATAAATCTAACTCAAGTAAAATAACAATTGAAATACAAGTAACTTAAAGGATGTTTGGGATAACCATCCTCTAAGGATCCGTTAAACTACCTACTATGTAGTAATATACGCTATTATAATAATGTCTATAGTAAAATAAATTTACTTTTAAATAGCATTAAGGAGTGACCAAATATTCCCCTTAATAAGTAATAGTCCCTGTAGTCCATCCAGTACCATAATACCTCCTGGTCGGGAGGCTACTAAAGGGTACTCCACCGGCTACGGGAGAAATCCAAACTCCTACAAGACACGGTAGGGTAGGTGACACGGCACAGTTAGGCAATGCCAGAGTAGATATACCAATTACGCTTCCGAACCGGTGGTAACGCGTAGCAGCTACTACCGCCCACCTCGAGCCACACCCCTAAAATCAGAAGGGCCCAAATCAATCACAGAGTAATAGAATGGTATCGAAGGAGTGTGTCTGATAAAAGGTGTTACCTTCTTAGCCCGTCAATTGCTCCTGTTTTAGCCACCTTATGCCAACTCACGGGAGTCGGGTCCACGTATATACCTTAAAGGAAATGCTGCCACCATCCTACTTCATTCTGGAATCTCCACCGCGTACACGGTTGTTAAGTGGTTTTGGAGTTGGCAGAGACTATGACAACTTTTGATCTAGGTCTCTTCAACAACCAACCGTTATTATAACACCGCGGTCTTTTCAAAATAGTTTATACTTTAAAACCAAATATCATTGCCCTTTCCAAATCAAATCAATGCGATATCATTTTCATTTCAAATATATCCTTTTCTAAAATCATAACACTTTCAAAGTTATAACATTCCGAAATTAAAACATTTGAATATTACCTTGAAACTCATAACTTTGAAACATAACATCCACCACTTAAATGGTTTAAATATTTAAAATACTTTATATAATAAAATGGCCACTTCAATTACCAAATCATAAACTTCAATTCAATCCAGTTTCCAAATAAATTATTCCAAATTATATCGATTTCAAAACAGATTTAATCCACAAAATAAACCATTCCAAATTCAATATATTTCAACTTTAAATATTCAACAATTTCACAACTGAGTTTGGAAATTTCATGTATATATATATATATATATATATCAAATTCAATTTTCTATTATTTAGTTTTGAAATATTTTACTTAATAAATATAATATCATTTAAATAAATCCTAAATTACAAATAACTAAATATTTCCTTCAATTTATTTATACTTGAAGTACTCCTTTAATTCACCTTAACCCAAAAATCAAGTTATAATAATCATACCTTTTTAAAATTTCTAATTTAATAAATTTCACATCAACTTATTTGAGTTAATTCTTAAATAAATTCAATTTCAAATAAATTTTCAATTTATCTTCCAACCTTAATTTATTTAAATCATTATAAACTCTATATATTAACATATAATTTAAATACTTAACCATATTATCTTCCATAAAATCAAACTTTATTATTAAACTTATTTCATTTTAAAACAAATTATACATAGTTCAAAATCAAGAATAAAATAACATTATATAATATCGGAAATCAACATTTATATAAAAGCATATATTTCTTTACAGAACCAAAGAAATCAGTTCAAAATATTTATATATAGAACAGTGGTCTCTATATATAGTTTTCTATTCTATGGTCAAGTAATACGGATATTTATCATTTCAATCCGCAATTTAAATTTATATACGGGTATATATCATTTCAACGTGCAATCCCAAATTAAATTCAATGAAAATCGCTTGGGTCTATCATTTCAACTCATAAAGATTTTCTCCTATTCTAAAGTCCGTTCTGGTATGTATGATTTCAACCCATAGTGAATTCTATACTAACAGGGAACTTGTAGAGTGATAACAGATATAAAAATATACAGGCATATCATCAATATAAATAACAGATAATGGTGTCAGATATCACAGGTGAACAGATATAGATAACAGCATATATATAACAATGTAAATAACTAATAGCAACATATTTCAATTGTCGTTTCAATTGAAATCAAATTTAATAAATATAAGAACGTTGATCGTGAGTGGTTTCTCACCTTCCGAGGTTAGAGGAATTTGACACAGAAATAAACTACGAATCCAAAGCAAAGTGAGATGGGCACGAATTTGATGAAGAAACAGACAGACAGACAAAGCTGATAAATAGGAATTAACGAAGTCAAATTAGAACGGCATCGATGAAGATAAATGGTATACTTATATGTATAACTTTTATATAAAATCATATTTTATATTTCAAACACATATTAAATTAAATATATGTATTTCAAAATTATTGTTTCAAATTAAATATATATATAAACTTCAACATATATACATCACATAATTTGGGATAACTACTTATATATGTATAGCTAATATATAACTTACCATTAAAGATGATATAAAATTGTCAAACACAACCTATGAAACAAAGACTTAAATATAAACAGCAGTTTGCACATTATGTATATAACTTATCTGAATACAATATTAATTTATATTACTATAATATCTATAATTTTATATAAATAAAATAATACAAATAAAACTGATATGTTTATATGAATAAACAGTTGCATATATCACTTTACAAAACCAATGTAATACTAACATAACTGTAGCCCTTATACTGCATGCATATACATATAACACGTGCCTTCATCTAGTATATAATTTCAAACTATTATAAAAAGCTCTCTATATAACAAACTTACATATAAAATATATAGAAAAAAGCATAGATTCAGATATATAATATATACATGTCCTTCAAATTAGAAGTTATAAAACCCTTATACTATCACACATATACAGTTAGACATATATACACGCAATATATATAGATTCATATTTCTCTATCCTATATGAACAACCTCATCCAAATCACTATCTATAAACATATATTTACATATAACTTAAAATATATATAGCAGCAACTCCTTATAATATAACACATATATAATACTACAAACTATAACCTGTTCAACCAACATATTACATATATAATAACTTAACATATATATCCTAGTATAAAACGTAGGCTAACATATGTATCCAGAACAAGCGTCAAACTAAATATTATTTACAAACATATATATGTATATATATATTGAAAGAAAAATGTATACATAACTAATGTATTATACTCAAACATGTTATAAAGTTATATAATAGAAACAACTAAGCTCGTGTGTATATATAAGCTATATATAAACAATGTATACATCACATAATATACACTGTACATAATACCTGCATACGTACTAGAGCGATGGGAAGCACAACAACGAAGGGAAGAGGGTTTTGAAGCATATAGATAAATATAAACCAAGTACAGATCCAAAAGAAAAGGGGAGAGAAGACATGCAAGCTAGAGGGCGTGAAGAAATGCATACCTCAATTTGTGATTATGTGATGTCGCCTCCTTTGTTTCCTTTTGCCACTTGCTTAAATTTTTTTTTGAACATAGTCGAATGGATGAAGAGCAAAGAAAAATAGAGGAAGAAGAAAAGAAAATATACCAGGGACGCGAACAAGATGAGAGCAACTTGTATTAATTTTTTTCATAAGCATAGGGAAGTTGAAAGGCAGAGAAACGAACCGGGACTATATTAAATTGGAATGGAAATAGGAAAAGTTAGCGATAAATTTGAAGAATATAAAGGGTTGGTGCCTGTTGGATGGATAGTGGATAAGCGAAAGGTCATTTTGAAACTAAAAGTGAAAAAATAAAACCGATACGGTTAATTGTTTCGCGATTTTCACCGTGTATCGGATGCTGAATCGCAGGAGCGAATAAACTATGGAGATCAACATGACGAGACGATATAAACGGTATACAGATATTAGTGGTATGACCATCCGATCAAAAATCTATAATCGGTACTGATATACGTTGCTATTTCGTATAGGAAAATCCAAACGGAGCTAGAAACTTTCAAATTTCGCCAAACAAATTTCGCAGTCTGATTTAGAGTGTTCTAAATAAATTTTATCATGTTGACATATTTAGGTTTCGGAAAACTTTTAAATTCAATTGTAATTTCGTCGAAAATAAGATCGACGGAGCAATAACCATCAAAATTTTGAGAAACTAAATGTGACGTCTTGCAAAGAAGATGACTTACAATTTTTCTATTGAAAAATATTCAGGTTTGGGAAAAATTTAATTATCATCAAATATTAACTGATGTAGTTTAAATAAAATAACATTAGAAAAATAAACTTCCATATTTTCTGATGAAAATTTACTAATGGCTATATTTAAATAGACGTATTCCAAATATCAAATTTTTGTTTCAAAATTTTGTTATTTAAAATTTCATAAAAATTCAACTAATTAAATAAATAAAATAAATAAAATAATTAAAAATTACCGGGTCGTTACGAAAAGCACCTTTCTTGTTTTATTAAGGCTTTCGAAGAAGTCGAAACACATGCTTTTGAAAGGGGTCTTCTATTAGTGTTAGAAGGGGTTGCCATTTTATGTCTTAAAAGTGTAGGTTTTCGAATGGGTTCTGTTAGTTACAAAATGATGTTTTCGAAAGCAGTGATTTCGACTTAGTCGAAACCCAGCTATAGTTCTTTTTCCTTTCGAGTTTATTGAAGCCATCAACGCTTTTGAAGGGTTGTCTTTGTTTAAACTTATGCTAAGCCACTTCCTAAATGCTTTCTAAAGGGGTCAAGGGTTTCGAAGGCAATGGCTTAAAAAGGGGGTTTCGATGCTCTCCTTCAAAGTTCTACTTAATTAGTTTAAAGCTTTTGAATGAATGGTTCCTATGCAATCAAGTTTTTCCCAAACACTTGTGTAAAGATAAAAAAGTTTCAAAAGAGATACTTTCATACATATTCACTTTGACCCAAATGATGTTTTGAAAGCAAAACCTAATGGTTTCGAAAGGGTGCTTTCTTTGATTTTGAAGCTATGTTTTAAGGATTATTAAGTAATGTTATTATACTTTCGAAAGGTATATTTTGGTTTCGAAAGAGATTTTGAAAAGATCTTCGAAAGGTTTATATGCATTGTTTTGAAAATAAATTTTCTATGTGTTCGAAGGTGGTTATCCAGGGTTTTCGAAGGTGATGTTTTAAGGTTTCGAAAGCCTTTGTTTTCAAAACCAATAACCGAATCTCATTTTAAAAGAAAACCGTGGCATAAATAAAGTATTTTGAAATGGATTTTTGAAGAAGTTCTCCTTGATTAATGGGTTAAAGGAATTGATTAAGTTTTACATAAAATGATTTCAGGGATATTAAACCACAAGGGTAGGTATTATTATGTTTGCTTCTTCATATATGTATATGAATATATTCATATTGTAATGGACCCATAACTGTTTTTTGGGAAAAGGTAGAACAACCGGTTAGGTTGACCCTGTAGTGAATATCAATTAAATCAACTCATGAATAAGTAGAATGACATCCAGGAGGTCAGGAAGACCAGAGTATAGGATGCTAAAAAATTAAAATAAGATATTGGCACGTGCCAATAGGTTCACAGTAAGCCCATGAAAACTTTGTATAGGAAAAGATATTGGCAGGGGCTAATAGGTTCATAGTAAGCCCAGGAAAACTATGCATAAATGAAGATGTCAAGAAGACGGGTTCATAATTGGCCCATGAAACTATGATTTGATATTGGTAGGGGCCAATAGGTTTATAGTGAACCCATGAAAACTATATTCTAGTTAAGATATTGATAAATGTCAATAGGTTCCTAGTTAACTCTTGAAAACATGGATAAGAGCAAAGATATTGGAGTTACCAATAGGTTCAGGGAGAACCCATGAAATAGTAATGATATTGGCATGGCCAATAGGTTCTTAGTGATCCCATGAAAACTATGTAACTAAACAGGGAGTCTTTAATCATTAAACAGGTTATTAGTAAGCCTATGAAAACTAATAGGTCAATAGTAACCCTAGAAACTATAACCGAGACAGATAGTCAAAATGAACAGGGATGGTAATCCAAAATTGATTTACTTGTTTTGTATATTATCAAATTATCTTGAGATGTTTTAACCATTGTGGATGCAAGAGCACAATATATGATTTTACAAAAGTTTTTAAGATACTAGTGAGGGGAAAACCCGTTCCGCTAAGAGGTGTGGTCTCACTAGATATCTAAATGGTTTGAGATGGTAGACTATTATTCATACCGAGCTTTATGTCTGACTTCAAGTTTATGTTTTCCCCTTAAACACTCTCGGGTAATCAAATCATTTTGAGTAGTTTGAGAGTTGAGGTTTTCAGGTACCTCTTTAGATGAATAAGCTTTGAAGACGTGCAGGAGTCATGATAGCTATCTAGAGTTCTCTTTTATTTTGATTTCGCTGTGTTGTTGTTGTAAAGGTAAAGTTGTTAATTGCCTATATATATACTCTGATCATCCAAAGGGGCAACTTAATATGTCGCACTTGGCGTAAGTTGTAATAAATATATTTTCTTTGAACGTGATTCTCGTATTGGGATTATGTATTGAATTTTAAACGTTTTGAATGGAATGCGGAACATGTTTGATGTTTTAAATTTTTTCCATATTCATGTGTTTCTATGTATGAGTGTATCTAACATTACCATATTTGGTCGCGAGGATTAAACCTATGGATGTTGAAGCATATAGCCGTTAGTTTTGGTCCTCCAAGTAGGGGATGTTACAAGTTGGTATCAAAACATAAATTTGAAACTTAAAATAAGTTTAAACCTATAAGGTTTTCAAACATAATCCAATGAATCTGAAAATAAGATCGATGTTTGGGTTAACGCTATAGTAACGTACTTGTATTTGATACACACACACACACACACACACATACATACATACATATATGTATGTATGTAAGTATGTATGTATGTATATGTATGTATGTGTGTGTATGTATGTATAAGTAAGTAGTCCCTCTCTCTTAGACCATTCTTTTATATCTTATTAAGGCTCGTATGCAGATTTATGAGAAAGAAGATAGGAAGTAGGAAACGGAAGAGGGAATCTAGGTGGAGGAAGCACCGCTGTAGGATCGATTTCACGCTAGAAGGGGGTGAATAGGGTGACAATATTAATTTTAAAAAATAATTGCGGAAGCTTTTAGAATAATTTCAACACAGATCACAGAATAATAGCAACACAGATAATAGCAGAATAAAATGCAGAAATAGAACGACATAGAATTTACCCAACTTTGGCAAAATCCTGCCTACGTGCTGCCCCCAAGGTTTCTACTAAAAATTAAGTAGTCACACGCTTACACACGTAAATTCGCGACACCCGCTACTGACTAACCTAACTCTACGCTCAAAACCCGGCCACAACTCAGCCACTGAGTTGCGAATTCTCAAACTATGCCACGTAGTTTGTCCCCAAGTCATACGACTAGAAATTACAATGATTTTAAGAAGCAAATTAAAAATGCTTTAAAAACAATAACTAAACCCTAATTTAAACAATTTAAAACCTTATAATAAACAAAGGAAAAAACGGCCCCTTTTCTCCTTTTATAATTTTGCGGCCCGTTCCTTTTGAAATGATGGTGGCTTCTTTGTTCGATCACAATTAGGGCTTTCGTCCTTCAATCCAAATTAGGGTTTTGTTGAAATCTGAAGTAGCCGACTTCGAATGATTAAATAGATGATTCAGTGATCCTCTTCTATCAATCGATTTTTGACTTTTTCCATTTTTACACATACTTGATTTCTGACATGGTCGCTTTGATTTTATTTTGTTCACTGAATTTCTGGCTTCACTTATCATTATCGCTTTGATTTTGTGGCCCTGTGTACTTCGGCTCTTTCCATCTTTGTGTTCATCCCTGAGCATTTTCGATCTGCTATTTGCATTGCATCATTTATGTATGTTGTCACTGCAATATTCAGTTTGTTTGTAATTGATTTGCACTGCTGTTCCTTTACGGCTTCAACTTGATTTTGTTATAACTATTAAAGGATTTGCAGTATTTTATGGTTTGAACCATAACTTGATTACTGCAACTAGTTATATAAGTATATCTGCACATCATGTTGTTTGTAGCTAGTTCACATGACATGTAGCTTTGTGGAGTCTAGTTGCATTCTGGTTTGTAGTCTCACTTCAACCACATTGTCACTGCATGTTGTGTTGTCTGGTCTTCGACATTTCACTGGCTTTTGCTTCTCTCTTGTCATGGCTGGTTTGAAATTGTAGTTTGAATTATGATGAGTTACTAGCTTGCATTGCTTTGTGTATACATTCATTCATGTATGTATGTTATTGCATTGTGAATTGTTGAGTTACTCGCGGCTGTCTGGGCATTGCCTCCATGTATTTCATGTAGTCTGGTTCATATTGTATTATTTGTTGCCAGCTGCCTCTGGTTTCATTTGTTTCAGACCTTCATATGTAGAGGCTGCTCTTGTTCATTCCACTGGTATCACTGGTGCATCACTTGACTTATGCATATGCATCTATGTTGAGTTGAGTTTTGTAATTATAGTCTTTGTACCTTGCTTGTTGTGAGTTTAAAGTTGAAGCAGTCATGTGTACTTTCTGGTTTTGGTTTCTTGATGCGGCTATGCACTGTATATACATGTGCCATTTCATTTTCTTCTCTGGTCTTGTTTATATTGAACTAGTCGACACTCGATTCTTGAGTTTTGGCCATTTGCACCTGTGTTGAATCCAGCTTGTAGCTCGGGTTTGACCTTGTGCTAATTTCATGACTTTATATCGATTTCACTTGTGTCGAACCCGACATGATTTGGGTTTGACCTTGTTCTCACCATTCCCTGTAATATTATCAAATCTATATCGGTGTGCATGGTCTAGTGGCATGTACAGTGATACACTGTGCATGTCACAAATTGTTCGTGTATGATGAATTCAAATTGGATGCTGGATTCATATTGGAATAAAGTTGAAGATAAATACGAGTGTGTGTGATATGTAGTGAGGTCAACTGTAAATGTGAAATTGTGATGTAATTGAATTTATATTGTAATCAAAGTTGTATATGCATAGTGAGAGCTTGAATTTGTACTTTTCAAAAGTTGTAATAAATATTTGTTTGATAAAATTTCTATTTGAATTCAAATTCTGTGTTATTAATTTTTATTCAGCAAATATTTATTTAATCTATGAAAAGTAAAATAGTACATTAACAAATACATTTACATGAATATATATATATATATATATGTTTATTATCATCAAACAAAAATCATAACATATGAATCATAACAGAATCGCATATTCAACAATCTCCCCCTTTTGATGATAACAAAAATATATTTAGGATTTTGAAACATATTAAATGCATTTGATGATTCCACTTGCTCCCCCTATTTTAATGCTTTATCTTTACTAAAACTCCCCCTTCTTATATGCATAGTAGTATAAAATTTATTTGCCAAAATCCAACATTTCCCTCCCCCTTTCGTTATCAGCAAAAGAGTAAAAGTGTCATGAAATAGAGATAAGGTGATAGATAGTAATATAACAATAAAACTCAATCGACTATAAATATGTAATTTAAATAGAAAATCAAACAAAAAATCATAACTATTCTTGTTAGGTGCATATTCCATTTTTAGAGGATGATGGGAATGATGTTATCATAAAATCATATATTTATGTCGAGTTGTGGTATATATTATCCAGGAATTTGAATTTCTACTAACCATGCATAACCGTTAGGACTTTTAAATGAGGTTAGTAGTATTCCAAATTTTTTTAAAAAAAAATGAATTCAAGTATCTTTTAACCACGCATAACCTTGAGGACTTTTAAATGGGATTAGAATCAACTTGTTTATTTAATAAATTAATTTTGAAATGCGTTCCATACATGCATAACCGTGAGGACTTTTAAATGAGCATGGAAGCACATATCAAATTCCAAGTAATTCGCTCATGCATAACCGTGAGGACTTTTAAATGAGAGTGAATACTTTGGATTTTATAAAATAAAAAACGAATGATTCCTGATTATGATACCACATATCGACAAACTATATTGAATTTTTGATAAGCGATGGTCGATAGAAATATGATAGAATTAGAAATGGTCATAGAATCTTTGCCAAACAAAAATTTTTATAACTCTTGTTTGAATTTCTAAGGAAATTTATTAAGTATACTGTATTGAGAAAAAATGTACGATTACTATCACCTCTTATCATTTTTCAGTCACTATTTACCTTTTTGATAATTAGTAGGGGAATAGATTTGTTAAATAGGCAATCAAATTTCTAAAACACCTAAACTGAGACGTAGTTTGCAGAAACTATTTTCTGGTAGTGGTTTTGTAAAGATGTTTGCCAATTGAGAATCAGTTGAAATAAAATTTATGCTGATATTTTCTTTGGAAATATGATCTTGAATAAAATGATGCCTAACATCTATATGTTTTGTCCGTGAGTGATGCACAGGGTTATTTGTGAGGTCAATTGCGCTTTTACTATCACACATTAGTGGTACACATTTAAAATTTAGACCATAGTCTTGCAAAGTCTGTATCATCCATAAGATTTGAGCAGAGCAACCGCTTAGAGCAATATACTCTGCCTCTGTGGTGGATAATGCAATACAATTTTGTTTTCTGCTTGACCATACAACTAATGAATGTCCAAACATAAAACATGCCCCACTAGTACTTTTTCTATCAACTAAATTTCCAACATAATCAGCATCTGAAAAACCTTTTAATTCAAAGTTATCGTTTGTTGGATACCAAAGACCAAACCGTAGGGTATGCAACAAATATCTTATAATTCTTTTAACAGCTTTTAAATGAGATTCTTTTGGGTTAGATTGAAAACGTGCACACAAGCAGGCAAAAAACATGATGTCAGGTCTAGAAGCAGTAAGATAAAGGAGTGATTCAATCATACCTCTGAACTGCTTTTGATCAACTGTCTTACCTTTTTCATCCTTGTCAAGTTTAATTGTTGTACTCATGGGGGTTCTTGCTGGTTTAGCATCTTTCAATCCAAATTTGTTGACAAGCTCCCTAATATATTTTGTTTGAGAAATGAATGTGCCTTTATCGCTTTGTTTGATTTGAAATCCTAAAAAGAACCTTAACTCTCCAACCAAGCTCATTTCAAACTTTTCCTGCATGACCTTTTCAAATTTCTCATACAATAACTTGTTAGTAGCACCACAAATGATGTCATCAACATATATTTGAACAATCAAATATCATCGTTTTCATGCAACAGAAATAGTGTGGTGTCTACACATCCCTTTTTGAACCCATTTTCAAGGAGATAAGAACTAAGACATTCATACCAAGCTCTAGGAGCTTGTTTTAATCCATATAATGCCTTTTTTAGTTTATATACATGGTTTGGATATTCATGACTTTCAAAACCTTTTGGTTGTTCAACAAACACATCTTCTTTTAAAATTTCATCAAGAAAAGCACTCTTAATGTCCATTTGTCTTAGTTTAAATCCTTTGTAGCAAGCAAAAGCTAATAATATTCTAATTGATTCTAGTCTAGCTACAGGTGCTAAAGTTTCATCAAAGTCAACTCCTTCAATTTGATAGAATCCTTTAGCGACTAGTCTAGCTTTATTTCTAATTACATTTCCAGATTCATCGTATTTATTTTTAAAAATCCATTTTGTTCCTATAACTGGATAATCCTTAGGTCTAGGTGCTAGACTTCAAACATTATTTCGTTCAAATTGATTTAGCTCTTCTTGCATGGCCGTAAACCAGTTTTCATCATTAAGAGCTGAATCTATGTTATTTGGTTCTATTTCTGAAATAAATCCACTGTATAAGCACAGATCACATAGATTTCTAAAGGGGGAACGAGTTTGTATACCTGCTATAGGGTTTCCAATTACCAATTCTGGAGGATGGTTTGCTTTGAATTTCAGTTTTTCTGGATCTAGATTCCTTTGGATTTCTTTAGTTGTGGCATTTCTTTGATATCAGCAGTTTCTTTTGGTTCTTCATGCTCATATTTTTCCTTCTCCTCTTTAACATTGCTTTTGGATGTTTCCTGATCATCAATGCCTTCATCAAATTTCACATTGATTGACTCCATGATTGTTTTAGTCTTTTTGTTGTAGACTCTATAAGCTTTGCTTCTCGAAGAGTATCCCATGAAGATGCCCTCATCAGCTTTTGCTTCAAATTTTCCTAATTGATCACCTGTATTGAGAATATAGCAAGAACATCCAAACACTTTGAAGTAAGCAATGTTTGGTTTATTGTCGAACCATAGCTCATAGGGGGTTTTGTTAAGAATCGGTCTAATCATAACTCTATTCATTACATAACATGCTGTATTTACTACTTCTGCCCAAAAATGCAAAGGTAGTTCATACTCATTTATCATAGACCTAGCCAACTCTTGCAAAGTTCGATTCTTTCTCTCAACTACCCCATTTTGTTGTGGAGTACGTGGTGCAGAGAATTCATGTTTGATTCCATTTTCATCACAAAAAATTTCAAATACATAATTTTCAAATTCTCCACCATGATCACTTCTTAGTGAAATAATAGAAACTTGATTTTCATTTTGGACTAATTTTATGAAATTCTTGAAGTATGAAAATGTTTCTAATTTCTTAGCTAAGAAATATACCCAGTATATCTTAAGTAATCATCAACTATTACAAAACAATATTTCTTACCTCCTAAGCTAGCGATGTCGTTAGGTCCAAAAAGATCCATATGAACTAGTTCAAGCAATCTAGAAGTGCTTACACTATTTTTGGCATGAAATGATGATTTTTTAAGTTTTCCCAAAGTGCATGCTTTACAAATGTTTTCTGTTTCAAACTCATGTGTAGGCAACCCTCTTACCAAATTTTTCCTTTTTAATTTGTTTAGCAAGTTCATACTAGCATGCCCTAAACGTCGATGCCATAAATTTACTTCTATATCCTTAGCTACCAAACATTTAGAGAGGGTGAGATCATCAAAAGATAGAGAATATATATTACCTTTCCTCTTACCTGAAAATAAGATTTCTTTTGATGATTTGTCAACAATTTTGCACAAGTCAGAGTCAAAAATAACATTCATACCTTTATCACATAGCTGGCTAATTGATATCAAGTTGTGGTGCAGATTTTCAACATACAGTACATCATTTAAGGTAAATGTATTGTTACCTACTTTACCTTTGCCAACAATTTTACACTTGTCATTGTTACCCATTATGACCCTGCCATCTTTGTACTTTTCTAGGCTAAGGAACTTTGATTTATCGCTTGTCATGTGTCTGGAACAGCCAGAATCCAGATACCATTGCTGTTGTTCCTTAGCCTGCCAGCATACCTACACGAGAAAAGATTTTAGTGACCTATTTGTTTTTATAGGTCCAAATTGTTAGTGGCAGAATATTTTGAAATATAATTTAGTGGAGACTCAAAACTATTTATATATGTTCCTTTTGGCACCCAAATTTGTTTTACTTTGAGAGATTTTATATTTTTGTGCCTCTTGGAACCCAAATCGGTATTGTCTTCACATGTTTGGGTTTATACCAACAACTATTTTGATTGTGTCCAAATTTTCTACAAATTGTGCACAATGAATTGACTTGATTAATTTGATTTCCATCATTTTGAAATTTGTTATATCCAAGTCCTTGCCTAAATATATTAATAGTTTGTTTCCCTAATAGCATATTCAATGATTTTTCTCCTTTTGAAAATTTATCTAAAGTTGTTGATAGTTGTAGGACTTGGGTTTTGAGAGATTCATTTTCGTTTAATAGTTGTGTGCACTTTTTAATAGAATTTTCTCTTCTTGTGGTTTCACTTTCTTTCAAAAACAGGATTTCGTTTTCAAGCGATTTAATTTTGTTTTCTTATTTTTTAATCTCTTCTTTGAATGTTGGACACTTATCACACTTAGGGATTCTGCTTTGATAGGTTTCAACTAATTGGTCAAGTTGTTTATTTAAATCAATCAAAGTATCCTTTTGTGATTCAAGTTTGGCATACTTTTCCGAAGTCGTTCAAAATAGCCATTTACTTTGTGAAAATATATAAGTAATTCTGAATGTGAAAGTTTTGATACCTCACTTGGCTCGTCATCATCACTGTCAGTTACTTCACCATGAAGACATAGATTTTCTCTTTCACTCTCACTTTCGGTGCTATCACTTTCATCTTTATCAATTTCATCCCAAGTAGCCGCAAAACTTCTCCTCTTCAGTTTCTTTCCTTGGTTTGATCGATTTTGAGGACAATTTGGCTTGATATGGCCTGGTTTATTACATTTGTGGCAGGTGATCTCTTTTTTTTCTAAACTGTCTAGTACTTTGTTTATTCTACTCTTAACTTGATGATTTTTGGTCGGATTGCCATATTTGCGATTCCACTTTTTGAATCTCTTTATTAATATTGCTAATTCAGCTTCACCATCCTCATCATCATCATCTTCATTTTCAGTTGTTCCTTTGAGAGCAATTGATTTCTTTCGAGTATCGCCTCCTTCTCGTTCTTCCTTGAATTTTATTTCTAGCTCATAAGCGGTGAGATTTCCAATGAGCTCTTCCACCTTGATTTGTTTCAAATCCTTTGATTCTTGAATAGCTGTGACTTTAGCTTTAAAGCTTCGTGGAAGAACTCTGAGGATTTTTCGGACTATCCCCAACTCTGTGTATGATTTTCCAAGAGCCTTTGATTTGTATACTATATTGGCAAGTCGTCCATACATCTCTTTGACATTTTCTTCTTTTGCCATTGTGAAATTCTCGTATCCGCTGCTTAACATGGCAAGGCAGGATTCTTTGACTTGAGATGTTCCTTCGTGGGTTGCTTCGAGCGTGTGCCATATTTCCTACGTAGTTAGACAATGTGAGACACGATTAAATTCAAATTGATCCAATGAACAAATAATAGAATTCATAGCTTTAGCATTAGCATTTTGTAATTTATTTTCTAGCTCTGTCCATTGATCCATCGGTTTATCTATTTCCTGATTGTCTACCATTACAGTTGGTGCTCTATAATTGTCTCAATAATGTTCCAAGACTCAATGGTTTTGAGAAAAAATTTCATTCTATTTTTCCAGTAGGCATATTCACCATTGAACATTGGTGGTCTAACTATGGAATGACCCTCAGCAAAAGCATTATTAAAAGAAGCCATTTTAAAAATTCAACTTTTTAAAACAAAAATTGATTTTTGAAAAAAAACCGACTTCTATTCCTAGCTCTGATACCACTTGTAGGATCGATTTCACCCTAGAGGGGGGTGAATAGGGTGACAGTATTAATTTTAAAAATTAATTGCGGAGTCTTTTAGAATAATTTCAACACAGATCACAGAATAATAGCAGCACGGATAATAGCAGAATAAAATGCAGAAATAGAACGACATAGAATTTACCCAGCTTCGGCAAAACCCTGCCTATGTGATACCCCCTAGGTTTCTACTAGAAATTAAGTAGTCACATGCTTACACATGTAAACTCGCGACACCCGCTACTAACTAAGCTAACTCTACGCTCAAAATCCTGCCACAACTCAGCCACTGAGTTGCGAATTCTCAAACTACGCCATGTAGTTTGTCCCCTAGTCATACGACTAGAAATTACAACAATTTTAAGAAGGAAATTAAAAATGCTTTAAAAACAATAACTAAACCCTAATTTAAACAATTTAAACCCTTATAATAAACAAAGGAAAAAACGGCCCCTTTTCTCCTTTTATAATTTTGCGGCCCGTTCCTTTTGAGACGATGGCGGTTTCTTTGTTCAATCACAATTAGGGCTTTCGTCCTTCAATCCAAATTAGGGTTTTGTTGAAATCTGAAGTAGCCGATTTCGAATGATTTAATGGATGATTCAGTGATCCTCTTCTGTCAATCGATTGTCTCTGTTATTTTCTTCAACTGCTTCGAATTTTATCGAATTCGAGAAGGCCTTGGTATGTAATTTATGCTCCTTTTGCTTTTCTGTTTGTATGCTTGAATTCGATGATCAGAGAACTACCGATGATGTTGCTTATATATAATTCGATGCCCTTGAATTTTTTTTCGTATTCACTTGATTGAATTCGTCACTTGAGTATTCTTGGCCATTTGATTTTGTTTTAACGCTTTGGATATTTCTGACTTGTTCATATCGTATCTTTCCCTTACTTCACTGTCACGGTTTTAGCTTGAAACTGTTCGATCCTTCCCTGATCGTTACGGTGGCTACTTTCCTTTTTTATTTGGATTTGATTTTTGACTTTTTCCATATTTACACATACTTGATTTCTGACATGGTTCATGAGGACTCTGGTCGTTTGAATTTATTTTGTTCACTGAGTTTCTGGCTTCACTGATCATTATCGCTTTGATTTTGTGGCCCCTGTGTACTTCGGCACTGGCCATCTTTGTGTTCATCCCTGAGCATTTTCGATCTGCTGTTTGCATTGCATAATTCATGTATGTTTTCACTGCAATATTCAGTTTGGTTGTAATTGATTTGCACTGCTGTTCCTTCACGGCTTCAACTTGATTTTGTTATAACTATTAAAGGCTTTGTAGTATTTTATGGTTTGAACCATAACTTGATTACTGCAACTAGTTATATAAGTATATCTACACATCATGTTGTTTGTAGCTAGTTCACATGACATGTAGCTTTGTGGAGTCTGGTTGCATTCTGGTTTGTAGTCTCACTTCAACCACATTGTCACTGTATGTTGTGTTGTCTGGTCTTCGACATTTCACTGGCTTTGGCTTCTCTCTTGTCATGGCTAGTTTGAAATTGTAGTTTGAATTATGATGAGTTACTAGCTTGCATTGCTTTGTGTATACATTCATTCATGTATGTATGTTATTGCATTGTGAATTGTTGAGTTACTTGCGGCTGTTTGGGCATCGCCTCCATGTATTTCATGTAGTCTGGTTCATATTGTATTATTTGTTGCCAGCTGCCTCTGGTTTCATTTGTTTCAGACCTTCATATGTAGAGGCTGCTCTTGTTCATTCCACTGGTATCACTGGTGCATCACTTGACTTGTGCATATGCATCTATGTTGAGTTGGGTTTTGTAATTGTAGTCTTTGTACCTTGCTTGTTGTGAGTTTGAAGTTGAAGCAGTCATGTGTACTTTCTGGTTTTGGTTTCTTGATGAGACTATGCACTGTATATACATGTGCCATTTCATTTTCTTCTCTAGTCTTATTTATATTGAACTAGTCGACACTTGATTCTTGAGTTTTGGCCATTTGCACCTGTGTTGAATCCAGCTTGTAGCTCGGGTTTGACCTTGTGCTAATTTCATGACTTTATATTTATTTCACTTATGTTGAACCTGGCATGATTTGGGTTTGACCTTGTGCTCACCTTTCCCTGTAATATTATCAAGTGTATATCGGTGTGCACGATCTAGTGGCATGTACAGTGATACACTGTGCATGTTACAAATTGTTCGTGTATGATGAATTCAAATTTAAATGATGACGAACAATCCAAATAACTGAGGCAAATATTATTTTCAAAATCCATATTTTGTTTTATACTACAAAAATATTTCCTTTTCAATTTTACTGCATCAACTGTAAATGTGAAATTGTGAAATTGTGATGTATTTGTGATGTAATTGAATTTATATTATAATCAAAGTTGTATATGTATAGTTAGAGCTTGAATTTGTACTATTAAAAAATCGTAATAAATATTTGTATGAATAAAATTTCTGTTTGAATTCAAATTCTGTGTTATTAATTTTTATTCAGAAAGTACTTATTTAATCTATGAAAAATAAAATAGTACATTAACAAATACATTTACATGAATATATATATATATGTTTATTATCATCAAACAAAAATCATAACATATGAATCATAACAGAATCGCATATTCAACAGCCGCCACCAATGGAAATGCTCGACCCACCAGGAGGAACCCTGGTCGATAGGCTCATGCTGACCAAAATGCTTATGCCAATGTGGATGCTGAAAATCCACCAGTAGATATAGGGGCGATGTATCAGTTCTTCGTCAATATGGTGCAAATAGAAGGTAGTGCTGAAGTTGTTGGTAATGTTGGAGGATTTAATCATGTGGTTGTAGTTGGGAATAATTATGCTAAGCTAAGCAGAGATTACACCATTCTTGGTGGAAAACCGTTTATGGAAACAGAGGATGCCATAGAATTTGAGGATTGGCTGTTACATTGTGAAAGAATCTTTGCTGATTTGGGTTTGGATGATGCACAGAAGAGGAGGTTGGCCTATAGACAGTTTCATAGGGAAGCACTTCAATAGTTGAATAGTAACGCTACCGAGGTTCCAAAGGAGGAGTTGATTTGGGCAGATTTTAAAGGGATATTTGAATAGAGGTTTTCATCTGAAGTTGCTAAGTCAGCATTACTGAGAAAGTTTATGGATTTGGTGCAGGGAGAGAGGTCGGCGATCGAGTATGCTACTAAGTTTGATGAGTTATTATGATATGGACATGCTACTATAGACACTAACATCAGGAGAAATGAGAGATTCAATTGGGGATTGAGACCTGAGCTTGCTAAGGCGACCCTGACTCATATCAGTGATCCTTGAAATGTGGTTGTGGAGATGGCAATTGAGGATATGCTTGCTATTTGTGCTAGAGAGAAGCTAGTTGAAACACAGTATTCTCAGGGAAAGAAGAGGAATTTCTTTAAGAAGAAGGGAGCCTAGAAGAGCGATGCTGCCAATAAGGCAAGACTGATTTAGTTTGCTTCAAATGTGACAAGAAGGGTCATTGTGCAAATAAGTGCCGGTCAGGCAAGGAGAAGAAGGCTACAGGTAAGAAGAGTGTGAAGTGCTTCAACTATGACCAGGTTAGGCATTATAATAATCAATGTCCAAAACCGATTAGGGCAGACAAGGGAAAAGTTTTTGCGGGTGGTCCATCATCTGCTAAGCAAACTGTAGCTAAAAAAAGAAAGAATTTGATGCAAGGTACATTTTTTATTCAGAGAATACCAGTTAGGATACTATTTGATACCGGTGCGTCACATTCATTTACATCCCCATACCATGTTACTTCCTTAAGAGTTGCAAATCCAATAGGAGGTTATACAACTCTGGGGATGAGATATGACCTGTTAGAACTTGACTTATTAGGTTATAAGTCTGCATATAGTCTGTATGTTTTCGATTTCGTAGATTTCAGAATCATTTTGGGTATGGATTGGATGAGAAAGTATGAGGCTAGGATAGTTTGTCGGGATGGGGAAATATCATTGAGACACCTTGATAGTCATAACCGAATCATATTCTCTGTGCAGAATTCTGACCAAAGTAGTTGTACTTTGTTAAGTGAAATGGAAGTAGGAGAAGTGCTAAGTCATTTCGGATAGTGAGAGAGTTTGCACATGCCTTTGAGCTGGTCACAGGACAACCACTGAAACGAGCTATTGAATATCAGATAGATCTTGTACTAGGAACTGACCTGTGAGTAGACCATCTAGCAGGATGACACCTACTGAGATGAAGGAATTGAAGGTGCAACTAGTGGATCCAGAAGGAAGAAATTTTATTAGACCAAGCAGTTCACCTTGGGAGCGATCGTGGTATTCATGAAGAAAGTAGATGGGTCATTAGGATGTATATCGACTATTGTAAGGCTATCGTGGTATTCGTAAAGAAAGTAGATGGGTCGTTGAGGATGTATATCGACTATTGTGAGTTGAATGAGAGGATGATTAAGAATAAGTATCATTTTCCTGGAATTGATGATCTGTTTGATTAGTTGTGTGGAGCTAGAGTATTTTTCTAGTTGGATTTGGTGATAGGTTTCCATTAGTTAAGAGTGGCAGAGGACAATATTCCTTTGACAACATTGAGAGCTAGGTATGGTTCGTACGAGTGGTTAGTAATGTCATTCGGGTTAACGAATGCATCTGCTTTCTTCGTGGATTTAATGCACCGAGTTTTCTAAGAGTACTTGGATATGTTTGTGCTGGTGTTTGTAAATGACATTTTGGTATATTTCAAGGATGAAAGAGAGCATGAAAATCATCTTAGAGTAGTGCTTGAGACGTTGAGGCAATATCAACTGCAGGCGAAGTTTTCCAAGTGTCATTTTTGGAAGAAAGAAGTTAAGTTTCTTGGTCACGTGGTTTCATAAAAGGGCCTGTCATTCGATCCAGATAAGATCGATGCTGTTAATAATTGGAAGAGATCGGAGACGGTGACTAGGATTAGAAGTTTTTTGGACTTGTTGTCTATTACTGGAGATTCATCAAGGATTTCTCGTGGGTAGCAGCACCTTTGACGAAGCTAACCAGGAATGATGTGAAGTTTGTTTGGTTCAAAAAATGTGAGGAAGCATTCCTTAAGTTAAAGCATTTGTTGACCAATGCACCTATGTTAGTAGTTCCAGATGATAACCAAGGGTCGGTGGTGTATATTAATGTATGTGGAACTGGATTGGGAGTTGTGTTATGCAGAAGGGTAAAGTGATTGTCTATGCTTCACGACATCTTAGACCTCGTGAACTGAGATATCCTACTCTTGATTTGGAGTTGGCTATGGTTATCTTCACATTGAAGATTTGGAGGCATTATCTCTTAGGGGAGAGATTTGATCTGTACACAGATCATAAGTCTTTAAGGTATTTATTCTCTCAAAACGAGTTGAACATGTGACAGCAGAGGTAGTTGGAGTTTTTGGTTGCTTATGATTTTGATACAGAGTATACTCAAGGGCAAAAAAAAATAAGGTAGAGGATGCTCGTAGCAGAAGACAATAGACTGTGGTGTTTGCTATGTTGGCAGAATGGAAAGATTTGGTTGCTCTGACTACTTGTAGTGTGCGGTTAAGATCGGCTGCTAGTTCTTGTCAAAGTACCACTATGTTGTCTTGTTTGGAAATTCGATCATTGTTGATCGAGAGGATTGCTTCTACGCAGAAGGAGGATCCATTATTAGCCGAGAAGATTAGAAGTCTTGAGGATGGAACAAAGATCGATGATCTGAAGGATTTTGGACTTGACCAGAGAGGATGGTTGAGAAAGAAGGGACGATTGTATGTTTCAAATGTCGAAGACCTGAGGAAAGAAGTTCTTAGAGAATGTCATCAGTCCAAGTTTACGATTCATCTTGGAGGGGCCAAGATGTATCAAATATGAAGAGGAGCTTCAATTAGGAAGGTATGAAGAAGGATGTTGGCCTATGGGTTAGATAGTGTGAAAACTATCAACAAGTGAAAGCCGAACATTAGAAGCCGAGTGGATTGCTTCAGCCTTTAGAGATTCCAGTTTGGAAATGGAATTCGATATCCATGGATTTTATAGATGGGTTGCTAAGGTCAAATCGAGGAAATGAAAGGATATGGGTCATAGTGGATAGGTTGACCAAGAGAGCCCATTTCATTCCAGTTAAGTCAAATAGGACAACACCTGTTTTTGCTAAGTTGTTCATGAAGAATAGTTAGACTACATGGGATTCCTAGTAGCATAATCAGTGACAGAGATGCTTTGTTTACTAGCGAATTATGCAAAATGTCTATAGGATGTGATAGGCACTAAGCTCAAGATGAGTACTGTATATCACCCTCGGACGGAGAGAGTCAATAAGAAGGATTTACTAAGAGCTTGTGTATCGAACTTTGGCGGATCTTGGAAAGATCACCTACATTTGGTTGACTTTTCCTACAATAATAATTATCAGACTAGTATGGAAATGGCACCTTTTGGAAGGCCATGCAAATCGCCAACATGTTGGTTGAGACTGGAGACAGATTAGTCTTAGGTCCAGGTTTGGTTAGAGAGGCGTCAGAAAAGATTGAGCTGATTCGAGGAAGGATGAAGGAAGCTCAGTCTAGACAGATGAGTTACACAGATAAGAGGCGTAAAGACCTAGAGTTCTTAGTTGGGTATAAATTTTCATCAAAATGTCATCAATGAAGGGTGTTGTACGGTTCGGGAAGTCGAGGAAATTGGCACTAAGATATGTTGGTCCATTCCAGATTAAACAAAGGATTGGAAAGCTTGCATACAGAGTAGAGTTTCCAAGCAGTATGACAGGTGTCCATAATGTATTTCATGTGTCTCATCTTTGCATGTATATGCATGATCCAGAGGCTACTATTCCTTCGACGGAGTTGGAAGATTTGATAGTAGAGCTAATTAATTTAACTTTTGTTACACAACCGTTCAGGCTGTAGACAGATGAGAAAAGACTGAGGAACAAGACAGTCAAGGTTGTAAAAGTTCAGTGGAGCAACAACTAGAAGCACTGTACTTGGGAGACAGAAGACATGATTAAAGATACTTATCTTGATCTGCTTTAAGGGTATGTTTATATTAGATTTATATAGAAAATTGCTAGTCATGTAAACTAGTATGGCTGTTAGGAGTGGTTACAGATGATTGATATGTTCAGTATTCAGTCCTTACCAAAATTTCGAGGACGAAATATTTTATGGATGGGAGTCTAAAATCCCCCAATTCTTAATAACATTATGCAGGAGATTTAAGTAGAAAAATTAAATAGAATAATGTAAGTATAAAGTGACAAGGGGATTGATATTTGGAAAAAAAATATGCAGACGCCATGCTTAATTAATTAGATGGCCTAAGAACGGCTTGTAGGCTAATTGATTTGCACAAGGGCATATTGGGAATTAGCCGCACTTAAACTCCATAACCCTTACATATATCTATGGCTTGCCATCCACTCCCGTCCATTTTTCACAAAACTTAAAAACGCAAATGTAAGAAGTGGAACCGACCATTGTTAAGGAAGAAAAATTCAAATCAAGCTAAGGAATTAAAGAAGGGGAATAAATCTTAATCTCAGTCCAATCTCCTTATCCTGATCAAGGTGAATAACAATTTATATCATCTCTATTTTTTTATTATCATTTGTTTTCGGGCTTAAAATTACATGCCTTTTTATGATCATTTGGATGATGATATGCTTGGATCACAACATGTTTATAATTTTCACAGTTTTGAGGGTAAAACCAATTATAATTGATTTCGAATGCCATGAGGAATTTATATGATATGTAAAACATGATTTTGGAGTTGGTTTTAATTTTGATAATTTTCCAAGCTGTGGAAAGATTATTATGAATTTCCAAAGGAAAATATGATCAAATTGGGTTAAAAATTTATTTTGATTATTTAAGGAAGAATTTGGATATGAAATTTTGATATGTTTGATAACATGACGAAAGTGAATTTTTGAGGATTTTTCCAAAGAGATTCACTTTGGAAAATAAATTATTTGAGAAGAAGGATTTAAGTGTAACTTTGATTTTGCTTAATCGAAGGGCTTAATTGTTAAATTCCTTGATTTAGATCTGATAATAAGTGGCGGTTATTTTGTAATGAATTTGAAAAGATGTGGCAACCAATCACATGCTTACACACTGGCAGGTTAGTTGGAAAGTGTTTGCTTTAATTGGTATTAAATCGGATTTACGCAGAAAAGTGGGTTCCGCCTCTATTAGAAGCACCTTTAAACTCATAGCTTCCTCCTTTAATCAAGTTGAAACCCCACAAAGCCGAAACCGATACATAAGATATCACTCAGATGGTACGTAGTGGATTGATGGAAGGCGAAAGGCATAATGCCGAAAGCATAGCTTTCGATGGGGTCGAAACTTTAGTTTTACTTTCAAATGAAAAATCACGTGTCTTGTTTTATTAAAGCTTTCGAAGGAGTCGAAACACATGCTTTTGAAAGTGGTTTCCTTTTTATGTCTTGAAAGTATAGGCTTTCGAATGGGTTCCTTTAGTTATAAAATGATGCTTTCGAAAGTAGTGGTTTCGAGTTAATCGAAACCCGGCCATGCTTCTTTTTCCTTTCGAATGTACTAAAGCCGTTAATGCTTTCAAAGGGTTGTCTTTGTTTTAAACTTATGCTAAGCCACTTCCTAAATACTTTCAGAAGGGGTTAAGGGTTTCGAAGGCAGTGGCTTTGAAAGGGGGTTTCGATGCTCTCCTTCGAAGTTCTACTTAATTGGTTTAAAGCCTTCGTATGAATGGTTCTGACGCCATCAATTTTTCCCCAAACACTTGTTTAAATATAAAAGGATTACGAAAGAGGAAATTTCATATATATTCATTTTGACCCAAAAGATGTTTTTAAAGCAAAACCTAAAGGTTTTGAAACGGGTACTTTCTTTGGTTTCGAAGCTATGTTCTAAGGATTATTAAGTAGTCTTTTTATCCTTTATAAAGGTATGTTTTGGTTTCGAAAGAGATGTTGAAAAGAGCTTTGAAAGGTTTATATGCAATGTTTTGAAAAGAAATTTTCTATGCTTTTGAAGAAGGTTATCCAGGGGTTTCGAAAGTTGTTTGAAAGTTCTATTCGTGCTTGAGCTCTGAAACTGAAAGTGATGTTTTAAGGTTTCAAACGCCTTAGTTTTCAAAACAAATAACCCGATCTCATTTTAATGGAAACCATGGCATAAATAAAGTATTTTGAAATGGAGTTTTGAAGAAGTTTTCCTTGATTGATGGGTTAAAGAAATTGACTAAGTTTTATATAAAATGATTTCAAGAATATTAAACCACAAGAGTTGGTATTATTATGCTTGCTTCTTATATATGTATATGAATATATTCACATTGTAATGGACCCATAACTGTAATTTGGAGAAGGGCAGAATATCCAATTAGGTCCTAGTAGTGAATATAAATTAAATTAACTCCTGAATGATTAGAATTATATATAGGATGTCAGAAAGACCAGAGTATAGGATGCTAACATACTAAAGGAAGATATTTGCCGGAGCATAGGTTTACGGTAAGTTCATGAAAATTGTATGTAGGAAAAGATTTTGGTAGGGGCTAATAGGTTCATAGTTAGCCCATAAAAACTATGAATTGATACTAGCAGGGGCCAATAGGTTTATAGTGAACCCATGAAAACTATATCTGCATTAAGATATTGACAGATGTCAATAGGTTCCTAGTTAACCCACGAAAACTAGGATAAGAGGAAAGATATTGGAGTTACCAATAGGTTCAGAGAGAACCCATGAAACAGTAAAGATATTCCCCATGAAAACTAATAGGTTAATAGTAACCCTAGAAACTATAACCGAGACAGATAGTCAAAATGAACGGGGATGGTAATCCAGAATTGATTTACTTGTTTTGCATATTATAAAATTGTTCTGAGATGTTTTAACTATTGTGGATGCAGGAGCACAGTATATGATTTTATAAAGGTTTTAAGATAATTATGAGGGAAAAACCCGTTCTGCTAAGTGGTATGTTCTCACTAGATATCTAAATGGTTTGAGATGGTAGATTATTATCTATATTAGGATTTATGTCTGACTTGAAGTTCATGTTTTCCCCTTAAACTCTCTGGCAATCAAATCATTTTGAGTAGTTTGAGAGTTGAGGTTTTCAGGTACCTCTTTAGGCGAATAAGCTTCCGGAGACGTGCATGACGCATGATAGCTATCTAGAGTTCTCTTTTATTTTGATTCCACTGTGTTGTTGTTGTAAAGGCAAAGTTGTTAAATTGCCTATATTTATATATACTCTGATCATCCATAGGGACATCTTCATACGTCGTACTTGGCGTATATTGTAATAAATATATTTTCTCTGAACGTGCTTCTCGTATTGGGATTGTGTAATGAATTTAAAATATTTTGAAATGGAATATGGAACTTGTTTGATGTTTTAAATTTTTTCCATATTCATGTGTTTTAGTATATCAATATATCTAATATTACCGTATTTGGCCGTCGAGAATTAATAACTTTGGATGACTGCAGCATCCATAGCCGTTAATTTTAGGCCTCCAAGTAAGGGATGTTACAAAATATAACTAACAGATGCAGATGCAGATTTTTGATAATGCCAACCTAATAAATCAACCATTGCTTTATGATTCAACCATGGCTCGAAACATACAGATGCAGATTCACCATTTACTATTACTTTATGCATCAATGTTGTAGTCGAGTCTCTTGACCTTAAAATATGCTTCATAGTACATGAGAAATTATTATATATGGCATTATCAAAAATCTCTGATTTTGTTAGTACTTATGTCGCATCCATAAACTCCACATGTTATCTTTAGCTAGTAAAGTCTATAGGAGTTTTAAGCCTTAAATCTGGTAATAATTTTAAGCTTGTTCCTCCCTCTATTTTCGGCCTACACAATAATTCCCATGATATTTTACGCATTCTGCCCCCTACAAAGAAGAAACCAATACATATCTTTTCAATTTTAGTTAGTACAAATGTTAGTAAATGGTAGATGGTAAATGGTGTGTGTGTGTATATATGTGTGTGCATTTATGTATATAAATTTAATCATTATTTAGTGTAGGTTCAATTTATTCTATATTTAATATTAGAGACTCATATTCCCAACAAGAACATCGATATGTAATTCAAATAAACTAAGAAGCACATGAAATGAATAATAAAAGGGTGTTTATGATCATTGGGATGTACAATCACATAGTATAAATGATATACAATGCCTACAACTAATATAATATCTTCTTAACAAATTTCGCATGTTTATAGGGATATGTACATGCATACATACACCTCCCTACACACATATAACTATATATGTTACTTATAATATATACTTATATATGCATACTTTCGGACACATACACACACACACACACACACATATATATATATAAAATAAAAAAATAGTTTTTTCAAGCTAATGTGATGTATATTTAAATATATATATATAATGGTTGCGCTAAAATTGGTCACAAAAACCCAATTGTCGATGAAAGCACCAATTCAAAGTTACAGATTATAGATGACAAGTATATAGAGAATAGAAAATGAAGATCACTCAGAAAATTAGTAGGAAAGCAGTATAGAACACATAATTTATAGTGGTTCGGCAATCCGGCTAATGACTACTTTGAAGTTGATCACTTTATTGATCTTTTCTTGCTGATGACAATTGATTATAGGGGATTACAATGATGAATTTCAAGTACAACGGTAGCCTTGAAGTGTAAAAATAGATTCGGAATAGTCTGGATGTAGAAGAATCAAAAGTCCCTTTCTGTAGATCCTAGGATGCTATCTATAGGTGTAGGACGCAAATATCTCTCCCAGATCTCGAGAGACCTCTTCTGGCACGTGAGTGGTCCCACGCAATCGATCCCAGGTGATTTCGACTCGATCCGTGATTGATACGAACGAATTTCATATCGACCAAGATTTGATCCAATCGAGTCGAAATTTGGCATGAACATTTCTTAGGTCGTAGTGTGCTCCTGTGAAAATTTCATAGCATTTGGACTTGTGGATTGCGAGTTATGATCGATGCAAATTAGAGGTTTTCATTTTTGATTCATTTTGTATGGATACGGTTCGTATGATCACTTTGACTCGATGTTGGTCATGCGCCTATGAGTTGACGTGGCGCTTGATTTTTGGATCGCTCCACTTTCGATGCCGATTTGACCGAGTCTTCCCAATGTTTACGCCTCGTTCGTATCGACCTAATGGACTCCATTCTTCGTATCGATCCCATGATGCACATTTCGTCTCGATGATCCAACGGCCTTCTCGTATCGATCGAAAAATGGGTGATATTCATATCGATCCATTATGTGCTCTTCGTATCGATCAATGGCCAATCGATACGAAATACGTGGATGGGTGGATCGATACGAAGTACATGGAATGATCGACATGAAGCGGTCAGTGCCCATGGATACGAATTAGCCGGTGGTGATGGATGCGAAGTGGGATGAGCTCGGACCGATAAGAAGTGGAGCATGTTTGATGGATACAAATAGTATATGTTTTGTGGATAAGAACAAGGCCTGTGAATCAATGATACGAATTGCATCGAACCTGATGGATACGAACGAGAATAATGTTTAACTTTGCATCGATCATATCTTGAGCACACGAACTCGGATTGACTCAAAATTTGGAACGATGGCTTCCATAGCTTTGTTTGTCATGTCTTGTCAATTGTAGCTTGATCCGAACTCGGACAAAATTCATCGATATCCATAGTGAACAAGTGTATAACTGGAAATCGAGGAAGACTATCTTTGGTTTCCAATTAATTTTTTGGTGTCAGGGCCTTGCTAAATGGCGGGATAACACTTTCCCTTCAAAACATGCCTTATGGTAGGAAGGTGTGTTTTATGCCATAAGCTGGATGCTCATATTCTGCTGATGACCTATAAAAGAGATTGATAGTCTTACCTGACTTTGAATGACGATCATTCGAGATCGTATGTCATTTGAGGTGGTATGTGATCGTTCGCGGTTGGACGCCATTCACGGTGAATGGTGACCGTTCGCGGTCGAGGTGACGTTTGAGGCGATTTGTGATTGTTCGTGATCGAGTGCCGTTCGAGGCGAATTATGACCGTCCGCGGTCGAGTGCCATTCGAGGCGAGTTGTGACCGTCCGCGGTCGAGTGCCGTTCGAGGTGAATTGTGACCGTTCACGGTCGGGTGCCGTTCGAGGCGAATTGTGACCGTTCACGATCAGGTGCCGTTCGCAGCGAATTATGATCGTTCATGGTTGAGTGCCGTTCGAGGCGAATTGTGTGTATGCCCGAGGGGACTTAGTATCGTTAATGTCAGATTTCACGTTCGAGTGAATTTCTGAATTGTTTGTTATGGCAGTTTATCACCATATCAGAGCATGCCTAAGGACCGTTTGCGATCTCGTACATGTGTAAGTGACTTAGCCCTTATGGAATCACAAATAGAAGATTTACATTCAAAATGAGTCTTTCAATAGAAATGTCCAGCAAAATCAAGTCCAAACATAAGAAATGGAAAACAAAAGCAATACAGAGACGTCAAAGTGCAAACACCTACACCGATGCGATTAGCAGCCGTATCAGAGAATGCCCGAGGATCGTTTGCGGTCCTGTACATGTGTAAATGACTTAATCGCATTGGTGTGGAGTTTTCCACTTATTCGTCATCGTCATTATTTCAATCAATTGTTGACAAGCTGACTCCCCGATCTTGAGTCGTTCCCAATTGATGCAGGTGGTGGCCGCTCTCGTTCCACCGTTGTTGTTCCCCTTCTCAAATACTATGATAGTAGACCATTCCATACATTTCCCTCAAAGTCATCATTCAAGTGCCTGCAATCATTCATGCTATGACGTTCAGCTCGTGGAATAAGCAATAATTGTCTGATTTTCTTTCATTACTGGTCGGATCCCTTCTCATTGGCTTTCGATAAGGAATCTACCCCTGGTATCCTGGTAGATTCGCTCCAAAGTCTCATTCAACTCTGTATAAAAGGTGAATCTTGGTTCCTTTCATGGTCGCCTTGGTCCATCATCATTATCATCGGCCTTCTGTTTCCCTTTATCAGTTCTTGAACCTTTTTCAAGAGGATTTCCACCCTTCACTGCATAAACATCGACTCCTTCTCCTTCCTCTCTTTCAGCATTTGCATCATCTAATCGTAAAAATCCTTGAGCCTCATGATAAAATTCTCCTAGATACATAGGGGAATCCCTTGTCAATGAATTATTAAATTCTGTGCCATCAACTATGCCAGATACAGTTGCCATCAAAACCATGGATTGATCTAATCGATCCACCGATGCTGCTGCTGCATTGAATCGTGTCAGAAAGCTCCTTAAAGATTTCCCGGTTCTTTGATTTATTGTTTCCAAACTCATCACATTCTTGGGTCTCGAAATGTGAACTCTGAATTGCCTCATAAACTTCTCAATCAAATCGGTCCATGTTCTAATGGAGCCGCTCTCCAGTTGCTCGAACCATAGCATTGCAATGTCTGTCAAATACAATGGGAAGCATTAGGTCATGACCTCCTCCGATGCCCCCAACACCTCCATATGCCTCATATACCTTGTCAGGTGAACGGCTGGATCTGTCCTTCCATCATACATCTCTAGTGCTGGTAGCTTGATTTCTGACGGATTCCTGGCCTGTCTAATTATGAGAGCGAAAGGGATGATGTTCACGTCTTCCAGATCTCTATTCACTAGTCTGCCTCTCATGGCTCGTCTGACCATCTCTGCCAGTCTGTCGCGATTGCCAAGCAGTATTCCTTGTCCGTTACCTCTGATCTGCCCCCCGAGTTCACGATGGAATCCTAGAATCTGGTCTCCTGGACGGGCATCCATCACTCTATCAATGCCATGTTGAACAGCTCCACCTGGTATCCTGCCTGAGGTTGGATCAACATGCTCCTAATGAATGCCCCCTAGCCCTAGGGCCGCTCCAGATGGTCCCACTCTGTTCTGGGTTCTGATTGCTCCATGCTCCTAACTCCTATCCCCTGCATCTCCGATGGTTGCATTCCCTTGACTCTGCATTCTAGTTTGTCCGGCTTGACGGAGCAAATTCTGCATCATTTCCTCTTGTCTTTTCAGAAGCTCTTCATGATTAGCTCCCACCATCATCTCCATCTCGTCCTGGGCGATGAAGACTGAAGCCTGATTCGCTCTTGAGGAAGCCTCCTGACTCCCTTCATTTTCACTTCTTTCAGTCCTCTGTCTTCTAGTCGATTGCCTTACCATTGCTTTCCAGATCCAAGTATTCAAACCTTTAGATTCGAAGTCCAAGTTGTAGAATCCCTGAGTTCAATTCTCAGTGAAAGCACCAAAATGTTTGTGCCAAAATTGGTCACAAACACCCAATTGTCGATGAAAGCACCAATTTACAATCATAGATTATAGATGACAAGTATATAGAGAATAGAAAATGAAGATCACTCAGAAGATTTACATATATGTTTCTAATATGATGAAAGCCAAATAAAAAAAATGTTTTTTAAACTGTGAGTGTGTTTGTATACACATGTATATATGTATATTATTTTAATATAATATTCATTAGAAATAGGTAGTAAATAAATTAAGTTATAGCCAAGCCACAATACAACACACGTGTGTGTATTAATATTTGCAAATATATTTTAAATAATGAATTACTTTCAAAATTAAAAATATTATTATTATTTTGGTTGAATTTATTTTTGTAATTAAGATATATATATATATATATATATATATATATAATTTTGAAATATAAAGAATACCTTAGATCTATTGGTCATTGACACGTTGTGTTGTTAGCCCTTCCTCCTCAAATCCTTATTCCTTTCTCCTTCAGGCTAAGTGTGCAAACCCTAGCTTCAAGGCTCCAACTAGTTTTAGTAGAGGTCGAGATTCTATTTATTACTATCTCTATTGAATGTGAGAAGGTAAGGAAACTTATAGCCACCAAAAAATATGATATCTCCATGTTTTCTTCTCTTTTGAATCTAGTTCTAATTTAGATCAAAAGACTCATTCGAAACCCTCAATCTCCGTGCTTTGACCGCCACCTTCATGGACTCTCCATAATGTTGGGAATAATTAATACACTATATATTATTTTATTAAGACCGTATATTTATTGAATTAAAATATAATAATTATATTTTATTTTAATCAGTTTTAAGCTCTCAAATAAACAATTAAATCGATTAAAAAATTAACACAACATTTTTATTAATTTTTTTACCGTTAATTTATAACATTTATAAATTAATTTAAACTAGTTGAATTTAGAATATAGCTAACATCACTGCCGTGTGGACTCCTTGGTGTAAACTCGGTCCTCAGTAATATCTAAACAATTTAAGTACTAAAGCCTATATAGATTTTGCTAAAGTATAGTATTAGGAATGAGCTCCATTGCTTGTAGGTCATTTAGGCAAAATCCAATTTCAAATCTTAATTTATTAAACTACATCATTGTAATTGATAGAGTTAAGGGTAAGCCCCAGAGGCAATTATGTAATTTATTACATATATCTAACTCGATAACCGATCTTGTTTAAAATAAAAGTGTTTTCTTTCTATTATATACTTGATATAATGTGTTATATATTAATTAATTTAATTAGAATTGTATTTAATAGAAAATCCATAAATGATATGTTTTGTGATAGTAGTTACAAAGTGTTGTAACCATGGGTAATTTATCATAATGAAATGAAACATGTTATTTTAAATATTTCTAGTCAAGATGTATCGAGACTGGATATCAATACATCCATTGAGACTAGAATACGTAATGCTCTCTAAATGTTGGGTAGTGTATTACTCATGACAGTTGGGGGACTTAAGGGGTTACGCACTGATAGTTATTGGATAACCATGGAATAACTCACTCAATAATTTTCTATTGGTTAATATAACTGAGATCAAATAGAAAATATTAATGCAACAAAATTACATAGTTCTTTCGACTTGAGAATACTATTGATCTTCGATTGGAAGCTCTGCATTGATTATAGTTAAATCGTGGTACGACGTCCATCGAAAGATTATAATTGGGTCGAGTGGAAGCATTGAAAATGAAATACAATTCAAAAGAGGATTTGTTTTCTTAGTTATATCAGATTAGTATCACGGTCAACTGAAGTCAACTCAAAGTCAAAGTCTATGGCCAAAGAAGTTCGATTAATAATAATTGTTATTATTGAACAAGAACTTTTTGTTTGGACTATAGAGTTAAATATGGACGATATTGGAATTTTTACTATTACTAAATTCCATAAGTCCAAAGTAATATAGTTTTGACGAAGAGAATTGGTGTAAATAATTGTCCCAACCAGGCAATGCTTAATAAAGTAAAATTGGTTTTACCAATGCTAAGTAAGTGATTAATTTGGCCATAAGTAACAGCACCTGCTAAATGACGTCTGAACTTTAATATTCGAATTGTTTGATATTAATTACTGACCAAATTTACACCTAAGAGTCATACAACCAAAATGTTGAATACTCCTTCATCACCTGATTTAATTTATTTATAATTGTTATAAATTAATTAATATTTATGGAATATTAATTATAAAATTTTATTTGATGTGTTGAACAATATTAAACAGTGTGTTTATAATAGTTATTAATATACTGATTGATATGCAATATTGGAATGCGTTTAAATTGTATTGATTTTGAGGCCCATATAGGGGATTTTTATTTTCATCCATAAAGAGGCAAAAAGGATCCGGTCATATGATGGCTAAGGGAGCTTGGATTTTGAATAAAAGAGAGGAGAATAGACAAGAGAAATATAAGAATCTAGATCCTTGTTTTGCTCCCTTGATTTCTCTTTATTTAAATGAACCTAACTTTCACTTTTGGAGACATTGCTGGTCGAAAATATCTACCCTTTTATCCGCCCTCTTCTATAGTCATTCAAGGATTTCAAATACAGAAATCAAGTAAAATTTAGTTGTTGGTGGTAGCTGTATTTGAGAAGGTAGCATCTTCTGAATACAAAATTCGATTCAAGGACTTTACTTCTTCATTTCAAAGTGTGAGCTTTAGGCTTTGGTGAAAGGTATTCTTCAAGTTTAATATTATATTATTGTTTATATAATCATTATCTTATATATATTATTTTCTTATAAATATCATGAATCAATTTATCGATGGATTTTTACATATTGATGGTTATGCGTGTGTGCATAAATTTATGCATATTTTTTATAAATGCTCTCGACCTGGAAATTAATTAATTAATTAATTTCAAAACTTAAATAATAAAATATCATATAAAGTTTAATATTAAATGTAATTTAAAAGTTTCCACTATATATATATATAATAAATCTTTATAAAATATAATTTAGTTAGTATGACATTTGGCTATTAAAAAATTAATTAATTTCTTTCAGATATTATATATATATATGAATAATTTTATTTGATTCAAAATTGTTTATATAAATAGAATATGTGCATATATATATATTTATTTATTTATAAATAGCGTAAAATTCTGAAATTTTTTATATAAAATAAAATATAACTTATAGTAAGATTTTTTTTTCTTAATTAATTTCGTATACGATTTTTAATAATTATGCATTTTATCTAATAATTTATTTAAACCAAAACTTAAATAATAATAAAAATTACTTTTATTATTAGGCCGACAACAACTACAAAAATAACATTAATTTAAAATATATATGTATATTATGTATTTAATTTGTTTTAAATGCACACACACACACATTTATTTTTAAAAATACAGTTCGAATTTTATATTATATATATTTTGACTAATTTTACATATTAATTATAATAAAATTTTATAATTTTATTTTATTTGTTCTTATATTTATATACATGTTTGGGCCAAAATTGGTCACAAACACCCTATATCGCGAAAGCACCCGTTCGCAGTCGCAAGTCACACAAATCAACAATAATCAATATTGAACTCAGATCTAAGCAATAACAATCAGAGTAATTCAGCAATCACAATCATAAACACAGGATTTATAGTGGTTCGGCGATCTTGCCTACGTCCACTTTGAAGTTTTCTCTCTTTATTGATTATTCTCTTGATGATTACAGTGGTTACAGCAAGTTACAATGGATTATAGCTTTGAAACTCGAATGGAACAACGATGATAATGTGTAGAATTGAATCTGGTAGAGTCTTTGCGCTTCAGAATTCCGATCCCCTTTCCTGAATGACCTAGTGCTCTATTTATAGGCGTAGAAGGCTGATATTTCGCCTAAAATCCGGGGAGACCACTTCTGGCACGTGAGGGGGCCCATACGGCCGAATTCTGGAGGTCCAGGCCCACTTTGGGATCGATTCGACCCTTGGTTCGCATCGATCAAGAAAGTGTCCAATCGAGATGAAATTTGTTGTGGACATTCTTCAACATGTAAGCAAACTCCTGTAAAAATTTCATGGCATTTGGACTTGTAGATCTCGAGTTATGATCGATTCAAGATTGCATTTCCGGTTGTCATGCTTGGTTCGAATCGATAGGGTCGAATCGATAGGGTCGAATCGGTCAAGGTGGAATCGATAGGGTCGAATCGGTCAAGGTGGAATCGATAGGGTCAAATCGATCAAGGTCGAATCGATAGGGTCGAATCGATCAAGGTCGAATCGATAGGGTCGAATCGATAGGGTTGAATCGATAGGGTCAAATCGATTGGGTTGAATCGATCATAACTTGAGCGTATGAACTCGGATTGACTTGAAATTTGAAACGCTGGCTTCTATAGCTTTGCTCATCATGTTTTGTCAATTGTGGCCCGATCTAGACTCGGACAAAATTCATCGATATCCATGGTTATCCTGCAATGCATGGTTGATATTCAAGAATAGTAATCATTAATTTTCAGCTGATTTTTGGGTATCTCATCTTTGCCAAAAGTTGGGATAACACTTTGCCCCCCAAAACATGCCTTGCGGTAGGAAGGTGTGTTTTGTAATGCCTGGAGTTGGATGTTCATATCCTGTTAATGTCCTGCAAAGGAATTTACAGTTTATGTGACCTCAAATGACGACCGTTCGGGATCGAGATATTTGAGATGAAGTGCAACCGTTCATGGTCAAGCGCCTAACTTCAAATGACGATCGTTCGGGATCGAGTCATTTGAGGAGAAGTGTGACCATGCACGGTCAAGTGGCGGACCTCAAATGACGACCGTTCGCGATCGAGCCATTTGAGATGAGATGAGTTGTGCCGTTCGGGGCGAGTCGTGCCTGTTCGAGGCGAGTTGTGCCTGTTCGAGGCGAGTTGTGACCGTTCGCGATCGTGTGTCGTTCGAGGCGTTTTTGTGACCGTTCGAGGTCGGGTGCCGTTCGTAGCGAGTTGTGACTGTTCGAAGTCGAGTGCCGTTCGTGGGGAGTAGTGACTGTTCAAAGTCGGGTGCCGTTCGAGGCAAGTTGTGACTGTTCGAAGTCGGGTGCCGTTCGAGGCGAGTTGTGTGCCCGGGAGGGCTTGGTATTATCGATACCAGGCTCACGTTCGCGTGGGTCCCTGGATCGTTTGTCAGGGCGGTTTATCGCCATCTCAGAGCATGCCTAAGGACCGTTCGAGACCCCGTACATGTGTAAGTAGCTTAGCCATTTCAGAATTATCAGAATCAAATATCTATTCAACAGATGAATTTTAAAACAGAAATTTCCAAACAAACCAAGTTCAAATGTCCAAATCAACACGAAACAAAAAGCAAAGCAAAGATGTTAAAGTGTAAGTTCCCACTACGAAACAGTCAATGGTCATTCAGAGCATGCCTGGAGAACGTTCGCGATCTTGTACATGTGTAAATGATTTAATTGTGTAAGTGGAAGCTTGCGACTTGTTCATCGTTATTTTAATTAATTGATAACCAAATGATGTCCTGGTTCAGGGTTGCCCTAGCTGATGTAGACGGTGGCCGCTCTGGCTCCGCCGCTGAAGCTTGCCTCCTCACATATTGAAGGAGCATACCGTTCCTGATATGCCCTTCCACCTCGTCCTTCAGATGCCTACAATCATTAGTGTTATGACCATTTAATTCATGAAATACACAAAACTTATCTGATCTCCTTTCGTCAGAAGTTGGATCCTTTCGCATCGGTCTACGATAGGGAACCTGCTCTTTGGTATCCTGATAAATCCACTCCAAACTCTCAGTCAGCTCGGTGTAAGTAGTGAATCGCGGCTCCCTTCGTTGTCACTTTGACCTGTCATTATAGTCCTCATCCTTTCGTTTTCCTTTATCCTTGCCCGAATCCTTTTCGAAAGGCTTTTTGTCTTTAAGCACATAAACTTCTATTCCCTCTCCTTCTTCTCTTTCTGCATTCGCATCCTCTAATCGTAAAAACTTTTCTGCCTCGTTGTAGAATTCCTCTAGATCCACGGGTGGATCGTTAGTCAATGAATTTTTGAACTCTGTGTCGTCAGCTACTCCGGACACAGCTGCCATCACCACCATAGACGGATCTGCTCGATCCACCGAAGCTGCTGCTGCATTGAATCGCGCTAGATAACTCCTCAAGGTCTCTCCGGCTTTTTGCTTTAGGGTTGCCAAAGTCATCACATTCTTGGGTCTTGTAATGTGAACCCTAAATTGCCTCATAAATCTCTCAACTAAACCATTCCACGTTCCGATGGATCCATTCTCCAATTGTCTAAACCACAATGCTGCAATATCCGCCAAGTACAATGGAAAGCACCGGGCCATAACCTCCTCTGATGCCCCCAGCACTTCCATATGCCTCATATACTTCGTTAGATGAACCGTGGGATCCGTTCTCCCGTCATACATGTCCAACGATGGTAATTTGAAATCCGGTGGGTTCCTAGCTCGTCTGATTGCTGGAGTAAAAGGACTCCTATTAACATCTTCCAAATCCTTGTTCACTAATCCGCCTCTCATGGCTCGCCTGACTATCTCTGCCAACTTGTCATTATCTCCGAGATGCAATCTTCGTTCACCACTTTCAACCTGCCCCCCGAGTTCACGAGGGAACCCCAGAATCTGCCCTCTCGACTGAGCGTTCGCTCCTCTACTACTCCTGGGTTGCGTAGATGTTCCTCTCTCTCTCTCTGAAATTGGGTCAACGTTCTCCATAGGTGTGCCTCCTAATCCAGGCGCTACGCCGGATGGTCCTGCTTCGTTCTAAACTCCATCCGCTTCTCTATTCTGTGCTCCAAGTTGTCCTATCTGTTGGAACAAACTTTGGATCAGCTCCTCCTGTTTCTTCATCATCGTCTCCATCTCGTCCCTAGTGATGAAGATCGATGCTTGATTTGCTCCTGAAGAAGCCTCTTGGCTTCCTTAGTATTCACTTCTCTCTGGCCTTTGTTTCTTACTTGTCTGTCTCGTCATGATTTCTCAAATCTGAACTTTCAAACTTTCTGAACCAACTTCTAATTGGTAGAACTCCTGAATTAGCCCTCTCAGTGAAAGCACCAAAATGTTTGGGCCAAAATTGGTCACAAACACCCGATATCGTGAAAGCACCCGTTCGCAGTCGTAAGTCACACAAATCAGCAATAATCAATATTGAACTCAGATTTAAGCAATAACATCCGAGTAATTCAGCAATCACAATCATGAACACCGGATTTATAGTTGTTCGGCGATCTTGCCTACGTCCATTTTGAAGTTTTCTCTCTTTATTGATTATTCTCTTGATGATTACAGTGGTTACAGCAAGTTATAATGGATTATAGCCTTGAAACTCGAATGGAACAACGATGATAAGGTGTAGAATTGAATCTGGTAGAGTCTTAGCACTTTAGAATTCCGATCCCCTTTCCTGAATGACCTAGGGCTCTATTTATAGGCGTAGAAGGCTGATATTTCGCCTAAAATCCAGGGAGACCACTTCTGGCATGTGAGGGGGCCCATACGGCCGAATTTTGGAGGTCCGGGCCCACTTTGAGATCGATTCGACCCTTGGTTCCAATCGATCAAGAAAGTGTCCAATCGAGATGAAATTTGGTGTGGACATTCTTCAACATGTAAGCAAACTCCTGTAAAAATTTCATGGCATTTGGACTTGTAGATCTCGAGTTATGATCGATTCAAGATTGCATTTCCGGTTGTCATGCTTGGTTCGAATCGATAGGGCCAAATCGATAGGGTCGAATCGATAGGGTCGAATCGATAGGGTCGAATCGATAGGGTCGAATCGATCAGGGTCGAATCGATAGGGTCGAATCGATCAAGGTCGAATCGATAGGGTCGAATCGATCAAGGTGGAATCGATAGGGTCGAATCGATCAAGGTCGAATCGATCAAGGTTGAATCGATAGGGTCGAATCGATAGGGTTGAATCGATAGGGTCGAATCGATTGGGTTGAATCGATCATAACTTGAGCGTATGAACTCGGATTGACTTGAAATTTGAAAGGCTGGCTTCTATAGCTTTGCTCATCATGTCTTGTCAATTGCGGCCCGATCTGGACTCGGACAAAATTCATCGATATCCATGGTTATCCTGCAATGCATGGTTGATATTCAAGAATAGTAATCATTAATTTTCAGCTGATTTTTGGGTATCTCAGCTTTGCCAAAAGTTGGGATAACAATACATATGTATATGTATTTTAATTAACATTTTATCTAAAAAGTTTACAACTAATATTGTATAATAATTATATAATTATATTTTCATATATATATATATATATATATATATATATATATATATATGTATGTATGTATATATAATTTTATGCATATATATATATATATGCCCATTCAAGCACTCCATAGAGGCAAACACGTCTGTTGCTATGCAAATCCAACATCTATACGCGGGCACGTCAAACCATGTACACATTATTTTGTTGCATATGCACGCACATGCATATGCGTATATGATATACATATATTTTATGTAATACAAATTATATAAAATAAAACATTACTTATAAATTTAAATAAAAGATTTATTTAATTTAACAGAAAATTTAGAAAAGTTCTAAACTGATTTAGACTGCATAGACCCGTTAAAGATCCAATAATGGATTATTTTTTCGAAATTTACCCATTTCTTCCACTGTAAGCTGACCCAGAACCAATATTGATTATATTTTGTGCATGTTTTCTTTTTGTCATCTTTATATCGCAGTAGTGTGCATTTTCACCTACAGCATGGCATTAAGGAGCATATAAATGATTGGAAAATCTATACTAGGAGTATCACCACTTGGTCAAAAGGCTCGGATATGTAGGCAAGAAGATCGAAAGATAACAAGAAAGTAATTAGAAGGAAAAGATAAGAATTGCTAAGTTTTATTGTATGGATCAGAAGAATACCGAATATATACATTGGTTTGGCAATACACTACCGAACAGAAAATTATGTTCGGTGGTCAACTATCAGGCAAGAATTCTGATTCGGTAGTCTGCTACTGAACAAAAAATAAATGAAACAATTTTGAACATCGAACCAAACCAGTTATATAAAGAATTTTTTTACTTTTTTGGACAATCGAGCTAGCCACTATATATCTTCATTGCTATGAATACCCCAATGTTTGGACAGTAATGAGGAACAAGTCAAAGAGTAAAGGACTGCTGAACTGCCTTACTGAACCGATCAAATTTACTACTGGGCCGACTAGTTAGAACACCATTCTATCTTTCTTTAAGCAAGGGTCGTTTTATTCTGTATTTCTAGTATTGTATTAAAGATCTATAAGAAAAGAAATAACAATGGACAGTGAATGTAAGCATATTTCAGCCGAACCACTATAAATCTATGGGATCTTTACTTCATTGTATACTATATATATAACCTACCTATGATTTTCTCTTTGAAATGAAATAAAATATAAGTATAACGGTATTTTTGCACCCCGTACTCATAGTTCTTCTAACAACAACTTGGACGTGTTTGACCAATTTTATAGAAAATAATTTTGGTTCTTTCATTGAGAAACTCCTCAACGTGCCTCCAAAGTAAATAAATAAACTAGAGTTGGTGCTACCAATAGGAATGCAGTGATCAACAATGCACCCAATCAGGCTATTGCAAATTAGGATGATCATTTAGCAAACACTCCAGTGCTAGCAGATGTAATGCAACATCCCTCATTTTAAGGCTCAAAAATAGATATTAATGATGTTATAGTCATCCTTAGCATTATTTTCTGGAGACAAAACGAGATCAATTAGTGTATCATTAACATCAAGAGCACAATAATTTACAAAAGTTAGCAAAAGGTTTTCATCCATTCATTTGCAGATTCATTACTGTTTCAACTACATGACCCCATGATTCCATCGTTTGAATAAAATATAATAAATACAAATATATTTCCAAGAGCAATATATAAAGATTTCTCCTTGGATGATTGGAGTCTTAACCACTAGACGGTAATAAACCCGCCATCACATATAATCAATAATAAAAGCAGTTAAATGGCATAATAGAAAAAAACTATAATAGTAGACTGCCTCATGCTCATCGTCGAAAGCTTATTAGTCTAAACCTAAAAAATGTATTGTCATCCTACTCAATTTCAACTAAGTACCCGATAGTTTAAGGTGAAATCAAAAGCTTCTGGCCGAAAAAAGTATGGTGTGAATAATATTATTCTATCTTAAACAAAAAGATACCTAGTGAGACCACGCCACTGAAGCTTGAAACAAATTTCCCTTCACTGATATCTTACCAAACCGTACTCTCAGCCTACTCAATTTCAACTAAATATCTGATAGTTTAAGGTAAAATCAAAAGCTTTGGGTCAGAAAAAAAGTATAGTGTGAATAATATTATTCCATCTCAAACAAAAAGATACCTAGTGAGACAATGCCATTGAAGCACAAAACAAGTTTTCCTCTACTAATATTATTCCATCTCAAACAAAAAGATACCTAGTGAGACCACATCATTGAAGCATGAAACAAGTTTGCTTTTACTAATATCTTATCAAACAATATATATACCGTGAATATCATGCAACCAAAATGATTTGAACACAATTATAATATTGATATCATGCATAATGTATCAAAATGAATAGTCCATCATTCACTAGGGTAAAAGACGTTACACGTTCCTATAATTACCCAATCCCATAAAATAGTGCATTCAAGGGTATGGTTTTCTTACGGTCGTTATGAAGCTATTAGTTTTCATAAGCCAATTAAAATCCTATTGGGCTAACTCGGGCCAAAATATACCTGATAATCCAATGGTCTTTCCTTCTCATAAGAGTGTCAAGCCGCTCCCATGAAAAAGGAAAAATAATTGCAATGGTCTTCTTGTCCATCAAGAAGAAAATAACAAAGGTCTCTTAAGTTTAGCAAGAGAAAATAACAAAGGTCTCCTAAGTTCGATAATAGAAAGCTAACAGTAGTCCCCTAAGTTTGGTAAGAGAAAAATATAGAATTGCGTCTTTTTAATGAATTCCTTTCTATGCATAACTCCAAATTGTAGCCTCAATATTGACAAAGCCCTATGCACTGGAGCCCCGGACCTGACCAACCAGGGGCTTAATGGTCAAAAGGTAAGACATGACCATTGTAATGACCCAGAATTTTGGTCGTTTGGTTTTGAACATTTAATTTATTTTAAATGATGAATTCGAATTATTAATTGAATTTGAATATGGAAGAATTTCTATAATGGTTTAAGATTCCAAATATTGCGGTTTATTTGATTTGGTAAAATAGTAAATTGATATTTGAAATTGGGGTAATATGTGAATCCGGTGTGATTGTGGATGGACATGATTTCTACAGTTGATTTAAATTCTATTCGGATTTGAATTATAATATTGGATTTTTGAATGAGATTAAAAGTCAATAAATTTAAAGCTTGAAATTTACTTATTTAATTTAATAGTGGTAATATAATGAAATAGTGTAGATAATTGAACCTTGATTTAAAATGGATCGGAATGATCTCTAATATGAATTTAAATTCTATGCAATTTATAACAGAGTAAGTTTTAAAAATTGAAATTTTAAATGATTCCGACGATTTTGAAAATCGCTCGATTTAATCGACGAGTTAAAATAGTCTTTCGGGGCACTGTCTCGAAATTCGACGAAACTTGTTCCATTGGATTCATAATATTGTGTTATTATCGGATTTTAAATTTTGCAGCGTTTGGAGTTACCGTTTGGTCGTACATGATAGAATCGCATTGAAATTAATATCGAAAATTTAATATTTTAATTCGATTCAAAATGCTATCTTCCATATATAATCGAATTAGACTCCGAAACACGTTCCATTGTGTTCGAAATAGGGATAAAAAGTTATAAATGCCAGGCAGCACGTCTCGTTTGGAGTTCGTTTGAAAAAGCACGTTAATTTGGAAAATAATATTAAAATAATATTCGTATGTGTATATATACTATTGCAATAGTAAAACCTAACACTTTAACGCAGCTGCCGTCTCCTTAAAACTAATGGTCGAAAATATCCCTCGTTCATCCATGTTTATCTCTCGATCCACTCATTAATTTGAAAACTTCCAATGGAGAGATCGAAGAACTCCTCGAGCTCTTCACATCCATATAGTCGGTCGTTATGAAGTTCGATGAGATGGCTAGAAATCGGCCAAGAAGGTTGTGCGTTCATGCACAAAATTCAATAGAGGGGTGTATCAGAGCTTGGTCGACCTCTGGCCGATGGTGGATTCAGTAATAGGCTTCATCGTGGTGGGTCCTGATCATGTCCAAGTGGGTCGAAGGAGGAGCGGCGTTTAGTCAAAGTGGCGGTGTGGTGGGTTCGAATTTGCCTGGGTAGCGCATGTGGAAAGAAGAAGTTTGCGGCCACGATCTTCCAATTCATAACGAACCGCCGATTCTATTTTGGTAAAAATAAAAAAATGTAAAAGTATTTGTAAAATTATTTTTATATAAATTATAAATCTTTAAATTATCATATCTTCTCTGTGCGAGGTCGAAAACGGATGAAACAAGCGGCGTCGGAATCCCAGCGATGAACACTACGCTTGGAGCAAATCTGGAGTCAATCGGAGTTAGCGAAAATTTTGAGTTAAATCGAACGTGTTCGATGTAATTTAAAATTTGAGAGTTTTTCAAATTAAAATCTAAGGTGAGTTAATCTCACTCAATTTTGGACTGCTGGCTTTTATTTTAAATAGTTAAAAATTAGTAAATGATTGATTGGTTAAATTGATATATTTTTATCAATTGGATGTGATATTATATATTGTAGTATATATTGGAGTGATTGGTGTCTTATCCGCTATATATATATATATATATATATATATATAGCGGATAAGACCCGATGCGCCATGCATAATAGCGGATGACCCTATATACCGTGATATTCCGCCTCAAAGCGGAATTGGTATTTTTATGTTGTGCTAACATCTATGGATGCAGGGAAATAGGTTGGAGGGATCCAACTGGATTCCTCAAAAATGTTGAATTTAATTTCATATATAGTGATATAAGTTCTGTTGGAATAATCTATGATTGATTACTGTAGGTTTATATTGATATGCTATGGTAGTTTTGGACTTGATTTTTGGTATCTTAAAATGCCAATAATATATGGTTGAATTTGAAAAGGAAATAAATGGAATTTTTGAAGTAAAATGTTTATAAAGAATTTTGGGTTAATCAATTTGACAAAATAAATGGCATTGAAATGTGTACTTAACTAAATCAGAATATTATGAATAGGATTTTGGAATCATAGTATACAAAAAGGGGTTTTAAACAATAAATGTTTAAGTGGTACTTGTTTACAAACAATGGGTTTAAGATCGATATTTTTAATTGATCGGAATAATAAAGGTGAATTTGGGAATAAGTATAAAATTCGTTATACTGGAACTCAAGTAGGATTTCCAAATTTACGGGATGAAATTGGAAATTGAGAAATTGGGCATGTTTAAAAAGAGGATTTTAAGTTACTGATTGGGCAAATTTAAAAGTGTTAAAAATACTCTGGAAAAAATAGTTATTTAATTATTTTAAATTGTTTAAAGCATATTTAATTATTAATTAGTTACTTTATAATGATTGTTAAAGATGTATTATTAATTAAGAATTCCTTAGCATTTTTTGTTTTAAAAGATTAATTATTAAATATTATTGTGGTTTTGTATAATAACTTTTTTTAAGTATATTTTGCTAGATTAAACTTTAAATTTATTCTAGAATTTACAAGCATTATTTGAGAAAAAAATTTAAAATAAAGTTTTCGGTAAGTAATGGTATACTCGCGTAGAGTAAATCGGAGGCAGTGAGCGTCTGCAGTCAAGTCTTGGATTTCTCTGGGATAGAGACGTAACTATTTAACTACGATCCATGGTTTGATACCGCAATGGTACTTTACATGTCATTTAAATGGGTTTTCAAATATTTTTGAAAAGATAGTTGGTGAATTTACTAAATTTGATAAGTATTTATTTTATGATAAAGAGATTTAATTTATTTAAAATTTAATTTAAATAAGACTTGGTGTTTGTAGTATAAAATGGAATATTTGGTTGAATGATTGTTTTATTTGATAGTTAAATATTCGGCTATCAAATCTGAGCCTAAATATAAATTTAGGAATACTTAGAAAAAGAACGAGGATTGTAACGACCCGTAAATTTCGACAATTAAATTGGTTAATTTAATAAGATTTTTGTAATTAAATTTAGAGAAAAAACTTTATAATTTAAAATGAAGCGAATGTTAGAAATGAAATGTAGCAATGGTAATTAAAATTAATTATTGACAATTGGAGTGAAATCCCAATAATGAAATAATGTGAATTGTTGCATTTGGTTAAAAAATTGAAACTAAGTAAATAAGAGTAAGTATTGAACTAACCAATGAAATATTATATTGATTAATAGTAACTGAATGAAAATTAAGGTAATAAAGTTAATGCAAGCTGATAAATAACTAATTTAGTGCAATCTCAATTAATTGAAACAATTGTAAGGTTATAATGGATTGTAATTAGTAAATTGGGAAATAAATTCAAAATTATATTAATTGATGAAATAATACGTAATAAATTGTAATTTGATAGAATCAATGCTAGATGAGTAATTATAATAATTGTTGGTTGATAATAAAGTGTGAATGAGATTAAATTAGGCAAATAGTGATAATTTTTAATTGTTTACCCATTTATTTAATTTATTGAATTAGATCTAAATCCATTGCAATTAAATGTAATTAAAAACTACTTTAATATGAATTTAGTTGATGATTGTAAAAATATTAGGGTAATTGGATAAACGTTAAATTTATCCATAAGATAATGATTGATCGAATAAAGAGATTGAAAACCAATTGAACTTATTTATTTGAAATTAAAAATATAATTTATTTGAATTTATTTGAATTGAAGCTAAACACTGTAAATTTTGCAATAAATCCTTATTTGAGTGACATGGAAATTTTGGTGAATGAATTATAAGTTTATTTGTAATCAGAAATGATAAAAATGGCAAATAATTAAATTTGAATTAAAGAGGGATTTAATTAATTTAACATTAATTTATTTAATTAACTGAAATATAGTCATTTTGACCACTATCTCAGATTTCGACGAAACTAGTTTCATCAGATACGTAATGGTGAATTATTGTAGGATTTCAAGTTTCGTAGCGATTGGACTTGTCGTTTGATCGTACGGGCTCGAAACGTCCAGAAATCAGTTTAATTGAAATCAATTGAAATCAAGTTGAAATAACTTGATTTTTAGCATAACTTCTTCATACGATGTAATTTGAGCTTGAAACCTGTTCCATTGATTTTAAAATATTTTATAACATCTACTTTGATATATGGGTTGATCCAATTTCGTTTCGGAGTCAGAAGGGGCTCTTCGAGCCGTTCACCTTCATCGTGTAAATCAATCTTGTCCATCTATTCTATTTTCAGCTGTGTCTATAAATACCTTATTATAAACCCTAACAGCCTTTTTATTTCTCATTTTTGTACATACAAAAACTTCGGTTACTCTTCTTCCTCAATGGCTGAAACCCTAAAACTCCTCAAGCCAATTTCAATTCAAAATCCAACTTCAAAATTTAAACTCCACAATCTATATCGAAATATATATCGATTTGAAGCTCATGACGAGCGCATCTCATATCTATAATTCATTTTCCAAATTGAACGACTGTCCATCCAAAAATTGAAGAACTATTTTCGACCATCCATAACGTCGAAATCAACTCCGCCTGATCGACAAATTAGTGGTACCATGGTGTGGAGAGCAGCGAGCATAGTCCATCGGCATGCTTGGTTGGGCGTGTTAACGGCTAGATCGGTCGAATTAATTCGATTGAGGTTTTAATTTTGTGTGGCAGCTGCTTGTGTTCGGTTGGTCAGAGACTTTGGGTGTGTCGTGAGTGTCGATATGACGACCCGAAATTTTCGAGCACTTAAAATCGGAATATTTAATTGATTTTAAATATTCAAGATAATAATTTTAACTTGAATTACGAATATCATAATTTATTTGACAATTAAATTGTGAATTAAATGATTGAAATTGGATAAAATATGAAATCTGAGATTTTTAGCCTGTTAAAATATAATTTGGAAGCTTATAAAATTTATATTGATAACATTGAATATAATAGAAGTGTTAAAATGGAATCTAACGCTTAATTGGTCAGTTTTGAAATTTAATCGTTTAAAATGAATTTAAAAATAGCCTTCCGAGGCACAGTCTCGGAATTTGACGAAACCAGTTCCATTGGGTCCGTAATATTGAATTATTATCGGATTTCAATTTTCGTAGTGTTTGGGATTGTTGTGTCACCATACGATTTATAAACGCGTTGAAGTTTGCATTGAATTCCGTAGCTAGCATCACGTATAGAAAATAATAAATAAAAAAAGAGAAGAAAAAATCGCGTTACCTTCTTTAAGAAGCTTCTACGTTTAGTAAATAAAATTAAAAGTAGATATTTTCTTCATTCTAAGAAAAAGAATTCGATATCAACTGCTTCTCCTCCATCGAAATCAGTTTCGAAAAAAAAAAATCTTTGAAATGGCCGAACCCCTCTTCCTCCTTTTCTTTCTCAACCCAGGGCCGATCAAATTCGCGTCTCTAATCGAAATCCCCTTTTTCCTATTTCTCAACGTAATCTAAAATCGCGATGCTTCATTCGTTCGAAAATCAAACCCGTGGATCGAGATTCGTGGAAAGGAACGCGGCTACTAGCGATTCGCGTGGAGGCTAGGGTTTTGGGCATCGCGTGGGGGCACGTGATTCGAGTCGCGTTCGACTCTGGTGGTGCTGAGTCGCGATTTTGGGGAGGTTATGCGAGACTAGGGTTTGGGAATTGGGTCGAGTGGTCTTGATTTCGGGAAGGAGGGGGAAGGCCGTCGTCGAGGCAGAGGATTCGCGGGGTCATGTTCGAGTTGCGGTGAGGTTTTCATTTCATTTCTCTCAATTTTGATATATTTAAAAATAATACATATATGAAAATATGGGTGGAAGCATGACCGAAATTGCAGTAAATTGTAAACCCATCCTAGTTTTAATTTTTATATGTTTATAGATGCATTTGTAGGCCAAAGAAAATATAATAAGTAAACAAGTTTTAAACAGGAAATTCTTTTAAGTTAGAGAAATATTTATATACAGAAAGGAAAGTCCTAATTTGGTATGAAATGAAAATATATATATGTATACACGATTTTGAAATATAAAGGTTAGATTTTTATTACATTAGCAGTTTGAAAAAAAAGATATATAATAAAATATGTATGCATATACATTTCTAAATATACCAGTTGTTTTAAAATAGTGTATTATGAATTTGTTTAACAAACTTCTTTAAGTATTTCTAGTCGCTAAAACATTTTATGGAAATAAAATTGGTTTAAATTAAATCGTTAGTTTAAAACCAAATGGTTAGTTGAATTAATTAAATAAATAGTAATTTATTGTTCAATTAGCTAAAGTACTACTAAATCATATAATTATTTATTCAAGGTTTGAAATCTGAAAGAAATAAGCTGGTCTGGAGTGAATTGCAAATTTAAGGTCAAAGGTGAGTAAATCTCACTAAGTTTAAATTTTTATTTAAATGATTAAATTTAAATAATTGTTTGGATGGTTGAATTTGTTTGATGTGATATAATATGATATTTTGGAATTGGTGTATTATATTGTACTAACGTCTGTGAATGCAGGAAAACAGGTTGGAGGGATCCAACTGGATCCCTCAACATTTATTTAAATTATTCAATACCCTCTGTTGTGATTATTTGTTATTCTATGATGAACCTTATTGGAATATTGAATGTTGTGGTTCGATTGGTTATGATTGGGTATAATGAATTTCCAAAAATATATGGATTAGATTTTGAAAAGAAATTAAAGGAAGTGAATTTGTAAATAAAATAATTATACATAAAAAAATGAATTGGAAAAGGAATGAAGTAACTGTAAATCCAAATAAACAGATCTTGAAAATAGAAAGGAAATTTGAATAAACAGGAAGTTATGAATATCAAAATCTTCAGTGATATTAATTAAAAGAAGAAAACATTTATTTAAGATTTAAATTATTGGAAGGAACGAAGAAGAAAATGGGAAAGGCCTGAAATTTTTTATATTTCAGTTAAAGATTTCAAATCAAACGGAAATTAATAACATTAATAATAAAACACATAATTAATGAATTTTGAAGGGATTGAGTAAGTAAAGGGATTTAATTCAAGCAGTATAAATTCGGAATCAATTTTGAAAATTGATTTAAGTGATTGAAGTTGGAATTCTCCCTGGATAACCAAGTACGTTTTCAAGGTAAATTTTTAAATATAAGTTAAAAGATTTAAAGTTGTTTGAAAAAGAAAGTTTTGGAAAAATTCTTATTTCTAATATTTAAGTTCTAAAGTAAGTACTCTTAATTCATTATATTAGTAATTATTTAAAATAAAAATGACTTAATAATATGTTTTTAAAAGTAAAAATCTAGTTTTATATTTTATTTAGTAACCTTATTTTCAAATATTTATATAGTATGTATTTTTATAAATCATTGAATTAGTTTTAAAATAAATTTTTTAAAGTATATTTCAAAGTAAAGTATTTTAAATTATTTTAAAATCTAGTTTTGTGCTTAGTAATTTCAGAAGAGATAGAAATAATTGGGAAAGTTTATTCTGAAAGGGAAGATGGTTTTGAAACTGTTTTTAAAGGGTTTGAGAATAGAAATATATCTTGTGAAGATATTTTGAGGTTAATAAATAATTTGGGAAATTATTTATTGTTGGATGGATGTTTGTGAATATTAATTGATTGTTAAATCACCGACTATCAATATTGGACAAATACGTTGATCGTTTCGAAGAGACCGGGATCGAGATTAATTTCTCGAAAACCACTTCGATCCGGTTTGTACGTTTCGTGAAAACGAGTTTGGATTCGAAGATGGAGCAGTGAAGTACAAGGGTTAGTCGCTACTAATCCTGAGAATATTTCCAAAATGGATGTAGTAGGAATAGTGCCTTCGGTTTCGTTCGAACCCGGGACGGACTTGTATGGATGAATGCTTGCAAAACATCGTCAGGTGAAAGATGGGCATTCTAAGAGATATATTCTATAAAGGTAACGCTTAGCCTCAAGCCTCATCAAATGGGAATGACTGAAAATCAGGGGATATGCTGCAAGGCTAGGTGGGTAGCACCCAAGCAGGGTGAGGTCATTCCTGTCTAGATGTCCCTTTTTATTTCGGCTTAGTGGGCGGTTACTGATCCCAACAGTGGGGTGATCTCACTCGGGATTATCCAGTAAGGGGTAGTCCCGGCCTTGTGTTGCAGGGGAGCGGGCGTACTCCTCGGTACGGTGATCTAGGCCCCGTACTATGACAGGTGGTACCCCAGTGCCTAGTCATTAGTTGGAAATCCATTCTCCCTACGAGCCTTGTACGAGTTTTGTTTGTATTACCCACTCTGTGGCTAGTAGCTGGAATTTAATCATGTAACAATTTCGGCAATTTTATAAGTATTTGTATATAGACCCTATTATAATATCAGAGAATTTCTATAAAAATTGTTTTAGCTATCGTAAGGTAAAAACCCGACATGTTTATTTGTGGCGTGGTCTTACGAGATGCTTTTGTTTTCAAAGGATTTTTAAAACTTTAATAATCAATTGGGTGTGATTTTCTCACGCTGGTATCCCAGACTGACTCGGGTGTTATCTAACTGTAAAGCTCGGGTCAGACCGAGTATTATAGGATACAGGATGATGCTGTGAAGCTCAGGAGACGAGCTGGATGACGATACGTATTTCCGTACTTGTTTATATACATATATTCCGCTGTGTTGAGTTGTTGTGTATTCATTTGTATGATATGGATGTTGAGCTGTGTTTGATGTACTCTGATGATGTAATATATAAACAGAGATATTTGACTTTTGAGTAAAGATTATTTATTATCTATTATATTTTATTCAGCTGCGATGGTTAGATTCTGATGTTGATTTTGTTTTCTCTTCTTCTACCTCTTCTTCTTAAACCCAAATGGTTCGTATTTCTGTACAACTTGAGTTGATTGTTGTAGAATAGTGTTGACTCAAGGGGTACGGATTTGCGGGCTGTTAAAGTTGGTATCAGAGCTTAGGTTGGTGATAACCTTGGCTCTGGTGGGAATTACTCATTAAAATTAGAGTCCGTAGTACTCTAGAATGAGTTTGAGCGTATAAATAAATATGAGCGCGTATTTGTTAGTGAATATAAATTGTTTTAATATTGTGTTGATTGATTTATTGAGTGGCATATGAACCTTCGTCGACACAGTCTGCGCAACTGTATCGAAAGGGTTTCTAAACATTTGAATAGAGCAATCGACACGGTATTGTTTTAAATATGGGTAAATGAAATAATTTTACCCAAAAACATATTTTGATATAAAGAATAGTTTTTGAAAAACTATTTAGCTAATATATGGTTGTTTGGATGTTAGAAATGATAATATTAAAGTATTATCATTGTTAAGTGAAAATTTAACTGGAAATTGAAATATAACTAAAATTTAGAGGAATAAATTCATTATAAATATGGATTATGAATGTAATTTATAAATTGAAATACAATCAAGTTGAGAATTTGTATAAGCATAAAGTGTACAAATGAATTATATTTAAAATTTATTTAAGCAGGCTTTCGAAGTTTAAAATCCCGAAGATTTGGAAATGTTTATCGAAGTGTTTTAATGATAAATGATAGCATTATTGTTTTGGGGGTATTTCTGAATGGAAATCTGTTTTAAATGGATTTTGAAAGTGATATAGCATTGAAATCACTTGGATTATTGGAAAATAATTCTGATGATGACGGCCGCATCATCAGTATTCATTTTCGAATTTCTAAGTGACGGATTGCTGCCAAATTGATTTGTTCAAGAAAAACGAGTTGTTTTTGAAAATTTCTAAGGAAATTTGCTGGGAATAAAACCAGGATTGGTTTAATTTTTGAGAAGTGTGATTTGAGATGTTGGAGATTTCAAAATGTTTTGAAACCAAAAGCCGGTGTTTTAAAAATCCTGATAAGATGGGTTATAAGCTTATAAGTTAGGATGATTTTTAAATCAGGAAGGAAAAATAATGTTGGAATTTAAATTTAAAAGAAAAGTTGAAAATGAAATTAACTTGGATTGGGAAATAAAATTTAACTAGATTGAAAATTAATTTAAATAGGCTGAAAAAATATCCAGTTGTATTCAAACTAAGTTGAAATCAAATTGAGTTAAATAAATTTGAGTTAAAGTAAAATTGAATTGGGATGAGAATTCAATTGAATTAATGAATGGAATTAAATTCTTACCTGAACAAATGGAAAATAAATTGAATAAGGATTGGAATTGAAATAAATAAATAAGAATAACGTGTAAAAGAATTATAATGCATGAAATAAAACATGCTTGGGATATAAATAAGCATAAGGCTTGAGTTAAAATAAAAGATGAATATATTCAAGTCTAGAATGAATGGAATTGTGTAAATAATAAGTTGTGACTTATAAAATTTAAAATGGAATACAAATCCAAAATAAATATTGTTGGATGAATTGAAAAATAAAATAAAAATCCAAACTTGAATTATAAAATAAAATTTGAACTTAAGAAAATTTAAATGAAGAGATGTTGAGATTAAAACCAAGTTTTGGATTATAAGTTGGGGAAAGACTATTTAGATAATAAATTAGATAATAAAATATGTAATAAGAACCAATGCAGTTAAGTAGAAGTTAAATTGTGAGTTTATGATGAAGTTTGGAAATAAAACTCAAATTATAAATTAAATCGACTTAAATTGTTGGTGAAGTAAGTGTAATTGAATTTGTGAGTTCATGAAAATGAAATTGAGTAGTGAATTGGAAATGGATAGTGGATTCAGAACTTGAATTTTAAGTTAAAATTTAACTTGAAGTGTTAACAAATTAAATACGATTGAAATGTATCGAATAAAAGAAAATGTAAATGGATTGGAATTATAATGGTTTGGACGTGAAAATAAAATCCAAATAAGTGGAAATAAATTGGAGATGACGATGTAATCAATTGAATGAGTTGGATCTGAAAGTTAAATTTTATAATAACTGATCAGATGAAATTGTAAATTTTAAAATGAGATTTAACTGAGATGGAATTAAGTTGAATGAAAGAGAAAGATTTACTCGTAAGATGAAACAAGTTTAAGTATAAAATTTGGAATAAATTGAAGTAAATTGACTTAAGCTAAATGAATGAAGGGGAGTTGAATTGAATTCAACTTAAACAAAGTTTAATAATATTGGATTTGATTTAAATCAAGTGAAATAAATTTTTAATCGACATAAAATTCGGTGAGTTATAAATAATATTAATGGAATGAAATTCTAGAATGAATAACTGTAACCCATTTAAAATTATTAAGGAATTGAAATAACTTGAGACGATAAGAAAATAGAATGTTTCAAGTTTAGTAGAATGGATTTAAATGAATGTTATAAGAAATGAAGTATAAATGAGTGGACTGTGAATAAAATTTAATAGGTAATGAAGAAGAACCTGAGTTAATGGTTTTGAATAAACTAGTTTGGTTAATAAAGTGAAATGCAAGTGAATGGATTCAAATTTGAAATGCAATGAAAATAAGAATATATGAATTGTGAATAAATTTTAAAAAGGGAATAGAATTGAGTTGAAATCCATTAAAATGGTTATAAAACATAAATACTTATTTATTCACATAGATCTTGTCAAATTGCATAGAATAAATTGTCATTTGATGTAAATGGAAGTAATTAAAAATCTATGAGTTAATATAGGCAATGAAATTGATTTTTGAATCAATTGAGATAAATATGTGTTCGTTTGGATTAAAATGAGTAGAATGTAAGAAATGAAGTGTAAACCATTTAAATGGAATGAAATTGATGGGTGATTTAGTTGTAAACAACTAAATTTGTATCGGAACCTTATTAATTTGTTTTGGAAGTGTTTAGTGTATATTGTTTATATTATACATGTGTTTAACTACTGAAATTAAGTGGAATGCTATAAACTTTGTATATTTGTCACTTACATGTTTAAATTGAGTAAGTACAGGTACCTGGAAATCGTGTGGCTGGATTTGGTTGTGCTATTTGCTAAAAATAATAAGCCGCTTGCTTAAAATGCTAAATAAGGTAGAAATATGAACTGTTTTTGGTTTTCGACCCGGGTGGGTCGATGTATATATATTTATCTCTTTTGTCAAATTGCAAAAGCTCCTCCGTACAAAGGGGACTCTGCCAAAAAATTTCAGAAATTTTGGGAGCTAGAAAATTTTTGAAAATTTTGGAAATTTTGTTAATGACCAAACGATTTCAAATTGGAAATTGAAATAAGTTAGTAAATGAAAATAATGGCATAAATTAGTTTTAAATGAAAAATAAAATTTAAATATTCAGAGTTAAAGATAAATTGAATTCATATGGAAATGAAAGAATCAATTTGAATAGAAATAACTGATGTGGTAAGACGGAAATAAATAAAGAAACATATAAAATGCTTATGTTAACTTAAGTAAGGAATGGTCAATTCTTAATTGGGAATTGAATATTGCAAATGTATTCTAAGTTGATATTTGGATGAATATTGACATTTGGTAAGGAAGTCGATAAAATGGTTTTGGAATGTTGTGATTGGATATTAGTGCTAAGCTGGATATGCAGGTATTATAAAAGGGAAAAGAGAATTGGTTTTTGATTCAAGAAGATAAATTTGAATTGCCCGACAAAGGTATGTATTTAAATTTGGTGTGAAATTTGATTGGGATTTGGGTTGAGCCACTTGGCTTTTTGTTTTCTTTTTGGATTTGAGAGGCCGTAGAGCCATTTTGTAGTTGTACCGAGCTAGTCGCGCAAAGGAGACGCTGGCGAAATTTTTCGAAAATTTAGGGTGTTAGAAAATTTTTGAGAAAATTCGAAAATTTAAAACTTAGTTTTGAATTATGATTTGTATGATTGAGCAAGTAATAATATTTGGAAATTATGGGAGAGTTGAGAAGTTAATAAGAATAATAATGGGTCTTTTATAAGAAGATAGTTGGTAAGGTATTCAATTGTTAAAAACTGTTTGGTTTCGGGAAAAGTAAACGGGTTTTGGACCATTCTTCCTAGTTAGTAATTTCGGGGACGAAATTCTTTTAAGGGGGGAGGAATGTGATGACCCGAAATTTTCGAGCACTTAAAATTGGAATATTTAATTGATTTTAAATATTCAAGATAATAATTTTAACTTGAATTACGAATATCATAATTTATTTGACAATTAAATTGTGAATTAAATGATTGAAATTGGATAAAATATGAAATCTGAGATTTTAAGTCTGTTAAAATATAATTTGGAAGCTTATAAAATTTATATTGATAACATTGAATATAATAGAAGTGTTAAAATGGAATCTAACACTGAATTGGTCAGTTTTGAAATTTAATCGTTTAAAATGAATTTAAAAATACCCTTCCGAGACACTGTCTCGGAATTTGACGAAACCAGTTCCATTGGGTCCGTAATATTAAATTATTATCGAATTTCAATTTTCGTAGTGTTTGGGATTGTTATGTCACCATACGATTTATAAACGCGTTGAAGTTTGCATTGAATTCCGTAGCTAGCATCACATATAGAAAATAATAATAAAAAGAGAAGAAAAAATCGCGTTACCTTCTTTAAGAAGCTTCTACGTTTAGTAAATAAAATTAAAAGTAGATATTTTCTTCATTCTAAGAAAAAGAATTCGATATCAACTGCTTCTCCTCCATCGAAATCAGTTTCGAAAAAAAAAAATCTTTGAAATGGCCGAACCCCTCTTCCTCCTTTTCTTTCTCAACCCAGGGCCGACCAAATTCGCGTCTCTAATCGAAATCCCCTTTTTCCTATTTCTCAACGTAATCTAAAATCGGGAACTTCATTCGTTCGAAAATCAAACCCGTGGATCGAGATTCGTGGAAAGGAACGCGGCCACTAGCGATTCGCGTGGAGGCTAGGGTTTTGGGCATCGCGTGGGGGCACGTGATTCGAGTCGCGTTCGACTCTGGTGATGCTGAGTCGCGATTTTGGGGAGGTTATGCGAGACTAGGGTTTGGGAATTGGGTCGCGTGGTCTTAATTTCGGGAAGGAAGGGAAGGCCGTCGTCGAGGCAGAGGATTCGCGGGGTCTTGTTCGAGTTGCGGTGAGGTTTTCATGTCATTTCTCCCAATTTTGATATATTTAAAAATAATACATATATGAAAATATGGGTGGAAGCATGACCGAAATTGCAGTAAATTGTAAACCATCCTAGTTTAAATTTTTATATGTTTATAGATGCATTTGTAGGCCAAAGAAAATATAATAAGTAAACAAGTTTTAAACAGGAAATTCTTTTAATTTAGAGAAATATTTACATACAGAAAGGAAAGTCTTAATTTGGTATGAAATGAAAATATATATATGTATACACGATTTTGAAATATAAAGGTTAGATTTTTATTACATAAGAAGTTTGGAGAGAAAAAACATATATAATAAAATATGTATGCATACACATTTCTAAATATACCAGTTATTTTAAAATAGTGTATTATGAAGATGAATTTGTTTAACAAACTTCTTTAAGTATTTCTAGTCGCTAAAATATTTTATGGAAATAAAATTGGTTTAAATTAAATCGTTAGGTTAAAACCAAATGGTTATTTGAATTAATTAAATAAATAGTAATTAATTGTTCAATTAGCTAAAGTACTACTAAATCATATAATTATTTATTCAAGGTTTGAAATCTGAAAGAAATAAGCTGGTCTGGAGTGAATTGCAAATTTAAGGTCAAAGGTGAGTAAATCTCACTCAGTTTAAATTTTAATTTAAATGATTAAATTTAAATAATTGTTTGGATGGTTGAATTTGTTTGATGTGATATAATATGATGTTTTGGAATCTGTGTATTATATTGTGCTAACGTCTGTGAATGCAGGAAAATAGGTTGGAGGATCTAACTGGATCCCTCAACATTTATTTAAATTATTCAATACCCTCTGTTGTGATTATTTGTTATTCTATGATGAACCTTATTGGAATATTGAATGTTATGGTTCGACTGGTTATGATTGGGTATAATGAATTTCCAAAAATATATAGATTAGATTTTGGAAAGAAATTAAAGGAAGTGAATTTGTAAATAAAATAATTATAGATAAAAAAAATGAGTTGGAAAAGGAATGAAGTAACTGTAAATCCTAATAAATAGATCTTGAAAATAGAAAGGAAATTTGAATAAACAAGAAGTTATGAATATCAAAATCTTCAGTGATATTAATTAAAAGAAGAAAACATTTATTTAAGATTTAAGATTTAAATTATTGGAAGGAACGAAGAAGAAAATGGGAAGGCCTGAAATTTTGTATATTCCAGTTAAAGATTTCAAATCAAACGGAAATTAATAACATTAATAATAAAACACATAATTAATGAATTTTGAAGGGATTGAGTAAGTAAAGGGATTTAATTCAAGCAGTATAAATTGGGAATCAATTTGGAAAATTGATTTAAGTGATTGAAGTTGGAATTCTCCCTGGATAACCAAGTACGGTTTCAAGGTAAATTTTTAAATATAAGTTAAAAGATTTAAAGTTGTTTGAAAAAGCAAGTTTTGGAAAAATTCTTATTTCTAATATTTAAGTTCTAAAGTAAGTACTCTTAATTCATTATATTAGTAATTATTTAAAATAAAAATGACTTAATAATATGTTTTTAAAAGTAAAAATCTAGTTTTATATTTTATTTACTAACCTTATTTTCAAATATTTATATTGTATGTATTTTTATAAGTCATTGAAGTAGTTTTAAAATAAATGTTTTAAAGTATATTTCAAAGTAAAGTATTTTAAATTATTTTAAAATCTAGTTTTGTGCTTGGTAATTTCAGAAGAGATAGAAAATAATTGGGAAAGTTTATTCTGAAAGGAAAGATGGTTTTGAAACTGTTTTTAAAGGGTTTGAGAATAGAAATATATCTTGTGAAGATATTTTGAGGTTAATAAATAATTTGGAAAATTATTTATTGTTGGATGGATGTTTGTGAATATTAATTGATAGTTAAATCACCGACTATTAATATTGGACAAATACGTTGATCGTTTCGAAGAGACCGGGATCGAGATTAATTTCTCGAAAACCACTTCGATCCGGTTTGTACGTTTCGTGAAAACGAGTTTGGATTCGAAGATGGAGCAGTGAAGTACAAGGGCTAGTCGCTACTAATCCTGAGAATATTTCCAAAATGGAAGTAGTAGGAATAGTGCCTTCGGTTCCGTTCGAACCCGAGACGGACTTGTATGGATGAATGCTTGTGAAACATCGTCAGGTGGACGATGGGCATTCTAAGGGATATATTCTATAAAGGTAACGCTTAGCCTCAAGCCTCATCAAATGGGAATGACTGAAATCAGGTGATATGCAGCAAGGCTAGGTGGGTAGCACCCAAGCAGGGTGAGGTCATTCCAGTCTAGATATCCCTTTTTATTTCGGCTTACTGGGCGGTTGCGGATCCCAACCGCGGGGTGGTGTCACTCGGGATTATCCAGTAAGGGGTAGTCCTGGCCTTGTGTTGCAGGGGAGCGGGCGTACTCCTCGGTACGGTGATCTAGGCCCCATACTGTGACAGGTGGTACCCCAGTTCCTAGTCATTAGTTGGAAATCCATTCTCCCTACGAGCCTTGTACGAGTTTTGTTTGTATTACCCACTCTGTGGCTAGTAGCTGGAATTTAATCATGTAACAATTTCGGCTATTTTATAAGTATTTGTATATAGACCCTATTTTAATATCAGAGAATTTCTATAAAAATTGTTTTAGCTATCGTAAGGTAAAAACCCGACATGTTTATTTGTGGCGTGTTCTTACAAGATGCTTTTGTTTTCAAAGGATTTTTGAAACTTTAATAATCAATTGGGTGTGATTTTCTCACGCTGGTATCCCAGACTGACTCGGGTGTTATTTAACTGTAATGCTCGGGTCAGACCTAGTATTATAGGATACAGGATGATGTTGTGGAGCTCAGGAGACGAGCTGGATGACGATACTTATTTTCGTACTTGTTTATATACATATATTCCGCTGTGTTGAGTTGTTGTGTATTCATTTGTATGATATGGATGTTGAGCTGTGTTTGATGTACTCTGATGATGTAATATATAAACAGAGATATTTGACTTTTGAGTAAAGATTATTTATTATCTATTATATTTTATTCCGCTGTGATGGTTAGATTCTGATGTTGATTTTGTTTTCTCTTCTTCTACCTCTTCTCCTTAAACCCAAATGGTTCGTATTTCTATACAACTTGAGTTGATTGTTGCAGAATAGTGTTGACTCAGGGGATACGGATTTGCGGGCTGTTACAGTCGAGGCCGGAGGTGTGACCGGCGGCGTCGGGCTAGGGGGTCGTGGCTTCTGGTGCGGCAGAGCTCGGGGCGGCCGAACGTAGGTCGACGATGGGAGTTAGCAGCTTGCATAAGCTTCCATAGGGTTTCGATTGTTTTGTTGTGTGTACGAAGGGTAGTTGACGTGGCGACTCTGAAAGGTGGATTATTTTATTTTACTTCTTTTTCTGTTATTTAATTTAAATTAAATTTTAAACGTTCTAACTCATGTGACTTTCACATACGAGGTCTGTTTCACGCGCGGTTTTCTCGGCTAGGATCGCATTGAAATTCTAGGCATTTTGGTGCTAGTTTGAATGGATTCTGAGACTATTCAAATTTTGGATTTAAATTCAATTTAAATTCAAAAGGTGAGAATTTTAACCCACTCACAACTTCTAAAATTTCTTATGTTTGTTAAATTGATTTATGATGTGATTAGAAATTTATTTTTGACTATTTGGCATATTTTGAATCATCATGTCATTTTATTTGAATTTATTTGGATAAAACAGTTATTTAATTTATTATTGAATATAAACTGCCAGTAAATACCTGTTATTTATTATCTATTATATATTGATGTTATTGATTGAATTGGATGATGATTGTGATAAATGTTTGATGATTTACATTGGATGAATGGATGTTGTATTTTATATTGTTATAAACTGCAAGTTGTTATGGATTTTTATTTCATTCGAGATTGCGGTTTGAATGATATATAACCGTATTTATATTTTAAATTGCAGATTGAAATGATAAATATCCGTATCACTTGACCATAGGATAGAAAATTATATACATACACCGTGGTCTATATATTAAAATATTTTTAAATGATTTCTATGGTTTTGTAAATAAATATATGTTTTATATAAACATTGATTTTTGATGTTATATAAATGTTATCTTATTCTTAATTTTAAGCTATGTATAAAAAATTTAAATATAGAATAAGCTTAATAATAAGTTTGATTTTATTGAAGACAATATGGTTAGTTATTTAATTTTATTTCAATATAGAGTTTATAATGGTTTAAATGAAATATGGTTGGAAGATAAATTTGAGATTTATTTGAAATTGAATTTATTTAAGAATTAAACTCAAATAAGCTTGATGTGAAATTTATCAAATTTGAAATTTTAGAAGGTATGGTTTTATAACTTAATTTTGGTTTAAGGTGAATTAAATGAATATTTCAAGTATAAATAAATTGAAGGAAATATTTAGTTGTTTGAAATTTGAGTTTTAATTAAATGATAATGGATTTATTATGTAAAATATTTCAAAACTAAATAATAGAAAATTTAATTGTTGAATCGTAATTTCCAATTTAGTTTTGAAATTGTTGAATACTTAAAGTTGAAATATATTGAATTTGAAATGGTTTATTCTGTGGATCAAATCTATTTTGAAATCGATAAAATTTGGAATAGTTTATTTGAAAACTGAACCGTATTGAAATTTATGATTTGGGATTTGGTTAAATATAAAATTTTGGAATTCGAGTTGTTTTGGAATTAATTTGCGAAATTGAAGAAGCTATTTATTATATAAAGTATTTTAATATTTAAACCATTTAAGTGATGGAAGTTAAGTTTCAAAGTTACGAGTTTCAAAATATTATGATTTGAAAGTGTTATAATTTCAAGTGTTTGGTTTCGAAGTGTATAGCTTTGAAAGTGCTATGATTTTGTAAAAAGAATATATTTGAAATAAAAATGTGTTATATTCATTTGGGTTTTTATAAAAATGATATCATATTGATTTGGTTTTGAAATGGAAATGATATCGTATTTATATGGTTTTGAAATGGATATTATATTCTAGTTTTGAAGTATAATTATTTTGAAATGACAGCGGTGTTATAATAACGTTTGGTTGTTAAAGAGACTAGGATCGAAAGTTGCCATACTCTCTGCCAACTTCGAAAACCACTTTAACAACCGTGTACGCGGTGGAGATTCCAGAATGAAGTAGGATGGTGGCGGCATTCGTTTGAGGTATATACGTGGACCCGACTCCCGTGAGTTGGCATAAGGTGGCTAAAACAGGAGCGATTGACGGGCTAAGAAGGTAGCACCTTTTATCGCACACACTCTTTCGATACCATTCTATTACTTTGTGATTGATTGGGGCCCTATTGATTTGGGGGGTGTGGCTCGAGGTGGGCGGTAGTAGCTGCTACGCGTTACCACCAGTCTGGAAGGATAATTTGTATATCTAACCTGGCATTGCCTAGTTGTGCCGTGCCACCTACCTTAGTGCACCTTGTACGAGTTTGATTTGTGTCGTACCTATGGAGTATCCTTTGGTAGCCTTCTGATCAGGAGGTATTACAGTACTGTATAGACTATTGGCACTATTTATGTGTTAAGGGAAATATTGGGTCACTTCTTAACGCTATTTTAAAGTAAGTTTATTTTACTATTAGACATTATTATAATAGCGTATATTACTACACAGTAAATAGTTTAACGGATCCCTAGGAGATATGAATCCCGAGCATCTCTTAAGTTACTGCACTCACGTCAGACACTGGATAGGAGATGTCGAATCCCGTAAACATCTCTGATGCCGTTCCACTTCTATTATTTACTGTTGATTTAACTCACATAAGATTTTTAGTTCTGACTCGAGTGTTTTGTCTTTTCAATTCCCTCGAGTCAGTCTAAGCATTTCAGGATTTGAAGACCTTAATTCTGGAGGACGAAGACGAAGATTGTATTACTATTATTGTAACAACCCGCATATTTGTCGATTTTTATATTTAAATATTTTATTTAAATATTTTATCGATACTCGGAATTTAGTCCGAAAAGCTACTTTTTGCATACGGTTGAATTAGGACTCGGGACCACTCCCATTGAGTTTAAAATGCCGTTTGCGACCTTTTTGAGTATAAGCTTCGATATGTTTGGAGAAAGTTGAATTTTGCTACTTTTTACTTAGGGCTTTGGTTTGGGCTGAGCCACTTATGTATTCAGTCCCAACCCCTTCTCCTCTTCATCTCTTCATTCCTCATATACTCAAGCTTTTATATTAATGGAGAGTGGAAGAGGAAATTAAAAACTCTAAGCCCTAGTTTTCTTTTGCAAATCAAGTTCTAGCTCCAAACTAATAGAAAAACCCATTGGTAAGCTTCTCTTCTTCTTCTCCAACTTATTCTCTTACCAATTTCAGTAATTTCTAAACCTAATTTTGGGAATGTTCTTGTTTTGAGCATAGATTCAAGCTCATTTGGGTTGTGTTGAAGAGAGGTTGATTCTCCTTTGCTTCTAAGCTTCTTTTTCGATCGTTTGGGTTCAAAGGTGAGATTTTTATCTCACATCTTTGTCTATAATTATCTTCGATTGTTAGGTATGAATTCCTAACGTTTATTCATGTGAAATTGATTTTGGTTTGGATTGATTTGGTGTATATTCCAATTTTTGGTGTTTTGGTCCAATTTATGAAAATCCTATTATGGATATTTGGACATTGATATTTGAGGCGCATCGAAGAGCCGTTTAGGCTGGGTTGTCGTTCGACGTAATTCCTTAGTCATCGTCATTTGCTCGTTCGATCGTTTCCGATATTCGTTTGGCCATTTTTGGCCTAGGTTCAGGGAATGCCCTGAACCCCTGATTCAGATGTCTGAAACGTGGTATTCAGACGTCTGAATATTGTTTTGGGAAGATTTCTATTCCCAGATTCAGACGTCTGAATATATGGTTTCAGACGTCTGAATTGGTTCATTTGGAACCAGAAAGGAAATAGGCTAAAAAGTGCCTATTTCAGACGTCTGAAACACTTGATTCGGACGTCTGAATTGTGTTCTGGAAATCTTTATATTTCCAGATTCAGACGTCTGAACCACTTGTTTCAGACGTCTGAAATTGCAGTGTTTTGCCTATTTGCCTATTCGCTTGAGAATTCCAATTTAAATCGATTCGTGATGATCCTATTTGTTGTTATCATTTATTATGCCTTTGATGACTCTTTTTAGGGATTTTTGAATATCCATTTCGATGGATTCTTTATCGGTTTCTTTGGATTTTATTCACATCTTCGTATGTGAATTTTAGTGAATGATTGTTCCTACAATCTTCTTTGTGATTTGTCACTTTAAAAATATAAAGGTTTTCTATACTAGTAGTAAATATCAAAACTCTTTCTTCAAATGATTTCAACACTATTTTAGTACAAAGCTCGTTTCTTAAACCATTTTCCAATCTATTAGTATATACAAACCTTTACCTCACTCGTACGAGAAATCTAATTAAACGGCTTAGTAAAACGAGTGGTATGAAACGCTTACGTTTACTTCGTCGGTTAATTCTTGGACTTGTTCGATTGAATCTCTTGTGACAATTTTCTAGTGGAAATCTACAGTTTGTTCGTAAATATTTAAGTTAAGCAAGTGGTTATGGGACATGAAGCTAAACTCATATATTTACTAGCTTAGTGTAATTGACACTTCTCGTTGATCATGACGATCATCTTTGTGATTTAGACTAGCAATGTGCGATGTCTCTTTGTCTACGAGGGAGACTAAACCCCGTTTTGTGGAGTTTCGACTCAATTTGGTGGGGTAGCAACCCATGGTCTTCGGGCCGTTTGTGGAGCTTCGGCTCAATTTGTGATGGTTAGCAACCATGGAATTAGCATTCCGTTTGTGATACACGTGTTGGTGAGCGTTATACTCCCGTTTGTGATAGGCCTCCCCCCCTTTGTGATTTCTGGATTTCTTGAGAGGATTTCTAGAATTTGTGCTTCACCAATTTTCGTGATTTCTATTGATAAGCCTTATCGATATTTGTGCATTGGTGAATTTGTGCGTCATTGACTTTTGTGATTTCTGGATTTCGTGTATTGAATTCTGGAATTTGTGTGTCATTGACTTTTGTGATTGACATTGATATTATCGTCAATATTTATGGTTTGGTGAACGAAATAAGGAGTATGACGTTTCTTTGATTCTTGTGTAGATTTGGTGACATTGATCAATCTCTTGATGATTTTCAACTAATTATATATAGCACAGCTTGGCATTGTGATTACTATGTGTTTAGTCATATCTCTTATTCTATATCGTTTCATCTGATATTTGTAGTTAGACTGATCGGTTTATTATTTTCTTATTAAATAATACTCGGGTCAGACCGAGATGTTACAGGTGCTTCTGCTTGACTTCTCTCTTGGGATTTATTTCTCTGACTTTTGGTTAACTACTTAGATTAGTAGTTTTTGTTGTATACATTTGAGATATAGACTCCATAATGTATACTTATTCTTTTGTATAGTTCATGTAACTATTCTTTTATGATATTGTGGATCTTTTTAGACCACTACTCTGATGTACATTTCCTAGTGTAATATTCATATCTATTTCTGCCTTTGTGATATGAATTGTCTGTGACTGATTTATGTTATGTGTATTTCTATATTTGTTTCCGAAGATTAGTATAGCCACTGGGTAGTAGCTTTGTGTTTGTATCGGTGTGTCGGATTTCCTCTTGAGATAAAATGCATGTTATACTATCTGACATATCGGTGCTCGCGCAAAGCAATTATACAGATGGTCGCTCCTCAACAGCCTTATTCTCCGTGCTAGTTGACAGCATTCACCCGTATGGCTAGCGTGGGTATAGAGGTGGGGCATCACAGCTTGGTATCAGAGCCAAACTTCGGAACAATATGGAATAATATAACAAGGATCATCGTCCTAAGTCCATCTTAGGAGTCGTGCTTTAGGATTTAATTCGAGTCTTCGTACCGATTCATCCTATTTTCCTTATGATTCCTTGTTTATCTATCAAGATTGCTTGATATTCAATTTGGTGAATAAACTTTTTCTTCTTCTTCTTTTTTCTAAAGGGAGAGAAATGTCTAGACCAGGCCGCCCCAGAGCCGTACCGTCTAGCACTCCACCCCAAGATGGAGTTTTTATGACTGCTCAACAGCTTCTTGATTTGGTAACTAATGCTCAAGCAGCTGGAGCTAACCCGGAACCTACTCAACCAAAGTCGGGATTTGCACGCTTGTGCAGCGATTACACTAATTTGGGTGGGGAGCCATTCAAAGGTTCCGAAACTATTATTGAAGTACAGGCTTGGCTAAGGTCATGCGATCGAATCTTTTCTCGCATGAATCTTATTGATCTTCACCGAGTTCAGGTGGCCTCTAGTATGCTCCGAGAAAGAGCATTGGACTGGTACGAGCTTCTTATTTCTGAGATTAATGAAGCAGATCTCACCTGGGAGCAATTCCGAGAACGCTTCGAGTTAAAATTCGTTCCAGAAGCTGAGAAAGTGACATTGTCTCGACGATTTATAGACCTTGTTCAAGGTGAGTTCTCCGTGACTGATTACGTCGCCTCCTTCGAGTCGCTTTCCAAATATGGGGTTGAATACATCAACACCCCATTAAAGAAGAACCAGAGGTTCGTCTATGGCTTAAACAAAAGTCTCAAGAAGCCATTACTTCTAAAATTAGAAGTTTCTTTCGACCAACTAGTTGATATCGCTCTTCGTCTTGAAGAGGCGGATAGGGAGAATGATGTTGAAGTGGTGGGTTCCAAACCAAACTTCAACAATGACAAGAAAAGGCCCAGTAAATTCAAAGGCCCTTATCCCAATAAGAAAGGGAAGCAAGCGACCTCCGTGGCAAAGACTTCTTCCTTTGTTCGTGGGGAGTGCTATAATTGTGGTTCGAAGGACCATTATGTGAACAAGTGTCCCAAGTCTATCTCTTGTCGCTACTGCAAAGGTATTGGTCATGTTATATCTTCATGCCCCAAGCTTCAGGGCAGGAAGGAGGGAAAGCTTAATGCTTCTCAAGCCCCTGGCAACACATCTCGTGGCCAAGGTATTTCTCATTCTATTCTGGATAGAATTATTTTATTTCGTGATCATCCTATTCGAGTTCTTTTTGATACGGGTGCGTCCCATTCTTTTATATCAAAAGAACTTGTTGATATTTTTTCTTTGGATGTTTTGTGTTTAATGACTTCTTTGAGAATTGCGAATCAGGTTGGTGGATCCGCAACAATCAGTTTATTGTGTAAAGATGTCGAGATTATTTTATGTGGTTTTTCTTTCCTAGCCGATTTGCATGTCATGCGTTATTTAGGCTTTGGAATGATTTTGGGAAAACCGTTATGAAGCTCATATCCTATGTCCTGAGCGGACTATTCATCTTCGACATCCTCAATCTGTTAATCAGGTTTCTGTTATTCTTAAAGATTCGGATTCTGCCTTGGTTGCATTTTTATATTCTTTAAATCCTCGTGATGACGATGATGATGATGAGGGTGATATTATTTCTCTTATTCACCTCGTTCGTGAATTTTCCGACATATTCGAGCCCGTTTTAGGATTACCACCTAAGCGAGCAATTGAGTTCAGAATTAATCTTATTCCTGGAGCTCAACCTATCACTCGCCCTCCTTATCGTATGTCCAATAAAGAAAACGAGGAGATGCGTAAACAATTATCCGAATTGGAGACGAAGCAATTTATTCTCTCTAGTTCCTCGCCTTGGGGAGCTTCGGCTATTTTTGTGAAGAAATCCGATGGTACACTTAGGCTTTGCGTTGACTACCGCAAGCTTAATGATCTTACTATCAAAAATAAATATCCTTTATCTCGGATTGATGACCTATTTGATCAACTTATTGGTGCTAGAGTCTTTTCACAATTGGACTTGGCTACCGGTTTTCATCAGCTTCGTATTGCAGAGGATAGCATTCCTTTGACATCTTCCGTACTCGGTATGGATCTTATGAATGGCTTGTTATGCCATTTGGGTTAACGAATGCCCCGGCTTATTTTGTTGACTTAATGAATCGAGTTTTTAAAGACTTCCTTGATCGATTTGTTCTCATCTTTATTGATGATATTCTTGTGTATTCTAAAACCGAGGAGGAGCATGAAAAACATCTTCGAATTATATTGGAAACTCTTAGGAGTAATCAATTAAAGGAAAAATTTTCTAAATGCCATTTTTGGCAACCTCGTGTGAAGTTTCTCGGTCATATTATTTCCGAATCCGGAATTTCCATGGATCCTTCAAAGATTGAAGCGATTCAAGATTGGAAGAGACCGGAGAGTGTGACAGAGATTCGTAATTTTCTCGGATTGGCGGGCAATTACCGTCGTTTTATCAAAGACTTTTCTAAGATTGCCGTGCCTCTCACTAGCTTGACGAAGAAAGGTGTTAAATACATTTGGTCGGACAAATGTGAAGCTTCTTTTCAGAAATTAAAAGAACTTCTTTCTGATGCTCTTATTCTCGTTATTCCCGAGGGGAATCAGGATTTCGTTGTTTATACCGATGCTAGTCGCGTTGGTTTGGGTGCCGTTCTTATGCAAAAAGAACGTGTTATTACTTATGCTTCTAGGCAATTAAAGCCTGCTGAGACTAGATATGCCACTCATGATTTAGAGCTCGCGGCTATTGTTTTTTCTCTTCGGATTTGGCGTCATTATCTTTTGGGAGAGAAATTCGTTCTTTATACCAATCATAAATCTTTGAAGTATTTATTCTCTCAAAAGGAACTTAATTTGCGTCAACAGCGTTGGCTCGAATTTCTTGCACCATATGATCTTGATATTCTTTACACTCCCGGTAAGGGTAATCGTGTCGTCGATGCTCTTAGCCGTAAACAACAAGCTATTGTTTCTATGATGATATCCGAATGGAACGATCTCGAGATCTTATCCACTTGTGAGATTCGAGACCGCGTATCCGATTTATGCTCATCATTTGTTTTATGTAGCCTTGAGGCTCATCCTTCTCTTTTAGACCGCATTCTTGAAGCTCAAGGGTTGGATCCGGAATTGGCTCTTCTTGGCCAAAATATTAAGGATAAAATTGATATTGAAGGTTTGAAAGACTTTGATATCGATTCTCGTGGCGGCATTCGAAGATTTGGTAGACTTATCGTGCCAAATATTAGTGATCTTCGAAAAGATATTTTAGAAGATTCTCATCGTTCCAAATTCACCATTCATCCTGGTAGTAGTAAAATGTACGCGGATATGAAGCGACTTTATTATTGGGAGGGAATGAAACTTGACATCGCTAACTTCGTTAAGCGTTGCATGACTTGCCAACTCGTTAAGGCCGAACATCAAAGGCCCGGTGGGTTATTGCAACCTTTAGAAATTCCAATTTGGAAGTGGGACCAAATTTCCATGGGTTTTATGGATGGCCTTCCCCGTTCTCGATCGGGTCATGATAGCTTATGGGTGATTGTTGATAAACTTACTAAATCTGCCCATTTTATTCCCGTTCGGTCTGACCGAACCGTACCTCTTTTGGCCAAACTCTTTGTTAAAGAAATTGTTAAATTACATGGAGTTCCTACTTCTATCGTTAGTGATCGTGATCCATTGTTTACTAGTGGATTTTGGAAGAGTCTTCAAAAAGCTTTAGGAATGAAGCTTAATTTTAGCACCGCTTATCACCCCTAGTCTGATGGACAAACCGAGCGTGTGAATCAAACTCTTGAAGATCTTCTTCGTACTTGTGTTCTTGATTTTGGTGGAAGTTGGGAAGATTATATTTCACTTGTTGAATTTTCCTATAATAATAGCTTCCAATCTAGTATTGGTATGGCACCTTTTGAGGCACTCTACGGAAGGCCATGCCGATCTCCTTCTTATTGGCTTGAGGCCGGTGAGAAGCTGGTTTAAGGTCCAGATTTTATTCGTGATTCCACAGAAAAGATTGATCTTATTCGTCATAGGATGAAAGAAGCCCAGAGTAGGCAAAAATCCTATGCCGATAATCGAAGAAGGAAATTAGAATTTTTTGTTGGAGATTCTGTTTTTATTCGTGTTTCACCTATGAAGGGTGTTGTACGTTTCAGTCGATCGGGAAAATTGGCGCCTCGATATATTGGGCCATTTCCTATCACTGAACGTATTGGTTCCATGGCTTATCGCCTATCATTACCGGCTCAGTTTTCTGCTATGCATGACGTGTTTCACGTTTCTCAACTTCGAAAATGTCTTCGAGATTCCGATTCTATTCTTGAGCCCGATGTTGTGGAAGAGATTGAAGTTTCGCCTAATTTAACTTATGAGCAACATCCTATTCGTATCATTGCTTCGGAATTCAAACGACTTCGAAATAAAGATGTTCCGCTTGTTAAAGTTCAATGGTCTTCAAATCCTAAGGATTGTTCTTGGGAATCTAGAGAGTACATCAAGCGAACACATCCGGACTTACTTTCTCGTGCTCTTTGAGGTGAACTTCTTATCTCAAATTTCTTTTGTGTTGAATATGCTTTTATGGTTGTTACTTTATGTTCTCTTCATAAAATATTGCGAGGATGCAATTTCGTTAAGGAGGGGAGTCTGTAACAACCCGCATATTTGTCGATTTTTATATTTAAATATTTTATTTAAATATTTTATCGATACTCGGAATTTAGTCCGAAAAGCTACTTTTTGCATACGGTTGAATTAGGACTCGGGACCACTCCCATTGAGTTTAAAATGCCGTTTGCGACCTTTTTGAGTATAAGCTTCGATATGTTTGGAGAAAGTTGAATTTTGCTACTTTTTACTTAGGGCTTTGGTTTGGGCTGAGCCACTTATGTATTCAGTCCCAACCCCTTCTCCTCTTCATCTCTTCATTCATCATATACTCAAACTTTTATATTAATGGAGAGTGGAAGAGAAAATTAAAACTCTAAGCCCTAGTTTTCTTTTGCAAATCAAGTTCTAGCTCCAAACTAATAGAAGAACCCATTGGTAAGCTTCTCTTCTTCTTCTCCAACTTATTCTCTTACCAATTTCAGTAATTTCTAAACCTAATTTTGGGAATGTTCTTGTTTTGAGCATAGATTCAAGCTCATTTGGGTTGTGTTGAAGAGAGGTTGATTCTCCTTTGCTTCTAAGCTTCTTTTTCGATCGTTTGGGTTCAAATGTGAGATTTTTATCTCACATCTTTGTCTATAATTATCTTCGATTGTTAGGTATGAATTCCTCACGTTTATTCGTGTGCAATTGATTTTGGTTTGGATTGATTTGGTGTATATTCGAATTTTTGGTGTTTTGGTCCAATTTATGAAAATCCTATTATGGATATTTGGACATTGATATTTGAGGCGTATCGAAGAGCCGTTTAGGCTGGGTTGTCGTTCGACGTAATTCCTTAGTCATCGCCATTTGCTCGTTCGATCGTTTCCGATATTCGTTTAGCCATTTTTGGCCTAGGTTCAGGGAATGCCCTGAACCCCTGATTCAGACGTCTGAAACGTAGTATTCAGACGTCTGAATATTGTTCGGGGAAGATTTCTATTCCCGGATTCAGACGTCTGAATATATGGTTTCAGACGTCTGAATTGGTTCATTTGGAACCAGAAAGGAAATAGGCTAAAAAGTGCCTATTTCAGACGTCTGACACACTTGATTCAGACGTCTGAATTGTGTTCTGGAAATCTTTATATTTCCAGATTCAGACGTCTGAACCACTTGTTTCAGACGTCTGAAATTGCAGTGTTTTGCCAATTTGCCTATTCGCTTGAGAATTCCAATTTAAATCGATTCGTGATGATCCTATTTGTTGTTATCATTTATTATGCCTTTGATGACTCCTTTTAGGGATTTTTGAATATCCATTTCGATGGATACTTTATTGGTTTCTTTGGATTTTATTCACATCTTCGTATGTGAATTTTAGTGAATGATTGTTCCTACAATCTTCTTTGTGATTTGTCAGTTTAAAAATATAAAGGTTTTCTATACTAGTAGTAAATATAAAAACTCTTTCTTCAAATGATTTCAACACTATTTTAGTACAAAGCTCGTTTCTTAAACCATTTTCCAATCTATTAGTATATACAAACCTTTACCTCACTCGTACGAGAAATCTAATTAAACGGCTTAGTAAAACGAGTGGTATGAAACGCTTACGTTTACTTCATCGGTTAATTCTTGGACTTGTTCGATTGAATCTCTTGTGACAATTTTCTAGTGGAAATCTACAGTTTGTTCGTAAATATTTAAGTTAAGCAAGTGGTTATGGGACATGAAGCTAAACTCATATATTTACTAGCTTAGTGTAATTGACACTTCTCGTTGATCATGACGATCATCTTTGTGATTTAGACTAGCAATGTGCGATGTCTCTTTGTCTACGAGGGAGACTAAACCCCGTTTTGTGGAGTTTCGACTCAATTTGGTGGGGTAGCAACCCATGGTCGTCGGGCCGTTTGTGGAGCTTCGGCTCAATTTGTGATGGTTAGCAACCATGGAATTAGCATTCCGTTTGTGATACACGTGTTGGTGAGCTTTATGCTCCCGTTTGTGATAGGCCTTCCCCCCTTTGTGATTTCTGGATTTCTTGAGAGGATTTCTAGAATTTGTGCTTCACCAATTTTCGTGATTTCTATTGATAAGCCTTATCGATATTTGTGCTTTGGTGAATTTGTGCGTCATTGACTTTTGTGATTTCTGGATTTCGTGTATTGAATTCTGGAATTTGTGTGTCATTGACTTTTGTGATTGATATTGATATTATCATCAATATTTATGGTTTGGTGAACGAAATAAGGAGTATGACGTTTCTTTGATTCTTGTGTAGATTTGGTGACATTGATCAATCTCTTGATGATTTTCAACTAATTATATATATCACAGCTTGGCATTGTGATTATTATGTGTTTAGTCATATCTCTTATTCTATATCGTTTCATCTGATATTTATAGTTAGACTGATCCGTTTATTATTTTCTTATTAAATAATATTCGGGTCAGACCGAGATGTTACAGGTGCTTCTGCTTGACTTCTCTCTTGGGATTTATTTCTCTGACTTTTGGTTAACTACTTAGATTAGTAGTTTTTGTTGTATACATTTGAGATATAGACTCCATAATGTATACTTATTCTTTTGTGTAGTTCATGTAACTATTCTTTTGTGATATTGTGGATCTTTTTAGACCACTACTCTGATGTACACTTCCTAGTGTAATATTCATATCTATTTCCGCCTTTGTGATATGAATTGTCTGTGACTGATTTATGTTGTGTGTACTTCTATATTTGTTTCCGAAGATTATTATAGCCACTGTGTAGTAGCTTTGTATTTGTATCGGTGTGTCGGATTTTCTCTTGAGATAAAATGCATGTTATACTATCTGACATATCGGTGCTCGCGCAAAGCAATTATACAGATGGTCGCTCCTCAACAGCCTAATTCTCCGTGCTAGTTGACAGCATTCACCCGTAGTGTTCTTGGCTAGCGTGGGTATAGAGGTGGGGCGTCACAATTATTTATCATGTTAGTCCACTACATTCATACTGTTCCGCTGCATTGTTATTTATTATTCTCTATTACGTGTAACTCTGATATATGTTGTATAAGTATAATCAAATGTTTTTGCAAAATAGCTTCATGAGTTGTTATTTGATTATTGTATTTTGTTGTTCCGCTGCAAGATTCTATTTTGTTTTTATTCTTTCCCTGCTTTTTCTTATTAACCCCATAACAATCCGTCCTTCCGTATGGTTTGAGTCGGAACGTGGGTCTGCTTAAGCGTACAAAAAGGCGGGATGTTACATTTGGTATCAGAGCTTTGCTTCAGTGATAAACCTTAGCTTCGTGTGGTCTAACTCTTTATTAATAGGATAGCAATACCCTATGATGAGTCGTTGAGTGTATATATATGAGAGCGTATTTGTTAGTGTCATAAAAGGTTTTTATATTGTGTTAATTTGTTCCGTTTTGTATTAATAAATTCCGATTGGTGCATAGGACGCTATGACATCGATAGGGATGTCTAAACACTTAACAGGACTAACCGACACAATATTTGTTTCTAAATATAGGTAAATGAAACAATTTTGCCTATTGTATATTATTATATATATAATAATTATTTTATAAATGATATATTTGGTTGTAATATATATTTGTTGGTAGGTAGTGAAATTTATAAATAAAAATAAAGTAAAATTGGAAATTTAGAACTTAAGTTTCGGAGTTTTGAAACTTTCTTTCGAATAATTTTGGGATATAATAATAATATTATTAGAAGTATTTTCCGATATAAATATTTCAATATAATTTGAAAGAATTGTTTTAAAGAAACTTTGGAAAGAAATAAGTTTTTTACTCCCCTTATGTCACTGGAAATCATTTCGGTGATGAGTGCACGCATCATCAACATTCATTTTCGAGTTTTGAAGTGGGAAGGCCACTATAGTAGTTTTACTGCAGATTTATTTTGATAAACAAATATAAATTTCAAATTGTTTAAATATAATTGGATATATAAATTGTAAGCATATACATCTATCTATTATTTTTAAAATGATCTGAAATTTAACTCGGTATTTAGTTCTTAAGTTCCCGTTAACTAATAGTTCAATTATTGTAGGGAATTGGAATATAACTAATTAATAATTTGAACCTTAATTAAAATAAGAGATTAAATGCTAGGTTATAAATGAAATAACAAGAAAGTTGAAATTTGTAACCTATAAAACAAAAGACATGATTATTGAACATTAAACTAATTTAAAAGAAATGTGGTAAACTTGTATAATTTTTCAGTTTGCATTCTTTAACATATATATAACTTACCAAAATATTAAAAGTTGTAATGTTTAATAAGAAAATGTAATGGAAATTGTATGAGTAAATTTATGTTATGAAAGTGTTCAATAAATTGCTTTTATTATTAAGAATTGATGTTATAATGGTTATGTACTTAAGTTGTAAATTGGAAGGTTATTGTAATTAAATGTGACAGAAAAGGGATCATTGTGAGTAAAAGACTATAAACTTAAGTTAATGAAATTGTTATGCCAAGTAACTAAATTGAATATGAATATTATTAATAAATGAAAGTAAATAAATGAAATTAAGTAGTGAATGAATAAATAAAATACAATAAAAAGAGAAATTGACAGGATGTGAATAAATGAAATGAAGTTAGTAAGTGATGGATGAAATAAATGAAGATAAGCATTAATTGAATGAATAGGAAATCAAACAACAAATGTTATGATGAACTTGATCTATTGTTTGAAATTGTTGTTTGTTTGGTTTATGGTTGTTTGGGCAAGGATACTTTACAATTATTTGGATGTATGAATAATCTATTTAGTTTTATCTAAGACTATTAAGTAAATGGTGCACTTAATAGTTTATTTTCCATTCTGTACAATTTAAATTTTTTGAATCCGAACAACTATTTGTTTTGTTTTGATATGGATGGATAATTGAATTGTGTTGATTCTATATGATAATTGTATGCTGTGGTTGCAAGTGATTGTTGTTGTTTGACATTGATTTGTTTGCTAGTGGATGAAACAAAATTAATATTTCATTCTATATAATTATTTACTCTTTTAGATTACATAAGTGAAATGCAGGTTATGGAAGCAATTGCTACTGCTTTTGGTTTCATAATTAAGCGTAAATTGCCCGACAAATAGGTACGTTCTCAAATTACGGTTTATAGCGTTATTATATTGTTTTTCCCGTTGTTAGGATATATTATTTTAATATCTTGTGATATATATTGTTATATTTGATGTTATATTTTCTTCCGAGCCTCTCCGTACAAAGGAGACTCTGCCGAAATTTTCCGTAAATTTTGGACTTAGAATTTTTTTGAAAATTGTTTTCCAAACTTCATTAATTTGAGCATAAAAGATTTAATGGTTATAAATTGGTATATTTATTTAAATTAATTAATTTTGTAAATTTATTGGTTTATAAAGTTAATATTTTTGAATAAGATGTATTGTTTACTAAATCCCTTCTTTCCCTCCTTTTTCCTTTTCGGGGATGAAAAGTTTTGAGTGAGGAAGAGTGTAACAACCCGTAAATTTCGATGATTAAATTGGTTAATTTAATAAGATTTTTGTAATTGAATTGGTTAATTTAAAAAACTTTATACTTTTAAAATGAAGCGAATATTAGAAATGAAATGTAGCAATGGTAGTTAAAATTAATTATTGACAATTGGAGTGAAATCACAATAATAATGAAAATGTGAATTGTTGCACTTGGTTATAGAATTGAAACTAAGTATATTAGAGTAAGTATTGAATTAACCAATGAAATTATATATTGAGCAATAGTAACTAAATGAAAATTAAGGTAATAATGTTAATGCAAGCTGATAAATAACTAATTTAGTGCAATCCCAATTAATTGAAACAATTGTAAGGTTATAATGGATGGTTATTAGTAAATTGAGAAATAAATTCAATATATTAATTGATGAAATAATATGTATTAAATAGTAATTTGATAGAGTCGATGCTAGACAAGTAATTATAATAATTGTTGGTTGATAATAAAGTATGAATGGGATTAAATTAGGCAAATAGTGATAATTACTAATTGTTTACCCATTTATTTAATTTATTGAATTAGATCTAAATCATTGCAATTAAACATAATTAAAAACTACTTTAATATGAATTTAGTTGATGATTGTAGAGATATTAGGGTAATTCGATATATACTAACGTTAAATTTATCCATAAGATGATGATTGATTGAATAAAGATATTGAAAACCAATTGAACTTATTTATTTGAAATTTAAAATAAAATTTATTTGAATTTACTTAAATTGAAGGTAAACACTGTAAATTTTGCAATAAATCCTTATTTGAGTGACATCGAAATTTTGGTTAATGAATTATAAGTTTATTTGTAATCAGAAATGATACAAAATGGTAAATAATTAAATTTGAATTAAAGAGGGATTTAATTAATTTAATATTAATTTATTTAATTAACTGAAATATAGTCATTTTGACCACTATCTCGGATTTGACGAAACCAGTTTCATCAGATCCGTAACGGTGAATTATTGGACGATTTCAAGTTTCGTAGCGATCGGACTTGTCGTTTGATCGTACGGGCTCGCACCTAGAAATCAATTTAATTGAAATCAATTTGAAATAACTTGATTTTTAGCATAACTTCTTCATACAATGTAATTTGGAATTGAAACCTGTTCCATTGATTTTAAAATATTTTATAACATCTATTTGATATATGGGTTGACCCAATTTCGTTCCGGAGTCACAACGGGTTCTTTGGGCTGTTCCCTTCATCGTGTAAATCCATCTTGTCCATTTATTCTATTTTCAGTTGTGTCTATAAATACCCTGTTATAAACCCTAGTAGCCTTTCTATTTCTCATTTCTGTACGTACAGAAACTTTGGTTACTCCTCTTCCTCAATGGCTGAAACCCTAAAACTCCTCAAGCCAATTTCAATTAAAAATCTAACTTCAAAATTTAAACTCCACAAACTATATCGAATTATATATCGATTTGAAGCTCTTACCAAACGCATCTCAGATCTGTAATTCATTTTCCAAATTGAACGACTGTCGATCCAGAAGTTGAAGAATTATTTTCTGCCATCCATTGCAACGAAATCAACTCCGCCTGATCGACAAATTGGTGGTACCATGGTGTGGAGAGCAGCGAGCGTAGTCCATCGGCGTGCTTAGTTGGGCGTATTAATGGATAGATCGACCAAATTAATTTGATTAGGGTTTTAATTTTGTGTGGCGGCTGCTTGTGTTCGGTTGGTCGGAGACTACGGGTGTGTCGCAAGGGTCGAGGCCGGAGGCGTGATCGGCGGCATCGGGCTGGGGGGGTTGTGGCTTCTGGTGCGGCAGAGATTGGGGCGGCCGAATGTTGGTCGATGATGGAAGTTAGCAGCGGGTGTAAGCTTCCGTAGGGTTTTGATTGTTTTTCTGTGCGTATGAAGGGTAGTTGATGTGGCGACCTCTCAAATGGTAGATTATTTTGTTTTACTTCTTTTTCTGTTATTTAGTTCAAATTAAACTTCGAACGTTCTAACTCATGTAACTTTCACATATGAGGTCCATTTCACGCATGGTTTTCTCCAATGGGATCGTATTGAAATTCCGGGCATTTTGACGTTGGTTTGAATGGATTCTGAGACTGTTTAAATTTTGGGTTTAAATTGGATTTAAATTCAATTTAAATTCAAGGTGAGTGTTTTAACCCACTCACAACTTCTAAAGTTTCTTATGTTTGTTAAATTGATTTATGATGTGATTAGAAATTTTTTATGACTGTTTGACATATTTTGAATCATCATCTCAGTCTATTTGAATTTATTTGGATAAAACAGTTATTTAATTTATTATTGAATATAAACTGCCAGTAAATATATGTTATTTATTATCTGTTATATATTGATGTTATTTATTGAATTGAATGATGATTGTGATAAATTTTTGACGATTAATATTGGATGAATGGATGTTGTATTTTATATTGTTATAAAATGCAAGTTGTTATGGATTTTTATTCATTCGGGATTGCGGTTTGAATGATATATAACCGTATTTATACTTTAAATTACGGATTGAAATGATAAATATCCATATCAGTTGACCATAGGATAGAAAATTATATACAGACACCGTGGTCTATATATAAAAATATTTTGAAATGATTTTTATGGTTTTGTAAAGAAATATACGATTTATATAAATATTGATTTTTGATGTTATATAAATGTTATTTTATTCTTAATTTTAAGCTATGTATAAATTTATTTTAATATAGAATAAGCTTAATAATGAGTTTGATTTTATTGAAGATAATATGGTTAAGTATTCAAATTTTATTTCAATATAGAGTTTATAATGATTTAAATGAAATAAGGTTGGAAGATAAATTTGAGATTTATTTGAAATTGAATTTATTTAAGAATTAAACTCAAATAAGCTAGATGTGAAATTTATTAAATTTTAAATTTTAGAAGGTATGGTTTTATAACTTGATTTTGGTTTAAGGTGAATTAAATGAATATTTCAAGTATAAATAAATTGAAGGAAATATTTAGTTATTTGAAATTTGAGTTTAAATTAAATGATAATGGATTTATTATGTAAAATATTTCAAAACTAAATAATAGAAAATTTATTGTTGAATCATAGTTTCCAATTTAGTTTTGAAATTGTTGAATACTTAAAGTTGAAATATATTGAATAAATGGTTTATTCTGTGGATCAAATCTATTTTGAAATCGATAAAATTTGGAATAGTTTATTTGGAAACTGAACCATATTGAAATTTATGATTTGGGATTTGGTTAAATATAAAATTTTGGAATTCGAGTTGTTTTGGAATTAATTTGCGAAATTAAAGAAGCTATTTATTATATAAAGTATTTTAATATTTAAACCATTTAAGTGATGGAAGTTATGTTTCAAAGTTACGAGTTTCAAAGTATTATGATTTGAAAGTGTTATAATTTCAAGTGTTTGGTTTCAAAGTGTATAGCTTTGAAAGTGCTATGATTTTGGAAAAAGAATATATTTGAAATAAAAATGTGTTATATTGATTTGGGTTTTATAAAAATGATATCATATTGATTTGGTTTTGAAATGGAAATGATATCGTATTTATATGGTTTTGAAATGAATATTATATTCTAGTTTTGAAGTATAATTATTTTGAAATGACCGCGGTGTTATAATTTGGTTGTTAAAGAAACTAGGATCGAAAGTTGTCATACTCTCTACCAACATCGAAAACCACTTTAACAACCGTGTACGCGGTGGAGATTCTAGAATGAAGTAGGATGGTGGCGGCATTCGTTTGAGGTATATACGTGGACCCGACTCCCGTGAGTTGGCATAAGGTGGCTAAAACAGGAGCGATTGACGGGCTAAGAAGGTAGCACCTTTTATCGCACACACTCTTTCGATACCATTCTATTACTTTGTGATTGATTGGGGCCCTATTGATTCGGGGGGTGTGGCTCGAGGTGGGCAGTAGTAGCTGCTACGCGTTACCACCGGTCTGGAAGCATAATTGGTATATCTACCCTGGCATTGCCTAGTTGTGCCGTGCCACCTACCCTAGTGCACCTTGTACGAGTTTGATTTGTGTCGTACCTATGGAGTATACTTTGGTAGCCTTCTGATCAGGAGGTATTACACTACTGTATAGACTATTGGCACTATTTATGTGTTAAGAGAAATATTGGGTCACTCCTTAACGCTATTCTAAAGTAAGTTTATTTTACTATTAGACATTATTATAATAGCGTATATTACTACATAGTAAATAGTTTAACGGATCCTTAGGAGATATGATTCCCGAGCATCTCTTAAGTTACTGCACTCACGTTAGACACTGGATGGGAGATGTCGAATCCCGTAAACATCTCTGATGCCGCTCCACTTCTATTATTTACCGTTGATTTAACTCACATAAGATTTTTAGTTCTGACTCGAGCGTTTTGTCTTTTCAATTCCCTCGAGTCAGTCTGAGCATTTCAGGATTTGAAGACCTTACTTCTGGAGGACGAAGACGAAGATTGTTTACTATTATTTATCATTTTAGTCCACTACATTCATAATGTTCCGCTGCATTGTTATTTATTATTCTCTGTTACGTGTAACTCTGATATATGTTGTATAAGTATAATCAAATGTTTTTGTAAAACAGCTTTATGAACTGTTATTTGATTATTGTATTTTGTCATTCTATTGCAAGATTTTATTTTGTTTTTCTTCTTTCCCTGCTTCTTCTTATTTACCCGATAACAATCCGCCCTTCTGTATGGTTTGAGTTGGCACGTGGGTCTGCTTATGCGTACAAAAAGGCGGGATGTTACAGGGATTATACGGTACAGTTACCGTTTAAGGTGCTATACTATACGTATAAACTTGTTTCATTTTTCTAGGAAGATGATAAGGAAATTCGTCCACTAAACAGTTAGGAGGTGATCTCCGATCTTATTTTCGTCTGTTCATTTCCTAAAGAACTGGGGTTGAGTTTGCCGAAAATTATGAACGTTGTTTTGAAGAGATGGGATCATATTTTTTATCTAAAAACCACTTCGGTCCAATGAGTACGTTTTCAAAATGAAGACAAGAGCATGGAGTCAAAGATGGAGCACTGAAGTGCAAGGGCTAATCGTACCAATTTTGAGGGTGATTCCAAAATGGATGTAGTAGGAATAGTGCCTTCGGTTCCATTTGGACCCGGAACCGACTTTTGTGGATGAATGCTATCAATGCATTGTCACTGGAAGACAATGAGCATTCTAAGTGAAATTTCCTTGAAAAGATAATCGTAGCCTCTAGCCTCATCAACTGGGAATGACTGAAAAGCAGGGGGGATGCAGCAAGGCTAAGTGGGTAGCACCCAATTATGGTATGTTTATCATCTTTCTAGATACCCTCGGATATTATTACTACGATTATGGAAGGAGCTCGAAAAACGGAGGGAACACCCAGGGTGATGGCATATTTGGCCTATCCAGGTTAGGGATAGTCCGGTCTTGTATTACAGGGGATCACGACGTGGTCCTCGGTACGCTATTCTTGACGTGTGCCGTGACAGGTGGTACCCTAGTATCTAGTCAACTGGATGGAATCTATTCTCCAATAAGCGCCATATGGTTTTGATTGTGCCCAACTATGATGGAACGAGAGATGCAAGCATTTCAGCTATTTGAATTTGTATTTGTACTTAGACACTATTATAATATCAGAGGATTTTGGTATGAAATGTTTTGGTTATCGTTAGGTAAAAACCCATCATGTTCATGTACGGTGTGGTCTTACAAGATACCTTTGATTTTCAAAGGATTTTGATAACTTTAATAGTTCAAATTGAGTGTGTTTTCTCACACTAATTTTCAAGACTGAATCGGGTGTTATTTTATTATAATGCTCAGGTCAGATCGAGTATTTCAGGTTCAGGTTAGGATGCTATGGAGCTCAGGAGATGAGCTGGTTGGAGAAGACATATTACTTGTATTTGATTTTATTCCGCTGTAGCGTCTTGTTGAAACTATCAGCATTTGTGAGGGCAGGTTGTTGTATCTGTCCAATCTGGTCATGATTGATATGTGTACTCTGATGTGAGATATGTACATTATAGTTTTGATTTGTGTAAACAGCTATTGATATTATATATTATTCAGTCTGTTATGAGATTGTGTTTTTGTTTAGTTCTTCTTTCTTCTACCTACTTACTTTTCCCTCCACAATCTGTCTTTCCAGCACTCGATCGTTCAGCATGTTATACGATGAGTATATTAATGTCGATTTTCGAGGGTCGAGAAAGGCGGGTTGTGACACTGTGGTATTAGAGCTTAGGTTGGCGATATACCTAGGCTTTGGTGGGGATTACTCATTAGAGATAGAGTCAGTAGTACTCCAAAATAAGTTTGAGTGTATTAATAGCTATGAGCGTGTAATTTTTAGTGAACATAAAACATTTTTATATTGTGATCGATTAAGTGTTTATGAATTTTGGTCGGTACGGCAAGTACAACCGTATCGATAGGGGTTTCTAAACTCTTAAACAAGGTAAACTGACATAGTATTGCTTTGAAGTGGGTAAATGAAATAATTTTACCTAAAATTATATTTTGATACAAAAGAATAATTTTCTGAAATTATTATAGAGTATATGCTTGGAATGTTTGGTTGTTAATATTATAATTAAATAAGATTATAAAATTTGAAATGGTTATATATATATAACCAAATAGAAATTTCTATGTATGATTTGTACAAAGGAATATAACTAAATTTGATTTAAACAGGAATTTAAATCCCAGAAATTATGGAAAATGTTTAAATTGGGGTTGAACTAAATGTTTGGAATATAGAGCTTTTTGGAAATGTTTTCCAAAGTGGTTGGAAGGAATAATGGAGTATTATTTTGAAAATATTTTTGAATGGAAAATGTTTTAAAACGAATTTTGGAAGTAAGGAAGCACTGGACTCACTTTGGTCACTGGAAAATAATCCTGGCGATAATGGTCGCATCATGAGTATTCATTTTCGAGTTTTTAACTGACGGATTGCTACCATAGGGACTAGCTGTGATTATTTTTTTTGGACTTGTTTGATAAACAAGTTTTGTTTAGAAATTCCAAAAGAAAATTTATTTTGGGTAAAAAAAAGTTGTTTTAAAAATCCAGAAGTATGATTTGATATATCAAAGGTGATATACGTATATTTATGATTTCAAGATGATTTGAAATAAAATTGAGTGGTTGAGTTCTGGGATTTCTATTTAAATGATTTGTAAAGTTAAGAAGAATCAGTTATTGAACTTATAATTTAGAGTTGAGATAAGAAAGGGAAGTGAAAAAAATTTGAGCCTGGAATTAAAGTTTAACTTGAGTAAATTAAAGTGAACAAGATAGGTTGGAATTTAACTTAAGATAAGTTAAATAAAATTGAATTTGGATTGATTTGAATTGGATATAAATTTTGAAATGTAGAATAATTATATAATTATAGGTTATAATTATTGAATGAAATGGACACACTTAAGCTATTAAGTGATATATATAATCCAGAGTTGTGATTATAAAATGTAAATGGCTCAAGTAAAATGGGATTTTAAGTGAAAAAGTACTTGGACTTGTGAATTGAGAAACAAAATAGAAAACCAAAATGAAAATGGTTTGGTATTATGGTAAAAGAAACGGGAAATTCAAATTTTCAATTTTGAAGTAGAGAGTGAATTAAAATTGAGTAAATTAAATATAAACATGAATGGTGAAGAGCTTATATAACTATATGTTATAAATATTGAAGGTGAGTAAATTTAAGAGGAAAATTCAGGAAAGTGTGAATAGATAAGTTTGTATAACTTATTAAACTAGAAAAGTGGAAAAGCATAACCAAGTTACAACGGTTAAGAAATTGGTAACAAGAAGTGGGTTCAATGTAAGGGTAAATCAATTGAATATGATTTGGAATATGGATTGGATAATTTGGGTATGAACTTAAGTTTTTAAGTTGAATATGAAGTTAAGTAGTGATATGGAATGTTTATAATAAACCTTAGAAATAATTTTATGAAGTGGTTTATAAATAAATTAGCATGAAATGAAATGCCATTCACTAAAATGAAGCTTATAAATCTATGTGAATAAAATGGAAGTGAATGGAAAAAAGGAGGTAATATAAGTTGGGAGTAAATTTAATAGAAATGCAAGTGTATGAACCTGAACTAAATGGTTTGAAAATAGATGTATATAAAATGATTCCCCAATGATATAGCTTAAATTGGATATACTATGTAAATGAAAGCAAATGAATTGAATACGATTCAATTTGAAATGGAATTTGATTGCAATGGAAACTTAACTTAGGAGATTATTTATGAAATGATTCATAAAAATTAACATAGGTTGGAATGTATTTGATATAAAAATGAAGCGAACAAGGTTTGGTGAATAACTTGAATAGGAATCAAATGGAAAATAGATAAATTGATTTAGAGTCAATTTAAAAGTAATAAATTGAAGTTAATAAAATGAATTTGCATATAGTGGGAGTGAATAAGGAATGGAATGCAAATAAACCGAGTGGGAATCAATTTGAAATTTGAATAGAAGAGAAATTATGCAAGTAAAGCACATAGAAATCAATTTGGAATGGATACAAGTGTGTTTGTTGTAAACATGAACTAAATGTAATAAATTGTTGTAAATCATTTTGAATTAAATGAAATGTTATATGGATCCATGGTAAGGAATTAGATTTTTGTTGGAACCTTAAATTGCTTGTAATGTATGATTGGCATGTTTAGGTTATGAAGTTGATGTGTTTGGCTAGTTAAATAAATGAAATGTTATTAAAAATTTCATGTTTATGAAAACATATGTGCTTATTTTGAATAAGTACAGGTACAGGGAGAAGTTTGGGTAGATTTTGGATTGCGTAAATGCATATAAGATAACCCGCTTGCTTAATAACGCTAAATAAAGGTACGCCTTTGCAATAAAATTAAGAAAATGATATATATTGATATATATTTTGTTTTCCGACCGTGTGGGTTAATGCATATATTTTTATCTCTCTTGTGATATTGTAAAAGGCTCTTCGTACAAAGGAGACGCTGTCAAAAATTTCAAAAAATTTAGGGTGTTAGAAATTTTTTGAAAAGTTTTGAAAAATTTGTTAACTAGAAAAGATGATTTTTGAATTGTATTAGAAGCGAAGGGTTTTGAGTCAGAAATGAAAGCTAGTTGTTTTGGATAAAAATGAAAGAGGTTTAGAGAAGTGAATGTGAGATTATAATTAAGTGGGTTTTGGGTAAGTAAATGGGTTAGGAAGCATTTTTCCTACCTTAGCAATTTCGAGGACAAAATTTTTATAAGGGGGAAGGAACGCAACAACCCAGAATTTTGGTCATTTGATTTTGAACATTTAATTTATTTTAAATGTTTAATTTGAATTATTAATTGATTTTGAATATTGAAGGATTTCTAAAATGGTTTAAGATTACAATATAACAATTTATTTGATTTGGTAAATTGATATTTGAAATTTGGGTAATATGTGAATCTGGTGTGATTATAGATGGAAATGATTTCTAAAATTGATTTAAATTCTATTTGGACTAGAATTATAATATTGGATTTTTGAATGAGATTAAAAGTCGATAAATTTAAAGTTTGAAATTTATATATTAATTTAATAGTGGATTGAATATATAGAAATAGTGTAAATAATTGAACCTTGATTTAAAATGGATCAGAATGATTTCTAAGATGAATATAAATTCAATGCGGTTTATAACGGAGTTAGTAAGTTTTAAAAATTGAAATTTTAAAATGATTCTGACCATTTTGAAAATCGCTCGATTTAATCGATAATTTAAAGTAGCCTTCTGAGCATAGTCTCGAAATTCGATGAAACTAGTTCCATTGGATGCGTAATAGTGTGTTATTACCGGATTTCAATTTTCGTAGCATTTGGAGTTACCTTTTGGTCGTACGGGATAGTAACGCGTTGAAATTAATATCAAAAATTTAACATTTTAATTCGATTCAAAAGGCTATCTTCCACATACGATCGAATTAGGCCTCGAAACACATTCCATTGTGTTCGGAATAGGGGTAAAACATTATAAATGCCAGACGGCACATCTCATTTGGAGTTCATTTGAAAAAGCACGTTAATTTGGAAAACAATATTAAAATAATATTCATACATGTATATATGCTATTTCAAACAGTAAATCCTAACAGTTTAACGCAGCCGCCGCCTCCTTTAAAACTAATGGCCGAAAACATCCCTCGTTTGTTCACATTTATCTCTCAATCCACTCGTTAATTTCGAAAACTTCCAACAGAGAGATCGAAAAACTCCTTGAGCTCTTCACATCCATACGGTGGGTCGTCACGAAGTTTGGCAAGATGTCCAGAAATTGCCCAAGAAGGTCGTGCATTTGTGCATGGAATTTAAGAGAGGGGTGTATCCGAGCTTGGTCGGCCTCTGGCCGATGGTGGAGTCGGCAATAGGCTTCGTCATGGTGGGTCCCAATCGTGTCCAAGTGGGTCGAGCGGCGTTTGGTCAAAGCAGTGATATGGTGAGTTCGAATTCGCCTAAGTAGCACATGTGGGAAGAAGAAGTTTGCATCCGTGGTCTTCCAATTCGAAACGAACGACCCGATTCCATTTTGGTACAAATAAACAAAAAAGTAAATTTATTTGTATAATTATTTATATATAAATTGTAAATCTTTAAATTATCATATCTTCTCCGTGCAAGGTCGAAAACGAACGAAACAAGCAGTGTCGGAATCATAGTGATGAACACTACGATGTGGAGCATATTTGGAGTCGATCAGAGCTAGCTAAAATGTTGAGTTAAATCGAACGTGGTCGATTTAATTTAAAATTTGAGCGTTTGGCGAATTAAAAGTCAAGGTGAGTTAATCTCTCTCAATTTTGGACTGCTGGCTTTAATTTTAAATAGTTAAACATTAATAAATGATTGATTGGTTAAATTGATATATTTTTATCAGTTGAAAGTGATATTATATATATTAATATATATTGGAGTGATTGATATTCCCACGTATATGTACCGGATGAGACCCTATGTGCCCCGCTTAATTGCGGATGACCCTATATGCCACGATATTCCACCTCGAAGCGGAATTGGTATTTATATGTTGTGCTACCATGTGTGAATGCAGGGAAATAGGTTAGAGGGATTCAAATGGATTCCTCAAAAATGTTGAATTTAATTTTATATATAGTGATATATATTCTGTTGGAATAATCTATGATTGATTATTATGGGATTTATATTGATTGGATGTTATGGTTGTTTTGGACTTGATTTTTGGTATCTTAAAATGCCAATAATATATGGTTTAATTTGAAAAGGAAATAAATGGTATTTTTGAAGTAAAATATTTATAAAGAATTTTGGGCTAATCAATTTGATAAAGTAAATGGTTTTGAAATGTGTACTTAACTAAATCGAAATATTGTGAATAGGATTTTCCAATAAAAGTATACAAAAACGGTTTTTAAATAATAGATGTTTAAGTGGTACTTGTTTACATATAACGGGTTTAAAATTGAGATTTTGAATAGATTGGAAGAATAGAGGTGAATTTGGGAATAAGTATAAAATTGATTATACTAAAACTCAAGTAGGATTTCAAAATTTACAGGATGAAATTCGAAATCGAGAAATTAGGCTTGTTTTAAAAAGAGGATTTTAAGTTATTAACTAGGTAACTTTAAAAGTGTTAAAAATACTCTAGAAAAATTAGTTATTTAATTATTTGAAGTTATTTAAAGCATATTTAATTAATAATTAGTTACTTTATAATGATTGTTAAAGATGTATTATTAATTAAGAATTAGTTAGCGTTTTTGTTTTAAAAGATAAATTATTAAATATTAATGTGGTTTTGTATAATAACTTGTATTTAAGTATATTTGGCTAGATTAAACTTGAAATTTCTTTTAGAATTTACAATCATTATTTGAGATAATTTTAAAATAAAGTTTTCAGGAAGTAATGGTATATTTGCATGGCGTAAATCGGAGGCAGTGAGTGCCTACAGTTAAGTCTTGAATTTCTTTGGGATAGAGACGTAACCATTGGGTTGTGATCCATGGTTTGCTACCGTAGTGTTACTTTCCATATCATTTAAAAGGGTTTTCAAATATTATTGAAAATATAGTTTGTAAATTTACTAAATTCGATAAGATAAGTATATATTTTTGGATAAAGAGATTTAATTTATTTAAAATTTAATTAAATAAGACTTGGTGTTTTCAGTGCAAAATGGAATATTTGGTTGAATGATTGTTTTATTTGATAGTTAAATAACCGGCTATTAAATCTGAACCTAAATATAACTTTGGGAATACCTAAAAGAAGCACGGGGATTACATTGTACAGTTACCGTTCGAGGTGCTATACTGTACTTATAAACTTGTTTCATTCTTCTAAGACGATGATAAGGAAATCCGTCCACTAAACGGTTAGGAGGTGATCTTCGATCTTATTTTCGTCTGTTTCTTTCCCAAAGAACCGGGGTTGAGTTTATCGGAAATTGCGAACATTGTTTCAAAGAGACCGGGATTAGATTTGTTATCTGAAAACCACTTCGATCCAACGAGTACATTTTCAAAATGAAGACAAGAGCATGGAGTCGAAGATTGTAACAACCAGGTATTTTCAACCATTCACATCCATTATAAGTGCATAGGCAGACACTCATGCCGGAATTGAATTGCTCAAAATACCGTGTTGTAAATAAATTTTTGGCAAACCTCAGAATATACAGTAAATAAAAATCACAGATCACAGACACAGAGTATATAAAAATGCAGCGGAAGAAAAGGAGATAGTAGTTCATGAAGCTACTATATAAAATATAAGATACATCAGAGTTAAATAAGATACAACAGAAGAGTAACAGGATACATCAGGTACAAATCAGATACATCACTTAACCACTGGATACTAAAACAAAATAGATGGCTGGATCTTCATGGAAAACTCCAACGCCGAAGGTGAATCTTGAATGCTAACTCAATCAATCTGACCCGAGCGTAAAGCAAAACACAAAACCCTCGAGTCAGGACATAAATACTTATAAACTGTAAATCAACTCAAGTGAACAGTAACAAAATGCATCAGTAACTTAAAGGATGCTTGGGACCGCCCATCCTCTAAGGATATGTTAAACTATTTACTATGTAGTAATATACGCTATATACGGTAGTGTCTAATCAGTAAAGTATAATCATATAGAAAATAGCGTTAAGGGGATGGTGAACCTTAACGCGGTTGGATCTTTAAAACCAAAATCGTAGCAGGCTCGATATAAGGACATGACACGGCACGCGAGGCAATGCCAGGGTGGATACACCGTTTGCACTCCCGGACCGGTGGTGACGGCAAGCCAGCAGCTTCCGCCCACCTCGAACAATACCCCCGAATCAAAGTGGCGCCACCGAATCGAATCACAACAGTAATAGAATGGTTTCCGATGGAGCATGCTCGATGAAAGGGTGCGACCCTTTGTGTAGCCCGGTATAGCTCCTGTTTTAGTCATATATGCCAACTCACGAGAGTTGGGTCCACGTAATATATACCTCGAGAACGTCGCCACCATCTTACTTCATTCTAGAATCTCCACCGCGTACACAGTTGTTAAAGTGGTTTTCGGTATTGGCCGGCTATAAGGCAATATCCGATCCCGTTCTCTTTAACAACCTATCGTTATTATAACCCGTAGTTATAACTTTAAACATATTTTATACTTCAAAAGAAAATATCATTTCAACCCAAATCTTTATCAAAATAAAGATTAAATCATTTCCAAACCATTTCAATATATCAACATTACCGTATCTTTCAAATTTAAATATTTATCAAAATAATTATCAAGTCATTTCAAATCATTTTTTTTATACATAAACATCATATCTTCCAAATTCAATATTTATCAAAATAATTATCAAGTCATTTCAAATCATTTTTAATACATAAACATCACATCTTTCAAACTTCTTTTTCAAATCGTTTAATTTCAAAATATCATAACTTTCAAAACTTCATCTTCGAATCATTTAATATATACCAGAATATCATATCTTTCAAAACTTCATTTCAAATCATTTCAATATATCATATCTTAGCATCTTTAAATTCAAAGATAACATTCAATTATTATCATCTCAAATCACCTTTAAATAATTTATATTCCATCGATTTGATTCAATAAAAAATCATTTTAAAAGTGTAATTATTATACTTCCAAATCAAGTATTCAATTTCCAAAGTTCCAAACCATTCTGAGTTCGTTTACTAAGTCAAAAACCATAATTATTACAATTTCAGCATTTCACAACATATAGAAAAACTATTATAAGTTATACTTGAAAACACTTTAATTCAGCAGAGACAGCATTTAAAACTGCTGTTAAAACTCAGTTTTTAGTTGAATTATAGTTCAAAACAGAAAAGGCAGCATTTCAGAAGTGCTGCGGTAGTTCAGATTTCAAAACAAGGTTTAAATTGATTTCAGCAAAGACTGCAGACCACAACAGCATTTTACAGGAATGCTGTAATAAACCTGAGTCCAAATATTAGCCTATGAGTTCAGTTACAACAACTACAGCATTACAGACCTGCTGTAATAGCTCATTTTTCATAGTTTTAGTTCAATTCAAAAACCATAGCATTTCTGAATGCCATTAAAAGTAAATGCCAGGTTTTAGTGTATTTCCAACAATTTAATAACTTCAATTTAAAACAAATAAACATTTTAAAAATCATCTTTTTAACATTTAAGATGTTCATTAACATATCATTTGACATATTATTTTTATACAATAAATTTCTTATAAATAAATCCAAATTTCAATAATTCCACTTATTAGTTCAAGTGTCTAATTTTCTTTCTTCACTTTTCAACAAATAAACTTAACACTTCAGATTTATATTACCATTTCACAAATTTAACTAAATTTCCAAATTATTTAATTAATTTAAATCTTTAGTTAAAACTCAAATTTCACATTTTCAAGTCAAGTTATATTTTAAAATTTCACTTTTCAACAGTCATTTATTCAACCACTTAAATTTATAGAAAAATCAATAATTCTTTAATAAATCACTTAAATTCAAATATAAATCAATTTACCATATTTACCATTTTCCAAATATAATTAAAGTCTATTTTATTCATATAACTTAAATATCATTTTTAGTCAAAATTCCAAATTTTCAAACATAAGTTATATTTCAAAAATCCAGTTAAACCATTCCTAAATTACATTTTTAACACATAAAAAAATCAAAATTTATTTATTTTAAAACCTTTCTAAATCAAATTTCATATATTTTATATTTTTAAAATACTTAAAAATATTCAAAACACTTTATAGAATAACCACGGGTCTGTATATAGTTTTCTAACCTAGTTTAAGTGATACGGATATGTATCATTTCAATTCGCAGTTTAAAAATAAAAATCCGGGTTGTATCATTTCAAATCCGCAATCCCAAGTCAAAATGAATAATTTAAAAACCATTCGGGCCTATCATTTCAGCCCATAACGAATTTTATTCTAACAGGGAACTTGCAGTGTAATCATATACAGAAATAATATAAACAATGTCAATATCGTAATATACAGTCATATATCAGATGTCAGGTGAAAATTAACAGTTTAACATGGTAATAACATGGCATAACATATCATATGATGTTCATTAACTTGCATAAACATTTTATATTACTAAATACTTGTCATCAATTCGCTTTCCATAAGTATAAATGTCAGAGTGAGAAAGACTCACCTTTTCGAAGCTAGAGACCAAAACAACAAACACAAGAGTGATTCCAAAAGCACGACAAACACGATTTGAATTGAACGAATGGAAAGCCTTGATAATGATCTTGTATACAACAAATAAACAAGACCATATAAACATATGCATACAATACAAAACAACATTGAAACTGATTGAAATAAAAACAACAAATGGACAAGATGATTTTACCATGCCTCAATCACTTCAATGCTTGGCCTAATGGACACTTATGCTCGGCTATGATGATGCTTTGGCCCAGGTATGGCATCATATAGGTCATGTTTGGATAGGGTTTGGGTCTGGTTTGGACCTAGAAGGTACGGCTACATGGCAAGAGCAAGGTGGAGGTTACAAGGCATGACAATACAAAGGGTTAAGGCAAACAAGTGGGTTTTTGGTGCACATATGGGTTCGACCTTGACTGATGTGGGCTTGGCTATTCATGCTACAGGTCAGATCAATGCTGGAGTGGTGCGTGGTGATCAGGTCAGTGGTGGTGGTGGGGGCTATGGTGCTGGTTTGAGTGGTGGATGAAGGAAATGAGGCAACAACGGTCAAAACATTGTTTTTAGGCATGTAGGTTGCAATTTGAAGGGTTTGGCCACCATAGATGGCTCGGCCATAGTCATGGCTGGTGGAGTAGATGGTGCTGGAGGCATGGAAGAGATGTAGGAGTTTGTGGCTGCGGCTATGGAGAAGAGGCCGATCCAAACTAGAAGAGAAACAAAGCGAAATTTAGAGAAAACAAGCAGAAAAGAAGAATTTACCTAATTTTTTTGCAAGAATGGAGGCCATGATTTTTTTTAGGGTTTTGGAGCTTGAAAATTCATGAATAATATGAGGGAATCGGCTGCAAAGGATGAGGAAAGGAATGGCTAAGATAAATTGATGTATTAACTGAAAAAGAAACGGATAAAACGCCTTTACGTTTCAGGCTTTTAAAACCTCTTAACTTTCTAAACCTTTTGCATTTCCTTTTCTTTTTAATTTTATAAAAACAAAATAAACTCAAAAAATTTATTTAAAACCGAAACTAAGTGTGAATAAAATAAAATAAATAATTTATTTTAAGTAAAATAGAAAAAGGAAATAAGAAATTGCTTAAAAATAGCAACCCTGACATAAAAATTACAAGAAAATCTCCAATGACTTTGGAAAATTTTTTACTTCATAAAAAAATATTATAACACAAAATTTGAATTAAAAATGGTTTTAAAACATTTTCAAGGTAAAATAATAATTTAATTTTTATTAAATAGAATTTTAAATAAAGAAAAATGCAGTAAATACCAAATTAGGCTTTATAAATTGAAATAAATTCAAATAAACTTTAGAAAAATTATATTATCATTTTAAAAATACTTAAAAGTCAAAATATACATAATATAACATATTATCACATATTAAAATAAAATATAACAAAGAAGAAGTAATTTATACAATTTAAAATAGTCATTGTTAAATAACCCTATATACGCACAATATTGTAAAGGGTATAACTTTCACAATTTACATCCGATTTCAACGAAACGAAAAGTGGTGTTCTTAGAATTTTATGTACTTTCATAATAAAAGAAAAAAAATTAAATTTTCAAACTTTTAAAATTTTAAGTTAAAAGTCACAGTTTGACTATTTTGACCAAAATCAGCATTTCAGGCAAATATTCAACTTACACAAGTTTGGAATTATAACTCATATGAAATAAAGATTTATATTTAAATAATAAAATTTAATCATTCCAAATAAGTAAAATAAGTTTTTAAATCAAAATTTTATATTAAAATATACAATAAAATAATTACAAAATACAGGGTTGCTACAAAGATGGAGCAGTGAAGTGCAAGGGCTAATCACTACTAATCCTGAGGGTGATTCCAAAATGGATGTAGTAGGAATAGTGCCTTCGGTTTCGTTCGGACCCAGAGCCGACTTGTATGAATGAATGCTATCAGTGCATTGTCATTGGAGAACAATGAGCATTCTAAGTGAAATTTCCTTAAAAAGGTAATCGTAGCCTCTAGCCTCATCAACCGGGAATGACTGAAAAGCAGGAGGGATGCAGCAAGGCTAAAGGGTAGCACCCAATTAGAGTATGTTTATCACCTTTCTAGATACCCTCGGATATTATTACTATGATTATGGAAGGTGCTCGGAAAAGGGTAGGAACTCCCGGGGTGATAGCATATTCGGCCTATCTAGGTTAGGGATAGTCTGGTCTTATGTTGCAGGGGATCCCGACGTGGTCCTCGGTATGCTGTTCTAAACGTGTACCGTGACAGGAGGTACCCCAATACCTAGTCATTTAGATGGAATCCATTCTCTAATAAGCATCGTACGGTTTCGGTTGTGCCCAGCTATGCTGGAATGTGAGATGCAAGCATTTTAGCTATTTGAATAAGTATTTGTACTTAGACACTATTATAATATCAAAGGATTTTGATATGAAATGTTTTGGTTGTTATAAGTTAAAAACCCATCGTGTTTTTGTGTGGCATGGTCTTACGAGATACCTTTGATTTTTAAAGGATTTTGATAACATTAATAATTCAAATTGAGTGTGTTTTCTCACCCTGGTTTTTCAAACTGACTTGGGTGTTATTTTATTATAATGCTCGGGTCAGACCGAGTATTTCAGGTTCAGGTTAGGATTCCATGGAGCTCAAGAGACGAGCTGGATGGTGAAGACGTATTACTCGTATTTGATTTTATTCCACTGTAGTGTCTTGTTGAAATTATCAGCATTTGTGAGATATGTATATTACAGTTTTGATTTGTGTAAAGAGCTGTTGCTATTGTATGTTATTTAGTCTGCTGTGAGATTCTATTTTTGTTTAGTTCTTCTTTCTTCTACATACTTTCTTTTTCCTCAACAATCTGTCTTTCCGGCACTCGATCGTTCGGCATGTTATACGATAAGCGTAATATGTCGATTTTCAAGGGTCGAGAAGGGCGGGTCGTGACAACATACCTAGTCTCTACCCATAAATATGGTTTTAAATGTCATTAAGTCATTTCTTTTGATTAATCCAGGCATCTTAGCGCAATTTGACCTTCACGATCTCCTGGATGATATTCTACTCACTCAGGAGTTACGTCTAACCATACCTACTACTAAAACAACCTTAACCGGTCATCGGATTCCCGTCCACAAAGTTGTGAATGTTAGGTGATAACATATAAGTGGGCATGCCAACAATTAACATATGCAGCATCAATCGATCAAGATTACAATTGAACATATAATAACATAATCTATCACAGACATATGTTCCTATGATAGCCAATTTTATACACTAAATTATTTGTAATTAAGTAATTGTTTCTTTAACAAAACTCTTAAAAAATAGGCTAAAATATCTTTCTTTTTCTTTTAAAACCTTTTCAAAATACTTAACGAAAACTATACTATTGTTTAAGAAAAACACAACCCAATATAGAGTAAAAAGCTATCGTGTATTAATAAATAAGCACTCTTTTCTCAAAAATTTATGCATCGCACCTTAAAAATACATGCTATTAAATGCCAAAAATACAGGCAATCACATGTCAAGGATGTTGCTATTGCATGTCTAGATTATGTAAAGCTATCGCATGTTAATAATGTTAAAAAAACATCAGACAACTAAACAAGCCATCGCATTTGAAAACTCAAAATTATTGCAATTTGAAAAGCACAAAGCTATCGCAAGTCAAAAAATGCATATCTATCGAGGGTTGAAAATATGATGCAACCTCATCTCTAACTTTTAAAAGCTATCAAAGGTTGAAAATTGATGTCATCACATCCTTAAATTTTAAAAGCTATCAAAGGTTGAAAATATGATGTTATCGCATCCTTAACTTTAAAGCCATCGAATATTCAAATGTGCTGCTATTGTACCTCATAACCTTCAAAGTTATTGCATATTTAAAACCAAGGTTATCGTATGTTGAAACACAAAGCTATTGCATGCTGATAAATAAATACTTATCGCATGTTAACAATAACTATATATAGTTATCATAGATAACATAGCATTTTCATACATATCTACAAAACTATTTATTTCCATTAAAAGAAACAACTTTTTACGAAACCAAAATCCTTGTCAAAGTTTCATTGGTTGATCAAAATATAATCGAAAAAATTTTCACAAAACCAAAGAGAAAATTTCTATTTTCTTTATAAGACCTTAATTATATACAATAATTAATTGATTATTAACCTCAATAATTAAATCCAATTTACTACATAATTCGTAGTTAATTCAAATGTGCATGAGAAAAATCTTCTAAAATTCATGAAAATTTGAAATACCTTCATTTATCAAGTATAAAAATTTCAAAGCAAAATGATTGTTTTTATGTTCTTGATAACTAAAATTAGAAATGAACACTTTTCTCATCTTAGGAACTTCGAAATTAATTCATAAAATTTAGAAAATTATGAAATTTAAAACCCATCTCTAAAATAATATTCCAAACATGATTACAAAAATTCAAAGCATTTGAAGATAAAATCAATATTTTAACATAAAAACCCTTTAGGAAATTCCATAAAATAGATAAACGAAAACCATAACACATACAAATGATTATCCAAACCAAATACATGATTTTGCAACTTAAAATTTTGGGTTTTGTATCAAATTTGAATTAAACACGGTAAACATATAAGAGATGACAATATTGTTCACCTTAGTTTTGAATGAAGAGATTAGTTTTTTGATTCCTTTCTTCCTTTTTCCTTAGCTTTTTTTTTACTAATGGTGAAATTCGATCTCCCTTTTGTTTTTGTTTTGCATTTTAAAATGAAAGTGAATGAACGCATGGAGAGAGATTGAAATGATATAGGCCTTTTCACTCCTTCTTTGTCCCTCCCTTGATTATGTTAACTATAACTTCTTATTTTTCTTTTAAAACATTTACTTTATTAAATAATTCATGGTTGAATATTTTAGTAAGGGGAGGAGAAGAGTTAGGGGAAATAACTAAATGCCTTATCTTTCTTTTCCTAATTTAATTAATTCTCTTAATTCTTTCCTAATAAATAAATACTTCATTTAAAGTTTTAAACTTCAAATATATTATCATAGCAAATCTCCACACCTAATCTATTTTCCCATATTATTTATTTATTTATCAGTTAATTTTTGAAATAATGTGCAATAAATATTAGGTGTGTTACAGGCTAACCTTCTTAAGGAATTTCATCCTTGAAATTCTGATAAGGGAAGACGGAAGCATATAAATTACCCAACCTGTGTCCCAAACACATAAAATCAACTATACTAGCATGCTACTAATCAATAATCAATACAATAATATAGAAAATACATGAAAATAACTTAGGACAAACCTCTTTAATCTTATCCTCGGTTTCCCAAGTACAGTCTCGTTCATCATCACTCCACTAGACCTTCATTAACTTGACTATCTTATTTATAAGCTCTTTCATATCCCTATCCATTATATGAATAGGTCGCCTAATGTAGTCATATTAGGTCCCACTACCAACTCTTGCAAAACTGTTGACTCAATAGCAGTCTCTCGGTCATGCATATACTTTCTCAAAGAGATAGGCAGCACATATTATGGACTCCTCCCAAAGTATTCGGTAACGCAATACGATGTGTGAGTTCCCCAATTCTCTCTATAATAGAAAATAGACCAACATATCCAGATGCCAACTTTCCCATCTTCCCAAATCGTATAACACCTTTCATCGGTGATATTTTCACAAAGACATAATCTCCAACTAAGAATTTCAAGTCCTTTCAACCTTTTATCTGCATAAATTTCTACCTTGATTGAGCTTCCACCATCTTCTACAGATTAACTTAATATTTTCTGTTTCTTCTCTTACCAATTCCAGATCAAGTATTGTCTATCATCAGTCTTCAACCAACATACTGGTGATTTGCACGTCCTTTTATAAAGTGCTTTGTTAGGTTTCATTCTTATATTAGTCTAATAACTATTATTATAGGAAAACTCGACTAAGTACAAATGGTCTTCCCATGGTCCTCCAAAGTCTAATGCTTAAGATCTTAGTAAATCTTCGAGTATCTTATTATCCCTTTTCGTATGACCATCAGTCTACAAATGGTAGGCAGTACACATCTTCAACTTGGTACCTAATACATCTTCTAAGTTCTTCTACAACCCACTAGTTAACAAATGATCTTTATCATTTACAATGCTACTGGTTATTCCATGATGTCTCACAACTTTTTTCATAGATAATTTTACCAACCTATGTGCGTTCTTGTTGACTTAACAGAGATAAAATATGCATTTCGGTCAATCTATCAACAATTACCCAAATACTTTCATTTCCCTTATTCGACTTTGGCAAACCATATATAAATCCATAGATATTGAAATCTTTTTCCATAGTGGTAATTCTAAAGGTTGAAGTAATCCACTTGGCTTCTGATGCTTGAATTCTACTTGTTGGAAATTCATACACTGCTTCATCCATAAGCCTACATCTTTCTTTTTTCCTTCCTAAAAGAAACTTCTCTTCACATCTTTGTATCTCCAGAACTAATAGTAAAATTTGATCGATGGCATTCTCTAAGAACTTCCTTCCTTAGATTATTCAGATTCAGAACACATAATCACCCCTTTTGTAACAGCCCGCACCTCACCTAACGTAGATATTGTCCCCAACTTAGTCACCTTCGCATCATAGGCCAAGCCAAGGTGTGGGGTTTTGTTCCTCAAAAGGCCTTAATGTTGTTATGAGGTGAAGGCTTTGATATATAAGCATCCACTTCATAATGTTTTTCCATGATGTGGGACTATTATTCCCATTTTGAAGGGGTGTTACAATCTCCCCTCCTTTAGAGCCCAACGCCCTCATTGACTCATGAACACAACACCAGCCAAGCGCCGTGGCTGTAACATGTACAGACCATAATTCCGGCTGGGTATGGCTCTGATACCAATGTAACAGCCTGCCTCGCTTAACGTAGATATTGTCCCCGACTTAGTCACCTCTGCCTCACGAGCCAAGCCAAGGTGTGGGGTTTTGTTCTTCAAAAGGCCTCGATGTTGTTATGAGGTGAAGGATTTGGTATATAAGCACCCACTTCATAGTGTTTTTCCGTGATGTGGGACTATTATTCCCATTTTGAAGGGGCGTTACAATCTCCCCGCCTTTAACAAAATTAAGTCCTCGCGATTTCTGGAGAAAAATTTGTATTCAACTATTTAATTTCATCGCTCAAACCAATTCTAGTCAGAGTACTGCAATGATCTTCACCTCAAAACAACACGAGGCCTTTTGAGGAACAAAACCCCATACCTTGGCTTGGCTTATGAGGTGGAGGTGACTAAGTTGGGACAATATCTACGTTAGGTGAGGTGCTAGCTATTTCATTGATATCAAAGCACCAACCTCATAGTGTTTTTCCGCGAAGTGTGACCATTATTCCCATTTTGAAAGGGTGTTACGACTTCTTTCTCAACCATCCTCTTCGATCGAGTGCAAAATCTTTCAAATCACCGGCCTCACTTCCCGCTTCTAGTCTCTTAATTTGTCTGGCAAGCAATGGATCATCCTTTTGCTTTATGGAAATTCTTTCGATCAATATTGGTCAAACTTATAAATAGAAGATCATTGCAGTACTCTAACTAGAATTGGTCGCTAACCTCATTCTAACTCTACAAGAAGCCAATGCCCTTTAAATCTTTCCATTCAAGCAACATTTCCAACACCTTGTTCTGATGTTTTGTACTAAGTGCATCCACAATTTTATTTCATTTTCCTAGCATATACTCAATCCCAAAGTCATATGCTACTAAAAACTTTATCCGTCTTTGTTGCCTCTTATTCAACTCCTTCTAAGAGAATAAATACTCTAAGACTTACGATTCATAAACAATAAAAACTGTTCTCCTAAAAGATACAACCTCCACACTTGCAATGCAAATATTACTTCTACCAACTCCAAATCATGAGTAGGAGATCAAACTTCACGCGGTCAAATCTATCAAGAAGTAAAGGCAATGACTCTACCTATTTACATCAATGCACCTTCTAACTCCGTTCCGCGTGCATTAGTATAAACCACATGTCTTCACTCCCGTCACGCCCAACTAATAACGGCACATTGTTCAATGAATGCTTTAATTCTACATTTCTACTTCACATTTGTCGGTCAAAATAAACTTTGCGCCCTTCCTTGTTAGTTTAGTCATAGGTGCTACTATATAAGAAAATTCTTTTATCAATCTCCTATAGTAACCATACAATCCTAAGAAACTTCTAATCTTAATTACGGCCTCTAGCCTTTTTCAACTATCAATATCTTCAATCTTTGATGGATCCACTGACAATCCATTCTTCAGAACTACACATCTAAGAAATTTTACTTCACTTTCTTGGAAATGACATTTTGAATCTTTGACTTTAGCTGATGTTGCCAATGTGTATCTAGCACTATTCTGAGATGAACTTCGTGATCTCGTTCATTCTAAGAATATACCAAATTATCATCGGTAAACTCTAACACTAATCTTGTCAAATGCTCTCGAAAGATTCGATTCATTATGTCAACAAAAAAAGCACGTGTGTTGGTCAGTCAGAAGACTAATCGTTAATATGAGTCATATCTTGTTCGAAACACTGTTAACGGTATACCTTCCTTCACCATCCTCATTAATGGAACGTCGTTGCTAAGTCCAATTATAAGAACACCTTGGCTCCAATCAATTTAACAAACATATCATCTGTTATTGGCAAAGGATGCCAATTCTTTGTGGTCTTCCCATTTATTTTTCTATAATCAGTATGACCTCAATGACACATCTAGATTCCTCACGAATACTGCTTCAGCTCCCCATGGCGAACTACTTATAAAATTCTTTACTTCCAATTCCACTAGCTACACTTTTAACTCCTTCATCTTGGTACATGTCATTCTTCTTGTGGTCTATTTACAAGTTCAGCTCCTAGTATGAGATCTATTTGAAACTCTATGGCATGCGATGGTGGTAGTGCCGTAACCAGCTAAAAAACATCTGCATATTCTCTTACTACGAAGACCTGACTTATTTCATCCTTCACGCCTTCTGTAGAACCCAACAATGCGCATGCACCGAAACTCGATTTTTCTATTGAGTATATAATTTGATCACCACAATCAAGGTGTCCTAAGGATACCACTCTATCTTATAAAAATGTCATAGCATCACAAACACTTAACCAATCTATATCATGAGTTATCCCAAAATCACAAATCCATAAATCAAACGAATGAAAATTACATTCAAACTCATGACCCAACGAATCAAACTCTATGTAACAACCCTGGTGTTATTTACCTAATTAATTAAATTTAACTATATATAATAACTTTTGACTTGCTAAATTTAATTTTAAAATTAAACCTAGTAATTAAAACTAGTGATTTGTTTTATCTTGTTTAGTTTTAAGATAGTTTTAGAAAATATAATAAATTTAAATAAGTGATTAGTATTGGAAAATATTGTTTAAAATGGAAATTTGTAATTTATAGTGAGAGTAACTTTTGTTTTCAAAAGTTATAATTAATTCTTAAAATATCTCAATATTAAAAGTAATAAGGATGTTAATCTTGTTGATTGGTTTTGGTGAATGGAGAAATTAATTTGTGATTTTTTTTGAAAATTTATTTAAGTGTAAAATATTGTTCATAATTTGTAAACCGAAATAGAGATTAGCAACACCACTCTTAGCAATTGAATTTGCAACACTTTGTTAATGGGTTTAGGTCTAAGCAAATATCAACCCATAATGCATTTAAAAATAAGTTTCTCTCCTTAGTAAAATGTAAAATGAACTATACTTTAATTTTTCTAAACCAGTAAGCTAAAAGAAAGCTTCTAAAGCTAAAGAAAAACCCTAGTCCCTAAATCAAAAAATTCAAGTGCAAATCATAGGGATTTTGTTCTAGAATGATAAGTAATTGTACAAAACCCAACCTCTAACTTTTAGAAACATAAAAGAATTATTTTTATCCTGTTTTTGATTGAAGTGTTGCTGGTTAGGTTTTTGGTTTTGAGTTACTAGGAGAAATTAAGATTAGCAAAGAGAATTCTAGGTAGTAGGAAGGCTTTAGATGAGATTATCGAGTTATATGAAGCACTAAATGTGAGTTATCACTCACGTATTTATTTCTAGATCTTTGCTTGCTATACATAATGTTTAGATAAGTTCTTGAATTGAATTTTTTGCAATTTGGTTGTAAACTTGAGTAGTTATTGTGTTGTTTTTTGCTAGAAATTTTATACGAAATTCATTACAGTAAAACAGCCATATAATAGAGTAGATTAACTCAAAATAGCTCAATCTTTTTATTATAAAAACTTCTTTCAACTATCTACAAATTCTCTTTTATTCGCTTGTCAAAATTTTGTTGTTTAAGTGGTCAAAATTGATAAAGAAACTGATAGTGTCGCATTATCATGTTTAATTGGCTGTGTTAAAATCTGAAATTAAATTGGTCGTAACTTTTACGTTACTTAGCAAAATTTGATTATTCTTGATGCTCTAGAAAGCTTGAACTATGTTTTAAACTTTCAAGTTTTGAATTTGGAAAAAATTTAGATTTAAATAGTAAAAATCATATTCCTTTGTCCCTGCCCTGAGAATAAACGACGGCGACAATGAATTTAAAATCTAATAATTATTTTGGCAATAACTTTTGAACCATAAGTCCAAATTAGATGATCATTTTCTTGTTTATAATCTTAGACATTTTTATATAACTTTCATGTTTTGAGATTTGAAAAAATATGGGATTTAAGGGGTCAAAACTGCAGATCCAAATGCTCTAAATTTAGGCTAAAAATGTATAAATAGATATGCTTCGTATTCAAGTAATTTTACGAAAGAGAGTTTAGTTAAATTTATAAACCTCAAACTTGTTCCTAAATTAGTTTAACTATATTTTGTAAATGATTTTAATAAGTAATTATATATATATGTGTGTGCGTGTGTGTGTGTGTATATGTATGTATATTAAGTATTTCAAGCATATAGAGTTATGGATTTGAAGATATGAGTGATCATGGTTTTATAAAATAAGTGATAACATACACAAGTGGCTTTGGAAATATGGTTTTAAGAAGGTGAGTCTAATTTATTTCTAAATATGTAGATATGTATATACATACATACATACATACATACATACATATATATCAAAATGAATTTGGAATAATAATAAAAGTGGTTTTAAAATATGGGTTATTAACTAAGTGTTTTATATGAAAATGTGAGACAACTCTGTGTACATAAATATAATTTTTGAACAATTCGGGTTTATGGAATATTTCATCAAACAAGCAAACATTTATTTAAAGTTAAATAATAAGTGGATTTATGGAAAATTATAAAAGTGTTTTTTATAATGATAATCAGAGAAAAATTGTTTTGAGAACCTTAATTCTATAATTTGGGATACTATTATTCGATTTAATGTTATCGATTGTTTTAAATTCTTTAGAGTAACGTTCGTTGAACACGGTATAACTCATTGAATAGAATGTTCGAATAGAATTTACTAATCCATTAGCGAGTACTTGAATTCCACCGGGTAGTGTGGGATGCCTTGGTTAAATTCTTGTGATCGTATTTAGGAAAGTACTTAACACTTTACAGTTGTATTCTCTTCTGGTGTGCGACAAGTGGCTGCTAGATCCTTAAGAGAATGTGGTTCAAGTTTTCCAATGGTATCCGCAATAATGATATTTTCTAGATTTTAGTAAATATTTGAGTTTCACCAGTTATGGGACGTATGGGCTAAATTTTAGTGATTACTGAAGGTGATAGTATTTGGCACTTTAGAGTTTACTCGCTTTTGGTGTGCGGCAGGTGGCTGCTGGATCCTTAAGAAATTTATTCCTGTATTTCTTTTCAAACACAATAATAAAATAATATTAAATAAATTTCAATTTATCGTGTCATGGTTTCTACGATCACCTTTATCAGTATGGACTATCCTTGAGATAATTTTGTGATTCTGTGTTCCTGGTTTGAGTACGATACTTGGTATCAAATCGTTTCGAGTGATACCAATTTGTTTGTTTGTTTGCCACGGGTTTTGAGTACAATCATTGCGATTGTTTTGGACGATCATTACGATCGGTTTGGATTAAGATTTCTTGGATTCTGGATATTTGGATTCTGTGACCATCTTGTGTTGGTGAAATAAATATATTCTTGTGCCTTGTTTTAGCGAAATAAATATATATTCTTATGTATTGTGTTAGTGAAATAAATATACGTTCTTGTGTCATGTGATGGATATTAAGTTAATTCTGTTATTCTATGTTTAGTGACTAATATGTGTTGGTGACTTAAATGTATAACCATATGCCTTGTGAGGAACTCTAAGATAAATTAATTCTCGTGACTCGTTATTTCATGGAAATCTATATTTACTTATATGTTGTTTGTTCTTGTATTATATTTTGTTATCACCCTACTGGATATTTAGAGATAGTCTGAGCCGAGTATTATTTTGCTCGAGTCGGGCCATGACTTTTTAGTTTAGAGGACAGGCTGACCTTTGAATGATTATGCTTGCAGGAGACAAATATTTGGACTTTTAGTTTATCCCATTTAGGAATTTGGACCTTGTATCTAATATGTATAATTGAGATTAGGGAATTGTAAAACTTGTATATTATGTGAATTTAGTGTTTTATTTTGTAGACCCACAATTTGTATATGTATATGAGATTATTATTTCATTATAACATGTGACTGATGCTTATATGATATATCGTTCTAATTTTGAGAAATTAGTGTGTCTATTACTTTGTATTAATACTATAAACGCCAAATTTCAGCTCTGATAATAAGTAAAAAGGTATAAATGACGTGTCAGTGTTAGTATAAAGATATATTCACATTTGATCTCCCTTAACAAGTCGTATCACCATATTAGTAGACGACATTATTTATAATGTTCTTTGCTAATACAGGTATTGTGGTGGAGTCGTTACAGTTGGTACCAGAGCTGTGTCCGAACATTATAGCATATAATATTATGAATCTGAGACCTAGATGACATAAAGTCCTGTACTTTGGGGTGTATGGTAGATAGTTATATTAATTATCTAATTATAGATAGGAATATAAAATGATTATCGGGATAATTATTTAGGGCATAATTGATTTAAATTTTTTTAAATTAGTAAATTGGAATTTGTGAGATTAAAACTTTTGGAAATTAATGAGTGAAATATTTTTGAGTTTAGAAAATTTTGGAATTAAACTGGAATGAATTAAAATAAAGCGAACTATTTTCTTTTAATAGAAAATTTGAGTAAATAAGTTTAATTTTTAAATGATCTAGAAATAACTAGAGCTACGTAGCGGAGTTTCAGACATTAAATTGTTCTGTTGTAAGTGATCATGTATGTTTTGGTTGAATGGTTGATTGGCTGGAAAGAATTGATTACATGGTTGTATTTATTTAAAAATGGATGCATGAATGTTAGAGGTAATAAAATAAATGCATCTAAAATTGTGATTATCTATTGTGACATATCTAGATGTTGTCTAAGAATTCTGATCGATATGCGGGACACCATGTTATCGATAGGGATTCCTAAACATCGAACTTGACATTTTAACATAAGTAATAACTAAAATTTGGAAATTTCAGTACAGATTTCTTTCATTATGGAATATTATGATGTCAATCTAATTAAAGTGTAATCATGAGTTGCTAATATCTTATATATGATACAAATTTGACATTAAATACTAATATGAATTTTTGAGATAGATGTAGGTATCTGAAGTTAAAAATAGATATCGTTTAAAAGATTATAAATTTTTTTCTTAAGGAATATTGGCGGACTCGCTATTATTTCAAATATAAGATACATATCTTTAGTTACATATCGCATTTTTATGTTTCTCCCTATGGGATGCCTTAATATTGAGATGAGATGTATGTTTTGTAATTATATCCATATTGTAAATTTTTGAAACACTGGCCATGCAAAGGAGATGCTGGCGAAATTTTCTGCAAATTTGAGGTGTTAGAATATTTTTGAGAATTTTGAGAAATTTTGATAACTAAAAGTTTGAGTTTAGTATTCTAATTTGGAGTGATAGTAATTGAATTGTTTGGAAATGGAATTAGAAATCAGTTAAGATATAATTATTTTAAGAGGAAAATTATTTTATGTATTTCTTTCATTAAGTAAATTGTGGGGATGCAATTTCTTTAAGGGAGGAAGTCTGTAACAACCCTGGTGTTACTTACCTAATTAATTAAATTTAACTATGGATAATTAAGGCTAATTTTTTATTTGTGAAATTTAATTATAAAATTAAATCTAGTAATTGAGACTAGTGATTTTTTTTATCTTGCTTAGTTTGAAGATAATTTTATAAAATATAATAAATTTAAATAAGTGTTTAATATTGGGAAATATTGTTTAAAATGAAAATTTGCAATTTATAGTGAGAATAACTTTTGCTTTCAAAAGTTGTAATTATTAAAATTTCTTAATATTAAAAGTAATAAGGATTTTTAACTTGTTAACTAGTTTTGGTAAATGGATAAATTAATTTGTGGTTTTGTGAAAATTTATTTAAGTGTAAAATTATGTTTGTAACTTGTAAACCAAAATAGATATTAGCAACACTTTTCTTAGTAATTGAATTTGCAACACTTTGTTAATGGGTTTGGCTCTAAGAAAATATCAACCCGTTACTGCATTTAGAAAAAAGTTTATCTCCTTAGTAAAATATATAATGAACTATATATTTATTTTTCTAAACCAGTAAGCCAAAAGAAAGCTTCTCAATGTTAAAAGAAAAACCTTTGTCCCTAAATCAACAAATTCAAGTGCAAATCAAAAGGATTTTGTTCTAGAATGATAAGTAATTATCCAAAACCCTATCTCTATCTTTAGTAACATAAAAGAATGATTTTTTTCCCATTTCTGATTGAAGTGGGGCTTTTTTGATTTTAGGTTTTGAGTTATTAGGAGAAATTAAGATTAGCAAAGAGAATTCTAGGTAGTAGCAAGGCTTTGGATGAGATTAGCGAATTATATGAAGCATTAAAGGTGAGTCATCACTCATATATTTATTTATAAATATTTGCTTGATATACGTAATGTTTAGATAATTTTTTGAATTGATTCTTTGCAATTTGGTTGTAAACTTGAGTAGTTATTGTGTTGTTGTTTGCTGAAAATTTTGTATGAAATTTGCTGCAGTAAAACAGCTATATCATGGGGTAGACTTATCTAAAACGGTTCAATCTTTTTACTATAGAAACTTCTTTCAACTAGCTACAAATTTTCTTTTATTCACTTGTCGAAATTATCCTTTTAAGTGGTCTAAACTGAGTTAGAAACTGATAGTTTCACGCTATCATGTTTAATTGGCTGTGTTAAAACCTAAAATTAAATTAGTCATAACTTTTACGTTGCTTATCAAAATTTGATAATTCTTGATACCTTAGAAAGCTTAAACTATGTTATAAACTATCATGTTTTGAATTTGGCAAAAACTTTAGGTTTAAATAGTAAAAATAAAATTTCTTTGTCGTTGCCCTGAGAATAAACGACGGCGACAGTGAATTTAAAATCTGAGAATTATTTTGGCCATAACTTTTGAACCATAAGTCCAAATTAGATGATCATTTTCTTATTTATAAGCTTATACACTTTTATACAGATTTCATGTTTTGATATTTGAAAAAATATGGGATTCAAGGGGTCGAAACTGCAGATTTAAATGCTCTAAATTTGAGTTAAAAATGTACAGATGGATATGCTACATATACTAGTAATTTTACGAAAGAGAGCTTATTAAATTTATAACTCTCAAACTTGTTTCTAAATTAGCTTAACTTTATTTTGTAAATGATTTTAATAAACAATTATATATATATATATATATATTATTTCAAGTATATAGAGTTATGGATTTGAAGATATGAGTGATTATGGTTTTATAAAACAAGTGATAATATATACAAGTGGCTTTGGAAATATAGTTTCAAAAAGGTAAGTCTAATTTATTTCTAAATAATATATATCAAAATGGATTTGGAAGAACAATAAAAGTGGTTTTAAAATATGGGTTATTAACTAAGTGTTTTATATGGAAATGTGAGACAACTCTGTGTATATAAAAATAATTTTGAAACAACTCGGGTTTATGGAATATTTTATCAAACAGCGAACATTTATTTAAAATTAAATAATAGCGGATTTGTGGAAAATTATAAAGAATGTTTTTTTCGTAATGAAAATCAAAGAGTGAAATTATTTTGAGAACCTTAATTCTATAATTTGGGATACTATTATTCGACTTAATGTTATCGATTGTTTTAAATGCTTTCGAGCAACGCTTCGTTGAATACGGTATAACTCATTGAATAGAATATCTGAGTGGAATTTACTAACCCGTTTGCAAAAACTCAAATTCCACCGGGTAGTATGGGATGCCTTGGTTAAATTCTTATGATCGTATTTGGGAAAGTACTTTACACTTTAGAGTTGTATTCTCTTTTGGTATGCGAAAAGTGGATGCTAGATCCTTAAGAGAATGTGGTTCAGGTTTTCCAATAGTATCCGTAATAAGTGATATTTACTAGCTTTTAGTAAATACTTGAATGTCAATATACAATATGGGACGTATTGGTTAAATTCTAGTGATTACTGAAGGTAATAGTATTAAGCACTTTAGAGTTTACTCGCTTTTGGTGTGTGGCAAGTGGCTGCTGGATCCTTAAGAAGTTTATTTCGAGATTTTTTTTCAAACATAATAATAAAATAATATTAAATAAATGTCGATATATTGAATCATGGTTTCTACGATCACCTTGATCGGTATGGACTATCCTTGAGATCATTATGTGATTCTGTGTTCCAAGTTCGAGTACGATCCTTAACATCGGATCGGTTTGAGTGATACCAATTTGTTTGTTTGTTTGCCACTGGCTTTGAGTACAAGCATTATGATTGTTTTGGACGATCATTGCAATCGTTTTGGATTAAGATCTCTTGGATTCTGGATATTTTGATTCTATGACTATCTTATGTTAGTGAAATAAATATATATATTCTTGTGTCTTGTTGTGGTATCCCGGAAATTTGAAGCAATTCAAAGTGATAATCTCCTTTATAAATTTAATTAAACTTGGCAAATTTGTTATTTCAACAATAATAATTATGTTATATATATATATATATATATATGTGTAAATATAGATTTTAAGTAGAATATTATTTTCAAATTGAAATGGTGGTTGTTTAAATATATATATATATCAAATTGATTTTTTAAACTGATTTACATTGTATTTAAAAATTGAATTGAATTTATATTTGGATTTCAAAAGAGATGATATATATATATATATATATATATATATATCTTGATATATATTTTGGATTTAAAAGTATGACATAAATGATTTTGTATAAATATTGTTTGTTTTATTCTATTTCTTTAAAAGGATTTTTATTTATATAAATTAAAATAAGTATTTATTTATTAGTAAATTAATTAATAAAAGCTTTATTCACATTTATAAATTTATTTTGCATGTAAAGTTACAAATGTAAGTTACTAATACAATCTAATTACATATGTTAGTTAATTAAGCATGTTTAGTGACAAGTGTCACATTTTTATATTATTTTCTTAATTTTAATAAATCAAAATTTTAATCTATAAAACTTTACTTCATCTACTTCATTCATTTTTTCCCATCTCGTTATCTAAAAGCAAAGAAAAAGCCATTAATTTACAAACCTTAATTTTATCAACTTCCACTTTTCAAACAAAAAAAATTGAAGTTCATTTCAAAATTTCCAAATCTACAAGCAAAAATACCAAAGCATGTAAATCAAATTCCAACAACAAGCTTAAATCAAGAAATCTCAGATCTGGAAATCTACAACCTCAAAATCAACTCTGTTAATAAGAATTCTTCAAACTCAAGGTCAAGAACAAATCAAATTCAAGCTTAAAGCAACTAAACAGCCAGGCCTTTCCAGTTTCAAGGGTCTGCTATTCAAACTTTTCCAGATTGCAAGGATTTTGAGTCTCTGCTTTAAAAAAATTATCAGGTGAGTAAACACATTATTTAAAAGTTTAAGTAAACTATGATATGTGCATATGATTCTTGGATAAATTTTGCTTTGCATGTGTATTTTAAGTATGTATCTTTGTGTGTGTATATATATGTGATGTTCTGTGTAAATTGAATATACCTGTTCTTCTCTGATTCTTCATTACAGAGTGGAAGTTAAACCAAAAATTCAATATATTTCTATCTACTCACTCATAGATCTAGAGTTTCAAACAATATAAGTTTGTGAAATCATAATTCATGTTTTAAAAACATGTTTAAGTACTTTTAGTTTGCAAATCTTCTAAAATTAAGAAAATACAGTGAGATTTTAAAGAAGATGTTAAAATCAAACATTTTAATTTGAAGAATGAAGCATGCAACTTGAATTGCCTCTGAAAAACTGGATTTTCAAAACTAAAATCACGAATTTTAGTTCGATATTGAAATAGAATTTTGGGAATGATCAGTTTTTAGATTTCGAGTAAGTTCCGGCGACTGGTGTAGTATTGGAGGTCGGGGCTTTGGCTGGAGACAGATTGGCGATCTTTGAAGTGGGGAAAAACAGTGAAAGAGGTGATCGATCGTCATGGTGTTGGAATTTGGTTGGACTAAGGTTTAATACTCTTGATTGGTCGTGGTCAGAAAAGAGACGACTGGGTCATTTATGGTGAATCGAGTGGCACCAGATCAAGGGGATGATTGCGTGGAAGGCTTGTGGAGTTGTGGCCAGAGTTTCAGGTGGTACGGTGGTTGGCGCATGGGTTCGATGGGTTTTCATGCAAGGCTGTTGTTCCAGGTGTCGCGTGAGTTTCCTCGTTTTCAAATTTGGGTTTGTGATTAGGATGTGAGGGTCGGAACTTGGTCGTGGGACGATCGTGGATGATTTCGGGTGTCGTCAGTGAGCGACATCGTCGCGATCACCTGTGCACGTGCACTGCGATAATGGCGTGTCTGGTGATGGCTGCATGAATGACGCGGGGGTGTACTCGAGCGGGAAGACAAGTGTCATGGGATGGTGCACGAGTTTCGCGTGAGGATAGAGAATCAGCAGTTTTCAAAATTTTAAATCTGAGTTAAGTTTTTTTAAAAAAAAGGAGAGAAGAAGATGGAAGCTTGAGTCAGTACTCGAGTTGGAAGTGGATTGAACCCGAAGTGGAGTTGAGAACTTTAAAAAGATTTTTCAAAACTAGTTTAAAATTTAAATTTTGAAAATAGTTTAAACTTCTTTTTGGTAAATGTTTAAAACTATTTTATTAAAGAAAGTCTTATATTTTGTTAACTAAATTTGAGATGTTTATGTATTCTTTTAAATTTAATTTTTAAAAAGTAAATAAGTAAAAAAAATGAAATGTTTAAACATGTATTAATTTTAAGTGATTAATGAAATTGTTTTATTTTAAAGGTAGTTACGTTTTTATGATTAAAGATTTCTTTAATTAATAAGATAATTAAAGTTAAATTAATTAATAATTTTGGATTAATTAATTTACAAAGATTTAGTTAATTAATTAAGGATTAATAAATTGATAATTAACTATTAATTTAATTAAGTAATTAAGGATTAATTAATTTATAATTAATAGATAATTTATTAAATAATTAAATATTAATTAGTCAATGATTAATAATTAATTAATTAAGTGATTAGTGATTAATTAATTAATAATTAAGAATTAATTAATTAAGTAATTAGGGTTAATTAATTAAGTAATTAAATATTAATTAATTTATAATTAATAGTTAGTTGATTAATAATTAAGAATTTATTAATCAAATGGCTAAGGTTAATTAAGTGATTAACATAATAAGTAATTAATTAATTAAATGATTGTAATTAATTAATTAATGATTGGTTAAGCAAGATTAAGTGAACAATTCTTAAGTAATTAATTTAATTTGAATTAATTAGATTAATTATAATATGGATTCAAGATGCTTGCTTATGGATGATTTTGAGTTGAATGTCTAGATTTGATTGATATCCGTTGGATGATAATATGTGATATTCTGTGATGAGAATTGTATATATCTGTGATAGATGTTTGTTATTATATGTAGATAATGCTGTGTGAATTCAATGTTTTAAATTGAATTGTTTAAATCTATAGACAACTTGACCTTTAAGATGGCGTTTGGATTTCGATGAGACCAGGATCGGAAATCAAGTTTGATTATCTGAAAACAACATCGATCCAAGTTAAACGTTAGGTCGTCACATCTCAAAGTGAAGATCGAGATGGGGTTTCAGAGTGCAAGGGTTATTGTCGTTAACTCTGAGGGTGATTTCAAAATGAGTGTAACGAGATAACGCCTTCGGTTTCGTTTGAACCCGGAACGAACTTGTATGGATTGAATGCTTTCAGCACATAGTCAGGTGGACGACGAGCATTCTAAGATAGATGTGTTCTATAAAGGTAATCGTAGCCTCAAGCCTCATCAACCTGGAATGGCTGAAACATGGAGGTGCATCAAGGTTAAGTGGGTAGCACCTAAGTAGGACAAGATTTACCCTTGTCTAGAAGTCCCTTTTTATTTCGGCTGTGTGGGCAGTTGTTGGCCACAACTGCGGGGTTGTCTTGTTCGGGACTATCCAGCAAGGGATGGTTCCGGCCTTTTGTTGCAGTGGATTTAGGTGGATCCTCGGTACGGTAATCTAGGCCCCATACTGTGATGGACGGTACCCCAGTAGCCCTGCCAATGTATGGAATTCAATCTCCAATAAGTGCCTGTATGGTTTTGATTGTGCCCAACTATGTTGGAATGTGAGATGTAAGCATTCCAGCTATTTCTGTATTTTATTTTGAAAACCCTAGACCCTATTATAATATCACTGGATTTCCTATCAAATTTTTTGGTTAGCGTACGGTAAAAACTTACCCATGTTTATGTGTGGGGAGTCTTACATGATACCTTTTGTTTCAAATGATTTTAAAGTTAAACAACTTTATCTTGTTTACTCACACAAGACCCATGTCTAACCCCAAGTTTATTTTGTTTTTCTTAAACTCTTGCATACTCAAATTTTTACGAGTAGCTAAGTGATCAGGTTAGGATTTTCAAATGTTTTTGGAAGCTGGAGCTGGAGTCCAGACGTATCTCTCTATCATCTTTCCACTGTGTTGTGACTTTTGATGTAGTATTTTGGATGTAACAGTTAGACAGACCCTCATAACTTTCTAATGTAATGAAGTTGTATTATTTTGTGTACTCTGATATGTAAGACTATGTAATGGATATGTGTAATATTATATTTTGTTCCGTTTCCGCTGTGAGATTCTAATGTTTTTGTTCTTTTCTTTCTATATTTTCTATTTCTATCTCTTTCTTTTCTTATTGATGATACTTCTTTCTGTGGAATGAAAGACGGGTCGTCACAGTTGGTATTAGAGCATAGGTTGAGAAATACCTAGGATCTGGAGTAGTATCTATCTTAAGAGTGTGTATTTGTAATTTTCTTATATAACTATATCTTTATCTAAATTGGTTGGGATACCTGTTCAGGTAGCCAAAATGAGTTCAAGAGGCAGAACGGGCAGAGTAGTAAGAAGCACATAAACCAATGGTAGGAGAGGTCAGGCTGATAATAAGGCTGTTAATCCAGCACCGCCTTAAGTTAGTTTTGCTGCCTTATGCAAGGAATTCATCAACCTTGGAGGTAAACCATTTAAAGGGTCAGAGACTATAATTGAGGTCCAAGCTTGGCTATGCTCTTGTGAGCGAATCTTTAAGAGTATGAAATTGTCGGATGAGAAGAAGAGGGTAATGGCTTCATGGCAATTACAAGAAGGTGCTGTAGCCTGGTGGGATGCGGTGACAGCAAATGTCTGTGAGGATGACATATCTTGGGAAAGATTTAAAGAGTTGTTTGAGGAGCAATTCATACCAATAGCGGAGAAAACTCGTCTATATCGGAATTTTCTGAATTTGAAACAAGGAAGTATGCCTATAGCGAAGTATGAGACCAAATTCAATGAACTATCTTGCTATGGACCAGGGATCATTGATACTCCTCTCAAAAAGAACGAAATGTTTGTGTAAGGGTTAAGGCCAGAATTTCATGAAAAGATGACAGCACATTTGAAGGGATCTTTTGTGGAGTTAATTGATATGGCTCTAAGATATGAAGATTTGATGAATAAGAGATCAGTGGCACCAGTAGCAGCATCTGGAGGGAATTCTTCCAACCCAAACAAGAGAAAATTCAATCCCAATTAGAAGAAGCAGAACAAGAAGAAGCCTAGAAGTAACAACGGACCTCGCAAGTGCTATAATTGTCGGCAATTTAGGCATTTGGCTAATTAGTGTCCTCAAGGGAGAAAATAGCAGCAGTCGCATCAAAGTGGACTGGGTTTGGTTTTGGTTCAGAAATCTCTATGCTTCAACTGCCACCAACCAGGTCACATGATCAAGGATTGCCCGCTACTTCATAAAGCTCGGCAGAATAAGGTATTTGCTTTGGAGGGTGCACCATCAACTTCAGCTAAAGGCTAAGGAGTATTGGAAGGTACATTACATTTAGATGGCAAGTATATTAAAGTTTTGTTTGATTCGGGTGCTTCTTTGAGTTTTATTTCTCTGGAATCTGTAGGGAAGTTCTTTCTTTCCCCTAGTACTGTTGACCGTCCCATTCTTGTATCTAATCCAACAGGAGGGGTAACCAAATTAGATATGATCTGTAAGGATTTGAGGATTTCCTATCTGTCCCATAGTTTTTCTTGTGACCCGTATGTGTTGGATTTTAAGGGTTTTGACCTTATATTGGGAATGCATTGGCTTGATACGTATAAGGCTGTCCTGAATTGTGATGAGAGAACAGTTTTGTTGGAAACTGATCTGGGTAGAATTGCTAGAGTGATGTGTGATAATTCTGAAATTCACTTGAGTAGTCTTTTACATGGGGTTGAGACTTCTCAAGAGGAGGTTAAAGATACCGATGTAGTCCAAGATTTCCCAGATGTATTTGAGGAAGTCAAGTGTTTACCTCCGTACCGAGAGATAGCGTTTCACATTGATTTGGTTCCAGGAGCAGTACTAGTGATTCAGCCTAGTAGAAGGATGGCTCCTGGAGAGAGGGAGGAGCTAGTGAAGCAAACTCAAGATCTTTTAGAGAAGGGGTTGATTAGGCCCAGTTTTTCTTATTGAGGTTCTACCGCGGTGTTCGTCACCAAATCGGATGGGTCGCTAAGGTTCTGTGTTGACTATCTAGAGTTGAACAAAGTGACCATTCGAAATAAGTATCTTCTTCCCCGTATTGATAATCTCTTTGACCAGATGCATGGAGCTCCTGTCTTTTCTCAACTGGATTTAGCATCGAGTTTCCATCAGTTAAGGGTAGCTGAGGACAGTATTCCCTTAACTGCATTTAGTGGACCCATTTGTTTCTATGAGTGGTTGGTTATGCCTTTCGGATTAACCAACTCTCCTGCTTACTTTGTCGATCTGATGAACCGAGTTTTTAGAGATGTGTTGAATAAGTTTGTTTTGGTGTCCATCGATGATATTCTAGTCTACTCTAAGTCGGAAGAAGGGCATAAGCAACATTTGAAGATAGTGTTAGAGACTCTGAGAAGGCATGTTCTAAAGGCGAAGTTCTCTAAGTGCCATTTTTGGAAATCGGAAGTCAAATTTTTAGGGCACATTGTTTTCGGAGAAGGAATTTCTGTGGATCCAGCTAAGATTGAGACTATTATGGAGTGGAAGCAGCCGTAAACACCGATCGAAGTCCGTAGTTTTCTGGGAATAACTGGCTGCTACAGGAAGTTTATCAAGGATTATTCCAAGATCTCTTCGCACCTAACCAAGCTGACAAGGAAAGGAGCTAAATTCAAGTGGACACCTGAATGTGAGGAAGATTTACAGAATCTGAAAGCGAAGCTGACAAGTACTCTTATGTTGGCTATTCCGGATGGGAAGAGCAAGTTTGAGGTTTATACGGATGCCCGTATAGTTGGTCTTGGTGCAGTTTTGATGCAAAATGGTAGAGTTATTGCGTATGCGAGTCGGAAGTTGAAGCCTCATGAAAGGAACTACGCTACGCACGATCTAGAGTTGTTGGCCATTATTTTTGCTTTAAAGATCTGAAGGCACTATCTTCTAGGAGAGAAGTTCGAGTTGTTTATGGATCAAAAACCATTGAAGTACCTTTTCTCTCAAAAGGATCTTAATCTAAGGCAGCAGGGATGGGTCGAGTTTTTGGCATCATATGATTTGGATATCCTGTATATCCCCGGGAAGGCAAATGTTGTGGTAGATGCTCTTAGCAGGAATGCAGTTCTGTCTCTTTTGGAAGTTGTTCTGTCTCTCCAGGAAAGAATCATAAGCAAGAAAATGGAGGATAAATCTTTAGAAGAACTGATTCTTAGAACCAAGGATGGTCGATATTCTGATTTCAAGGTGGACGATCAAGGAGCTTTGAGGATTAATGGTCATTTGTGTGTACCTGACATAGATGGATTGAGGAAAGATGTCTTATCAGAGTGTCATCGCTCCTGACTGAATATTCACCCGGGAATCCCTAAGATGTATAAGGATATGAGTAGGGTTTTTTGGTGGCCGAGTATGAAGAGGGATGTAGCTGCTTTTGTTAATAGTTGTGCTATCTGCCAGCAAGTTAAAGGAGATCAACAGAAGACAGCCAGTTTGTTGCAACCTTTGGAAGTCTCGATGTGGAAATGGGAGATGATTTCGATGGATTTCATCGATGGTTTGCCTAGAACCAAGAAAGGAAACGAAGGAATATGGGTGATTGTGGATCGTCTAACCAAAAGCGCCTATTTTATTCCGGTTAAGGCAACTCGTACTGCAGCTTCTCTGGCAGATATTTTCTTGAGAGAGATAGCCAGATTGCATGGTGTTCCGGTTAGTATAGTAAGTGATCGAGATCCTATCTTCACCAGCAAGTTCTAGGAGGCTTTGCAATCAGCTATGGGAATGAGTTTGAGGTTGAGTATAGCATATCATCCATAGACAGATGGGCAGACAAAGAGGCTTAACCGAATTTTCGAAGATATGCTGAGAGCCTGTGTATTGGATTTTGGTGGATCGTGGGAAGACCATCTTCATCTAGTGGAATTCTCATACAATAACAGTTACCAGGCAAGTATTAAGATGGCTCCCTATGAAGCTCTGTATCTGTAGATCCCCGGCCTGTTGGATAGAGTCGAGAGATCGTCTTGTGCTTGGACCAGTTCTGATCCATAAAGCATCTGCGAAAGTCGAGCTTATCAAGAAGAAGATGAGAGCTGCTCAGGATCGTCAAAAGAAATATGCAGATAAAAGACGAAGACAACTGGAATTCGAGATTGGAGAATTGGTCTTTGTCAAAATTTCCCCGATTAAAGGAGCAGTGAGATTTGGAAAGAGGGGAAAACTCACCCCAAGATATATTGGTCCATTCCGAGTGCTCGAGAGGATTGGTGCCGTAGCTTATAGGATTGAATTGCCAGTCCGGATGGCTGGAATTCACAATGCTTTTCCACGTATCTCATCTGAGGAAATATGTGCACGATCCGTCTCTTATTGTGTAGCCAGTTGTGTAAGAGGACTTAGAGGTTGAGTCGGACTTATCAATTGTGAGACATCCTGTTTAGATTGTTGATTAAGACGAGAGACAACTCAGGAGCAAGATAGTGAAGCTTGACAAAGTCCAGTGGAGTGAGGATCCCAGAGACTGTACCTAGGAGACTCTGGATAGTTTTAGGGAGGCTTATCCAGATTTGTGTATGGATAGTTAGTGACGTTTGTATTGGATGTATTGTTGTTTGGATGTTTTGTTTATTGATTTCTTATGTATGGATGATATGCGTGCTTGAATTGTTAAAATGAAATGGGAAATTTTGGATTATCTTTTGTTTAAATTTCGAGGACGAAATTCTTTTAAGGGGGGAGGAATGTGATATCCCGGAAATTTGAAGCAATTCAAAGTGATAATCTCCTTTATAAATTTAATTAAAATTGGCAAATTTGTTATTTCAACAATAATAATTATGTAATATATATATATATATATATATGTATGTATGTATGTATGTATGTATGTAAATATAGATTTTAAGTAGAATATTATTTTCAAATTGAAATGGTGGTTGTTTAAATATATATATCAAATTGATTTTATATTTTATTTAAAAAAGAATTGAATTTGTATTTGGATTTCAAAAGAGATGATATATATATATATATATATATATATATATATATATATATATATATATATATCTTGATATATATTCGGATTTAAAAGTATGACATAAATGACGTTGTATAAATGTAGTTTGTTTTATTCTATTTCTTTAAAAGGATTTTTATTTATATAAATTAAAATAAGTATTTAGTTATTAGGAAATTAATTAATGAAAGCTTTATTCACATTTATAAATTTATTTTGCATGTAAAGTTACAAATGCAAGTTAGTAATACAATCTAATTACATGTATTAAATAATTAAGCATGTTTAATGACAAGTGACACATTTTTATATCATTTTTTTAATTTTAATAAATCAAAATTTTAATCTATAAAACTTTACTTCATCTTCTTCATTCATTTTTTTCCCATCTCATTATCTAAAAGCAAAGAAAAAGCCATTAATTTACAAACCTGAATTTTATCAACTTCCACTTTTCAAACAAAAAAAAACTCAAGTTCATTTCAAAATTTCCAAATATACAAGCAAAAATACCAAAGCCTGTAAATCAAATTCCAGCAAAAAGCTTAAATCAAGAAATCTCAGATCTGGAAATCTACAACCTCAAAATCAACTCTGTTAATAAGAATTCTTCAAACTCAAGGTCTAGAACAAATCAAATTCAAGCTTAAAGCAACTAAACAGCCAGGCATTTCTAGTTTCAAGGATCTGCTGTTCAAACTTTTCCATATTGCAAGATTTTGGAGTCTCTTCTTTAAAACAAATATCAGGTGAGTAAACACATTATTTAAAAGTTTAAGTAAACTAAGATATGTGCATATGATTCTTGGATAAATTTTGCTTTGCATGTGTATTTTAAGTATGTATCTCTGTGTGTGTATATGTGTGTGTGTGTGTATGCTGTTCTGTGTAAATTGAATATACCTGGTCTTCTCTGATTCTTGGTTACAGAGTGGAAATTAGACCAAAAATTCAATATAGTTCTATCTACGCACTGATAGATCTAGACTTTCAAACAATATAAGTTTGTGAAATCATAATTCATGTTTTAAAAACATGTTTAAGTACTTTTAGTTTGCAAATCTTCTGAAATTAAGAAAATACAGTGAGATTTTAAAGAAGATGTTAAAATCAAACATTTTAATTTGAAGAATCAAGCATGCAACTTGAATTACCTCTGAAAAACTAGATTTTTAAAACTAAAATCAAGAATTTTAGTTCGATATTGGAATAGCATTTTGGGAATGTATAGTTTTTAGATTTCGAGTAAGTTCCAGCGAATGGTGTAGTATTGGAGGTCGGGGCTTTGGCTGGAGACAGATTGGCGATCAGTGAAGTGGGGAAAAATGGTGAAAGAGGTGATCGATTGTCGTGGTGTTGGAATTTGGTTGGATTAGGGTTTAATACTCTTGATTGGTCGTGGTCGGAAATGAGACGACTAGGTCATCTATGGTGAATCGAGTGGCACCAGATCAAGAGGATGGTTGCATGGAAGGCTTGCGGAGTTATGGCTGGAGTTTCAGGTGGTACGGTGGTTGGCGTCATGGGTTCGATGGGTTTTCAGGTAAGGCTGTTGTTCCAGGTGTCGCGTGAGTTTCCTCGTTTTCGAATTTGGGTTTGTGATCAGGATGTGAGGGTCGAAACTTGGTCATGGGACGATCGTGGATGGATTTGAGGTGTCGGCGGTGAGCGACGTCGTCGTGATCACCTGTGCACGTGCACGGCGATAATGGCGTGTCTAGTGATGGTTACGTGGATGACGCGGGGGTGTTCTTGAGCGGGAAGACGAGTGTCATGGGATGGAGCACGAGATTTGCATGAGGATAGAGCATCAGCAGTTTTCAAAATTTTAAATCTGAGTTAAGTTTTAAAAAAAAGAAAGGGGAAGAGAAGAAGATGGAAACTCAAGTCAGTACTCGAGTTGGAAGCGGGTCGAACCAGAAGTGGAGTTGAGAGCTTTAAAAAGATTTTTCAAAACTAGTTTAAAATTTAAATTTTAAAAATAGTTTAAACTTCTTTTTGATAAATGTTCAAAACTATTTAATTAAAGAAAGTCTTATACTTTATTAACTAAATTTGAGATGTTTATGTATTCTTTTAAATTTAATTTTTAAAAGGAAAATAAGTAAAAAAAAACATGAAATGTTTAAACATTTATTAATTTTAAGTGATTAACAAAATTGTTTTATTTTAAAGGTTAGTTAGTTTTTATGATTAAAGATTTCTTTAATTAATAAGGTAATTAAATTTAAATTAATTAATAATTTTGGATTAATTAATTTATAAAGATTTAGTTAATTAATTATCGATTGATAAATTGATAATTAACTATTGATTTAATTAAGTAATTAAGGATTAATTAACTTATAATTAATAGAAAATTAATTAAATAATTAAAGATTAATTAATCAATGATTAGTAATTAATTAATTAATTAATTAAGTGATTAGTGATTAATTCAATAATAATTAAGAATTAATTAATTAAGTAATTAGGGTTAATTAATTAAATAATTAAATATTACTTAATTTATAATTAATAGTTAATTAATTAATAATTAGGAATTTATTAATCAAATGATTAAGGTTAATTAATTATAATTAATTATAATTAATTAAGTGATTAAGATAAATTAATTTATAATTTGTTGTTCATTAATTAATTAAGATTAATTAATTGTTAATTAAGGATTAATTAATTAAAAATTAAGGAATGATTAATTTTAATCAAGCTTTATTAATTAATAATTAAGGTTACTGATTAATAGTTTAAGGATAATTAACTAATTAATTAGGGATTAATTAATTAATTTTAAGGATAATTAAGAAGTAATTAATTAATTAAATGATTGTAATTAATTAATTAATGATTGGTTAAGAAAGATTAAGTGAATAATTCTTAAGTAATTAATTTAATTTGAATTAATTAAATTAATTATAATATGGATTCAAGATGCTTGCTAATGGTTAATTGTTTTGAGTTGAATGTCTGGATTTAATTGATTTCTATTGGATGATAATTTATGATATTCTGTGATGAGATATTGTATATATATGTAATAGATGTTTGTTATTATCTGTGGATAATGTTGTGTGAATTTAATGTTTTAAATTGAATTGAATTGTTTAAATCTTTAAACAACTTGACCTTTAAGATGGCGTTTGGATATCGATGAGACCGGGAACGAAAATCAAGTTTGATTATTCGAAAACCACATCGATCCAAGTTAAACATTAGGTCGTGACATCTCAAAGTGAAGATCGAGATGGAGTTTCAGAGTGCAAGGGTTATTGTCGTTAACTCTAAGGGTGATTCCAAAATGATTGTAACAAGATAATGCCTTCGGTTTCGTTCGAACCCGGAATGAACTTGTATGGATTGAATGCTTTTAGCACATCGTCAGGTGGACGATGAGCATTCTAAGATAGATGTGCTCTATAAAGGTAATCGTAGCCTCAAGCCTCATCAACCGGGAATGGCTAAAACAGGGGAGGTGCAGCAAGGTTAAGTGGGTAGCACCCAAGTAGGACAAGATTTACCCCTGTCTAGAAGTCCCTTTTTTATTTCGGCTATGTGGGCAGTTATTGGCCACAACTGCGGGGTTGTCTTGTTCGGGACTATCCAGTAAGGGATGGTTCCGGCCTTGTGTTGCAGGGGATTTTAGGTGGATCCTCCGTACGGTGATCTAGGCCCCATACTGTGACGGGCGGTACCCCAGTAGCCCTGCCATTGTATGGAATCCAATCTCCAATAAGTGCCTGTACGGTTTTGATTGTGCCCAACTATGTTGGAATGTGAGATATTAGCATTCCAGCTATTTCTGTACGGTGATCTAGGCCCCATACTGGATTTCCTATCAAATGTTTTAGTTGGCGTAAGGTAAAAACTTACCCATGTTTATGTGTAGTGAGTCTTACGTAATACCTTTTGTTTCAAATGATTTTAAAGTTAAACAACTTTGACTTGTTTACTCACACCAGATCCATGTCTAGCCCGTAGTTTATTTTGTTTTTCTTAAACTCTTGGGTACTCAATTTTTGACGAATAGCCAAGTGATCAGATTAGTATTGTCGAGTGTTTTTGGAAGCTAGAGCTGGAGTCCAAACGTATCTCTCTATCTATCTTTCCACAGTGTTGTGACTTTTGATGTAGTATTTTGGATGTAATAGTTAGACAGACCCTTATAACTGTCTACTGTAATGAAGTTGTATTATTTTGTGTACTTTGATATATAAGACTATGTAAGGATATGTGTAATATTATATTTTGTTCCGTTTCCCGTGTAAGATTCTAATGTTGTTGTTCTTTTCTTTCTAACTTTTCTATTTCTATCTCTTTCTTTTCTTATTGATGATACGTCTTTCTGTGGAATGAAAGACGTATCGTCACACTTGTTTTAGTGAAATAAATATATATTCTTGTGTTAGTGAAATAAACATACGTTCTTGTGTCTTATGATGGATGTTAAGTTAATTCTGTTATTATGTGTTTAGTGACTAATATGTTTGGTGACTTAAATGTATAACCATATGCCTTGTGAAGAACTCTAAGTTAAATTAATTCTCGTGACTCGTTATTTCATGGATCATTATTTACTTATATGTTGTTTATTCTTGTATTATATCTTATTCTCACCTGATTGGATATTTAGAGATAGTCTGACTCGGGTGTTATTTTGCTCAGGTCAGGCCGAGACTTTTATGTTATAGGACAGGTTGACCTTTAAATTGCTAACAAGGAGATAAATATTTGGACTTTTAGTTTATCCCATTTAGGAATTTGGACCTTGTATATAATATGTATAATTGAGATTAGAGAATTGTAAAACTTTATATTATGTGAATTTGGTGTTTTTATTTTGTAGACTCATAATTTGTATATGTATATGAGATTATTATTCCGCTGTGACCTATGATTGATGCTTATATGATATACTATTCTAATTTTGAGAAATCAGTGTGTCTATTACTTTGTATTAATACTATAAAAATCAAATTTCTTTTCTGATATTAAGTAAAAAGGTATAAATGACGTATCAGTGTTAGTATAAAGATATATTCACATTCGATCGCCCTTAAAAAGTCGTATTCTCCATATTAGCAGACGACATTATTTGTAATGTTCTTTGCTAATATGGGCATTGTGGTGCAGTTGTTACAGTTGATATCAGAGCTGTGTCAGAACATTATAGCATATAATATTATGGATCTGAGGCCTAGATTACATAGAGTCATGTCCTTTGGGGTGTATGGTAGATGGTTATATTAATTATCTAATTAGAGATCGGAATATAGAATGATTATCGGGATAATTATTTGGGGCATAAATTGATTTAATTTAAATTGGTAAATTGGAATTTATGAGATTAAAACTTAATTAATGATCAAAATAATTTAGAGTTTAGAAAATTTTAGAATTAAACTAGAATGAATTAAATTAAAGTGAACTATTTTCTTTTAATAGAATATTTGAGTAAATAAATTTAATATTTAAATGATCTAGAAATAATCAGAGTTTGGTAGCGAATTTTCAAACATTGATTTGTTCCACTGTAAATGATCATGTATGTTTTGGTTGAATGGTTGATTGGTTGGTAAGAATTGATGCATGGTTGTATTTATTTAAAATTAGATGCATGGATGTTAGTGGTAATAAAATGAATGCATCTAAACTTGTGATTATCTATTGTGTGGACTGATCTGGACATTGTTTAAGAATTCTGATCGATATTTGGGACACCATGTTATCGATAGGGGTTCCTAAACATCGAACGTGACATTTTGATATAAGTAATAACTAAAACTTGGAAATTTTAGTTCGGATTTCTTTCATTATGGAATATTATTATGTCAGCCTAATTAAAGTGTTATCATGAGTTGCTAATATCTTCTATATGATACGAATTTGATCTTAAATAAAAATACGAATTTTTGTGATAGGTGCAGGTATCTGAAGTTAAATAGATGTCATTTAAAAGATTTTAAATTGTTTGCCTAGGGAATACTAGCGGACTCTCTAATATTTCAAGTATAAGGTACATATCTCAGATTACATATCGCATTTTTATGGCTTTTTCTATGGGATGCCTTATTGTTCAGATGAGATGTATATTGTGTAATTATACCTATATTGTAAATTTATGAAACATTAGCCATGCAAAGAAGAAGCTTGCGAAATTTTCTGCAAATTTGAGGTGTAAAAATATTTTTGAGAAATTTTGACAACTAAAAGTTTGAATTTAGTGTTTTAATTTGGAGTGATAGTAAATGAATGGTTTAGAAGTGGAATTAAAAATCAATAAGCGTATAATTGTTTTAAGAGGAAATTTATTTTATGGATTTCTTTAATTAAGGAAATAACGGGGATGCAATTTCTTTAAGGGAGGAAGTCTGTAACAACTTTGGTGTTACTTACCAAGTTAATTAAATTTAACTATGGATAATAAAGGCTAATTTTTTATTTGTGAAATTTAATTGTAAAATTCTTGTAATTGAGACTAGTGATTTGTTTTTTCTTGCTTGGTTTTAAGATAATTTTATAAAGTATAATAAATTTAAATAAGTGATTGGTATTAGGAAATATTGTTTAAAATGAAAATTTACAATTTATAGTGAGAATAACTTTTGCTTTCAAAAGTTATAACTGATTCTTTAAATATCTCAATATCAAAACTAATAAGGATTTTTAACTTGTTAATTGGTTTAGTAAATGGACAAATTAATTTGTGATTTTGTGAAAATTTATTTAAGTGTAAAATAATGTTCATAATTTATAAACCAAAATAGAGATTAGCAACACTTTTCTTAGCAATTGAATTTAATAGGTTTGGGTCTAAGCAAATATTAACCCATTAGTGCATTTAAAATCAAGTTTCTCTCCTTAGTAAAATATATAATGAACTATATATTTATTTTTCTAAACCAGTAAGCTAAAAGAAAGCTTCTAAAGCTAAAAGAAAAACCCTAGTCCCTAAATCAACAAATTCAAGTGCAAATCAAAGGGATTTTGTTCTAGAATGATAAGTAATTATCCAAAACTCTACCTCTACCTTTAGAAACATAAAAGAATGATTTTTATCCCCTTTTTGATTGAAATGCTACTTTTGGGATTTTAGGTTTTGAGTTATTAGGAGAAATTAAGATTAGCAAAGCGAATTCTAGGTAGTAGCAAGGCTTTGGATGAGATTAGAGAGTTATATGAAGCATTAAAGGTGAGTCAACACTCATATAATTTTTTTTCTAAATCTTTGCTTGCTGTACATAATGTTTAGATAATTTTTTGAATTGAATTGCTTGCAGTTTGTTTGTAAACTTAAGTAGTTGTTGTATTGTTGTTTGCTGGAAATTTTATATGAAATTTGCTGCAGTAAAACAGCCATGTCATGATGTAGAGTTATCCAAAATGGCTCAATCTTTTTGCTATAGAAACTTCTTTCAACTGGCTATAAATTCTCTTTTATTCACTTGTCAAAATTCTACTGTTTAAGTTATCTAATTGACTTAGAAACTGATAGTGTCGCGCTATCATGTTTAATTGACTATGTTAAAACCTGAAATTAAATTGGACGTAATTTTTACGTTACAAATCAAAATTTGATAATTCTTGATGCTCTGTAATGTACTATATTCTAAACTTTCATGTTTTGAATTCAGCAAAATTTTCATGTTAAATAGTAAAAATCATGTTTCTTTGTTGTTGCCCTAAGAATAAATGACGGCGATAGTGAATTTAAAATTTGAGAATTATTTTGGCCATAACTTTTGAACCACAAGTCCAAATTAGATGATCATTTTCTTATTTATAAGATTAAATATTTTTCTATAAATTTCATGTTTTGAGATTTGAAAAAATATAGGATTTAAGGGGTCGAAACTGCAGATTTTAATGCTCTAAATTTGAGTTAAAAATGTATAAATGGATATGCTTCATATTCAAATAATTTTACGAAAGAGAGCTTATTTAAATTTATAAGTCTCAAAGTTGTTTCTAAATTAGTTTTAACTTTACTTTGTAAATGATTTTAATAATAAATTATATATATATATATATATTAATTATTTTAAGTATATTGGGGTTATGGATTTGGAGATACGAGTGATTATGGCTTTATAAAATAAGTGATAATATATACATATGGCTTTGGAAATATAGTTTAAAAAGGTGAGTCTAATTTATGTCTAAATAATATATATATATATCAAAATGGATTTGGAAGAATAATAAAAGTGGTTTAAAATATGGGTTATTAACTAAGTGTCTTATATGGAAATGTGAGACAGCTCTGTGTACATAAATATAATTTTGGAACAATTCGGGTTTATGGACTATTTTATCAAACAAGCGAACATTTATTTAAAATTAAATAATATGGATTTGTGGAAAATTATAACAAGTGTTTTTTTGTAATGAAAATATGAGAGAGAAATTGTTTTGAGAACCTTAATTCTATAATTAGGGATAATATTATTCGACTTAATGTTATCGATTATTTTATATGCTTTCGGGTAACGCTTCGTTGAATATGGTATAACTCATTGAATAGAATGTTTGACTGGAATTTACTAATTTATTAGTGAATGCTCGAATTCCACCGGGTAGTATGGGATGCCATAGTTAAATTCTTGGGATCGTATTTGGGAAAGTACTTAACACTTTAGTGTTGTGTTCTCTTTTGGTGTGCGACAAGTGGCTGCTAGATCCTTAAGGGAATGTGGTTCAGGTTTTCCAATGGTATCTGTAATAAGTGATATTTACTAGCTTTCAGCAAATACTTGAATTTCACCATACGGTATGGGATGTATTGGTTAAATTCTAGTAACTATTGAAGGTGATAATATTTGGCACTTTAGAGTTTACTCGCTTTTGGTGTGCGGCAAGTGGCTGCTGGATTCTTAAGAAGTTTATTCCTATATTTCTTTTCAAACATAATAATAAATAATATTAAATAAATGTAGATTTATCGAATCATGGTTTCTACGATCACCTTGATCGTTATAGACTATCCTTGAGATCATTGTATGATTTTGTGTTTTCGGTTTGAGTACGATCCTCATTATCGGATCGGTTTGAGTGATACCAATTTATTTGTTTGTTTGCCATGGATTTTGAGTACAATCATTGCGATTGTTTTAGACGATCATTATGATCGGTTTGGATTAAGATCTCTTGGATTCTGTGACTATCTTGTATTAGTGAAATAAATATACATTCTTGTGTCTTGTTTTAGTGAAATAAATGTATATTCTTGTGTCTTGTGTTAGTGAAATAAATATATGTTCTTGTGATGGATTTTAAGTTAATTCTGTTATTCTGTGTTTAGTGACTATGTGTTGCTGACTTAAATGTATAACTATATGCCTTATGAGGAACTCTAAGTTAAATTAATTCCCATGACTCGTTATTTCATTGACATCTATATTTACTTATATGGTGTTTGTTCTTGTATTATATCATATTCTCACCCTATTGGATATTTAAAAATAGTTTGACCCGGGTGTTATTTTGCTTGGGTCAGGCCGAGACTTTTAATATTACAGGACAAGTTGACCTTGAATGGTTATGCTTGCAAGCACATAGACATTTGGACTTCTAGTTTATCATATTAAGGAATTTGGACTTTGTATATAAAATGTATAATTGATATTAGAAAATTGTAAAGCTTATATATTATGTGAGTTATGTATATGAGATTATTATTCCGCCGTGACCTATGATTGATGCATATAAGATATATCGTTTTGATTTTGAGAAATCAGTGTGTCTATTACTTCGTGTTAGTACTATGCACATCAAATTTCTGTTCAAATATTAAGTAAAAAGGTATAAATGACATGTCAGTGTTAGTATAAAGATATATTCACATTCGGTTTCCCTTAACAAGTCGTATTCTCTAGAATAGCAAACGACATTATTTGTAATGTTCTTTGCTAATATGGGTATCACGGTGGGGTCGTTACACTCTATGTGCTCATATCCAATCAAGAGTTTCATACCCGCCTATTCGATTCGCAACCCACAGAGAGGTTATAAGGTATGTTGGTTCAAGGTTTAACTTATTTACTAAACGTCTATAGATGAAAGAATGTGATGCTCCAGTATCGAGCAAATCTTTATTAGGTATGTTATGTATAAGAGTTCTACCTCCCAATACAACCTTTTTTTGTAGTGATCGGTCTGAAAGTTATAGGTTTCAATGCAAAAACCTTTCCTCTTTTAGCTTTAATCGATTCACGACACTCCCACTTGAAATGCCTCATCTTATTGCAATTATAACATCATGGTCCTTTCTTATTAGCAGTCTTCTTGTAGTCCCTAGTGCGACAATTATTGGAAAAGTTCCCTTCTTGCCACACTGGTAGCAAGTCACCTCTGATTTTTCCTTCGTGGAAACTCCACCTTGCTTAACTCCTTCCTTATTAAAGAACTTCCTTTTCTTGTCTGAGGAACTCATGGCATTATCCTCCACTTCTATAGCGTTCTCCATGCTTATAAATGGTCCACCTCTAAACAATCCAATTTCTATTTGGCTTGCATCATGCTCATGAAGAATTGATATATAATTACCACGTCAATTGGTGCAGTTACAGCACCCACATTAGCATTTGCGTCGGCATTTCAATTAGCATTATGCATTAGATCGATCATTTTCGTTAATTATGGTGCTCCCGCCTCCTATGCCAAGTCATCCACTTTTGGTATCCAGTTTTTGTAATCTGCATACGAGTCTTCATAAGGTATAAAAGAATGGAATAGATAGAGGGTAAAGTATAGATATACATACTTATACATATAAGAAACAACAAGTACATTACTATAACGTTATCTTATTACCTAATTTATTCTTCTTAATTCATTTGAGTGATGTTTTTCAAAAATCTTGTTAAGTTTTATGTAAATCTCTCTCTGATACCAAATTGTAACATCCTCTATTTTGAGGCTCAAAAATAAATACTAATGATGATGCAGTCATCTTTAGCATTATTTATCAATGATAAAATGAGATCAGCTACTATATCATTAACATTAAGAGCATAAGATTTTATAAATTTTAACAAAAACCTTTTCACTCGTTCATTTTTGCAAATTCATTAAATTTTAACTACATAACCCTACGATTTCATCATTTGTACAAAATATAATAAATATAAATATATTTTCAAAAGCGGCATATGAAGATACACCCTTGGATGATCAGAGTCTTAACTACTAATAGTTATAAACCCTCCCTTCTTGCCACACTAGTAACATGTCACCTCTAATTTTTCCTTTTTGGAAACTCGGCCTTACTTAACTCTTTCCTTATTAAAGAACTTCTTTTTCTTGCTTTGGAAACTCGTGGTCCTATCCTCCACTTCTATAGCATTCCCCATGCCTATAAATGGTCCAATCAATATATATTCTTGTGTCTTGTTTTAGTGAAATAAATGTATATTCTTGTGTCTTGTGTTAGTGAAATAAATATATGTTCTTGTGTCTTGTGATGGATGTTAAGTTAATTCTGTTATTCTGTGTTTAGTGACTATTATGTGTTGCTGACTTAATTGTATAACCATATGCCTTATGAGGGACTCTAAGTTAAATTAATTCCCATGACTCGTTATTTCATTGACATCTGTATTTACTTTTATGGTGTTTGTTCTTGTATTATATCTTATTCTCACCCTACTGGATATTTAGAAATAGTTTGACCCAGGTGTTAATTTGCTTGGGTCATGCCGAGACTTTTCATATTACAGGACAAGTTGACCTTGAATGGTTATGCTTGCAAGCACATAGACATTTGGACTTCTAGTTTATCCTATTAAGGAATTTGGACTTTGTATACAAAATGTATAATTGATATTAGAAAATTGTAAAGCTTGTATATTATGTGAGTTATGTATATAAGATTATTATTCTGTCGTGACCTGTGACTGAAGCATATAAGATATATTGTTCTAATTTTGAGTAATCAGTGTGTCTATTACTTTCTGTTAGTACCATACACATCAAATTTCAGTTCAAAAATTAAATGACGTGTCAGTGTTAGTATAAAGATATATTCACATTCGATTTCCCTTAACAAGTCGTATTCTCTAGATTAGCGGACGACATTATTTGTAATGTTCTTTGCTAATATGGGTATCATGGTGGGGTCGTTACACTGTATGTGGTCATATCCAATCAAGAGTTTCATACCCGCCTATTTGATTCGCAACCCACAGAGAGGTTATAAGGTATGTTGGTTCAAGGTTTAACTTATTTACTAAACATTTATAGATAAAAGAATGTGATGCTCCAGTATCAAGCAACACTTTATTAGGCATATTATGTATAAGAGTTGTACCTCCCAATACAACCTTTTTTCTGTAGTGATCGGTCTGGAAGTTGTAGGTTTCAATGCAAAAACCTTTCCTCTTTTAGCTTTAATCGATTCAGGACACTCCCACTTGAAATGCCTCATCTTATTGCAATTACGGCATCATGGTCCTTTCTTATTAGAAGTCTTCTTGTAGTCCCTAGTACGACACTTATTGGAAAAGTTCCCTTCTTTCCATACTGGTAAAAAGTCACCTCTGATTTTTCCTTCTTGGAAACTCCACCTTGCTTAACTCCTTCATTATTAAAGAACTTCCTTTTCTTATCTGAAGAACTCATGGTCCTATCCTCCACTTCTATAGCGTTCTCCATGCTTATAAATGGTCCACCTCCAATCAATCCATTTTCTATTTGGCTTGCATCATGCTCATGAAGAATTGATATATAATTACCACGTCAATTGGTGCACTTACATCACCCACACTAGCATTTGCGTTGGCATTTCAATTAGCATTATGCATTAGATCGATCATTTTAGTTAATTATGGTGTTCCCGCCTCCTAGTCTAAGTCATCCAGTTTTGGTATCCATTTTCCATAATCTGCATGCGAGTCTTCATAAGGTATAAAAGAATGGAATAGATAGAGGGTAAAGTATAGATATACATACTTATACATATAAGAAACTACAAGTACATTACTATGACATTATCTTATTACCTAATTTATTCTTCTTAATTCATTTGGGTGATGTTTTTCAAAAATCTTGTTAAGTTTTATGTAAATCTCTCTCTGATACCAAATTGTATCATCCTCTATTTGAGGCTCAAAAATAAATACGAATGATGCTGCGGTCATCTTTAGCATTATTTATCAATGATAAAATGAGATCAGCTACTATACCATTAACATTAAGAGCATAAGATTTTATAAATTTTAACAAAACCATTTCACTCATTCATTTTTGCAAATTCATTAAATTTTAACTACATAACCCTACGATTCCATCATTTGTATAAAATATAATAAATATAGATATATTTTCAAAAGCGACATATGAAGATGCACCCTTGGATGATCAGAGTCTTAACTACTAAACAGTTATAAACCCTCCCTTCTTGCCACACAAGTAACAAGTCACCTCTAATTTTTCCTTCTTGTAAACTCGACCTTACTTAACTCCTTCCTTATTAAAGAATTTCCTTTTCTTGTTTTGGAAACTCGTGGTCCTATCCTTCACTTCTATAGCATTCTCCATTCCTATAAATAGTCCACCTCCAATCAATTCACTTTCTACTCTGGCTTGCATCATGTTTATAAAGAATTGACATATTATTACCACATCAGTTGATGCAGTTACAACACCCACACTAGCCTTTGCATTAGTATTTCAATTAGCATTATGCACTAGATTGATCGTTTTCGTTAGTTATGGTGCTCCCGCCTCCTATGCTTAGTCGTCCACCTTTGCTACCCATTTCTCGTAATCTACATATGAGTCTTCATAAGGTATAGAAGAATGGTATAAATAGCAGGTAGAGTATAGATATACATATTTATACATATAGGAAACAACAAATACATTACTATAACGTTATCATATTGCCAAATTTATTCATCTTAATTCATTTGAGTGATGATTTTCAAAAAAAAAATATTGAGTTTTATGTAAATATCTCTCTGATACCAAGTTGTAACATCCTTCGTTTTGAGGCTCGAAAATAAATGCTAATGATGCTGCAGTCATCTTTAGCATTATTTCTCAATGACAAAATAAGATCGGCTACTGTATTACTAAAATTAAGAGAACAAGAGTTTATAAATTTTAATAAAACATTTTCACTCTTTCATTTTTGCAAATTCATTAAATTTTAACTACATAACCCTATATAATAAATATAAATATATTTTTAAAAGCGACATATGAAGATGCGCCCTTGGATGATCAGTCTTAATTACTGAATGGTTATAAACCCATCATTACATATAATCAATAATAAAAGTAGTTAAACTACATGATGAAAATAAACTTTAATAGTCGTTTGTCTCTGGTACGTCTGCGGAAGCATATTCGTCTAAACTTGAAAACCAAACTTTCAGCCTACTCAATTTCAATTGAGTATCCAAGAGTTTAAGGGAAAATGAAAAAATTTAGGTTGACAAAGTGTGTGACGTGAATAATATTATTCCATCTTAAATTAAAAAAATAACTAATGAGACAATGCCATTGAAGCATGGAAGGAGTTTCCTCTCACTAATATTGTATTAAACAATATGTCAACCTTAACATATCCTGCAATGAAAATGATTTGAACATAATCATAATATCAACATTATGCATAATTCATCATAATGAAGAGTCTGTCATTCACTAAGGTCAATGGGGTCACACATTCCCATAATTACCTCACCTTATAAAATAGTCCATTCAACTGTATAGTTTTTCTAGGATTGCTATGAATCTATCCGTTTTCATAGGCTAACTAAAAGCTTATATGGCTGACTCGGGCCAAAAATATTCCCAATAATCCAATAGTCTTTGTTCACATAAGAGTGCCAAACTAGGTAGAAGAAAAATAATCATAATGTTTCAATCAAAAGAAAATAACAATGGTCTCCTAAAGTTGGTAGGAGAAAATAACAATGGTCTCCTAAAACTGGTAGGAGAAAATAACAATGGTCTTCTAAGTTTGATACGAGAAATAACAATGGTCCCTAAGTTCGATAGGAGAAAATAACAATAGTCTCCAAAGTTTGGTAGGAGTAAAATATAGGTGAGTGTCTTTGCTATGAGTTTCTTTCTATTGGTAACTCTAAATTTTAGCATCAATATCGACAAAGCCCTATGCATTGAAATCGTGGACCTTACCAATCGGGGTCTTAAATGGTTGGTAGGTAGGGCATGACCATATCCTAGTCTTCACCTTTAAATCTAGTTTTAAATGTCAATGGGTTATGTATTTTGATCAGTTCGGGAATCCTAACATTATTTAATCTTCACGATGTTATGGATGAAAATATATTTAGTCAGAAGTTAAATCTGACCATATCCACTATTGGAACAACCGTAACTAGTCATCGGTTCCCCATCCCAAAGTCAAAATGTTGGATGATAACATATAAATGTGTTAATACCTCGGTTATTTATTTTAATGATAATAACCTTGATAAAAAATACATTCATATAAAATATGAATACTAATGTTTTGCCAAGTTATATAGTATACAGTGCAGGATATTAAATAGGTGTTGAATCGAAGACTTTACGGTATAAAGACTTAAAGAAAGAACATGAAAACTCATGAGTATAATGACTAAGATATGAAGATCTCAAGACCACAGTATAATATATAGAGTCATAGAATATTATTAAAGTCCCTGGTAGCAATTTTTGATCTTTATTTTCTATATTCTTGTCCTTTATTTTTAAAACAAAAAATATTTTTAAAATATATTTAAAAATATTTTATAAAAGTTTTTCTATGTTTATAATGTTTATAGACTATGTTTAAATTATTTTACAAAGTATCAAAATATTTTACAAAGCATAAGATTTCAAACACTTTTAGAATAAAGAGTTTTCAAAATAAACATGGGTATGTCGACATATACCCTATGAGTATGTCGACATATATGCCACAAATTAATTTTTTCAAATTTTGACATGAAGTGTCTATTCATCGTAACTCTTCACGAATGGACACATCTGTTGATTCACTATATAGGGGGTATCATATGAATTTTTTATTAATTACTTTCTTATTATCTTCTATCCTCATACTCTCTTAAAAGATTTCTTGAAAATTACACTTATTTCTGGTCAAAGTCATATAGAATCAATTATACTTCTTTAGATTCACTACTATTTATTATCAGTTTTCAATCATTTCTCTCTCTCTTAATAAAAGATCAAAGTGTTGTCCAAGAGGCTATAGGGTTCATCGTATCCAAAGTTCAAGAAATTGTCTTTGGAAAAACTATCGAACTTTAGTTATATTTTCTTGGGTGTGATTACTACTCTTTCAAATCAATTGGGTGCGCTTGGTAGCCTGGAAATCCAAGCTGATGTGCTTGTAGTCCGTCTAAATCAATTGGGTGTCTCTGAGACTGAAAAATTTAGAGGGTTTGTCTCGTAGCCTCAGTATCGACACTGTAATTGGGTTTGTCTTCTGCTTATTTAATGATTGGCTTTTGAAAAGAAATCTGTACTGGCAATTATACAGGACTGGATATAGGAGAAATTCGAACCAGTATAAATCCCCAATGCCATCTCTTTGACTCTCTACTTTACTTTATTGCTTTTATTTTATTTGTATTTGCATCTAAGATTGATTGTTGATACAATTCTGTGTTGAAAATCTACGATTTAATATTAAACTTGAAAGAAATTTAAAAAGATTTACAAAATTTAGAAATGCTATTCACCCCCATTCTTATGACTAATAAGAGGGTTGGGTTTTCAAAAAATCATAATTTGATTTTTGAAAAGTTTTAATGGCTAGCAATACTATTAGTACATATGTTAACACTTTTGTCAAAGGACAATCTACCATTAGACCTCCACTTTTAATGGCAGTAATTACACTTTATTAATCATGTTGAATGAAGATATGTTTACAATCTAATGATTTAGATATTTGGAATGTTACATAAAATGAGTATACAGAACCGCAAACTAATTTTGCACAATGGACTACTAACCAAAAGGCATTTGCACAAAATAAATCTAAAGCCATGAATGTTTTGTTTTGCTCGCTAGATAAAAATGAATTTAATAGTGTAATGATCCAAATTTTGACTAACGTTATTTGGAGCATGTAATTTGATAGATTAAATGAAATAATGTAGACAATTAACGATAGGGATTTGTTAATTAACAGCCATGCCTTAATGAATGTATTATTAAAATAGAATTAAAAATAAGTAAGTATGAGGAATATGGTAAGGGTAAAATGGGAATAGCCATTGTTCCTATACCTGAAACCCTTCTGTTCTTCATTCCTCATTCATTTTAACTTTCACAAACAAATTAGAACCCTCAAGAACTCGACGGCCACCATTAAGAGGATTCAAGGAGAAGAAAAGCTAGGATTCAAGTAGAAAGCTTAAGCAAATCAATGTAAAGGAAAATATCAAGCATAGCTCAGCTGGTTAAGGACTACCTTGCAACCATGGAATAAAGTTCCTGGAGGTTGCGGGTTCGAGTCCCGCAACTGAGATTTGTTTCCCATTGGCCTTGAGCGGTCTATCCTCTGAATAAGATGAAACGCGTGGGGATTAATGCTCTTGGTCGGGCTGGCTTAAAAGGGGGGTCAGTGTGGCGGATAGTTGTATCCCCTAGCTCTACTCTCCGGAGTAGGGTTTTTAAAAAAAAAATGTCAACCTTCTTAACACAAAGCCAAGATGAATAATTAGTTTACAACTGTATTTTTTATGAACGATTTCGGTTTAAAGGTAAACCTATTTTCTTTTGCAAGTATATGCCATGTCATAGCGACTAAATGATTGTATGCTTTAAGTTGATGATTTATGGAGATTTAATAAAAATTTATGATATGTTTAGATTAGAAAACTTATCATATGACATCCAAATAAATTGCATTTTTGATATATGGTCAAAAATATTATTAAAGAAGTGTATTTCAAGTTTCATAATTTTCCAAGTGAATATGAATTTATTGTAAAAAAATTACGAGAGAAAATAGTTCATTTTGGGTTTAAATCATTTAAGGCAATTAAATAATGTCTTCGGGTCTGATATTTATATATGTTAGAAACCACATTTAATGTGAATTGTTATGATTTTTGGGGATTTGTCCTAAGTGTTTTACTATGGCTAATAAATTATTTAAGTTAGAGGACTTAAATATTTTAAACATTTTATTAAGGAGAAGGGCTTAAGTGATAAAATGTTTTCAATTGTTCGATGTTGAGTTTGGTAGCTTTTTAGAAAATAATTTTATTAAAATATTGGCAACCAATCATATTTTGACAAATTATATTAGTTAGGTGAAAAGAAATTATTTTAAAAAGCATAAAATTAGTTTTATATCGAATTACAACTTCTCCACTTCCACTTGCTTTCTTCCGTTACCGTACTTGGTAAACCTTTAGCGCCCATTCGAAACTAATGCACATGGTATCAAGCATTTAATATGAAGTAAATTGGAGAAAGGCAGGAGAAAGGATAGTGTCGAAAGCATGCTTGCGAAAATGTTGAAGCTTATTTTATGTGCTTTCAAACCCATGGACTCGTCCTTATTCTAAAAGTATGCTTTCGTAAAGGTTGCCGCTTTTGAACTCCTTCAATACGCTAGCTGCCGCATTTATACCCTTCGCCTTCGTAAGAAGCCGCTTTCATAACACTTTAAATCAATGAGTATGAAGGGTAGGGTTTCGAATCAGTACCATTCCGCAACCATTTAAGTAGCTTTTTATTTAACCTATACTTGCAAAAGGGTGGGTGCCGCTCCCATACCTTTCGTCATGGTTGAAGCCGCTTGTTTAAACCCAAGTATACATGCAGAAGTATGTCATCGTCACCCTAAGTGTTTCGAAGGAATAGCTTTCACATAAATCCCCTAAAGGGCTATGTATTTTGTTATTTTTCATCGAAGGGAATATCTTCAATTGGTTTTGAAGCTATGCCTCCATAACTTCTTACTTGAACCCAATGTATGCTTCCATGACTTCTTACTTGAACCTAATTCCTTCGAAAGGTATGTTTTAAGTATTTCGAAAGGTGTGTTTTAAGTTTTTCAGAAGGTATGTTTTAAATGTTTCAAAAGGATAGATAACCCTATTGATTTTAAGTTTTCATCAACATTGTTTTATGTAAAAAGTATGTATCATGGCATAGGTATTTTAAGTAAAGCAAAGAGTATATTTTACTTGTTTAAGTATGATTCAAAAGGGTGAAATCAATTTGAAATAATTGTTTTCAAGGAAAATTGAATAGGGTGGTTAACCTCAAGTATATGACTCAGATATTAGAGGACTAGATGAGACTGTTGTGGGGTCGTGCCCTATACATTAGCTAGTAACTCCTAGCTAATATAAGTCCAAGATTTCGTCTGTAGGGTTTTGTCAAAGGTAAGACTAAAATGATGTTATACACAGAAAGGAATACATAGAGTAGAGGTAGGTTATTGGTAAGCCCACAAAACCATTAGGATCAGTTGACCCTAGAAGAAGTAAGTTAAGGACAGTCTGTCCAATGTTGTGTCTAATAGAAGTTAGAATATTATTATGTCTGGTAGGCCCAAGTCAGTCAGTGGTTACTAGTTAGCCAGCCAAAACTATAATGTTTGGACAGATGGTCCATTGATTACCTGATTTATATGCATATATGTTATTTCTATTGTTGCTATAATCAGTTTGATTGCAGGATTTTGATTTGCAAAAGATATGTTTTGTGAGGATATTAATGAGGGGAAACCTGTTCTGCTAGAAAATTGGTCTCACTTAGTATCAATAAACTGAGATGTAATAGAATTATTCACACTAGGCTTTATGTCTGACTCGAAGTTTATATTTTCCCCTTAAACTCTCGGGTGCTCAAAATTAATTGAGTAGATTGAGATTTAAGGACTATTCAGGTTTAGTAAGTTGGACGAATAAGTTTTCGAAGACGTGCAGGAGGCAAAGCTGGCTATGTAAGAGTTATTTAGTATTATTTCCATTGTGATGTATTTATGATTGATATTTCTATCTATCTATTACTCTGACCATCCATGTGGGCTTCTTCATATGTCACTCCTAGTGTAATTTGTAATAATTATATTTGATCAAAACCTAGAAATCGTTTTGGGATTATGTAATTGAATATGAAATATTAATTTGAAATGTAATTGGAAAAGCTATTTTTGAAATCTGTGTTGATTATAGTTCATATTCATGTGCTTCTGATATTATGGATACCATTAACATTATCGTATTTTTTCGCCCGAAGTTAATACTATAGATGACTGCAGCATTTGTAGCGCTTAGCTTTGGGGCTCAAAATAGGGGATGTTACAACTTGGTATCCAAGAATAGGTTTATGAAAACATAAAAGAAATTTTAAACTTAAAATTATTTCTGAATACATAATCCAAAGGAATTAGGGAAAATGTTAGGGTATAGTATAATGCTATAGTAATGTGCTTGTATTTGCTATATATAAGTATACACTTTATCTCTATTCTTTCATCTCTCTTAGGCTATTCTTCTGTATCCTACAAAGATTTGAATGTAGATTTTAAGGAAGTAAGATATGGGTGCTAGGAATGGAAGAGTTAATCTTGGTAGAGGAAGTCCCACAACTAATGGAAATGCCAGACCAAACACAAAATGGAATCTAGGTCAGGCACAAGCTGCTTATATGGGTGCTGGAGCATCGCAAGTAGATAAGGGAGATATGTATCAGTTCTTCATCAACATGATGAAAGCTGGAGATATTGCTAGATTAGTTGAAGGAAATGCTGGAGAAGGAAATCAGGAAGTCCATAGCCAATAACTATGCAGTATTGAGCAGAGATTATGCTAGGCTTGGAGGGAATCCGTTCATTGGGACCAAGGACGTAATTGAAGTGGAAAATTCGTTGTTTCATTATGAAAGGATTTTTGCTAATTTAGGACTTTATGATGAGCAAAAAAGGAGATTGGCATGTAAACAGTTACAAGGAGAGGCATCGTGCTGGTAGAACAATGTTACTGTAGGAGTAGCTGAAGAGGCTACGAATTGGGTAGAATTCGAAAAGAGATTTGTGGAAAGATTCATGTCAGAGATCACCAAGTCAACTCTGCTCAGGAAGTTTGCTGAGTTGGTGCAGCGAGACATGACAGTGCTTGAATTTGCTACCGGATTTTAAGAATAATCAAGATACAGATATGCTATAGTTAATACAGTTATCAAAAGGAATGTGAAGTTCATCCAAGGATTGGGACCCGATCTTGCTAAAGCAACTTTACCACATATTAGGGATTCGTGCGATGTATTTTTTGAGATGGCTTAAGGAATGAGGAGAAGCTAACTTTCTTTAATGGTAACAAAATAGTAGAAAATCAAGGTGGGCAGAACCAGAAGATAAAGTTTTCCATAAGAAGGGACCCAAAACAGTTGAGATGGCAAGAAAGGAAAGGTAGAAGTTATCTGCTGCAAGTGTGATAAGAAAGGACATTTCACCAATGAACGTCATTCAAAAAATGGAAAGAAGGTGGTCGGGAAGAAGTATATCAAATGCTTTAATTTTAATCAGCTTGGACATTATAAGAACTAGTGCAAGGAACCGACCAAGGAAGGAAAAATAAAAGTGTTTGCATTGGAACCAGCTACCTCAAGACCAACGGCAGGGGACAAAGCAAAAGCTATGTTGAGAGGTATGTTTTTGATTCATGGTATGTTAGTTAGAGTTCTATTTGATACTAGTGCATCGCATTCTTTTATATCTTGTTGTTTGTTAGAAAAGCTTAACTTAGAACCCTCATACCTAGTTACTTCCTAAAGGGTTGTGAATCCGATGGGAGGGTATGCAACTCTAGGGATGAGATATGACCGGTTAGAGCTTGAATTATTAGGTAATATATTTCCTTGCAGTTTGCATGTGTTTGATTTCATAGGTTTCGAAATTATTTAGGGTATGCATTAGTTAAGTAAGTATGATCCTAAGATATTTTGCCATGATAGGAAAATATCCATTAGACATCCTAGTTGTAGTGATCAGATTATATACACCGTAGAAGACCCAAAATTATATTCTTGCGCTCTGTTAGGCGTTATGGAAGAAGAAGACAAGTTGAATTGAGTTTTCGTTGTTAGAGAATTTGCATATGTCTTTAAGCCCGTGATAGAACTAACACCGAAACAAGCCATCGAGTTTCAAATAAATTTAGTACCAGGAGCTGAAATTGTGTGTAGATGGCCAAGTAGAATGACACCCACCGAGATGAAGAAGTTAAAGGTGCAGTTGGTGGATTTAGAAGGTAAGAATTTTATCAGACAAAGCAGTTTGCCTTGGGGAGCAGCCTTAGATTTTTGTTCAGAAACCGGATGGATCGTCGGCGTTATGTATCGACTATCGTGAACTAAATGAGAAGACGATAAGGAACCAATATCTATTACCTAGGATTGGAAATTTGTTCATCCAGTTGAGTAGAGCCAAAGTATTTTCTCAGCTGGATTTGGCACCGGGGATCCATCAACTTAGAGTAGCAGAGGATAGTATTTCTTTGATGGTGTTTAAGACCAGATGGATCATACAAATGGTTAGTGATGTCGTTTGGTCTAACTAATGCGCTAGCATTCTTTAGGGACTTGATGAACAGAATCTTCTGGGAGCATCTGGACAGATTGGTTTTAGTATTCATAGATGGTATATTGAAATATTCCAAGGATGAAAGAAATCATGAAGTTCATCTTAGGATAGTGCTTGAAACATTAAGACAACACCCGTTGAAGGCAATATTTCTGAAATGTCAATTTTGGAAGAAGAAAGTGAATTTTTTTGGTTATGTAGTCTCAGAGGAAGGATTGTTAGTAGATCCAACTAAGATCAAAGCAGTGAATAATTAGAAGAGACCCGAAACAGTGACTGAGATAAAGAGTTTCTTAGGTTAACTGGCTACTACCGGAGATTCATTAAGGATTTCTCATTGGTAGCTGCACTAATGACTAATCTAACTCGAAAAGATGTGAAGTTTGTCAAGACTTATAAGTGTGAGGAGGCATTCCAGAAACTGAAACATTTATTGACTAATGCATATGTGTTAGTTGTTCCAGTGGGGAATCAGGACTTAGTGGTATGCGCGAATGCCTATGGAATAGGATTAGGAGTTGTGTTAGTACAGAGAGGTAAAGTGTAACAGCCCAATTTTTTTTACAAGTATTTTTCACTTGTATTTTTTTTTTTTTTAAAAAAAAACTTTGGGGTTTATTTAAAGTGATTAAAACAAAATATGAAAAAAAAATTAGGACTAACTAATAAGATCTCTGAAAAAAATCAAGTTTTAATTAAGAAAACATTTATAGCTTAGGTGGTTAAGACATCTGGGCTATTCACGACAGGTCACGAGTTCGAGTCTTAGCACGGTCAGAATTTCGAATTTTTTTTTTTATGTATAAATGAACTGGGTAATCACGCGTTAAAAAGGGCGCGTAAATCTAGGGAATAAGTACCGTGTATATATATATATATAAAATATGAAGAATGTAAACCAATTTAAATTTTAGTTAAGTATTATTTTTGAAGGATTTAGTGTATTTATAAACTGTTAAATATCGCGTTTAAAAGGACGCGTAAAATTTATGATAAGTAGTGTAATAAAACGTGTAAAATTTAAAACGTTATTTTATATATATATTTTTGATGTTTTGTATTACGTCAGTTTGACGTACTTTTAAAATCATATATAAACACCTTTATGGATTAAAACATCAGTTAGTGATTTTTAAGACGAACGTTACTTTTGGTTGTAACTGACAGTTTGGTTTTAAATAAAATGTGTATATACGTTTCCATTTCCAAAAGCTTTGAAAAATTCTTGCCGTCATTTAATCAAACTAAAAAAAAAAAAAATATCAATTCTCATATAATTGGAACGGTTCATATTTTGCCATTCCTCTGATCACGAAACCTTATCTGCCTAAATCTACAATCACGCATATATCATTTGAAAGAAAATCAATTTTGCCTTCCTTTGCGCGTGACACAAAATTTTATTCTTTTAACATTTTTGGCATTTGCCTCTTACCTTTTTGTTTCTTGAGCATGTCACTGTATTCATTTATTCACGCAACCTAAATGGACTAATATATTTGATTGCCTAAAAATCAACTCATGCATTCAAATTTAACCTTGCATATCTTTTCAAATTCTCACATCCCTATTTATATCTCTCTGTTTCCACTGCCTTTATTTTGCAAGATAAAATTTTTTCGTTCCTATAATCACGCATATAAAGTAAAAAAATCGTATTTAAATATCTTTATGGAGAAAAATATCAGTCAGTGATTTTAAGACGGACGTTATTTTGTTTTAAAGGACCGTTTGATTTCTTTTAATAAATGGTATACGTTCTTTGCCTAAAGCTTACATAAATATTCACCTTTTCATTTATGGGTATCAAACTAAAATCAAGATTTTAGCTAAAATAAAATGGATCACACGTGAGCAACATTAGTGCATTTGTATATATGTAACGTTCGCATTTTTGCTTATTCCTCTTACCCTCTGTTGTCATCAGCTTTACCAAACATCACGCTTGCCCTTCCTTTGATCAATATTCCCCTTAAGTAACGTACAAACTTTATAAATCAAACCATGTATCACGCAAGTCATTTATTTCCCATAATCCAAGCTGCCATTTTCTCTGCCTTTTTGTTTACAAATTTTCGAATACTGATCAAACTTTATACGTTGGGAAAAATTTTTTTTATCCTTTTGCAAAACTGAAATGAGTTAATCACGCCACATCCCTTAATCACTGCCTTGCCGTTTCACAAATTCGTGTATAAATATGCCAGAGATCCACATCTCAACAAAAAGAAAAAAAACTCACCACTCTTCAAAGCATTGCAAATTTTCCTCTGGCAATTTCGTTCGAAGCATCAGGTAATTGTCTTATTGTTTTCTCTTTCTTTTCCTTCTAGTTTTTCCTTTCCTCAGTTTTTTTTTTCCTCATTTGATATGCTCGGCCACTCCAACCCATCTACTTCACCCGATCTAGTTGACAAACTTTGGAAATTTATGAGTCATCACATCTGTAGAAATCTAATATGTGTGTGTAAAGAGATGGTGTAGTTGACCCAGATTTAATTTAATGCTAGCTTAAAGTTTACGCGTACTATCACTACGGAAAAATGGGTTATTCATTGTATATATCATACTTAGTTTTGGGTCAAACAAAATAGAAAGTCAATAATGTTCATTGAAAAAAAAAACAAAAAGAAAAAGAAAAAGAAAAAAAAAAGAAGAAAAAAAAAAAAAGAAGAAAGAAATATATATGTAAAACAGAGGAAGGAGAGGAAGGGAAGAGGGAGAGGAGAGATTTGAGGGTACATGTACATGCGTGTATCAGTGAGAAGCTTTGCCTTTTTGCATATATTAGATAATTTACCTGTATTAAATGCATATCATATAGGAAGCAGTGCCTGCATATTTTTAACATAAATATAGTTCAGACCATATAGTGTGTGTGCAAGCATCTATTAAAAAGATCCATGCATTTAGTCGAAAGATTGGGCGAATTGTGCATGTGATATATATATTTATATAAAAAAAAAAACACACACTGATTTCATTTGTAAATTAAATGCTTACAATTTATAAGCTTTCATTCCAAACAATATTTCAATTTGTACCGGACATTGATTTAATTCAATTTACTATTTAATATTATTAATTCATTAACTAAATTCACTACTTACCTTTGTTCTCTTATATGCAACTCTTAGCCTAATATAACAATTTACATCACTTCAATTTATTCGTCATTTTGTTTCAACTGTAAATACTTAGCCTTATATTCCCATGGTTTCATTTCCTTCTCAACATTTGCTTCATTATTAATTTTAAAATCTTTATTTCTTCTAAAGTAAATTTTCGTAAATCTTATTTAAATGACAAATTTAATTAACGAAAATGACAGGTCGTTACACATATAAAAAAAAAAAAGGAGAATATTTATAATTTAGAAATGATATAATAAAATTTTATAAAGGAAGTAACGTGCAGATCAAATAATGTACTATCCATGCATTAGTTTGTAGTATAGGCTGGGTGAAAACTTTTGCATGTGTACACGCAAATCTAGTAGGAAATAGGCAGTGTGTTTTTGCGTGAAGGGAAAAAAATAAGGGAGTGAAGTATTTGCATTTCTTTGGGTTACAGTGAGCGTACATTCTTAGTTGATATAGGCTTGGGCCGTGACCTTATGCATACTTCCAGTTGAAGTTTAGTAATGTGGTGGTTGTGCGTTTTGTTTAATTAAATAATAGAGTATATATATAAAAGGTAGAGAAAAAAAAAGATTTTATTTTGGGCCGAGTTGTTCGTCAAGTAGGGTGGTGTAGTGGTCGAGCGTATCGTGCCAAATTTCTTTGACTCTATTCGTTCCAATTGTTTCAAATATTTGCGTTGACCATAAATTTTAAAAGTCACGTATTTGGTATTTGGATCTTGTTATAGATTTGAATCTAGGCGTGACATCCAGGGAAATTTGATCGCTACCCTCTGTGCGTTTCTTTTTTTTGGTGGATTTTTCATTTTCGCTTGAATCAAATTTTCTGCAGCTTTCAGGTGAGTTTTTCTCACCAGACATATGTACATATATTGTGTAAATTATCGCAAGTGTATGTGTAAACATTCTATTTAGATATTATCTGTCTGTAGTATGATGAAGAATGATGAACCCATTTAAATTGACATCTCATCAGTTATTTATCTGTTATATTATTTCTGCAGTTATATTATTAATTGTTATTTACTGCTTAAATCACCACTGCAAGTTCCCTGTTAAAGTTGGATTGTTATGGGCTGAAATAATGATTATTGTTAAACTAGTCTGTTAACTGCTTAACTGATAACTTGGGATTGCGGGTTTGAAATGATAGAACCCGGGGTTTTGTAAATTACGGGTTGAAATGATATAAATCCGTATCACTTGACCTAGGCTAGAAAATTTTATACAGGCCCGTGGTCCTTATAATATTTTCTGAAATATTTAAAATTATTTTGGAAGTTAAATATTTGATTTAATATCTTTAAAGGATTTTTTTTTATTTTTATTTTTATTTTTGAATGAGTTATAAATGTTAATAAATAAATAAATATTTGAATAGAATTTTGGAATATAACTTATTTTGGAAATTCTGGATTTTGAAAAATAAGCTTTCAGTTAATAAATAAATAGATAAATAAGTTATATTTGGAAATATTTATTTAGTTAAACAAATCTGCTACAGCATTTTAAATGCTGTCTTTTTGAAATTGGACTAGTTTTACCCGTAACTTTAGGTAGCATTTCCTAAGTGCTACAGAATCTAGAATTGATTGTTTTAAAACTCATGGAATTTGATAAATTTTATTTTATGTTAAGTTTGGAAAATCTTAAGATATGATATTTATAACTGGATTTTCCTTAATAAATTTAAGATGAATATTCTAGTATTAAGTGAATTTTGAAGATATTAAATGACTAACATTTGGAGTTTATTTATGGAATTTATGGGAATATTCAAGACTAAATAATAAAACATTGATTTGTTGAAAGAATAAAATCCAAACTTAGTTTTGAATAGGAAATACTCCAATTGGATATATATATATAGGAATTGTAATGGATTTGGGGACATAAAGTGATATTTAAATTATGGTTTAAACTTTAAATAAAGAAATATATTTGTAAAGCTATATAAATTATCTTCTTTACAAAGTAACCATAAAGTTAAACCATTATTCTATATACCGTTGAATATCCAAACCATTTGTGTGTTGGGAGTTATGGTTTTAAAGTAAAAATTCCAAATATTATGTTTTGAAGATATAATTCAAATATTTGGCTTCCAGATATTATAAATTTTAAGCAGTATGGTTTTTGGAAAGAATTATATTTGAATATAATGATATCATATTGTTTTTGGGTTTTAAAATGATATCGTATCTATAATTTTGAAATGGAAATGTTTATTCTGGTTTTAAAGTATAAAATGTTTTAAATGACCACGGGTTATAATAACGATGGGTTGGCAAAGAGACCGGGATCGGATATGGACATACTCTCTGTCGATACCGAAAACCACTTTGACCAACCGTGTACGCGGTGGAGATTCCAGAATGAAGTAGGTCGGTGGTGGCGTTTCTTGAAAGGTATATACGTGGACCCGACTCCCGTGAGTTGGCTTAAGGTGGCTAAAACAGGAGCGATTCTCGGATTAATGAGGTAGCTCCTCTGATCGAACGCACTTCTTCGTATACCATTCTATTACTCTTGTGATTGTTTGGGTGCACCCTTGATTTGGGAGTGTTGTTCGAGGTGGGCGGTCGCTGCGGCTTCGCGTTACCACCGGTCCGGATAGCAATTGGTATATCTACCCTGGCATTGCCTCGTTGTGCCGTGTCACCTACCATATCGAGCCTTGTACGAGTTTGGTTTTCTCCCGTAGCCCGTGTGGTATCCTCTAGTTGCTTCCCGAGTAGGAGGAGCTATGGTATTGGATGGACTACTGGGACTATTACGTGTTAAGGTGGAAAATGTAAAGCCTTAACGCTATTTAAAAAGTAAGTTTATTTTATAAATAGACACTATTGTAATAGCGCAATATACTACATAGTAAATAGTTTAACGGATCCTTAGAGGATGGGCGGTCCCAAGCATCCTTTAAGTTACTTGTTCTATATTACAGTACACTTGAATTAGCTTACATTATATAAGTATGTATGTCCTGACTCGAGTGTTATATTTTATTTTACGCTCGGGTCAGCCTGAGTTGCAGTTTCAGTTTTTCTCTCCGGAGCTAGGTCATCCCGTAGATCATTCGTGCTGCCGGAAGCTTTTCAGTCCCTATCTTATCTGCAATCAAGACTTTGGAGGAATCTGTTTCTATTTATGTCTACAGCTGTATTGCAGATTCTAAACTATGTAAATTCTTTTTGGTTAAAAGTTTTATGGTGGCTTCATGAACCACTAAATATTTTATTTCCGCTGTGAGTTCTGATATCTGTGTATATGATTCTGTGATTTTATTTACTGCATATTCTGAGTTTTGCCAAAATTATTCTACAACGCAGTACTTTGAACACTTCAAGTCCGACATGAGCGGATGCGAAGGGTTGAAAATATTGGGTTGTTACAATTTGGTATCAGAGCTTTGGCTCTAGGCAAAACTTAGAATGTATGGTAAAATTGATTTACAGAATCACTTTCATTTGAGCTTGAATCTCTTCCTTTTTGAATTTTGGAACGTTCCCTGCGGTTCCGAAGTTCATTCATGTCCCTCACTATTCATTTTTCCGATTCTGGAGTATCCCATAACTCCACTTCGGATGATCTTTATAGTAAATTGGCAGTTTCGCCAATATTCTAATATAGGGGTGAAACTCCTTTACAGCTAGCATTGATTCACCGGAGATTTATATTTATCCTCAGTTTAGATGCTAGTATCTTTGGTTATTCTAAACTCTATCTCTTCAGATCGAATGTAGATTTACCCTAGAAAATCCACATCGATCTTATTCTTTAAGTCACGGTTGACCCGGTTAAGGTTGCCCGCGATTTATATAAACTTATCTGGTTCCTTATTCTGTTATTTAACCATCGGATCTTCTGATACCAACTTATCTTTAAATCAAAATTCTCTTTAATTTGAGTCCTTCAAAATTTGAATCTCTATCCTTGTTTTGGAAAAAAAAATTATTCCTATATTTGGGAAAAATCTAATATTATATATATAAGTATAATTTTCAAAATTTAACTAGTTGTTTAGAGATAATAGTGTTTGATTTTATTTATGGTTTTGTAAACCATTGGTTTTGTCTTATATAAATAATTGAACTATAAAACATGGTTGTAAATTTATTTAGAAACAAAAAAATGAATTTAAAACAAGAATTTAAGAATTTAATTTCTGATAGTTTCAAACCTTGTGTTTAAAGTCTTAAAAGGATATATTATTTAAATTATTTTCGAATATAAATTTGTTTCCAAAGAATTTTAAAAGTTTTAAAAATTAGTGCTCTTCTCTTTGTCGTTGGAAAATAATTTCGGTGATGACTACAACATCATCGACATTCATTTTCGAGTATCAAAGTAAAGAGACCACGTTGTAGTTTTGTTTCAAAAATTTAATTGATTTGAATTTCTAAATATGACTTAATTTATAATATATATAGATATATGATTTAAATTGATTTGACATATCCTATATGTATGTATTTATTTATCTCTAAAGGGTTTGAAGTTAATTGGAAATTTAATTCATAAATTTATGTTAAAAGGTGATTCTAATGATAAAATAAAGTCAAATTTGGAATGAATATTTAAACTTGAATAATATAGTTGGAAAATTTTACTTGTATAAATTGCATGCCAATATAACTTACCTAAATCATTCATAAATTAACTATGTAATTGGATAATGTATAATATAAAAGGATTTTATAAATAAAATTTGAGTGGTTATAATAAATGTTATACACTTAAAGTTTCAGTTACAACAAGACAAATAGAGGTAAATAGAAATAAAATAATAATTGAATAATATACAATATCAAATGGTGTTAAAGGAAATTTAGAAATATATTGGAATAGTTATATTAAATATAATCTACTTTATATGTGCGATAGATATATTAAGCAGAATATATTTAATAATAATCTGGAATAAAGAAAATTAAATTTGTTGAATAAAAGATGATTATTATAAATGACTATACAAATTTTTGATTTTAGAAAATAATTGGATAATAAGATAATTAATTTGGAAATAGTTAAGATTGATTTAACTTCTGTAAAAATCAAATGAATTAAATCAATTATTGAATATTAATTAATTGAAATTATATGGTTTAGAAATTGAGAAAATATTTGACATAGATGAGAAAAATATTGAGAAAAATAAATTTAATTTGGAATAAAGAAGAAACTAAATGGGGAATTTAGCCTATTTTGGGAAATGGTAAATTTACTTTAAAAAATTAAGTTAAATTACCATTTCAAATTTGGATTAAAATTAAACATTTTAAATTAGAATGTTATAATACCTTGTGAAAAATTTGGATAAAAAAAAAAAATATGAATGATTTTTTTTAAGTGTAGGGATATTATACAAGTAAATATGTAAATAAATAAATGTTAAAATTTTAAGTATAAATAGATGAAATCAAAGATTAATTTAAAATTGAATTTTATTGTTTAGATTAATGATTCTAATTTAAGTTTTAATTCAGTTTTCTTTCACGTTGTTTCTATTCCCCTACCTTCTTCCTTTTCGAGGACGAAAAGTTCTGAGTGGGGGAGTGTAACAGCCCAATTTTTTTTACAAGTATTTTTCACTTGTATTTTTTTTTTTTTTTTAAAAAAAAACTTTGGGGTTTATTTAAAGTGATTAAAACAAAATATGAAAAAAAAATTAGGACTAACTAATAAGATCTCTGAAAAAAATCAAGTTTTAATTAAGAAAACATTTATAGCTTAGGTGGTTAAGACATCTGGGCTATTCACGACAGGTCACGAGTTCGAGTCTTAGCACGGTCAGAATTTCGAATTTTTTTTTTTATGTATAAATGAACTGGGTAATCACGCGTTAAAAAGGGCGCGTAAATCTAGGGAATAAGTACCGTGTATATATATATATATAAAATATGAAGAATGTAAACCAATTTAAATTTTAGTTAAGTATTATTTTTGAAGGATTTAGTGTATTTATAAACTGTTAAATATCGCGTTTAAAAGGACGCGTAAAATTTATGATAAGTAGTGTAATAAAACGTGTAAAATTTAAAACGTTATTTTATATATATATTTTTGATGTTTTGTATTACGTCAGTTTGACGTACTTTTAAAATCATATATAAACACCTTTATGGATTAAAACATCAGTTAGTGATTTTTAAGACGAACGTTACTTTTGGTTGTAACTGACAGTTTGGTTTTAAATAAAATGTGTATATACGTTTCCATTTCCAAAAGCTTTGAAAAATTCTTGCCGTCATTTAATCAAACTAAAAAAAAAAAAAAATATCAATTCTCATATAATTGGAACGGTTCATATTTTGCCATTCCTCTGATCACGAAACCTTATCTGCCTAAATCTACAATCACGCATATATCATTTGAAAGAAAATCAATTTTGCCTTCCTTTGCGCGTGACACAAAATTTTATTCTTTTAACATTTTTGGCATTTGCCTCTTACCTTTTTGTTTCTTGAGCATGTCACTGTATTCATTTATTCACGCAACCTAAATGGACTAATATATTTGATTGCCTAAAAATCAACTCATGCATTCAAATTTAACCTTGCATATCTTTTCAAATTCTCACATCCCTATTTATATCTCTCTGTTTCCACTGCCTTTATTTTGCAAGATAAAATTTTTTCGTTCCTATAATCACGCATATAAAGTAAAAAAATCGTATTTAAATATCTTTATGGAGAAAAATATCAGTCAGTGATTTTAAGACGGACGTTATTTTGTTTTAAAGGACCGTTTGATTTCTTTTAATAAATGGTATACGTTCTTTGCCTAAAGCTTACATAAATATTCACCTTTTCATTTATGGGTATCAAACTAAAATCAAGATTTTAGCTAAAATAAAATGGATCACACGTGAGCAACATTAGTGCATTTGTATATATGTAACGTTCGCATTTTTGCTTATTCCTCTTACCCTCTGTTGTCATCAGCTTTACCAAACATCACGCTTGCCCTTCCTTTGATCAATATTCCCCTTAAGTAACGTACAAACTTTATAAATCAAACCATGTATCACGCAAGTCATTTATTTCCCATAATCCAAGCTGCCATTTTCTCTGCCTTTTTGTTTACAAATTTTCGAATACTGATCAAACTTTATACGTTGGGAAAATTTTTTTTATCCTTTTGCAAAACTGAAATGAGTTAATCACGCCACATCCCTTAATCACTGCCTTGCCGTTTCACAAATTCGTGTATAAATATGCCAGAGATCCACATCTCAACAAAAAGAAAAAAAACTCACCACTCTTCAAAGCATTGCAAATTTTCCTCTGGCAATTTCGTTCGAAGCATCAGGTAATTGTCTTATTGTTTTCTCTTTCTTTTCCTTCTAGTTTTTCCTTTCCTCAGTTTTTTTTTTCCTCATTTGATATGCTCGGCCACTCCAACCCATCTACTTCACCCGATCTAGTTGACAAACTTTGGAAATTTATGAGTCATCACATCTGTAGAAATCTAATATGTGTGTGTAAAGAGATGGTGTAGTTGACCCAGATTTAATTTAATGCTAGCTTAAAGTTTACGCGTACTATCACTACGGAAAAATGGGTTATTCATTGTATATATCATACTTAGTTTTGGGTCAAACAAAATAGAAAGTCAATAATGTTCATTGAAAAAAAAAACAAAAAGAAAAAGAAAAAGAAAAAAAAAAGAAGAAAAAAAAAAAAGAAGAAAGAAATATATATGTAAAACAGAGGAAGGAGAGGAAGGGAAGAGGGAGAGGAGAGATTTGAGGGTACATGTACATGCGTGTATCAGTGAGAAGCTTTGCCTTTTTGCATATATTAGATAATTTACCTGTATTAAATGCATATCATATAGGAAGCAGTGCCTGCATATTTTTAACATAAATATAGTTCAGACCATATAGTGTGTGTGCAAGCATCTATTAAAAAGATCCATGCATTTAGTCGAAAGATTGGGCGAATTGTGCATGTGATATATATATTTATATAAAAAAAAAAAACACACACTGATTTCATTTGTAAATTAAATGCTTACAATTTATAAGCTTTCATTCCAAACAATATTTCAATTTGTACCGGACATTGATTTAATTCAATTTACTATTTAATATTATTAATTCATTAACTAAATTCACTACTTACCTTCTCTTATATGCAACTCTTAGCCTAATATAACAATTTACATCACTTCAATTTATTCGTCATTTTGTTTCAACTGTAAATACTTAGCCTTATATTCCCATGGTTTCATTTCCTTCTCAACATTTGCTTCATTATTAATTTTAAAATCTTTATTTCTTCTAAAGTAAATTTTCGTAAATCTTATTTAAATGACAAATTTAATTAACGAAAATGACAGGTCGTTACACATATAAAAAAAAAAAAGGAGAATATTTATAATTTAGAAATGATATAATAAAATTTTATAAAGGAAGTAACGTGCAGATCAAATAATGTACTATCCATGCATTAGTTTGTAGTATAGGCTGGGTGAAAACTTTTGCATGTGTACACGCAAATCTAGTAGGAAATAGGCAGTGTGTTTTTGCGTGAAGGGAAAAAAATAAGGGAGTGAAGTATTTGCATTTCTTTGGGTTACAGTGAGCGTACATTCTTAGTTGATATAGGCTTGGGCCGTGACCTTATGCATACTTCCAGTTGAAGTTTAGTAATGTGGTGGTTGTGCGTTTTGTTTAATTAAATAATAGAGTATATATATAAAAGGTAGAGAAAAAAAAAGATTTTATTTTGGGCCGAGTTGTTCGTCAAGTAGGGTGGTGTAGTGGTCGAGCGTATCGTGCCAAATTTCTTTGACTCTATTCGTTCCAATTGTTTCAAATATTTGCGTTGACCATAAATTTTAAAAGTCACGTATTTGGTATTTGGATCTTGTTATAGATTTGAATCTAGGCGTGACATCCAGGGAAATTTGATCGCTACCCTCTGTGCGTTTCTTTTTTTTGGTGGATTTTTCATTTTCGCTTGAATCAAATTTTCTGCAGCTTTCAGGTGAGTTTTTCTCACCAGACATATGTACATATATTGTGTAAATTATCGCAAGTGTATGTGTAAACATTCTATTTAGATATTATCTGTCTGTAGTATGATGAAGAATGATGAACCCATTTAAATTGACATCTCATCAGTTATTTATCTGTTATATTATTTCTGCAGTTATATTATTAATTGTTATTTACTGCTTAAATCACCACTGCAAGTTCCCTGTTAAAGTTGGATTGTTATGGGCTGAAATAATGATTATTGTTAAACTAGTCTGTTAACTGCTTAACTGATAACTTGGGATTGCGGGTTTGAAATGATAGAACCCGGGGTTTTGTAAATTACGGGTTGAAATGATATAAATCCGTATCACTTGACCTAGGCTAGAAAATTTTATACAGGCCCGTGGTCCTTATAATATTTTCTGAAATATTTAAAATTATTTTGGAAGTTAAATATTTGATTTAATATCTTTAAAGGATTTTTTTTTATTTTTATTTTTATTTTTGAATGAGTTATAAATGTTAATAAATAAATAAATATTTGAATAGAATTTTGGAATATAACTTATTTTGGAAATTCTGGATTTTGAAAAATAAGCTTTCAGTTAATAAATAAATAGATAAATAAGTTATATTTGGAAATATTTATTTAGTTAAACAAATCTGCTACAGCATTTTAAATGCTGTCTTTTTGAAATTGGACTAGTTTTACCCGTAACTTTAGGTAGCATTTCCTAAGTGCTACAGAATCTAGAATTGATTGTTTTAAAACTCATGGAATTTGATAAATTTTATTTTATGTTAAGTTTGGAAAATCTTAAGATATGATATTTATAACTGGATTTTCCTTAATAAATTTAAGATGAGTATTCTAGTATTAAGTGAATTTTGAAGATATTAAATGACTAACATTTGGAGTTTATTTATGGAATTTATGGGAATATTCAAGACTAAATAATAAAACATTGATTTGTTGAAAGAATAAAATCCAAACTTAGTTTTGAATAGGAAATACTCCAATTGGATATATATATATAGGAATTGTAATGGATTTGGGGACATAAAGTGATATTTAAATTATGGTTTAAACTTTAAATAAAGAAATATATTTGTAAAGCTATATAAATTATCTTCTTTACAAAGTAACCATAAAGTTAAACCATTATTCTATATACCGTTGAATATCCAAACCATTTGTGTGTTGGGAGTTATGGTTTTAAAGTAAAAATTCCAAATATTATGTTTTGAAGATATAATTCAAATATTTGGCTTCCAGATATTATAAATTTTAAGCAGTATGGTTTTTGGAAAGAATTATATTTGAATATAATGATATCATATTGTTTTTGGGTTTTAAAATGATATCGTATCTATAATTTTGAAATGGAAATGTTTATTCTGGTTTTAAAGTATAAAATGTTTTAAATGACCACGGGTTATAATAACGATGGGTTGGCAAAGAGACCGGGATCGGATATGGACATACTCTCTGTCGATACCGAAAACCACTTTGACCAACCGTGTACGCGGTGGAGATTCCAGAATGAAGTAGGTCGGTGGTGGCGTTTCTTGAAAGGTATATACGTGGACCCGACTCCCGTGAGTTGGCTTAAGGTGGCTAAAACAGGAGCGATTCTCGGATTAATGAGGTAGCTCCTCTGATCGAACGCACTTCTTCGTATACCATTCTATTACTCTTGTGATTGTTTGGGTGCACCCTTGATTTGGGAGTGTTGTTCGAGGTGGGCGGTCGCTGCGGCTTCGCGTTACCACCGGTCCGGATAGCAATTGGTATATCTACCCTGGCATTGCCTCGTTGTGCCGTGTCACCTACCATATCGAGCCTTGTACGAGTTTGGTTTTCTCCCGTAGCCCGTGTGGTATCCTCTAGTTGCTTCCCGAGTAGGAGGAGCTATGGTATTGGATGGACTACTGGGACTATTACGTGTTAAGGTGGAAAATGTAAAGCCTTAACGCTATTTAAAAAGTAAGTTTATTTTATAAATAGACACTATTGTAATAGCGCAATATACTACATAGTAAATAGTTTAACGGATCCTTAGAGGATGGGCGGTCCCAAGCATCCTTTAAGTTACTTGTTCTATATTACAGTACACTTGAATTAGCTTACATTATATAAGTATGTATGTCCTGACTCGAGTGTTATATTTTATTTTACGCTCGGGTCAGCCTGAGTTGCAGTTTCAGTTTTTCTCTCCGGAGCTAGGTCATCCCGTAGATCATTCGTGCTGCCGGAAGCTTTTCAGTCCCTATCTTATCTGCAATCAAGACTTTGGAGGAATCTGTTTCTATTTATGTCTACAGCTGTATTGCAGATTCTAAACTATGTAAATTCTTTTTGGTTAAAAGTTTTATGGTGGCTTCATGAACCACTAAATATTTTATTTCCGCTGTGAGTTCTGATATCTGTGTATATGATTCTGTGATTTTATTTACTGCATATTCTGAGTTTTGCCAAAATTATTCTACAACGCAGTACTTTGAACACTTCAAGTCCGACATGAGCGGATGCGAAGGGTTGAAAATATTGGGTTGTTACATAAAGTGATTGCCAATGTTTCTTGGCAGCTCAGACCACATGAAGTTGGATATCCAACTCATGATTGGGAATCAGCTGTGGTAATTTTCGCATTGAAAGTGGGGAGACATCACCTTTTGGAAGAAATATTCAATTTGTTTACAGATCATAAGTCGCTAAGATATTTATTCTCTCATAAGAAGTTGAATATGAGATAGCAAAGATGGTTAGAGTTCATAGCTGCTTACGATTTTGGTATTGAGTACACATCAGGAATTGGAAATAAGGTTGCAAATACACTTAGCAGAAACCATCAGAATGTTGTGTTGGCAATGATAGCAGAGTGGAAAGATATAGAAGCATTGACTACATGCGGAGTACAATGGAGATCTGAGGCTAGTTCTAGTCGAGAAACCGCCATGTTATCATGTTTATAAGTTCCATTGATGATAATCGAAAGGATTACATCTAAGCAGAAATATGACCCAGTGTTAGCTAAGAAGATTAGAAGGCTAGAGGTCGGAATCAAGATTGATGATATGAAGGATTTTAGTCTTGACCAAAGAGGATGGATGAGAAATAAGGGACGATTGTGTGTCCTAAATGTAGAAAACCTAAGGAAGGAGGTCCTTAGAGAATGTCATCGATCAAAATTTACGATTCATCCTGGGGGACCAAGATGTATCAGGATATAAAGAGGAGTTTCTACTAGAAAGGTATGAAGAGAGATGTAGGCTTATGGGTGAGGCAGTGTTTAAACTGTGAACTGGTAAAAGCTGAACATCGAAAACTGAGTGGGTTACTTCAGCCTTTGGATGTTCCAATCTAGAAATGGAATTCTATCTCAATGGATTTCGTAGATGGGTAACCAAGGTCAAATGGAGGAAATGAGAGTATCTGGGTTATAGGCGATAGGTTGACTAAGAGTGCACACTTTATACCTATTAAGTCGACTAGGATAGCACCAGATTTAGCTAATTTATTCATGAAGAATATAGTTAGATTGTATGGAATTCCTAGTGGTATAGTAAGTGACAGAGATCCCTTATTCTAGTGAATTCTGGAAGATTCTAGAGGATACTTTAGGTACCAAGCTCAATATGAGTACTGCTTATCATCCGCGGACAAATGGGCAAACGGGGAGAGTTAGTAAAGTCTTAAAGGATTTGTTAAGAGCTTGCATGCTAGATTTCGAAGGATCATGGGAAGACCATCTACACTTGGTCGAGTTTCATATAACAACATTTATCATACTAGTATAGGGATGAAGCCGTTTGAAGCTTTGTATGGAAGACCATGTAAATCTCCTATTTGTTGGTTAGAGACCGACGGAGAGATTAATTCTTGGTCCGGATTTGATTAGAGAAGCTGCAAAGAAGATTGAGTAAATTCGGGCTAGAATGAAGAAGGCTCGGTCTAGGTTGAAGAGTTATGTTGATACGAGACGAAAAAACTTAGAATTCTTGGTTGGAGGTTATGTTTTCATCAAAGTGTCACCGATGAAGGGCGTGATCAGATTTGGTAGATTAGGGAAGTTAGCACAAGATTCGTTGGACCATTTTCTATTATAGAAAGGATCAAGAAACTCACGTATAGGGTAGATTTACCAAATGTTTGGCAGGAGTCCATAATGTTTTCCATATTTCTCATTTAAGGAAGTGCATTCGAGATATATGACTATAGTTAGAAAACCATTTTGTATAGTTGCAAGAGATCGAGAAACCGGATCGGCCATATATGGACCGTTTGATGTTGTTGTTTACTATGACTAGCAATAATGGATCGGCAATAAGTGGATCGGCATACCCAAGTTGGTCTACCTAGCTTATCAACTGTGGGCCAATCTCTCTTAGTCATGGGCCTAGACAGGGAAGCCAGGCTATCTTCGTCTATAAATAGAGGGTAAGGAGTCCAGCTTAAGGGATCTTTTTGGATGGAAAGAAGGGGGAGACTCTACCATGTTTTATATACTCATTTCTTTTCCATTCTAAACTAGGATCAAGTTATTCTTTGCGGATTGTATCTGTATTCAAGCAATTGAAAAGGCACTAAAGATCATATTCAAAGTGGATGTAGGCAGTTACGTCGAACCACTATAAAATTCGGATGTTCTTATTTTTTGGCCGCTGTTTTTGAATTATATTATGCTATTACTCTGTTGCAGTTTACTATCTTCATTAATCTCTCTACACTAATCTATTCTAGGGTGTTAGTGACCAATTTTGGTGCTAACAATATGAATGTTTAAATTATAAATTTAAATGCTTCTTTGATAACATGATTGATTTTATGGATATTGATATGGTTGACAACTTGGTTGTGATAAATTATGAGAAAAATATAATAAAAATGGCTAAGAAATTAACCATGAATAATTAATGAAAAATAAATCCATATAGATGTGTATATTACGTTATTTAGCTTCTTAATGTTTTTGAAAATATAAAAAGGTTGAAAATGAATATTATAATGATTAAAATTGAAAAAGAGATTTAATATGGAAAATATTGGTTTAAATGTTTGAAAATGGTTTATAATTGTTTTATAAACATTAAAATTCAAATTGGAGAAGTTTCGTCAAACAATGAATTTGGAGTCAAAAATAGGCGCGTCGCATAACGCTTTGTAGTTAAAGCCACGGCAGATTCAATGCGGCGGAGGTACAAAAGGTCATAGCGGGGATACATCGAGGATATAGCAGGATATAGCGGATGACTCTAAAATAGCATATAAAACTCATACTTAATATTTTTACTAATACATAAATGGTAATTAAATGAAAAATTAAGGTAATTAAATGAAAAATTAACATTCTATTGAATTATAATTAATACATAAATAATTTTAAATAGAAACATGTGCAAATATACTGTTAACAAACGTAAAACTATTATACAGCGAAATTGAATTTAGTATGATATTAGAGTGTTTTCATTTCTAAAAATATATTGAAAATTCAATTAAATAGATTAATTTCATAATTTTTATAATGTACAAATGATAATTTTCTATTCATTTCTTTTAAAGAAGATATAACGAAAAAGCAGAATATAGCGGGAACAATGGGATATAGCGAAAATAGCGGGCTTAAAGCGCAAAGGCTATATTTGAGGCTATACGGAAAACCGTAGTAGTAAAAATCCACTATGAGATACAGCAGCGTTATAGCGGGGTAATATCGGAGCATTAACTACACAGGTACTTCGCCACTTTGCACCATAAAAGTTAAATCCTTCTATAGGATGGAATTGGAGTCGGATTTCTTTACAATAAGAATTTTCTTAACTATTCCATAGTTTTCAATCTAAGTAAGAAGATCGAGATTTCAATAAGTAGATTTTGAAATATGAGTTAAACAATTTTTTGGAAAAATTGCGGTTCTGCAGTTCGGAATCCTATAAAAGGATTTCTTTGCAAATTATAATTTTAAATTATTTTAAAAAACGTGAAATAAACTCTAAAAATATTTTAAAAAGTTTTAAAAGTGACTTGAGTTATAAAAATGAATTTACGAATGATAAAAGGCATTTTGATCAATATAGCTTAAAAAAACACTTTCTATAGCAATTTTCTACAACACTTTTCAATAACTTTTGAAGTATGGTTTTAAACTTAACGATTCTTTTCCAAATCTTTTGGAAAATGTTTTTAAATGATTAAAAAAAATTTCAAAGGTGATCTGAAGGATTTATGAAGTGGTTAAATAATTAATTAAGAGTTAGTTGAGTATGTTAAATGATTTAGAGTCAATTAAATTACTTACCGCCTTATGGGTGTCAGAGAGGTAGTGTCAAGGCTTGGGTTTGGAAAATCAGTTTCCTTCTCTCCCTGGCTACCTGGACTGGCCCGATGGATAGGATAGTAAATTTGTTTTACTTGGATCAAAATTTCCCAAAGTATAAATATATAATTTTCCAAAATTAAATAACTTGGGTTGCATAGAAATTATTTGGAAATGTTTTCCTAAATAAAAGGTGAAACGATTTGGAATTATTCCAAGATTTAAAAAGGTTTTAAAATTAACCAGATGATTTGATAAATGAGTCTTAATGTTTTCATATATTGTTTTGAAGATAAATAATATGTCTCATTGAGATATTTATGAATGAATACAAAAGATGAATTAAATTTAATGATGATTGATAATCATATAAGAATTTAACATCTTTTCAATTGATGATTGGTTCAGGGGAACTGAGGTCAGATTTGGGTACTTCCTTCCTGTAAATCACTTCGAACCAATGTATAAGTTCGAAAGAGAAGACATGATGATGATGATGATGATATCTAAAGACGGGGATCTTCATAATGAAGGGTTGCTTGCCACTAGTCCCTTGGGAGTGAACTTTACCATATCATATATTTATGGTGGCAGCAGTGCTCTATTATGAAAATATTCGATTACAAGGACTAATCGCTACTAATCCTAAGGATAATTCCCAATAGGATTGAAAAGTGTGTGATCGTGCACGTGCTAGTATAGTACACACGGATCGTGTAATATGGACTATAATATAAATGCGGAAATAGATGATAATAGCATAGTAAATAAAAAATAGAAAAATCACACCAGAGATTTTTATACTGGTTCGGAGCACTGTCCTACGTCCAGTCCCAGACTTCTATCTGGATTTTCACTATTAACTACCTCGCTTCACCCGGAGGAACAGGTTTACAACACCCGAGCAAACGAACGGGATTTCACGCCTCTAATACACTGAGGACTTCAACACTTGCCTCTTACAACACAGAGGACTTCAACAAAAGAACAAATACAATTGTTGTTGACAACTTGTGCTCTTGAAAACACGGATTTGTCACTAGTAGTACACCATTCCTATAATCTTATCCTCAAAGTATGCGAATGATATTTTGAAAAGATTAAGGAAAGTATATTACTTATTGAATCAAAAGATATGAAATAGTTTCAATGATTCAATAAATAATTGAGAGCTTTTAGAATGCAGGAGTATGTAGAAAGTAAGATCAGAGATTAGAGTAAAAAGCATGTACAATCATGTTATTTTAATCAATGATTTAGATGAGTTTATATAGAGAAGAATGGTTGTAACTCTTTGTGAGCAGTTGCCATTAAGAGATATGATCTTTGATGAAAGGTAAGAGATGCAACCTTTGGAGAAAGAAGTGTCTTTTGGAAAAGTTGCTCTCTGTTTAAAAACAGTCGACAGGTCAAAAAATGACCAGTAGACAGGAATTCAAATATATAGTCGTTATGTGCATGTGTGCACGTTCAGTGTGCAAATTATACAGGAACGGTCGACCGCCTATTTTATGACCGATCGACCGGTCCCTGTAAAGTTGCACACTAAATGTGCAACTGAAATTTAGTCGTATATATATTGATTTCCTTGAAATGCATGATTATTTGAGGATAGATTTTAACAAGTTTATCACTATTACAATATCAAATAATCAACCTATAATCTAGAGTACCATATGTAGCTCTTTATAGCCATAATGACCTTGTTTTGTCGATCGCCTTTATTTCTTTGTCAGAAATCAAAACCTTCATAGAACTTGTGACTCAACATTCTCCCCCTTTTTGATTGATGACAATATATATATCTGAAAATCTGAATCTCCCCCTGAGTCTGTGATCTCCCTCTTTGAATTTTTATATATATGTATGTTCCTGCAAGCAATTGTTAGCCCTTTCTCCCCCTTTGTCATCGACAAAAAGGAGTAACAGATACTAGAATAATAGAGGAGTGTAATTACCATAATATGCATAGAAAAATAAAACTTTAACACATCCAAACCATAGCAGAGTATAATACAGACCATAATGTCAAATGAAAAATAAAAATAACAACACTATTTAGTACAAGTGTCAATTGATGTTTTTAGAGTACTAAATCATAAAAGGCAATAAAATCTAAGAAGAGGCAGATCCTATGTCCTCTTCATCATCGTCATCATCATCATCTTCTTCTTCTTCTTCATCATTGTTCCCTCTAGATGATTCTCCATGTCCATGTCCACTCATACTAGTAGACTCCTCATATGATGTCCAGTTGAAAACAGGAGGAGCAGGACGTTTTCCTGGGTCTTGTGCTTGAATAGAGGTGGATGTGGTACATGATATAGCATCCCATAGCATACCAAAGAATGACTTGACCTTATTGAAGCGTTTATCAATTTTAGAGTCCATGCGCTTGAGACGTGATTCAAGCAAAAATTGGTTACGCGCAATAGTTTCAAGTGATTCTTTTGTGGATGATTTTGATTTTAACAGTTTCACTTCATCGGAACGAGGTTGAGAGGAAGTTGCTTTTTGTTTTCTTGGACCTCTTTGTTGCCATTCTTCAAAAGGCATAATCTCAAGATAAGGTGGAGGGAGCTTCATGCGTTTGATGGTTATGGAATCAATACATTTTGGTTTCGAGGTGGCAGAGTCAGGAGGCTTTACCCCACAAGCTAACAAAAGACGCATGATATATTCATTGTAGAAGAAATGAGGTCGTGTAGAGTTATTTACCTTGAGAATTTCGTCAAAAAGCATATGAACCCAATTGATTTGGATTTCCCCATAAATAGCATAGAGAGCCTTGAAGTTTTCTTTATATACAGCATCATAATTTCCATGTCTAGGAAACAGAGAATGCATCAAGACGCGATGAAGTAGTCTGGCGGTGGGTCGAAGTCCAATAGACTTTGTGTCATCACTATTGTCCTCTATGAACTGATGACTGATGCTATCGCGAGTGAAGACTTGACAGAAAGTAGATGAAAACTCATCGCCTCGATTTGGTATACCAAGTATAGAGGCAATCCTATCACGAGTAATAAAAATTTGTTTGCCACAGACGACAGACCAAATGACTCCGTTCGGATTATCAGGTTGATACTCGTCGAGGTTCATGTTGGCGTAGAACAATTTTATCATCAAATGATTTATTTCCACATTATTTTCTGAAAAATCTATCAATGGAGAAATGTTGGAGTTATTGGCTAACCTACGGATTCCATAAGACGTGAAATCATCAAACTTGATGAAAGAGCCCGGATGAAACTTGTAGTTAGTCATTTGATTCCATCTTGTTATGGCTACCGGACTTTGAAGCCATTTCTTGGCGGAGATATTGAGAGATGAAGTTTTGGAGGATGTTCCTTTCTTGGATTTCTTTTGCGGAGGAGCCATTGTTGGAGAATTTGGAGAATAGGAACTTTGAAATTTTGGGGAGTGGATTTAGGGTTTTGGTGAAAAAGTTACTGGAAGTAAGAAAATGAGGAAGATAGAGGAATAAAAGGACGGACGATATATATAAAAAAACTGAAATAACGCGTACCGGTCGACCTATGGATTATGGCCGGTCGACCGTTTTCAAACAGAGGCCAAACGATCGGCCGGTTATAACATGGGGGGTCGACCGGTTCTGTAATAGCCTGTTTTGCAATTTTTTTTTTTTTTTGAATATATCGTGCTATATTTTCACTCTTATTGTAAAGCACAAGCATTATTACATGAGTGATAGAGAGAAAAAGATACAACAACTATATATAAATCTAATGAGAAGTGGTAGGTTCGTCATTAGAATTATCTTTGTTTTCTTTAATACGTTTTGCCCATGGACTCCAGTTTTTATGAGCACCTTCATTCATCTCATAATTCCGATCCCAAGAGTTAGGACTTTTAGATGTTGATGGCCTAGACGGCATTGGTTCATGCACGTCATGCTTGTTAGAACTACAGAAGAATGATGCCACCTTCTCTAAAATGGATAAACGTGCCGATGTCCGTTGTTGCTCATGATAAAGTTGGCTTTGCCCATAATGGAGCTGTCTCTGAAGATCTATCTGATGTTTCTGATAGTGATGAATCTCGTCGATCTGTGCTTTGGTACGAGGAGAACAAAACAGCGTCTTTTTAACTCGTTTTGAGTTTGGTGTATTACAAGAGCATTGATGATGATAACTTGGTTTTTGTTTTGGTGTTTTGGGAGAATAATATTCCTCCGACTCAGAACTCGTAATGGAAATGTGTGATTCTTAAGCACATTTATCACAAATGTGAGCCATAGAGAATTTTGTATAGGTCGGATAAGAAAAAATAAGAAATTTGGACAAGCTTATATACAAGTTTCTTATGTATAAACCTATGGATGTGAGTGAACAGAAAATTTTGACCATGAAAACAAGCAGAGGCTTATGTTAACTCTAAAAAATAGCTCTCTGAAGTTATAAAATAGGAAAGGAAAAAACAATCATTAAAAAAAGGATGACCGTTAGTATTTATTAGTTGAGATCATTTCTTGAGATTAAACCAAGCTCCCTTCGTAATCTAATAAAGCTAGATTCGAGCAGAGGTTTAGTAAAGATGTCTGCTAATTGATTGTCAGTTTGGACATATTCAAGACATATATTTCCTTTTTCAATATTATCTCAAAGGAAATGATGACGGATATCAATGTGTTTGGTTCTAGAATGATTCACCGGATTCTTAGAGAGATTTATAGCACTTGTGTTATCACGGTATATAATTGAATTTGATAAATGAGTATCAAAATCTTGAAGAGTTTCTTGCATGTATAGCACTTGAGTACAAGCAAGAGCCGCTGATATATATTCGGCTTCACATGTTGATAGTGAAACACAATTCTGTTTCTTACTAAACCAAGAGACAAGTGATTTTCCAATAAAATGGCACGTACCACTTGTACTTTTTCTATCCGTTCGTGATCCGCCAAAATCAGCATCACTATATGATACTAATTCAAATGGACATTCCTTTGGATAAAAAAGACCGAAATCTTTGGTATTATTAAGATAACGAATTATACGTTTCACTGCTCGTAGATGTGATTCTTTTGGATCTGCTTGAAAGCGTGCACATAGACAAACACACATCATTATATCTGGACGACTAGCTGTAAGATAAAGAAGAGAACCAATCATGCTTCGATATAATTTCTGGTCAATACTCTTACCATTTTCATCTTTTTCAAGATGTGTAGTTGTACTTATAGGAGTTGGTTTACCATATGTATTTTCTAATCCAAACCGTTTGATAAGATTTCTGCAATATTTTTCTTGATTGATAAAGATACCATTCGGAAGTTGCTTGATTTGAAGTCCAAGAAAATATGATAGTTCTCCCATATGAGACATTTCGAACTCTTTGGTCATAATACTTGCAAATTCTTTGCAGAGTTTATCGTTTGTTGAACCAAAGATGATGTCGTCTACATATATCTGGATAACTAGAATATCCTTTTGAGAATGTTTAATAAACAAGGTTTGATCGACTTTGCCTATTTGAAATCCTGAGTTAATAAGATAGCTACGTAATCGTTCATACCAAGCACGAGGTGCCTGTTTTAAACCATACAGAGCTTTCTTAAGTTTGAACACATGGTCAGGATATTTTTCATGTAGGAACAAAGGAGGTTGTTCGACATAGACATTCTCTTTGATAAAACCATTGAGAAAAGCACTTTTGACATCCATCTGATAAAGTTTGAAATTATGGTGACAAGCAAAAGATAATAGAATTCTAATAGCTTCTAGTCGAGCAACTGGTGCAAAAGTTTCTTCATAATCGATACCTTCAACTGACTGATCAGTTGGCCTTGGAACAAGTTCCCAAACGTCATTGCGCTCGAACTGATTTAGTTCTTCCTGCATGGCAATGATCCAGTAATCGTCTGTAGCAGCTTCTTTTGGATTCTTAGGTTCGATATTTGATAGAAACGCAACATGACCCATTTGATGTAATTGATTCCTAGTTCTTACTTGTGAGTTAACCTCGCCAATTATATTTTGAACTGGATGGTGTCTCAATAATCTTGGAGGGGAACGTATCTCACAAACTGGTTGTTGTTGGGAAATATTGTCAATAAGATTTTCAGAGTCAAAGTCATAATTTGTGGTGAGAGGAGTGTCAGTAAATATAGTTTCGACATTATCTGGTTTTGACTGAGAAGGTTTAAAGAATTCATCAAAAGAAACATGAAGAGATTCTTCAATAGTTTTGGTTAAAATACGATACGCTTTGCTTCTTTTCGAATAACCGACAAATATACCTTCATCAGCTTTCGGATCGAACTTTCCGAGATGGTCTTTTGTATTTAAAATAAAACATTTTGAACCAAATACTTTGAAGTAAGATATATTTGGCTTCCTTTCGTTAAATAATTCATAAGACGTGTTTTTGGTAAGTGGTCGAATAGACACACGATTTAAAACATAACACGCAGTAGCGACGGCTTCTGCCCAGAAATGTTGTGGTAAAGTGGATCCATTTAATAACGTTCTTGCACATTCTTGTAATGTTCGATTTTTCCATTCTACAACTCCATTTTGTTGTGGAGTTCTAGGAAACGAAAAATTATGGTTAATACCTTTTTTTGTACAAAAATGTTCAAATTTGTTATTTTCGAATTCACCACCATGATCACTTCTTATGTTTTTAACTTTTAGCCCTTTTGATTTTTGAATTCTTTTGACGAAAGATTTGAAATGGTCAAAAGTGTCACTCTTGTTTTTCAGAAAAATAGTCCATGTATAACGAGAATAGTCATCAACAATTACAAATACATATCGATTATGGTTTATTGACTGAACTTGTGTTGGTCCGAATAAATCCATATGTAGTAGTTCAAGTGGCTGTAATGTTGATATGACCCTTTTTGACTTGAATGACGATTTTGTCAATTTTCCTAACTGACAGGCATCACAAAAACTATCGTTTTTATAACTAATTTTGGGTAGACCTCTAACTAGATTGTTTTTGGCCAGCTTGTCAATAGTTCTGAAGTTTATATGACAGAAGCGTTTGTGCCATAGCCATGGATCATTATCATTAGCCACAAGACACATATCTGAATTATGATTAATATTCATATTCAGAATATATATATTTCTATCTCTATAACCTTCGAAAACTAAATTGTGGTCTCTATCTAAGATACTACATTTATTATTCGAAAAAGAGATTATAAAACCTTTGTCACATAACTGACTATTACTAAGTAAATTGTGTTTTAAATTTTTAACTAGCATGACATTTGTAATAAGAGGTAAGTTAGATGTACCGCAATTGCTCACATCGCCTTTGCCGATGATATAGCCTTTCGAATTGTCTCCAAAAGTGACGGAGCCACCATCTGAGTATGTAATATTTGTTAATAAGCTCTTGTCTCCCGTCATGTGCTTCGAGCAACCACTGTCCAATATCCACTTTCCTCTTTTCTTAAGTGGGACCTGCAAAAATAGGATTAAGTCCATGGTACCCACTTTTTATAGGGTCCTAAGAGTTAGGTCTTAGGAGTCCAAAACCATATGGGTCCGGTATCCCCTTTATATATATAATTATTATTAAGATGCACAGTATTCATGAATTTCTGAATGTATTTGTTCCTAATCAAATTTTATTTGTTTTAGGAACCCATATTTTGATAGTCTTTGTATTTTTCTTTTGAAATTTCACAACTGGCTTTAGTTTGGAATATAATAAACTAAGATTTTTCTTAACTTCAATCTTTTGTACCTTCTTCTTTCTTTTATTACCCTTGATCTCTTGTTTCTTATATCCCAGACCTTGTTTATTTGATGCAGATTGTGAGTATTCAATGATTTTTGTCAAATTTTCTTGACCTTTGTTAAAGTTAGAAACATTTTGAGTAATGTCATCAAACTTCGTTTGTAAACTAGCTTTTTCTAGGTCTAGAATTTTGACTTTTGCCTTAAGCTCATGATTTTCAGTGGTGAGAGCATTATTTTTCTCTTTTTGAGCTTCTATTTCTTGACTCAAAAGAGATAGTAGAGAGTCAACATTAGATGATGATTCTTGAATTTTTTCAAGTTCCTCTTCTAATATTTTCTTCTCATTTGTTAACATATCTCGTTCAAACTCTACTCTACTTAAATCTGCTTTGACTACTTTTAATTGATGTTTTATGTCTTTATATTTGACTATCAATTCAGCATTAATATCAAGTAATTCATCAAATGTAGGAATTTGTACCTCATCTTCTGTTGCCATAAAACAAACATTAGCTTGTTCATTTTCCGAATCACTTTCACTTTCTGATGAAGATGACTCTGAATCATCCCATGTTACTGAGAAGGCTCGTTTCTTTGATTTGTGCTTCTTATATTTGAATTTGTCATTTTCTGACTTCTTCTTTTGTTCTGGACAATCCTTCTGCATGTGTCCCTTTTTGTGGCAGTTAAAACATTCTATAGCAAATGAAGATGGTTTATTTGATCCAAGTTTCCTTTTATTGTAACGACTGGCTTTTCGATATTTTAGGAATTTTTTGAATCCTTTCGCAATAAATGCCAAATCTTCGTCTTCAGAATCTGATTCATTTTCATCTTTCTCAACATGAAATGCTACATTTTTCTTTTCTTCTTTCTGTTCTTTTCTAGCCTGCAAATTTGCTTCATAGGACATTAAATTTCCTATCAATTCATCTGGCTTCATGACGGAAAGGTCATTAGCTTCTTCAATTGCTAATACTTTTCCTTCCCATTCACTAGTCAGAGAATGTAGGACTGTTGAAACAACATCAAAATCAGAATATTTTTGTCCTAAGCCAATAAGTGCATGGTGGATAGTTTGAAATCGTGAATACATATCATTTATTGTCTCATTTGGTTTCATTTTGAAATTTTGAAATTGACTTTTCAGCATGGCTATTTTGGCTTGTTTAACCTTGTTAGTACCTTCATGAGTGGTTTTTAGCGTTTGCCAAATTTGATATGCAGTAGTGCAGATACTAACACGGTTATATTCATTTTGGTCTAATGCACAGAACAACATATTTATTGCTCTTGCATTTACGGCTGCTGCCGTTTTCTCAGCCGCAGTCCATTCTGAATAATCAGTTGTTGGATTCACTATTTCTCTTTGAGTGGCATTCCAAGCATCATAGCTATTTGATTGCATAAAGAATGACATACGTGTTGCCCAATAACTATAGTTAAGACCATTGAAAAATGGAGGTCTTTGTGTCGATTGACCTTCCATGTACGTGGTGTTCTGAGTGCTAGTACTTGCGTTATTTGCCATATTACAAGAATATATCAAATAACTGTGTTACGGTTATGTGATAACCTTGCTCTGATACCAAATGAAAAGTGTGTGATCGTGCACGTGCTAGTATAGTACACACGGATCGTGTAATATGGACTATAATATAAATGCGGAAATAGATGATAATAGCATAGTAAATAAAAAATAGAAAAATCACACCAGAGATTTTTATACTGGTTCGGAGCACCGTCCTACGTCCAGTCCCAGACTTCTATCTGGATTTTCACTATTAACTACCTCGCTTCACCCGGAGGAACAGGTTTACAACACCCGAGCAAACGAACGGGATTTCACGCCTCTAATACACTGAGGACTTCAACACTTGCCTCTTACAACACAGAGGACTTCAACAAAAGAACAAATACAATTGTTGTTGACAACTTATGCTCTTGAAAACACGGATTTGTCACTAGTAGTACACCCTTCCTATAATCTTATCCTCAAAGTATGCGAATGATATTTTGAAAAGATTAAGGAAAGTATATTACTTATTGAATCAAAAGATATGAAATAGTTTCAATGATTCAATAAATAATTGAGAGCTTTTAGAATGCAGGAGTATGTAGAAAGTAAGATCAGAGTAGAGTAAAAAGCATATACAATCATGTTATTTTAATCAATGATTTAGATGAGTTTATATAGAGAAGAATGGTTGTAACTCTTTGTGAGCAGTTGCCATTAAGAGATATGATCTTTGATGAAAGGTAAGAGATGCAACCTTTGGAGAAAGAAGTGTCTTTTGGAAAAGTTGCTCTCTGTTTAAAAACGGTCGACAGGTCAAAAAATGACCAGTAGACAGGAATTCAAATATATAGTCGTTATGTGCATGTGTGCACGTTCAGTGTGCAAATTATACAGGAACGGTCGACCGCCTATTTTATGACCGGTCCCTGTAAAGTTGCACACTAAATGTGCAACTGCAATTTAGTCACATATATATTGATTTCCTTTAAATGCATGATTATTTGAGGATAGATTTTAATAAGTTTATCACTATTACAATATCAAATAATCAACCTATAATCTAGAGTACCATATGTAGCTCTTTATAGCCATAATGACCTTGTTTTGTCGATCGCCTTTATTTCTTTGTCAGAAATCAAAACCTTCATAGAACTTGTGACTCAACAAGGATATGGTAGGAGGAGTGCCTCCGGTTTCGTTAAGTCCTAAAACGAACTTGCATGGATAAATGTCTGACATTGCATTTTTGAGATCACAACGTTGACTTTTACAAACACACATCTATTTGGTGGCGGAGAAGGCAACTTCTCTTAGCTCTCTGAGATGTACGAGCTTAGAGGTTGTATGCTTGTGAAAGTCAATAGTGATTGAAGGAATGGAAATGTGACATTCAAAATGAAACCTGTGATGATCAATACGTAGCTTTACGAAAAGCAAAGCGTGGCTTTGTGGAGCGTAGCCTCACGAGCCATTCACATGCAAGGAATGATATGGGATACTATATGGTATAAAGGACATATTTATGGGCTATTATTGAGCGAAGTTCCTTATAGGCACTTGTTGCCATATTGTATGAATGGAATGGTATGGAGGCTGACGGAGATCGTGTAAACCCACTGAGCAATACTATGTTCCGTGGTAGTATAGCAGTATAGTTTGGGTTATAGTACAGTTCAGAGGCTGACGAAGATCGTGTAAAGCCACTGGTGTGAACTAGGATTGTTGTACGCGGATTTGCAAGTCTAAATGGTCACTACTTCCCTATCATGTTGGAAATCCAATTCCAATACATTGCCTTTACGGTTTTGATTGTAGAACCTACTTTTAAGAAGTAGCAAGTAAGCCATCAAATTTAATCAATGGAACCACTTTGGCTACCTTGATATATTGTTTGAAAAGTATTTTCAAAGGAATGTCATTAAAAACAAAATCAAATTATGGTATATAATTTTTTGGTTATCATATGGTAAAATCCCGTCCATTTTTATGTGTGGGCGTGGTCTTATGAGATGCCTTTATTTTCAAAGGTTTTTAACTGGCATCAATTTATAAATCAAATATCTCACGCTGGTTTATCAAGCGTGAACCGGGTATTTTTAATACTCGAGTCAGATCCAAGTAGTTTCTGGTTTAGTTGAAGACGCTTGGAGATTCTAGAGGAGAACTGGAGATCTTCATCTACGTATAAACATATTCTATTATCCGTTGCATCTATTGCATTTGTTTTTATTTTACCGTATTTGTAAGGATAGAGGATTTATAACTACCCAGACTGAATCTAGGTTAGATTCTGATACTGTATTCAAAATTTTCTGCTTTAAAAGTTATTTTAGAAATAATATATGTTATTCCATTCGTGTGAGATTATGTTCTATCTTTATTTTCTTTTTCCCTAACGATTAAGCTTTCCAACACTTGATTTATGGAACGTGAATATCGAGGTTGTATTAGTGTCGATTTTCGAGGGTCGAGAATCCTAGACCCTTACAGAGAATGCCTAAGATTTTAAGTAATGATTCCGAAAGGTCTATTTCCAATGCATTCAAAAGGGAGGTTTTAGCTTTTCAGCCTAATGTTCTCAAGGTTAAAGTATTTATCTTGTTTCGAAGGGATAGATAATCCTATTGATTTTAAGTTTTCATCAATTTGTTTTATGTAAAAGGTATATATCATGGCATAGGTATTTTGAGTAAAGAAAAGAGTATATTTTCCTTGTTTAAGTATGATTAAAAGGGTTAAATCAATTTGAAACTATGACGACCCTGAATTTTGAACAATTGAAATTGAAATCTTTAATTTATTTCAAATATCTGAATCGTTAATTTAAGCTTGAATTTCAAATTTAACTATGAATTTAGCAATTTAATTATCAAATTTAATTAGAGAAATTTCGGTAAAATTGTAAACCTTCAATTTTGAGCCTGTTAAAAATAATTTGATGGCTTAGGAGATTTATATTGAAAATGCTGAAAATAATGGAAGCTTCAGAATTGGATTTGAAAATGCTTTGATCAGTTTTGAAAATATATCGTTTAAATTGATATTTAAAAATAGTCTTCTGAGGCACAGTCTCGGAATTCAACGAAACCAGTTCCATTGAATCCGTAATATTGTATTATTATCGGATTTCAATTTTTGTAGCATTCGGGGTTGTCGTGTGATACGATAAGCAAACGCGCTGAAAATTAAATCGAAATATAATTTTGTAACTAGTAAAAAAAAGCTATCTTCTCCATACAATCGAATTTGGACCCGAAACATTTTCCATTGCATTCGGAATAGAGGTTAAACATTGTAAACGTATGGCAGTACGTTTCGTTAGGAGTTTAACATTTTGAGCTATGAATTCAAAGATGATTTAAAATTTAACTTGGATTTGAATTTAGACTGAATATAAAATATTCACATTTACATAGTTGATGACACGTTTCTTTGTTCTTAAACACTTGGCATTTGTTATTAACACGCGTCCCTTTTTGAAAAAAAAAGAAGTAAATAATCGAACAGATGAATTTTCTTCAAAGAGAAATTAAAAAAAACATTAATGGCCGAGGCTTTCAGAAGGAAATTTCTTTCCCTTTCTTGTTCAAAACAAATTCAAAAATCAAAATCAATGGCGTGCGACGTCGTCAAAATCGAGGGAATCTCGATATGAATTCGAGATGGGGGTAGTGCGGTGTCACGATTGACAAGTAGGGGAGTGCCTCTGCGCGCGCGATGTTGGGACAGGCGGCCTCGCATGCGATAAAGGATTAGGGTTAGCAAGCTAGCGGCGCATGCATCGCGCAGGCACGACGAGCTCGCGATAGTGGGTTGCGTGCACGCATAAGCGTAGTCATTAAAGCGCGGCGATGGCGATGCGTGGTACTGGAGGATCTCGAGCGCGCATAGAAGTAGGGAGCGACATCGTAGGGCCGCGATGGAGATGAACTAGAGGATGAGCACGCGTTCAGTGTTGAAGCAATTCGAGTGCGCGTTTGTGGTGGTTTGGAACGCGTGACATTAGGATTCGCGAGGTTGTGGGGATGCAGTATTGGGTGTGGTGGTCGCTGCAAATCTTGGTGGTGCGGCTATCAGTGCAGGTTTTGGTGGTTGTAGCAGTAAGTCTCATTTTATTTACTTTATTAAATTTTATATGTATGTAAACATAAATTATATACAGTAAACAGAAAAATAATAATATACAAATAAATTATTGAGGTGATTATTTAATTGGTTGTTAATGGAATGGTTATAATTATATGAAGTTTAAACCGTAAATATTTATGGGAATAAGACTTTTAAAATGGAAAATTTAAAAAGTTTATATATATTAGTTTTTTTTGTGAAATCTATGAAGAATTTTTTTTACAATTAACATATATATATATACACACGCATATTTTCACTTACTAGTCTAAATTCTAAAATAAACATATTTTTGAAATTAATTTAGTTAATTAAATTTATTAAAAGAAAATTATTTTTTTATTTAAATAATTAGTTAATTAAATCTATTAAACGGAAATTAATTGTTTGATTGATTCGAATATTAATAAAAATCATAAATTGTTTATACAAGGTTAATATTTGAGTGGAAACAAACTGGAATGGAAAATGGATTGTATGCAAAAGCAAAGGTGAGATCTTCTCACTCAACCGCTGATTTAATTTTTATAGTTAAATTTAAAATTGATTGATTGTGTGCTTGAATATTTAATTTATTATCAGTTATATTAGTTTAGACCCTATGCGCCGCATAATAGCGGATGATAGTATATTTAAACCCATATACCGTGATATTCCATCTCGAAGTGGAATTGGTATTATATATGTATTTGGAGTTGTTGATTTCCCGCATTATATAGCGGATGAGACCCTATGCGCCGCATAATAGCGGGTGATGTTTTATAAATCCCATATACCGTGATATTCCACCTCGAAGTGGAATGGGTATTTAATTATTGTGCTAACGTCTGTGGATGCAGGGAACAGGTTGGAGGGATCCAACTGGATTCCTCAAAACATTTTGATTTGTTTCAATATTGAATGTTGATTATTTATAATCTGTGTGTGACTATATGTGGTTGAAACCATTCAAGGCCAAAATTTAGCTGAATATATTTTTGGTATCGTAGGATACCAGAAATATGAAATTGGATTTTTAGGAATTAAAGTAGAAAAGCCTAGACCGTTACAATTAAATTATTAAAGTTGATTTTTATAATCCAATCAAATTAATTCCAAAAATATGTGAAAATATTTTAATAAAGGAATTTTGTGTAATATTGTGTAATAGTTGAAGAATTTATTTAAGATACGTATTTTAAATATTTGAAAGAGATAAAGAAATTTATTTCAAAAGGAAATAAATTTAGAAATTAAATTTGGAATTTAATTTGAAGTTGAAATTAATTTTAGAAATTGATTTGGGGATTATTTTGGAGTTAAAATAAATTTTTAAAAATCAATTTGGAATTTGATTTGGTGATTGAAATAAATTTGAAAATCAATTTAAAAATTAATTTGGGTGTTGAAAGTGAATATTTGGAAAACGATTTGAAAATCGTATATCGTTGGATATTTGAAAGTTTAAACTTCACAATAGAAATTTTATAAAGGAAAGGGAATTTTGTTTTAGAAATAAATATCGGTTTATTTTTAAAAGTGTGGGAAGAAATTTAAAAATTTGGAATGTAAATTAAAATAAATCGAGAAGATTTATTAATTTAATTGAATGGACCATTTTGTATTGGGAAAAGAATTCTTCCCTGGAAAGCCGAGTATATTTTTTAAAATAGCTTTTGAAATAAAATTTAAATGTTCTAGATTTGATTTTTAAAATAATACTGTTGAGGAAATTAGTTTTGAAAATTATTTTAAACCTTTAAAGTAAAAGTTTATTAAATTAATTATATAAGGGATCATTTTAAAGATTAAATGGATATTTGATTTAGAAAATAGTTATTTAAATATTTATACTCTATATACTAATTTTATTTTAAAATTAGTTTGGACTTGAAGTCTTATATGTGATAATTAGTATAATGATTTCATAAGCAATATTTAAGTAAGTATTTAAGATGGTTTTATTTTAAATGTTCCAAGAATATTTTGGATAAGTGATTTGAATTATTTTAACTCGGCAGAGTTTCAGTGGAAATGAATAAATATTTGGAAATATATTCCGTGTAAGGAAAATGATTTGAAAATTTGTTTCCAAAGGATTGAAATGTGAATAGTGATTGAAATTTATTTTCAAAATATTAAAGTGTTAAAAGTATATCTTGTGAACATATTTTGGAAATAAATAATTTGGGAAATTATTTGAAATCCAGTGATTGTTGTGAATGATGATTGATAGTTAAATAACCGACTATCAATATTGGCCTTTTTAAATGGCATTCGAATTTGATGCGACCAGGAGTCGAATTCCAAATGGATATTCGAAACCCACATCGAACCTTTGTGATTGCGATGGATCTTTATTTAAAAGATCGAAGTGGAATTTGTTGTGATTTGTTTGAATCTAAATGAATACTTATTTTTAAATATAAGCGCTCGTTATTCGGATTAGCCGGGAGAGGACCTTGTGTCATAAAACCCTTTTCGAACAACGATACGACGAAATGGGATTGCATTTGAAGATGGTGTTGAAGACCGAGTATTTTCGAAAGCAAAAGAATTACCTGTCGAATGTCTCTGCACCGGGTTGCTTCGGTATAGAGATTTTATCTCCCTTTGTGATGGGGATTCCGGACGTGATTAGTGAATATCCGGATTGCAAGAGCTTCTTTGAAGTGCCTTCGGTTCTGTTCGATCCCGGAATGGACTTGTACGGATGTGTGTCTGGCGTTACACTTTGAGATGTAATGCTGGTTTCTATCAAATACATTTCTGATATAGTTGATGGTTACTAGTGATACATTCCCAATTTGGTAATGTGGCATACGAAGTGCTGCTGATTATTTGTTGATCGAAGCATGACTTTTGTGAAAAGTGTAGCTTTGTGGATGAAACTTCGTCGGACCTCACACCCCGGAATGGTCGAAACAGGAAGGATGCAGCAAGATTATAGGGGGTATCGCCCTTAGGGTATGTGCATTTCCTTCTGGATAGAGGTGGTATCATGGTATGGAGCCCAGATACTTAACTTATGTGGATATCGCAAATATATATATTACTTTGTGATTGTTTTTGTTGAGGATCCTCAGATAAAGGTTGTTTACAACCGGGGATGGCATACTCGTGTCAGTAGTTATCTATTTTTGCAGAGGTAATCCGGTCTTGTGTTGGCAGAGATCCGGTTAGGTTCTCGGGGCGTCCCTCTAGAGGCGTACCCATGTGCAATATGAAGTTCCTTAGCCTGACCATTTGTTGGTAATCCAAATAAACAATACGCGCCCTGTATTGTTTTAGTTGTTTAACCTGCCATGGAATGTGGCGGTAACCTGCTATTGAACATGGTAGCTATAGTAGACATACGACGAAATGTTGTATGTTGGCTAAGGTTAATATTATACTTTCAAAATGTTTTCTACACCATGCACTAAAAATAATATCCAAAGAATTTTGCGTATTAAGCATTTTTGACTATCATAAGGAGAAATCTCCTCCAATTCTGCGTTTGCATTGTGTGTGTGGCGGGAGGCCTTATGGTAGTTTCATTTTCAAAAAGCATAGCGGATTTTTTTATTTTCTTTGTGAAATTAACTGTTTTTAAGATCTCACACCAGTCTCACGACTGACCTGGAGTTTATTGTTCCCTTTCTAAATTCTGGGTGCCCATAATTTTCCACACGGACAGCCTAGAGTCAGGTTGTCAATTATTCCAGAGCAAAGTCAAGAAGTTGCTGTGGAGATAGGAGTTGAAGCTGGATAGCGAGGCGTATCACTTATATATGTAATATTTCTTTTCCGCTGTTTGTTGTTGTAAACTCTGATAATGTGATGTATAAACTGATATAGTGTTTTTTTTAAAAGAATATTCTTTATCTATTATATATTTGTTCTCCTGCGAAATGTGAGATTCGGTTTATTTTTTGTTTTCTTCTTCTATCTTCTTCTTCTTAAACCCTAACGGTTCTGTTTTCCGGCATTTGATACAGTGGACGTATTAATGTTGACTTTCGGGCGTCGTAAAATCGGGTCATCATAGAAATAATTGTTTTCAAGAAAAATTGAATGGGGTGGTTAATCTTAAGTATATGACTTAGATATTAGAAGACCGGATGGGACTGGTTACTTTAACTAGTAGCCCATAGCTAATATAAGTCCAAAATTCTAGTGTGTAGGGCTTTGTCACTGGTAAGACTAAAATAATGTTATACACAGAAAGGAATACACAGAGTAGAGGTAGGTTATTGGTGAGCCGCAAAACAATTAGGAGACCCTAGGAGAAGTAAGTTAAGGACAAACCATCCAACGTTATGTCTAACAGAAGTTAGAATATTTATTATGTTTGGTAGGCCCAAGTCAGCCAGTGGTTAATAGCTAGCTAGAAAAAACTATAACATTCGGACAGGTAGTCTATTGATTACCTGATTTATATGCATATATGTTATTGTTATTGTTGCTGTAGTTAGTTTGATTGTAGGATTTTGATTTGCAAAAGGTATTTTTTTTTTTATAAGAATATTAGTGGGGGGAAACCCATTCTGCTAAATGGCATGGTCTCACTTAATATCAGTATACCAAGATGTAATGGAATTATTCACATCAGGCTTTATATCTGATTCGAAGTTTATGTTTTCCCCTTAAACTCTTGGGTGCTCAAAATTTAATTTGAGTAGACTGAGAGTTGAGGACTATTCAAGTTTAGTAGGTTGGACGAATAAGCTTTCGAAGACGTGCAGGAGGCAAAGAAGGCTATGTAAGAGTTATTTAGTATTATTTCCATTGTGATGCATTTATGATTGATATTTCTATCTATCTAGTACTCTGATCATCCAAGAGGCATCTTCATATGTCGCTCCTGGCATAGTTTGTAATAATTATATTTGATCAAAACCTAGGAATTGTTTTGGGATTATGTAGTTGAATATGAAATATAATCAGAAAAACTATTTTTGAAATTTATGTTGATTTTATTTCATATTCATGTGCTTATGATATTATGGATACCATTAACATTACCATATTTTTTTATCAGAAGTTGATAATATAAATGACTGCAGCATCTATAGCGCTTACCTTCGGGGTTCAAAATATGCGACGTTACCAGTAGAGTCTCTATTTTAAGTCTACATTTGAAATTTGGAGAACGCTGCTAGTTACACATGAGGGCGCCAGTAAAGTGAAACTAAATAAAATTTCAATGTTAACTAAATAGTTTCATTTGTTTAAAATGAATCCAAAAAAGTCTATTTCTAACTTGTATTGTAGATTTCAAGATACAGTGCATTCGTTAGTTACATTAGGTAAAAAAAATTATAAAGAGGACCAAGTTAGAAAAATCATCAATTTGCTCTCTTCAAAGTGGGATCAAAAGACATTTGCAATTAAAGAGGCTAATGATACTAATACTCTGAAAATTATACAGTTAATAGGCAATTTAATGTTCTATGAAGCACAATTGCAGGGCAGAAGAGAAAGCAAGGCAACAGAAAAGAAATCCATCGCTTTTAATGCAATAACCGACTATTTGGATTCAGAGGATGACTGTGACGCCCTACCTCTATACTCACAATAGCAAAGGACACTACGGGGTAATGCCATCAACTAGCATGAAGAATAAGGTTGTTAAGGAGCGACCATCTGTGTAATTGCTTTGTGCTAGTATCGACATGTCAGATAGTATGACATGCATTTCATTTCAAGAGGAAATCCAACATACCAAATACAAACTCAAAGCTACCACACAGTGGCTATGTGGTCTTCAAAAACAAATATAGAAACAAGCATAACACAAATCAGTCATGGATAATTCATATCACTAAGGCGAAAATAGATATGAATATATCACATAAAAGTGTACATCAAAGTAGTGGTCATACAAGATCCACTACATCACAAAATAATAGGTATAAGTGCTAGACAAAAGAATAGGTATACATCAAGGAGTCTCTATCTCGAATGTATAAGATAAAAACTACTAAGCTAAAGTAGTTAGCCAAACGTCAGATGACAGTCCCAGATAATAAGTCAAGTGGAAGCACCTGAAACACCTCGGTCTGATCCGAGTATTGTTTAAGAAGAAAAATAATAAATGGATCAGTCTAGCTATAAATATCATGTAAGATGAGATAGGATAAGAGATACAACAAAAATATATGATAACAGTAATGCCATATTTTGACAAGCATACATTTGATAATAACAAAATCATACAATATCTCAAATCATCTCAAATATCCAAAAAAAAAAAATTAACATTCTTTAGCTTATTCACTAAACCTCAAATATTGATAAAACATATCAATGTCAATCTCAAAAATTGATGAAACACAAATTCCAGAAATCAATGATTAGAAATCTTTAAAACACAAAAGGGGAAGGCCTATCGCAAACGGGAACATGAAAACTCACCAACACGTGTATTACAAATGAGACGCTATCCCATGAACCGAACATCGACGCACCTAAAAAGATACTCCTCATGCACAGTCGAACATCGATGTACCTAAAAAGGTATGCCCCATGCATAAACGAATATTGACGCACCTAAAAAGATACGCCCTATGCATAAACGAACATCGACGCACCTAAAAAGATACGCTCCATATACAGTCGAACATCGACGCACCTAAAAAGATATTCCCCATGCACCGACTTATCGAGCTGACTGCTCCATGAACGGTCCAAAGGCCATGGGTCGCTAAGCCATAAAAATGAGCCCAAGCTCCATAAAATGAGCTACAGCCCCCACGTGGACAAAGAGACATCGCATATCGCTAGTTTAAACCATAAAATGATCCTCGTTGATCAACAAGTAGTGTCAATTACACTAAGCTAGTAAATAAATGAGTTTAGTCTCATGTCCCATAACCACTGGCTTAACTTAAATATTTACGAACAAATTGTAGATTTCCACTCGAAAATTGTCACAAGGTTTCAATCGAACAAGTCTAAGAATTAAGCGGCGAAGTAAACGCAAGTGTTTCATACCACTTGTTTTGCTAAGTCGTTTAATTAGATTTCTCATACAAATGAGGTAAAAGTTTGTATTTACTAATATATTGGAAAACGGTTTTAAAAACGAGCTTGGTATTTAGAAATAACGTTGAAATCATTTTTGTGAAAGAATTTGGATATTTACTACTAGTATAGAAATCTTTGTATTTTAAAGTGACAAATCACAGAAATGATTCTAAAAACAATCAATCACCAAAAATTCACATACGATGACGTGAATCAAAACTATAGAAATCGATATCAAATCCATCAAATGGCTATTTTCAAAAATCCAAAAAAGAAGTCATCAAAGGCAATAATAAATCATAACAACTAACCAAATCAACAAAAATCGATTAAAATTGGAAATCCACTCAAAAACAGTCAAAATAGGCAAATTAAACAGTTTCATACGTCTGAAATTACCAAGCAGATGTCTGAACCTAGGTTCTGGAAAAATATATGCTTTTTTTCCTTTCTCTTTTTAATTCCAAAACTATTTCAGACGTCTGGATTTTTCAACCAGACGTCTGAATTGTGTTCCAGACTTCTGTATTTTGTTCCAGACGTTTGGATTTTAGCTCTGCCCTTTCCAGGAACCCTTTCCATATGTCTGGATTTTTCAACCAGATGTTTGGATTTTGTTTCAGACGTCTGGATTTTGTTTCAGACGTTTGGATTTTTCTGCTGGGCAAAAATACAACCTAGCTCAAAAAGAGAAAATCCAAACCGAAATGCGAACAAATTAGCGATGGATGCTAGGGATTTATGCCAATCGACAACCTAGTCCTATAGGCTCTTCGATAAATCCGAAATAACATGTTCAAACATCCAAGATAGGATCTTTAAAGATTTTGACTTCAAAACACCAAAATTGGAAAATTCACCAAAATAATTCAAATCAAAAGCAAATGAACATGAATAGATGTTAGGAATTCATACCTAACAACAATGAAAGTTATAGACGTAGATGTGAGTAAAAAAAACTCACCTTTAAAACTCAAAGACAACGAATGAGAAGCTTTAAAACAAAGCAAAGACTAATTCCTCTTCAATACACCTCTAGAATCTTTAATCTATTATCAAAGGTGAAGTTTTTCCTAAGTTAGGGTTTAGGAATTTCTAAAACTTGAAGAGAGATTGAGATGGAGAAGAATAAAAGGATGCTTACCTAAGCCTCTCTTTGATTTTAGAGAAAGAACTTGAATTTCCTAAGAGAACTAGGGCTTAGGAATTTCTAATCTCCTCTCTTTTCCCCTATTTTTCCTTTTGCTTGAGTGTTAGGAAATAATATGAATGAATGAAGAGGAGTGGAGTGGGAGTTATTAGGTAGAGGAGTTGGGTTCTCTTGTTGGGTTAGTGTGCTGAAACCCAACCCAAAGCCCAATAGAAAAATAGAAAAATTCTAGTCAACTCCAAACATATCGATGTTTATACTCAAAAAGGTCGCAAACGCCGTTTTGGAATCAATGGAAGTGGTCTCGAGTCCTAATTCGAAAGTTTACAAAAAAAGTAGCATTTTGGACTTTAATCTGACAAACGATGCTATATTTAAATAAATCGTTTAAATATATAATCGTAAAATATACGGGTTGTTAAAATGGCAATGACGAAGAAATTGCTTTCATGACTAGAAATTTCAAAAAATTCCTAAAGTATAGAAAGATGAACAAACTTCAGAAACCTGAAAATAAGATGTATGGAAATGGAACTAAACGCTTCAATTGTGATGAACCCGATCATTTTCAAAGAGACTGCCCACATTTGAATAAACCAAAGATCTCACCAGCAAATGATTTACCCAAGAAAAGAAAAAGGGCTTATGCAGCAAATTTGGATGATTCGGACACTTCCGCCAATGACAATGAACCTGATGCTGAAAATGTGAATATGTGTATCACGACAATAATAGACAAGTCGAAACTAATCAACGAAAAACGAAAAAAAATGTTACCTATTACTTATTTTTTGGTTGATTTTTATTTTTAGGAGTAACATATATATATATATATATACGTATGTATGTATGTATGTATTAATAATAATATTGGATGAATATAAGTATATATATAGGAATATATTAGCTGTAACAACCCTGTATTTTCTGATTATTGTAATTGTATATTTTAATTATTTTAATTTAAATTCCTAATTTAAAATTTTTATTTTATTTATTAAAATGAATATATTTTGTTAATTGAAATATAAATGTTGATTTTGATGTGGATTAGAATTTCAAACATGCATAAATTGAATATTTCCAGAAAATGTGAATTTTGGTCAATCTGGTCAAACTTTTACTTTTAAATTTAAATTTTAAAAGTTTGAAAATTTTAATTTTTTTCTTTTATTATAAAAGTAAATAAAATTTCAAGAACGCTGCTTTTCGTTTCGTTGAAATCCGAATAATATTGTGAAAGTTATGCTTTTTACAAAATTGGGTGTAAATTGTTTTATTTAACAATATTGTTTATTTTAAATTATATAAATAATCTTTTTAATTGTCATATCTTATTCTAAATTGTATTATATGTTATGTTACATATATATTTACCTTTTAAATATTTTGAAAGTGATGTTTGAATTTTTCCAAAGCTCATTGAATTTATTTTTCAATTTTTAAAGGTTAGTTTCCATTTTTCTACTATTTTCTTCATTTAAATTATATTTAATTAAAATTTATTTATTCATTTTAATGTATGTATTTTATTTTTATTTTTTTTATCTTTATTTATAAATATTTTTCATGTTGATACAATTTTCCCAAAGTTCATTTCATTTATTTTCAAATTTTCAAGCCTAATTTACATTTTTCTTTGTTATTTTCTTAATTTAATTATATTTAATTAATATTTATTTATTTATTTTTGTTTATTTACTATATTTTCGTGTTTTATCTGTATTTATACATATTTTACATGTATTTAAATTTTAAAAAGAAATGGTGGAAATTTGAAAGGTTTATGACTCTTTATTTGCTTAAGCCTTTTTGTATTCTGTCTTTTCATTTCTCAACCAACATCTCTTCAATTGGCTGCCTTAACTCCATTCTTCAGCCGTGTATTCTTCTTTCTTTTTCACGTGAAAGGGAAGACTTCTCATCCCCTAAAAATCATGAATTCATGAAGAAGAAAAAAGAAAAAACTAATGGCTTCATCTCCTTTCTCTTTTCATTATTTTTCTAAGTTTTGCCTTCCTCTTCCACCTTGTTTGCTCGGCCCTACCACCCATCATCACCACCATCCTCTCCACCATCACCAGCCACAGCAACCACCACCTCCTATTCTGACCACCACCTCAAGCAATGACCTTCAAGTGGACCAAACACCACAATACTTTGCACCTAACCCCTTGAAACCTTGCCTAGCCGAGCATAACTCCACTATCACCTTCATAGTTGCCTTGGCCACCCCCTATCTCCACCACCACCTACTGACCTGACCTATAAACATCACTCCAGCAATGACTAGACCTGAAGCATGTAGGGCCGAGCCCCACTTGATCCAAGGCCGAGCTTTGTTGAGCCCAGAACTCTACTCCTCTTTGCCTTGTCCCTTTATTTTTCCCATGTTGCAACTCCTACCCATCATCAACTATTTCATCTCCATTTTAACATGCATTTTTGATGCCATGCCTGATCCAAACCAGAGCCTATATCATCAGCTATGGCCGAGCAAAAGAGCCCCTTGGTCGAGCTCTTGAATGATTAAAGCAAGGTCTAATCATTCTTGTCTTTGTTGCTTTGTATTTCCGTTTATTTCAATGTTGTTTTGTGTTAAGTAATTCATATGTTATATTGTTTGTGTCTATTGGATTGTTACAAGATGGTCATCTTGGCTCTCTTCACTCAATTGAATCACTAGTCGTGCTATATCGTGCTTGTCGTTCCCTTGGAATCGTTTTGTGTGCCGTAGTGGTCTTCAGCTTGAAAAGATGAGTCCATCTCACTCTGGCATTTATACTTATGAAATAGTGAATTGATGACAAGTGTTTAGTAATATAAAATGTTTATGCAAGTAATGATGATCATATGATATGCTATGCCATGTTATTACCATGTTAAAACTGTTAATTATCACCTGACATCTGATATATGACATTATATTGTGACATTGGCATTGTTTATATTGTTTATGCATATATTCACACCGCAAGTTCCCTGTTAGAATAGAATCACTATGGGTTGAAATGATACATACCCAAACGGACTTCAGATTAGGGAAAAATTGTTATGGGTTGAAATGATAGGCCTGAGCGATTTTTATTGTATTTTATTTGACTTGGGATTGCGGGTTTGAAATGATAGAACCCGGGTTTTCTTTGTAAACTGCGGATTGAAATGATATATATCCGTATCACTTGACCTAGGTTAGCAAATTATATACAGACCCCGTGGTATATTTTTAAATGATATTTATTAAAATATGTATTTTAAAAGTATGAAATTTTGATTTAAAAATATATATTTTATGGTTTTAAGAAAATTAAATATTAAGTCTTGAAATTGTGAATTTGAGTACGTAAATGTGAAATAATTGAGATTTTAGACTTTAAATTTTATTTTAAAATGTAAATAAATAATGGAAATTAAATTTAAAGTTTTAAAATTATATATGAAGTAAAATTTTAAGTTTTATTTAATTTATATGTTAATAAACAGTGAATTTTAACTTAATAAATGAATGGAGTTTTTAAATTGAATATTTGATCTAAAAAATTTTGTTGTGTTAAATCATATGTTAAAATGATTTTAAATGTGAAATTTTGAAGTCTAGAAATATGATTTTTAAGTTATAATAAAAATTTGGAGTTTTTTTTTTTGAAAAGCTAAAATGAAATATGGAATTCATAGCATTTTCAAAATGTTGTAGTCTTTTGACAGCATTTTTAAATGCTATTGTTTTGAATCTAACAATGTTTGAAATAACTAAATATCTATTACGACATTTTATAAATGTCGCTATTCTTGAAATAAACCATTTTGGAAAATATAAGCTACGATAGCACTTTATAAATGCCGTCGTTGCTATAATTTGACAATGTTTTGAAATGTTATAGATTTTAACACTGTTTGGGCTATATTTTAAAGTGTTAAATAATTTAACTTTTGAAATGGATTATCTGTGAAATTTTAGAAGTTTTGAATATTTAAATTTGAATTTTTAAGGAATTTAAATTGAATTTGAATTTAAATAAAGTTTGCTTGGTTATGTGTTAAACGGAATGAAATGTAATATCATAAATGAATTTTTGAATGGAATTTTTAATGTATTTTGTAATGATACTTGAAATAACAAATGAATGACTTATTTGATTTAAAAATGATATTTAAATTTGAGTATTTGAATTTGATTTCAAATAATGATTTGATAATAAGGTTTGGAAATGATTTGATCTTTATTTTGATAAAGAATATGAATTAGAATGATATGTACTTTTGATAAATGAATATTTGAAGTTTATATTGGTATGAAAGGATATTTAGTTTAATTGTAAATTGAGTTTATTTAAATAATATTGGATTTATGAAATGAATATTTCAAAACTAAGTAATAATGAAACTAGATTTGAGATATATGAAATTATAAAATTTAGTTTTGAAATGCGGGATATTAAAGCTTTGAAATTTATTAAAAATTGAATAGTTTAATTTGTGGATCAAATCTATATTTGAAAATGATATGATTTGAAATGGTTATTGGAAAATTTAATTGAAACTGATGGTTTGAATTGAATTAAGTTGGAAATTGAAAATTTGGGATTAATTGAATGAATTGTAAAATGTAAAGAATTAAATGAATATCCCATGATTTCAAATGTATGATTTTGAAATGTTATGATTTTCAAAGTGTAATTGTTTCAAGTATTTTTGGTTTCGAAAGAGTTATACTTTGAAAATATTATGATTTTGAAATGAATATATGTTTGAAATGTTTTTGGTTTTGAAGTATAAACTATTTTGATTGAATAAATAGTTTTGAAATAAAAATGGTTTTGGTTTCGAAGTATAAACTATTTTGAAAGAAATATAGTTTGAAATGAAATGATTTGATCTTTTTAAAGTATAAACTATTTTGAAATGACCACGACGTTATAATAACGTTTGGTTGTTAAAGAGACCGGGATCGGAAGTTGTCATACTCTCTGCCAACTCCGAAAACCACTTTAACAACCGTGTATGCGGTGGAGATTCCAGAATGAAGTAGGATGGTGGCGACGTTCTTGAGGTATATTACGTGGACCCAACTCCCGTGAGTTGGCATAAGGTGGCTAAAACAGGAGCGATCTCGGGCCAAAGGAGGTAGCACCTCTGGTCGGACACATTCCTTCGATACTATACTCTTACTGGTGATTGATTAGATGGCCATCCTCCGATTTTGATTGGGAGTGTGTTCCGAGGTGGGCGTATGTGGCTGCTGCGTTACCACCAGCTCGTGTGCGTAATTGGTATATCTACCCTGGCATTGCCTTGTGTGCCATGTCACCTACCATACCGAGCCTTTACTACGAGTTTGTTTTTCTCCCGTAGCCCATGTGGTATCCTCTGACAGTCATCCGGAGTGGAGATGGCATGATATTGGATGGACTACTTGGACTATTATGTGTGAAGGGTGATATGGGTAGCCCGGAACGCTATTTAAAAGTATGTTTATTTTACTGTAGACATTATTATAATAGCGCAATATTACTACATAGTAAATAGTTTAACGGATCCTTAAAGGATGGGCGATCCCAAGCATCCTTTAAGTTACTGATGCATTTTTGTTACTGTTCACTTGAGTTGATTTACAGTTCATAAGTATTTATGTCCTGACTCGAGTGTTTTGTATTTTGCTTTACGCTCGAGTCAGATTGAGTGAGTTAGCATTCAAGATTCACCTTCAGAGTTGGAGCTTTCCTTGAAGATCCAGCCATCTATTTTGCTTTCTGTATCCAGTGATTTCAGTGATGTATTCTGATTTGTACCTGTTGTATCTTGTTACTTTTTGTTGTATCATGTTTAACTCTGATGTATCTTATTTTTATATAGTAGCTTCATGAACTACTATTTCTTTTAAATTCCGCTGCATTATTAAATACTCTGTGTCTGTGATCTGTGATTATGTATTTACTGTATATTCTGAGATTTGTCAAATTTTATTTACAACGTGGTATTTTGAGCAATTCAAGTCCGACATGTGCGGATGCGAATGGTTGAAAATATCGGATCATTACATTAGGCTAGTTTTATTTTTGAAAATTTTGGGCCATAAGTCGACATACCCACATGTCATATGTCGACATACGTGCCAGAAAACTGAAATTTGAAATTTCAATTCAAATTTCAAACTTTCCTCTTTTTCTGCACTTACTCCCACATTTTGAAAAGGCATTTTTTGACCAGAGAATATGACTCTTCACCCTTTATTAATTTGATCTATCTCTACCTATTTATTCACTCACTTTATTTCAAAATTCAAATATCTCTCTATTATCTTATCTTCTCAAAAACTCAAAAATTTCTTCATCAATTCAAAATCCTAAAACCATAACGCTCTCAAAAAAGCTAAAAACTTTATCTTCAATGACAACATGCCATTGAAGCTTATGTGGAGTATACTACTTCTGGGAAAGTTTCTCCCGGAAGATTCGCTAAATTCAAAGATTTTTCCTCTTATGGTTTACATGATCTTTGTTTTGAAAATGAAATTATTGATTTAATTGAATCTTCTCAAAATGATTTTGTTTGTTATCCAGATTTGGTCAAAATGTTTTATGCGAATTTGAACTAACAATTTTATCAAGGAGAAGAAGATGAGGTTTAGAGTAGTGTTAATAATACTCAAATCGTTTTAAATTTTGAACTTTTGGGTATTATTCTTGGTTGTAAATCTAGTGGAATTGATCTCTCCACTTTTCAAATTGATGAACAAAATCATGAAGTTTTCCATGATATTTTTGAAAGTGATGAAGAATTTGAATTTAAACACTTCGACCAAAATCGAGGCTTATGAGTCTCATTTTACAACAAAGTATCACTTCGAGGACAGGTAATTACAATAACCCTACTCAAAAAGTTTTTAGAACTCTTTTCACTCTTTATGGTTATTACAACATCAATTGGGCATAAGTCATTGTAGATGACTTTGTTCAAAAGAACAATTCTAGATATGAGAACTCACTCTTCCATGGTGTGTATCTTGCTATAATTTTTAGATATTTTATTGTTGTTTAAAAGGAGAAAATCTATCCTCGAAAAGTTTTTGACAAAGCCAATATCTCTCTTATGCACATTCCACCATTTTTCGAACCTATGAGACACGTCTGGGAAAGGAACAAAGATTCAATAAGAAGAAAAAGAAAGTGATGAAATAGAAGTGGAAGAGGAGGAGGAGGAGGAGGAGGAAGTGCATACTTCCTTAGAAAGTTTTAAAAGACCATCCCAAACCATCTATTAAAGATATCTTAAGGAACCAAGAAAATTTTCTTAAAAACTAAAAGAAGCTTAAGAGATCATTTAGTAAAAAGTTCACTTCTCTTTCCAACAAATTGGATAAATATTTTGGAAAGATCATTTGAAAACTTGGCGGCTCTTTATCATCATCATCTACATTTTTTTAAGCTTATCTAGTCGTTTCCTTATGATATCTAGTTTTGTATTGTGTGCCTTTAGTTCAAGTTCCTGCCACATTTATGTATTTTCTTTTATCAATCATTAAAAACCATGTACCTTTCAATTCTAAGTAATGAAATATATCTATTACTATCTTCTATGTCCATTAGCCTCTGGAAGTTATAAAAATATATGATATAAGATAAAAACAAAAACTACAACAAAAATACAAGTTTTGAAAATTTAGGTATGTATGTCGACATACATGAAACCTATATGTTGTAACGAACAGGATTTTCGACCCTCGAAAATCAACACTAATACATCCACCGTATTGCATGTCGGGCAATCGAATGCCGAAAAGCCCGATTGTTAGGGAAGAAGAAAGAAGGAAAAAAAAATAAGAAGAAGACTAAACAACATAAAATCTCACAGCGGAACGAATAATCTATAATATACCACAAATCTTTACACAAAAGAAAAACTGTAATATGTGTATATACAAACATCAATCAGAGTATACTAACCTATTTCTGCCTGGACAGTTATAACAACCTATCCTTACAATTAATGATTACACAACAATGAATGTCACAATCCAAAATCCAATGTTCAAAAATTAACACTAAATACCTCACTTGTATTCGACTGCCAAAGATTCAAACATCGAACTCCAGTCGGATGGAGCTTATAACAACATTAGATGAATATAAACAGCGGAAACAAAAATGAATGTCATATATCAACACACATATAACATGATACAATATCCAATACAACATCAATCCCAGATATCAGAGTGATACAAATACGATACAACAATAATACGACAACAGAAACTTTAACAAGTTTCCAACATACTTCAACTTCGACAAAGGCTTCGAAACTCCAACACTTCAAAAGATTTCCAAATCCAAAGCTTCTAGAAGACTTCAAATCCAAGCTAGATCCAAAAACACGGATAACCTGCTTTTAGGCTGCCCGTGTGGAAAATCATGGGGACCCAGAGTTCAGGAGAGGAACAAAAAACTCCAGGTCAGTCATGGGACTGGTATGAGTAAACAAAATGGTTGTTTGAAATAAAAGCAGTTTATTCTTATCAAAAACAAACAAAAGAATTTGAAAGAAATCCGTAATGCTTTTTGAAAATGAAACTACCATAAGACCTCCTACCACACACACAATGCAAACGCAAACTTGGAGGAGATTTCTACTTATGATAGTCAAAAATGCTTGATACGAGAAAACACTTTTAAATATTATTATTAGTGCATAGTGTAGAAAACAATTTCGAAGGTATAATAATAATCTTAGCCAGCATACAACCATTATTGTATACCTACTATAGCTACCATCTAAACGGCGGGGCGCCACCATAAGTAATGGCAGGTTATACAACTAAAACCGTACAGGGCTCGTATTGTTTTGTTTGGATTTCCAACAAATGGGCGGGCAAAGGAACTTCCCATATAAAATGGAACGCTCTGGAGGAACGTCCCCGAGAACCTAACCGGATCTCTGCTACACAAGGTCGGGTTACCTCTGTAACTAGGTAACAACTGGCACGAGTATACCACCTCCCAGTCATTACCAACCTTTATCCGAAGCGCTTCACAACCGACAACCACAAAGCAATAAGTTTGCAGCAACCACAAAGTAAGTATCTGGGCTCCATACTATGCTACCACCTATAATCCAGAAGGAAATGGACATACCCTCAGGGGGAGCTACCCCCAAATAACCTTGCTGCCACTATTCCTGTTTCGACCATAACGGGGTTGTGAGGTTCGATGAAGTCTCGTCCATAAACTACGCATTTTCACAAAGCCATGCTTCGATCAACAAATGATCATTAACACACAGCAGCACTTAGCATGCCACACTACCAAATTGGGAGTATATCACTATTAATCTTCAACTACATAACCTCTGAGCTCGTACATCTCAGAGAAGGGTGTTAAGCTAAGAGAATAAATTGTCCGTCACCAATAGATATGTATTTGGAAGAAATTAGCTTTATATCTCAATTTGTAATGTCAGACACTACAACCATACAAGTCTGTTCTGGGTTCGAACAGAACCGAAGGTACTTTCGAAGAAGCCCTTGCAATCCGGCATCAACAATCTCGATCGTACTTCCCATCACTTAGGAATCTCTATACCGGAGAAACTCAGTGCAGAGACAATCGATAGGTTGTCCTATCGTTTTTGAAGACACCCGGTCTTCACCACCGGTCTTCAAATGCTATCCATAACGTCGTATCACATATTCGGAATGGGTTATATGACACAAAGGTCCTCCCCCGGCTAAACCGAATAGTGAGCGTCAATTTTTAAACATGTGGACAAGTCATTCATAAAGATTCACAGGTTCGATGTGGGTTTCGGATAACCAACCGGAATCCGACTCCCTGTCGCATCGAAATTCAATTGCCGTTTTACGGGCCAATGGGTTTTCACAATCACACAGCAGTATATTCAATACCAATATCACAGCTCAGCATAAAGCATTATTACATAGCATCATATCACATAACATAAATGTCAATCCAACACACATCGTTAAAGAATAATCAAAGCACCCTCCCTTAAGACGAATAAATCATATGGTTTTAAATTTATCAATCACATGATTACTTTCATTAGAAATCTTTAACCAATGATTAATTATCATTAATTGCTATTGATTAAGTCTTAATCATCTTCATTAATTAATCGCTACTTAATCAATTTGTATTAATTAATTCCAAATTAATTAATCTTAGTTCTTAATTAATTAAATCTTAATTACTTTTATTAATTACTTACTTCTTAATTAATTCATAATTAATTAACCTTATTTATTTAATCAATAAATCTTAATATTAAGTAATAAATTAAGTAATCACTTTTTTATAAAATAATTATATTAACAAAATCGTAAATTATTTAATAAAACAAAAGATAAATTAATTACTTGATTATCCTTTTAAAACCTTATAAAAATATTATATTAAAACTAAATAAACTAAAATTTAATTTCTTGAAACATTTCTCTTAAGTCTTAATCAACTCAAAATTCCAAATCAGATCATTGATTGAACATATTTTAGAAGTGTCTTAAAATTTGAAAAAAAATTAAAGTAAAAACTATTTATAAATTGGTCTCGAGACCTGCTTCTGGTCACGCGCGATAAAATTTCATGTTTGCTTCTGGTTATTTCAAAAATCAACCCGAGTGGCAAAAATTTCACTTAAAATTTTTCCTATGTATTTAACCCGTGCACCGATATTTTTACTCGAGTGGATACTTGAGCCAACCTTCACTTTTCCCCATGATTACTTCGAGTCCATACCCTTCTTCCCCAAAACCCACTACTGACACAAAAATTTGTGTCGTGTACATGCACATCGTCGCGCCGCAGTTCTGGCGAACTCCACGGCCATCGGCAGGTCGCGAATCGTCTATAAACTCGAGATCATACCTCGATTCGACGCCAAAGTTCAAAAATCAAAAAAATGAATATCTCATCGAAACTGCAACCCAACACCTCCACGCAAAAATACTTCGCCAACGCTCCTCAGTCCACCGGAAGAGCTCCCCCTCTGTCCACACCACGACAACGCCCCGCTCTACCATCCCCTGGAGCACCACGCGACTCGATGCACCAGAGGTGACGAGATCACCTCGTTTCCAGACGTATTCAAAACGCGACACAAACCCCTAATTCGACCTCGCCCTTCTAATTCGAGCGATAGAAAATTTTCTCGATAATTTTTGTGGAATCATCAATCAATAAGCTAGCTCCAAACCAATATTCAACATCTATAATTGGATGGAACACCCGAAATTTGTAAAAATGCGATTTTTGTTCAAACTCAAGCTGCTCTGTAAATATTAAACTAAAAATCTTTGTTTTTGTCTTAAAAATCGTAACTTGCAGTAAGAATTCAAGCTATGAACTTGAATTAATATTTTACAACAATTAAATTTTAACAAAATTTGTATGTTTTCCTGTAAAACATGATGACAGTGGTATCTTTTTCTAACATATTCGAAAACAGGTTTTAAAAATCTTGATTAAGTCTTAACTTCACGTTTGACTGAAAGGTGTAAGCATAACAATGATTTGATGAAAGGAAATTTGAGTTTGAAAAGAAAATGTTTCAACCCTGTAATCAACAAACAGAGAGGTAGTATGTGCAGAGCAGCCTATAACATTTAAACACAGGATTTTGTTCAAACATAAACATACACAACCATATTATCACTGAATCCTACACTGTTTTGAGTAACTTGAAAATGTATATTTACTCACCTTGAAATATGGATGAACAGAGAGCTTCTGTTTTGAAAAAAAAACAGTTTTGAGTTTCCTGGGTGTTGATGATAATCACTTGACCTTCATGCTTGCTGGTAATGTTAGCATATTTAGTTCTTTTTTTTAGGCTTGCCAAGTTGATAAACGAACTATATTTAATATGGATATATATATATATATAAAGGAGAGGGGTATACAAAAAGGTGTTACTGGTACCAGATTTTCTTTGTGTTGTACTGAGTATCATTATTTTGTATAGTTTCTTTATACTGGTTTTGTACAACCAGAGATTTTTTTCCTTCTTTCAATGGTGGCTGAGAAGAAAGCATTTAATGCTTTGCTTCCTTTCTTGTTAACATATGACTCTATTTGATTTCCTGGTAAGTACTATTTTTTTGTTTAAAGATGTTTTGTTTCTATCTTCTTGCGTAAGTCTATATTTGATTGTTTTTTCTGGTTTACTAATTTACATGCACAAAATTTACATGTATCACTTGTCTAATGCATCCTTATTAACGTATATTTTTAACATATACATATGTTCATTCTTATGGTTTGACAAAAAAATCCTTGTTTGTTATATGTTTTTGTTTGATTGCCTTGCTTAATATAAGCTTGCCATAGTTATTATTATTATTTGTTTTATAGTTTGTAACTTACCTTTATATATTTATATTTTAACACAATTCTTGTTTTGTTATACATTTTTTTTCTTTTACTTAGAGCTTAAATTACAAACATTTTATTTATATCCATATATTTTTCTTATCTTATACTTAATATCAATAATATTTTATTTTGTTTTGAACTTTTCAAATTAAATTACAAAAATTTAAGTAAGTTACAAATTTAATTTCAAAATTTTGGGATGTTACAATGAATATAGCAGAAAATAACCATCTACGTGAATATGTCTCTGGCGTCCAACTCATATCCTGAAGTTCCAAAGCATGCAAACCAATCTATAATATGTATGATCGTTTTCACCCTAGAGGGGGTGAATAGGGTCTACTGAATATTAATGCGGAAATAAAAATAAAAACAGAAAGTAATGTAGTAAAGATCGCATACGGTTTTACTCAGCATTGGCAAAAATTTGCCTACATGCAGCCCCCAAGGTTTCTAGTAAAGTAATCTGACGCTTATAAGAACATGTAAACTCACGATATCTGCTAACTTGATTAACCTAACTCTAAGCTCAAAACTCTGCCACAACTCAACCACTGATTTAAGAATCGTTTCTCATCTCAAAACCAATTTCGACTCAATGACAATTTGTGGTATTTTTAAAATCTAATTTGAGGCCAATAGCCACCCAACACTTAACCAAAATCAATATTGATTTTCTATCACTACTGAGTGTTTGTTTTCAACATATAACAATGTTATAACAATAATGTCCACGATCAGGTTTATTTTTCAATAATCCATATAAGAAATCTTATTGAAAACAATTCAACAATAATGAGGAATCTCGTTGGATCCCTTCTACCTGCTTTCCTCTGCATCACATATGTTATATAATTATAAAATATAAATCAACCGCTTCGAGGCGGGATTCATATACAAAGGGTCGTCCGCTTTAACACGGGAACATAATAGGGTCTCGTCCGATCCAATAAGCAAGAATATTCGATCTAACTAATATAAATATAGTAATTCATCTAAACAATCATTTGATAATTTTAATCAACTATATACCATATCAGTTAACTAAAAAGATGAGTTAAACTCACCAAAATTTTCTGTCATCGCCGAGGCGTTCCTATTTGGAACTAAAATCGAACGATGTCTGATTTTAGCCCAAACTTCAACAGTCTCCAAATTCATCCACACTAGCTCCATCGTGAAGCTTTCGTCTTTATCAGCACAACGCAAAAGGTTTCGTCTCGATCGGTCCTCGTATTAAGGAGTTATCAAATTTTATAAGTTATCGATACATTTTTAAATTAAATAAAATAAACTAATACAACTTTAACAAAATTACAATCTACCTTGCCCCTTTCTTCCCCAATCAGATACTCTTCCCCCTGTGCACACATGCATCACCATGCACGCCTCCTCCCCATCTCCTCCATCCATCCATGACGCACCTAGAGACCACCACCAAAGAATTTATCTTCGCAAGCCCGACCTCTCCATCATCGTTTAGTAAGCTTCCCTATAAAAAAATGACCGACCCTCCCTAGAGCTGTTCTACAACATTGCACTCCCCATGGTGATCGGACCACCCATAATTTCAACCCGAGGTGCCCTTTCTCATCATGAGTCCAACTCCATGCTCTGTTCGTCGAATCATCGGCCACAACCACCAATAAACCCAACCCTAGCTCCGCTGCCATGAACGTCCTTCCGCCAAACCTTGATCGAACATCTCCTAACTCAAATCACAACAAAGCTCTTACCGAATCATGATTTTTAAAGCTTGTTTCAGATTTTTTTAATTACGTAAATTATGAGAAACAAATATTTGAATGTTCGTTTTTTTCTTCTTTTACTGACCGTATTTATATAATGGAGGAAAGATGGAAAATGTCATAAAAGAGGGTATGGGCTTGTATACCGCCTAGCTTGATGGAGATGGAACATGGTAGAGGGGTGGGCTGGGGCCGTGAATTATCAAATCAATATATATATAAATATATATATAATTTAAATTCAAAAAATCAAGCTATATAATTTCGAACCCCAATCAAGATGTGTCGCCTGCTGTTCTATATGGTATACCCTTATTCTAAACGCAATGAAACTAGTTTCGAAACCTAATTTGATCGTATGCAGAAGATAGATTTTTGAATCCAATTATTATATTAAATTTTCGATACTAATTTCAATTCGTTTCGATCTCGCAGGACCAAACGATACATCTGATTGCCATGAAATTCGATAGTGTAATATAACTCATTATTACGGATCTAATGAAACTAGTTTCGTCAAAATTCGAGACAGTGCTTCGAAAGGCTATTTTCACTCGCTAAATAAAATGAGTTGTTTTCAAAGTCAGTTAAATCGTTTTTAAATCCAATTTAAAAGTTTTATTATCTTCATTCTTATTAAACAGAATTTAAATAAGTTTTGAAATTATTTTTATTCGGCTTAAAACCCAAGATTTAATTATTTAAACAATTTCAATTATTAAATTCGGCAATTAAATTATCTAATAAATCGCTATATTCGAAATTTGAGTAATTTAATATATAAAATTAACCTTCCAAAATTTGAAATAAATTAAATATTACAATCTCAAATGACTAAAATTCTGGGTCATTATATATGTTGACATATAATGGCCAGATAGAAGAAAAAAAATTAAATTTCAAAATAATAGTAACTATCACCTATCCATTTATTCCAACCGACTTTCTACTCCTATATAAGCTTATTTCTTTCAGAAAAATCAATCATCATTTTATTTTATATTCTCTTTTCATTCTCAAACATATTTTCACAAATATATCTTCTCCATATCAAAAATTATATGAAAATCTTAAGCAAACTCTTCAATCTTTTAAAGATATTCTCTCTTTTATCTTAAGAAGTCAAAAGAATTTAGAGTTAAGTCAAATATAGATGATCAAGGAGCAAGAAAAGCATTTCGATGCCCTTCAATGGATAATTTCTTCCTTAATCAAAGACGAACCAACCAACAATGCAGAGTGCACTATTAACAAGGACAATGAAGATTGGAATGTAATTAAAGCAGATTCAACCTTTGGGTCTGACGGTTGGATTGAAGTTCCACGAAAAGTCTAATTATTGGGTTTGAATTTCATATCTAAATATGTATATGTATCTTATATCTTATGCAAATACCTGGTCAATCAGGTCAGGACTGCCTAAAGTACCCTTTTCATTACCTTGCAATTACCATAAAATGAGGATATTACCGTCTTTCTCCTGTCCATCACGTTCCCAAATTGGTTGCAACTTTACCACATCACTTTCTCAACTGTTTCTTCCTCATGAACCTAAAACAAAAGAGAAACGAGATTCAAAATTAAATCAACTGATAAATTTTAGAAAGTGACAAATCAATGGATTTCCTAGGATGGGGACGATTTCAACAGCTATTTTAAGAATGGTAGCTTAGTAATGTTAGGTTAATATATTGTAGAAGAAAATTCGTCTAAGATCTTTCTTTCTTATTAGATTCGGTATGCCAACTGAATTTCTGCTGTATTTTTTATACTTTTTACTGATGTTAATGGTCGCATATTCCAGATCGAGTATGCTGCCAAGGCCATCAACATCAAATGCAAAGATAGGATAGTTCTGGCAAGTTCTTCGTGTTACACTTTTGTTTTTTTGGGTTTTACAGGTTTTTGTAATTAGGGTTTTGTTGTTATTATAGGGAGTGGAGAAGCTGATTACTTCGAAGATGATGTTGCCTGGATCTAATCGGACGATTCATTTGGTTCACCCTGAATTGGGCATGGTACTTTACGTGATTTTAACTGGGTTGTTACTTAAACATCATAATATGTAAATTATATTAAACTTTAGACAACCTCAGACATATCTTTTAAGAGAAATAAAAATTAAGGGCACCTTTTCTGTTATTGGGAGATGGCTACAGATATGTTGTGTTGAGAGCAAACCAACCACAGCTATAGATGATAACAAAAGAAAACTAATTAGTAAATTGAAATTTAAAGCTTTACCATATTTCTAATGTTAGTGGCATTATTATCAATGCTAATATGAAGGAATGCCTTTCCTTTTGCAGATACACTCACCCAAGGGTTCTGAAAGAGTTGAGACAAAATACTAAAAACATTAGGTTCAATATGAAAGAAGACATCACATAGTTTACAAGCAGATAGCAGATAGTTTTTGTATAGAATTTTACAACAGATTAAGTTAAACTATGGCGGTGGAAGGTTTAGGTATGGCTTCTTTTCTCCGTTGCATTAATTTCAGATATCGTCTTTCTTCTTCAATTTGTAACTGAAATATGTGGATATGCTTTAATATTATTGTTGATTTGGATGCTCATGATGTTGTTCCCCTGTATTTTCTTATATTTACATGATACAGTGATGTAGAAAGCTTGGATTTATGTATGGCTGTAGAGGGTTTGGGTAAGTGCTATTCAGCACTTTAACAAAGAAGATATGGATGAATATTAGTTTAGATCAACGTAGGTAATTTCTTAAATAGTTGTTTTGACTAATTTATTTACAAATTTGCATCTTTTAAATGTTTTGATTATGGAACAGGATTTGGTGTTCTATGAATTGCAGCACTAATCATTTGAATTTCCTTCAATGATTTTTACTAGATATGTACATGGATTCAAATTGGATGGAGTTGATTCACATGTATCAAATATGAACTACACTAACATAATAACATTAGGTAATGGGAGCATGACTTCAAAGAAGCTTGAACGTTGCCAGCTTATAAGTCCTATAGTAGAGGTATTAATTACTATGCAATTTGTCTACAAGCAAAACATATAATGGTTTTGGCAGTGCTGCATATCATGTCATTACAAAATGATTTATTAACACAAAGTAATTAAGGAGTTATTATATTCATACCAATTATCTAACTATATTTTTTAATATGACACTATTTTCTAGACATTATGACATTTATGTGAACCATATCATTGAATGTTTATATTGAATTATATCAAGCACACGTAACGCAGTAGCTTTATGTAACATACAATATTAGCCTTGCTTTGGTACCCGTGACAAAGATAGGAATTACAACCATCCCAAGCTACTAAGATAATTGTAATTGTTTCATACACACGTTCATGGAACACTTTCAAAAGGTAAATGTATAAATAGGCTATTTTGATTTTTTTTAATATAATTTAAAGATAGTATAAGGACAATTAAAGATTTTTTGTACGAGCATCGTATATCATTAAAATTTACCACATTTTTTGGCTTTGATGATATCTTTCTTATTGTAACTATTTGAAATCTAAACTATTTTCCTACCCTTGGTAATTAGAGTTGACATAGACATATGATTTAGGATTTAAACTTTCAGTCATATGATATTTCTTTCTCATACTTAATGTTCTTAAATCTATTTAGGATTTCATCTTTTCAAATTTTAGTCAGTATTGCCTATTTACTGAAGATTTAAATCTATTTCATGTGTTACTGTTACTTCTAACACTTAACGCAATTTCCAGGCCTATCCCATAAATTTAATCATGATATTACATATAGACTAGGGTATTGAGCATTTTTTTCTAAGAAAAAAGGTGTCATATTCGACACTACCGAACATAACATTCTAAGCATTTGACAGGAAGGACTTTCACCAGATGGAATTATGACATTTAACTTATGTGTACAAATTCGAAAAATATTTAACCGTTTATTCTATTTAACTTCGTACTATCGTGAATACGTCAAAGGCAATTCATTTCCTGTACCTAAAAAGTAAATCTGCATCCAATATACACTTTTAGCTTCAGCATACAAAAAAGATAAGTGATTTCTTAGTCTAAAATATTTTCTTTTCATACAAATGTAAATTTATTTTTCAAAAAAATAACAGTTATATTTTATTCATACTATATACAGGTATGTCCTTGGGAGGAGCTTTGGTTGCTAGCTGTTTCACGAGAGTCATTCTTTGTGTTGACTTACTTGTTGTTTGCTTGGTAAGGGGCATCTATTTCTATTCTATTTGGTTGTCTTTAGTCATTGGAACTTACTTCTATATCCATTTTGGGTACCTAATATTAGTTATTTATATAGTTATGCATTGTTGAAACTCTCAAGGTATGAATGGAAGTTCTTTAAACAAATTAATTCCATGATGGAAAACGTATTACTGAATTATAGAAACACATGCTGATGTAATATTCTACTGCTTCGTTATCCTTTTCACTTGCTTAAACTAATTTCTTACTTTTAGACTGGAAATTTGAGAGATAATATTTTGATTTTCAAACATTCATATATTTTCCCATTAGTACCACTTCATTCAAGGCAGTAAGGAAGAAGGAAGTTGAAGTATTTCATCATATGAAATGCATAAGCATACTAATGTTATCGTATACTAATATTGGACAGAAACCATTCACATTGAAGCTGACTAAACAAATGCAATTTAGGGTGAAAATGCATAAACAAAATAACTGACTCATAAATCATTTATTTTTGACTTATATATCATTAATTTTGTTTTTTTTTTGTGATGACAATATCTTTTGTTAGGTTTGTGAAATTTATATGAAGTTGATTGCTACATTTATTGCATCACCCTCTGTTACAACTGCATCTTCATTCTATTGATGACAAAAATAGGATGCATATCGCTTTTGAATACTTTCTAAACTATACATATTTATCAACTCCATGTTTTAATAAATCAATTAAAGTTTTAATTTTATTAGGTCACAGTGGTAATGAGTGGTCCACACAATCATCCCCAAAAGATATGCAAGGGGATACGTGTGTTATCAGTCAATGATAGAACACATTTAACAGAGCCATAATTAATGCCCAAACTAAATTTATTATTGATCCTTATTTATTTTTAAATTAGTGTCAGCTTTTCAATTGACCATTTCTTTTTTTTCACTAGAAAGCTTCATATTTTTACCCACTATTGACAAACCTCAAACTATAGATATACTTTGTGGTGTGTTATGGAAATTTGAGACATGCTTAATTTGTACTTTAAAGGAGAGAAAATTTTAAGAAATCCATCAACATGCTAAGTCGGTTTCTTTTAAAAAGTGTTCGAATTTTTTTTATATTCATGCAAATTCTATTTTGATAAGGGAAAAACTCACCTTACTTATTTAACAAGCCGATCAAACAATGGTTATGTAAATAAAGTTTGGGGATTCAGAAGCAAAATCATATGTATATTAAACAATAACTATAAGGTAACTTAACTCATGCTAACTCAATAACGAAAGAAAAATTGTATTGTTTTTACTAATTGTATATGCTTTGATGAAATCATTTTTTTTCCTGATACAATAGACGTATGCTCAAGATGTATCAGGTTTGTTCTTACACAACAATATTTTTCAAAAAATCAAAATATATTTTTTAACAAAATAATCAGAATATATATATATATGTATATGTATATATATAATGCATATGAGTAGAAGGAAGCTAAGTCAAAGAAATAAATATCTTATGTGTATAAGCTAGAGAGAAGTAACATAAAACACAGAGTCTTACAAGATATTGTCCTGCTGAACTATGTTGCATGTTTATTACCATTGTTTTATTATTGGGATGACAGAGATGGACAAATTATTACTTCAAAAACTCTTTCATTATAATAACATATTGTAGTTTTCGCCTAATAGCTTACAAGACTAAGCACCTCTTTGAAGAACGTATCTGTTATCCCGCCTTTTGGCAACTCGACTAGAAACCAAGGACGGTTCGTCCTGAAGAGCAATTATACACAGGTCTACAATGGATGTCGGTAAATTTTTTTCGAATCCGGATCGAGCTACAATTTATATGACATGACAACCAAAGCTGAGAAAGCCAATGTTCCAAATTTCAAATCAATCGGAGTTCGTATGCTCAAGATATTGATGGATCACGGTTGAGAAATCCAAAATTGCATCGATCATAACTTGAGACCTACAAGTCCAAATGCCACCAAATTTGGACAGGAGCCGTCTGGCAACCTAAGGAATGTTCACGCCAAATTTCAGCTCCATCGGATGAGTTCATGATCGATTCGAAGTTGCTTCGTACCGATCACGGACCAACTTGCATCGATCATATCTCAAGATCTACAACTCCAAATGCCACCAAATTTGGTCAAAAGCCAACTGGCAACCTAAGGAATGCTCATGCCAAATTTTAGCTCAATCGGATGAGTTCTTGATCGATTCGAACTTGCTTCGTATCGATCACGGACCAACTTGCATCGATCATATCTCGAGATCTATAAGTCCAAATGCTATGAAATTTTCACAGTAGCTTACTGCCAACATGAGGAATGTTCATGCCAAATTTTAGCTCAATCGGGTGAATTCTTGATTGATTCGAAGTTGAGTTCGAACCGATCCCGGACCGAAAAACTCCAACTTGCATCCATCATAACTCGAGATCTACATGTCCAAATGCTATGAAATTTTCACAGTAGCTTACTGCCAACATGAGGAATGTTCATGCAAAATTTCAGCTCAATCTGATCAAATCTTGATCGATTCGAACCCGAGTTCGAATCGATCCCAAAGTGAGCCTGGATTTCCAGAATCCAGGCTTGTGGGCCCCCTCACATGCCAGAAGCGGTCTCCCCGAATTTTAGGTGAAATATCAGCCTCCAGCACTTATAAATAGAGCCCCTGGTCATTCAGAAAAGGGGTCGGAGGATTTTGAGAGTAAAAGAGCGCCCGGACTCTGCCACGTTCACTCCAGAACGCCATTACTGCCATTGATCTCGAATTTAAGCTTATTATCTGTAGTACTTCGTTATCAAAAACTTGTAATCTTCAAGTATCAAGCAATAAAGTGATAAAACTTCATAGTGGACGTAGGCAACACGCCGAACCACTCTAAAACTCTGTGTTTCTGTGAATTTTCTTATATGTTTATTGGTGTGTTTGTTAGATCTGCTTCATTTTACAAATTTTCTCTTTATTTTATCTCTTCAAACACATCCGAAGAGTGTTGTGCCCAATTTTGGTACAAACACTTTGGTGCTTTCACTGAGAAAAACCCAGTTTTTCTCCCGTTCCTTGGATCTACTTTCGATATCGGATTGCATAAATCTAAGGAGAAGATCCAAATCTATCGTTCAATGGTTCCTTCTATCCTATTCAGATTGCTACAGATCTAAGAGGAACCACATTCATCATGAATTTCGTACCCATATTTTCGTATCCATGAAAATATGATAGTTTTCGTATCCATATTTTCGAACCCAAAAAATATGGTCATTTTCGTATCCATGTTTTCGAACCCAGAAAATATGGTCATTTTCGTATCCATGTTTTCGAACCAAGAAAATATGGTCATTTTCGTATCCATGTTTTCGAACCCAGAAAATATGGTCATTTTCGTATCCATGTTTTCGAACCCCGAGAACATGGTCATTTTCGATCCATGTTTTCGAACCCAGAGAATATGGTCATTTTCGTATCCATGTTTTCGAGCCCAGAAAATACGGTCATTTTCGTATCCATATTTTCGAACCCAGAAAATATGGTCATTTTCGTATCCATGTTTTCGAACCCAGAAAATATGGTCATTTTCGTATCCATGTTTTCGAACCCAAAAAATACAGTCCTTTTCGTATCCATCCAAAGGTGGCTTCCTTCGCATCGACCTTGTTCGTAGCCCTCAGCAAGCATTCATTCAAATCGATCAGGATGCGCCACTTCGTATCCATCATAGAGCGCTACTTCGTATCAATCAGGGAGCGCCACTTCGTATCCATCAGAGAGCGCCACTTCGTATCCATCAGGGAGCGCTACTTCGTATCCATCCATCTGCCTCTAATTCGTATCGATACTCACATGGACTTCGTATCCATCCATCTGCCTCCATTTCGTATCGATACGCACATGCAGTTTGTATCCATCCATCTGCCTCTAATTCGTATCGATACGCACATGCAGTTCGTATCCATCCATCTGCCTCCATTTCGTATCGATACGAAGGACTTTTTCAGGTTGCTTGATGGATACAGAATTTCAAAAAAATAATATCATTCAACTGGTATTGAAATAGTTAATCCAAACCTCAACTTAAATAAAGGAACATTCTGATCGTTCCATGACTGGATGGGAAGTAGGAGATTACAATAGCAATTTTTGAGTTGCAATCAAGGAATGGGTATTGAAATACTATTCAACTGGTGCTCCCAGAGGCTGGAGAACCTAGCTAATATGCCAAGAACTAGAGTTGATTAATGTATCATGCTTCTAAGGTGGACTGCAACTTCCTCCAATTGACCAGCTTTTAAAACTCCTAAACTGACAATTATGGTGCAATGGCTAGTATAACGACTACCCTGCCTTGTCTACTCTGCCAACTCAATACATAGCTGTTCACCACTGAACCATCTTCATATGCCTGCATCTTAATCATTCCACGTCCATATGACTAAAAGCATGACATACAACTCTAAGAGGACTTCCTAACTATCTTATGCGAGCCTCCTTCCTGGTGAAAATTAGAAATAATCACCAATCTATGAGCCCATATTAATCTACTCACCATAATCGACATTACCAACCACTCGAACATTAGGCAGTCGGGCACACATCATTCACCATTATCACAAGACCCCGTAACCATAAAATGGACTTGATAATGTTGATTCGAGTATCGTTCCCAGTCAGGACCTATTCATTGAGACCATCCTACACGTAGAATTTCCAACTAAAATTCAGCATGCCGACTATGTCCGTGTACTATGGAAATTCAACCTCTGCCACTACCTCATGAAGTGAGAATGGTGAATGGAGTCCACGAAAAGTGATGAATGCCATCAAATGCGTTGTATCCCCTATTCCTCAAAGAAGACTGTCAATCGTAGTTAGGCATATCATTTCTACTTCTCATATTGCTAAAGGGAATAAAGAAGCTGGCAGCCAATGAACTGATCAAAATCCACAGCCCGTTGCTGCCAACACTAATAAATGAAATCAGCACAAAAGCTTATTTCCAGAGTTTGATAACAGAACCGGTGGATAGTCGCCGACGACTACACCAACATGTCCAGGCCAACATTACGTTGATGAATCAGACGAAGGATCAACTTGGCGACATAAAAGGGAACCTGCTCCATACTCTAAATCGGGAAGCTCCTCTTCTTTATATGACTATCATGGATGCCAACGCCATAAGGCTGCTCCAGAAAGGATAGCTCTGGCAATATGTTCAAGCCCCATAAAATGAAGAGCCGGGAACCCCCGACCTCAATCGGAACTTTGATCAAACTGAACCATTTGCGTTAGACTCCCAACTGTGAAAGGCTGGACCGAAGTGCAATAGCGAGCATACGACGCCGCTTCACTTATCAATGAGATTTTATCTGATCTCTTTTGAATTATTTCTATTTCTATTTCGTTTATGTTGCAAAATATAATCGACTTGAATTAAACTACTTGCAAATGATGCAGGTAACCGAGTACTTAAGGATGGGTGCAAAACAACCTCCGTGGACTATGATAAAGTCATTTAGGTATCATCATGATGAGCATGATTCAACCACTCGCTGGCTGCTCTATGCACCCGACTGGGGGGCAGGCTATCAAAGCGGAAGAGACAGACAAGTTCAGGGCTCCAGTACGAAGTGGATGCAACCGACCATCCACTCACATGCCTATGCAATTTAATTAGGAGATTTGAGAAAGACTTGGAGTTATATGTCCCAACCATGCACTCTCCATCTCTTACTTGAAGCTCGCCAAAATACTTATGCTTCTTCTGATGGACGTGACGTGACCGTCCATGCATCCAATCCTGCATTGGACACTTTGGGTTTTTTAAGAGCACATATTTATAGCGGATATGGTTTGACCATTCACTCCCCAGTTTGCATCAATGATTCGACAAAACAATCATGCCTCAAACCGACTTTATCAGGGGCCAACCCTCAATTTATAGTCATCAACAACCGACTGCTTACTCGCTAATCATCATGAGCCATCATTCCAACTCTCTTCCTCAACTCGACTGGAAGAGCGCAAAGCGTAAAGTGGACGTGGCTCGGCCGTCTACTCTCCAACTCTTGCCCCCAACTTAAGGGAAAATACACAACTCAAAGTGGATGTAGTTCAGCCATCCTCTCCTCTGCTCGAGCTCAAAGCTTGCCAGAACACTAATCTTACTCCTTAGGCTTGGTAGAAGCGGGATCCAAATGAACACGGATGCGATTCATCCGTCCATAAACTAAGTCTCCTCCTTCGTTGATGGAAGATAAGTGGAAAGTAATCGAGATCCCACCGATCATTTGCTAAGCGAAACCCACCTCTCGGGGGCAAGCCATCGCATCAATGGCCAAACTGGATCGACACACGACAGTCCTGCAATCAACTCTAGGTTCCCAGAGTGCGAACCGGAGTATAAACACTAACTCCACTTTCCCAGAGTGCGAATTGGAGTATAAACATCAAATCCATCGTTCCCAGAGTGTGAACGGACTCCAAATTCCCAGAGTGTGAATTGGAGTATAAACATCCAATAAATCGTTCCCAGAGTGCGAACGGACACCAACTTCCCAGAGTGTGAATTGGAGTATAAACATCCAATTAATCATTCCCAGAGTGCGAACGGACTCCAACTTCCCAGAGTGTGAATTGGAGTATAAACATCCAATAAATCGTTCCCAGAGTGCGAACGGACTCCAACTTCGCAGAGTGTGAATTGGAGTATAAACATCCAATAGATCGTTCCCAGAGTGCGAACGGACTCCAACTTCCCAGAGTGTGAATTGGAGTATAAACATCCAATAAATCATTCCCAGAGTGCGAACGGACTCCAACTTCTCAGAGTGTGAATTGGAGTATAAACATCCAATAAATCGTTCCCAGAGTGCGAACGGACTCCAACTTCCCAGAGTGTGAATTGGAGTATAAACATCCAATAAATCGTTCCCAGAGTGCGAACGGACTCCAACTTCCCAGAGTGTGAATTGGAGTATAAACATCCAATAAATCGTTCCCAGAGTGTGAACGGACTCCAAATTCCCAGAGTGCGAATTGGAGTATAAACATCAAATCCATCGTTCCCAGAGTGTGAATGAATTCCTAAAAAGCCCAAATAGGTGTGACTGACCATCTATTGGCTGACTCCAACTTCCCAGAGTGTGAATTGGAGTATAAACATCTATTCCAGGTTCCCGGAGTGCGAACCAACCCATCAATGCGAACTCCAGGTTCCCAAAGCATGAATTGGAGTATAAACATAAATTACAGGTTCTCGGAGCGCGAACCGAAGCATCTGTGCTAACTCCAGATTCCCAGAGCGTGAGTCGGAGTACAAACATCAATTCCAGGTTCCCGGAGTGCGAACCAAAATGCAAATGCTAACTCCAAATTCTCAGAGCGCAAGTCGGAGTACAAACGTCAATTCCAGGTTCCCGGAGTACGAACCGACGCGTCAATCCAGACTCCAACTTCCCAGAGCATGAATTAGAGTATAAACATCTGTTCCAGGTTCCCAGAGTGCGAACCAAAAACACAAATGCTAACTCCATGTTCCCAGAGCGTGAATCGGAGCATTAACATCAATTCCAGGTTCCCGGAGGGCGAACCAGAAAACACAAATGTCAACTCCAATTCCCCAGAGCGTGAAGTGGAGTATAAACATCAATTCCTGGTTCCCGGAGCGCGGACCAAAATACAAATGTCAACTCCAAATTCCCAGAGTGTGAATTAGAGTGTGAATGCCAAGTCAAAGTTGCGAACTGGAGTATAAACATTTAATAACTCTAAGTCCCCAGAGTGCGGACTGGAGTATAAACACTAAAATGGGTGTGATCGACCATACATCAACTAACTCCAGATTCCCAGAGTGCGAACTGGAGTATAAACATCAATAAACTCCAGATTCCCAGAGGATGAACTGGAATATAAAACAACGACTCACTCAAGTCCTGAGAGCACGGACTGGAGCACAAATGCCAAATGGGTGTGACTAACCACCCATCAACTAATTCCAGATTCCCAGAGTGTGAACTGGATTGTAAACATCAACTAACTCTGGTCCCGAAAGCATAGACTGAAGTATAAAGACTGTAACGACCCAGTATTTTCAACCCTTCGCATCCGCACATTATCGGACTTGAATTGTTCAAAATACTGCGTTGTAGAATAAATTTGGCAAAACTCAGAATATACCATAAATAAATCACAGAATCACATACACAGATATCAGAATTCTCGCAGCGGAAATATAAAATTTAGTGGTTCATGAAGCCACTGATACAACTTTACAAAACAGAACTTACATTTTCTATAATCCTCAATACAATGTTAAGACATAAATAGAGATAGAGTCTTCAAAGGTCTGGAATTCCAGAAAAGATAAAGGCTGAAACAACTTCCAGCAGCATGAATGATCTACTGAGTGTCCTAGCTACGGAGAAGAAATTGAAGCTGCAACTCAGGCTGACCCGAGCGTAAAATAAAACAAAACACTCGAGTCAGGACATACATACTTATATAATGTAAGCTAATTCAAGTGTACTGTAATATATAGCAAGTAACTTAAAGGATGCTTGGGATCGCCCATCCTCTAAGGATCCGTCAAACTATTTACTATGTAGTATATTGCGCTATTATAATAGAGTCTATTTATAAAATAAACATACTTTTTTTCTTAGCATTAAGGGTTACCCATATAGCCCTTAACACGTAATAGTCCCAGTAGTCCATCCAATATCATAGCTCCTCCTGATCGGGAAGCAACTAGAGGATACCACACGGGCTACGGGAGAAAACCAAACTCGTACAAGGCTCGATATGGTAGGTGCCACGGCACAACTAGGCAATGCCAGGGTAGATATACCAATTGCTATCCGGACCGGTGGTAACGCGAAGCCGCAGCAACCGCCCACCTCGAACAACACTCCCAAATCAAAGGGTGCACCCAAACAATCACATAAGCAATAGAATGGTATACGAAGAAGTGCGTTCGATCAGAGGAGCTACCTCATTAATCCGAGAATCGCTCCTGTTTTAGCCACCTTATGCCAACTCACGGGAGTCGGGTCCACGTATATACCTTTCAAGAAACCGTCACCACCAACCTACTTCATTCTGGAATCTCCACCGCGTACACGGTTAGTCAAAGTGGTTTTCGGTATCGACAGAGAGTATGTCCATATCCGATCCCGGTCTCTTTGCCAACCCTTCGTTATTATAACCCGTGGTTATTTAAAAACAGTTTATACTTTAAATCAGAATAAACATTTCCATTTCAAAACTATAGATACGATATCATTTTAAAACCCAAAACAATAGGATGTCGTTATATTCAAATATAATTCTTTCCAAAACCATACTGTTTATAATATCTGGAGACCAAATATTTGAATTATATCTTCAAAGGATAATGTTTTGGAAACTTTACTGAAATCCATAACTCCCAACCACAATGGTTTGGATATTCAACGGTATATAGAATAAATGGGTTAACTTTATGGTTACTTTGCAAAGAAAAGAATTTACATAGCTTTACAAATAATTTCTCTATTTAAGATTTAAACCATAAATTAAATGTCATTTTATGTTCCCAATCATTACAATTCCCATATATATTAAATTGGAGTATTTACTATTCAAACTAAGTTTGGGTTTTATTCTTTCACAAATCAATGTTTTATTATTTAGTCTTGAATATTCCCATAATTTCCATAAATAAAACTCCAAATTTTTTTACCATTGAATTTTTTTCAAAATTTACTTAATACAAGAATATTCATCTTGAATTTGTTAAGGAAAAAAAAATCCAGTTATAAATATCATATCTTAAGATTTTTCCAAAACTTAATCATAAAATAAAATTTATCAAATTCCATAAAATTTAAAACAATCAAATTCTAGATTCTGTAGCACTTAGGGAATGCTACCTAAAGTTGCGGGTAAAACTAGTCTAATTTCAAAAAGACAGCATTTAAATGCTGTAGTAGATTGTTTACTTAATAAAGATTTTCAAATATAACCTATTTATTTATTTATTAACTGAAATCTTATTCTTTCAAAATCCCGATTTACCAAATAAGTTATATTCCATAATTTTATTCAAATATTTATTTTTTTCTTTATTTATAACTTATTAAAAATCAATAAGAATTCCTTTAAAGATATAAATCAAATATTTAACTTCCAAAATAATTATAAATATTTTAGAAAATATTATAAAGACCACGGGCCTGTATATAGTTTTCTAGCCTAGGTCAAGTGATACGGATGTATATCATTTCAACCCGTAATTTACAAACCCCGGGTTCTATCATTTCAAACCCGCAATCCCAAGATAATTTACAGTAGTTAACAGAACAAGTGAACAATAAAATCAATTAGGCCTATCATTTCAGCCCATATAATCTAAATTTAACAGGGAACTTGCAGTGGTGATTTAAGCATTAAATAGACAATAACATAATATACTGCAGATATAATACAATATATAAATAACTGATGAGGTGTCAATTCAAATGGGGTCCATCATGCTATATTACACTACAGACAGATAATAGTGAAATACTACTTTACACATACACTTGCAATAATTTACTAAAATATAAATACGTATGTCTGGTGAGAAATACTCACCTGGATGTTGCAGAAAAATTTGAGTTAAAAATGACGATTCACTGGTAAAGACTGATAGAAAATAACGATCAAATTTCTTCTGATGTCGCCTAGATTCAAATCTAGAACAAATTCAAATATTTTGAAACGCGACTTTAGAATTTACGGTCAAAGAAAAATTAAAATAGAACGAGAATGATTTGACTTGCTCGACCACTCCACCGTGTTTTAACCCAAAATATACCCAGTATGAACCGTGCTAACATTAAATTTTAACGACAAAATTTCCTAAAGTCGGACCAGAAAATATGGGAGAGTCTCTCTACTATATGTCGTGATATGCATGTGCACACGTGCACACTTCTATATCATATTTGCCCATGCACCCGCCAACGTTACAACAATATTTCATATTTCATACATAATTTTTCTTTCTTCTTTTTTTTTTCGTTTTTTTTTTTTTTTCCTTTTTCTTTTGTGAACTTGTCTCTGCATCTTACCCAACACTTTGCTACTGCTCTCCCCTTTTCTACTATAAGGCTTCCCAGCTTTACACACTGTATAGACAACTCACGTAACCATCCTCAATTACCCCGAGTCGTACACCAAGTTTCTTCGAGCCAAACACGAAATTTCTTCGAGAATAATATACAGTTGCTTCGAGCCAAAATGCAACACTTCGAGTAAACTCACCAACTCTCTTTATTCAACTGATGCTTCACAACTTCTTCTTTCCCAGGCTTGACTCACTGATACGCACGTGCACGCAGTGACACACGGTCCTTATGCACATTCCTCTGTTGCCACTCCACTGTGTTATCACTATGACACATGCACGCATTTTTCTTATTATATTTTTCACCATTTTGTTTTAAGATATTCCAGGCTTCATAATAATGGACAACTCACGCAAAACCCATGCCAACCACTATCTTATTCCATTCTAAAGTCTGTTACTTAAATTATATGACTCAGATTCCATCTCCTATTTCAGCTTTCTCAGTTCCAACTAAAAAAAATCCATCCCTATATACACTTTAATTTTTCCCACTATTGCTTTTCAATTCCTCCAGTATAGCATCAGACCCCACTGTAACCACTACCTTCCTCCTACTCCTATTTAGGCATCAAGCACACTCCACCCAGATAAATCTACACCAGCCTCATCCTTCTCAATATGCACAGATACATTATGTTGCCACCTAGCCTCCTCTAAAATATCACAGACGTGACCATGTGCACTATGCAAAATTTTTTTTTTTGTATACTAAAACTTCTCTGTTGCCAAATTTAACTCCAACTTAGATTCACTTCTTGAATTCAGTTTCAATCTTAAGTTTAAACTTAGTTATAAACATTGCTTTACCATTTAATTCTTCTTAAATTTAAAACTTCCCAAATTTAAAACTGTAACAGGCAACCCATGCTTATCCTTCAACTACACCGGGTCACCACACATAACTTCGAGAAAAACGTGTACTTGCTTCGAGAAATTATGGAAAAATCTTCGAGTCATTATCCTCTCTACTTCGGGTCAGACAGTGAATTTCTTCGAGTCAAATTCTAAAATCCCCGAGTCATATTTTTACTAACTCTGGTCTATGACACTTCTGTCTGAAATGCTTCACTTGCCTTTCTTTTCCAGACTACCACTTCCTTACCTCCTGATCTTTCCACTAACTACCCCTTCACCTTGTATTGCATCCATCCCACACTTCAATATGAATCAATACTCCGTGGCTTCACCACTTCCAGGTTCCCATCATTCAGATCTGCACAAACACATATCACAACATGCACAAGACTTAACTTGTCCTTCCTATTCCACCACCAGATAGCTTCACTGCCTACTTCTATTTCCACTACACTTGCCATCCATACTACACAAACACCACTGCAGACATGAGTCTATCACTCACAAAACTATGCAAGACAACACAAACCAACTCAGACTTTAGATGTGAAACTGTAGACTGAATTGTCCTAGACTAGCATATATGCAGACACTCTATACAACTGCAACTGACATTTCCTAGACCAGATCTACCCAAACCAAATCAGACTTCCCATGATCATATATGCAGACAAATGTGAGAGTGCAAACTGACATGACTAAGCTTTGTGGATTATATTTCAGATCTATTGTTGTTAGCAACATAAATTGTGATGAACCCTATATGGTATGTCAGATTTTCCTAACTTGATACCCCAGACCATCAGATCAAAAAGAATTCAGTGGTATAGTGGATAGTGGCCGAGCAAGATACAAAGGCAGAGAGAATTTCAACACAAAAGTAAAGACTTACCTGATGACTCGAGAGAAGGGGAAAATGAGGTGAATCACAGATGAATTGGTTTGCAGAGGAAAAATGAATTTATAACAAATGCTTGGTTATCCAGAGAAATAAAAGAAACGAAATGTATCAGTTTCTTTAGTTATCACTTCCATTGATATGGCCGAGAGTTTGTATTCATCAGTTACACAAAAATTTATTTGGCATTGCTTGCACGATTCATGGAGGTCAGCTTAAATCTTGATTGCCAGATGCAAAACATCTCTCAACCATGCGGGTTCAAGGGCTGTGGTTGATTGATGTATGAAGCATGATCAAAGGCAGGCATGATACAAAAACTGATGATGCAAGTGTGAACGAAATTGATACACACGTTTTTGATTTAAAAAGTTGCGTGATTTAAGTTGTAACTGAAGGAATTTAAAGGCAGAGGTAAATAGGAAAGCACGGTCATAGGCTTTGAAAAAGGGTGTGTATGTTTTCAGAAAAAAAAATGTGAACTGCCAGAGAAAAGATACAAAATGCTCGAACGTTTCACCATTTAAATGTTTACTTATGCTACCCTTGATTTTTGGTTTTATTATAAACATTTTAAGAAGATAAATATTTACGTGTCGGTTTGGAAATGTATACAACGTTTTAAACGATTGATTTTTAACAACGACGTTTGTTTATAAAAATCACTGACTGATAATTTGTATCAAAAATATTTATAACTTGATTTTTACACTGCGCTAAACAGACGCAGGTTAAAACATCAAAAATTTTCACAAAAATATTATTTTAAAAACACACGTTTTATTACGTTGCTTTATACCCTATAATTGACGCGTCTGTTGAACGCGAAATCTAACCGTTCAAACTTAGCTTAAATTTCACAGTTATTATTAGATTTTATTGACATATAAAATTTTATAAAAATATATCTTCAAATGGAATAATTAAACTATATTTTTAAACACAAATTATATAAAATACCTTTAAAAATTAAATAATTAATAATAAAATAAATATCTAAAACTAGGGCTGTTACAAAGACCTAGTGGGCGTGACATACCACCCATCAACCAACTCCAATCCTCGAGGCATGGATTGGAATATAAATACCAGAAGGGATGCGATTTTATTGTCCATCTATCAATTCTAATTCCGCAGCAAGTTCTGTAGTACAAAAAGCGGATGTGGTTAGACTTTCTTCTTTCCAACTCTTCCCCTGACATGGGGGCACACTTATCATAAAAAATCGGTTGTGATCCGACTATCTAGCACTAAGCGGGCACGACATGACCGTTCATGCATCAACACTTATTCCCGGCACGGGACCTATAACATAATCTTTTAGGAATGCACTCCAACCCAGCAAGACAAGATTTCTTCCTTGATTCGACAGGGAGATGTAGATTCGCAAAACGGACCTAGCTGAACGCCTTATTCTAAATGGATGTGACTACCCATCCTACCGCAAATGAACATGACACGACCGTTCATCCGCTAACTCTAGCCAACGATCTAGCGAGTTGTGCATGCAACGTGGACAGATGTGACCCAACCATCTGCCAATCAACTCCTTCCTCCAATTCAGTAGGAGAAACATCAAATTAAAGATGCCACAATGTGACCGACTACATTTCGACTTTTGCCATTGACAAGTGCCAGAGGAATTAATCGAGGAAAATGCGGTTGACCATTTTCTGCTAAAATTCTTAGTCCCCAGAGTGGGGACATGGGTATGAACATCAATTAGGTGTGACTAATGGCCCTTCAACTGCCTCTAGTCCCCAGAGTGCGACTGCGACCATAGACAGATGAAGAATGTGATTCGACCATTCATTCACCAACTCCGACCTAAAGTCGACGAGAGGAGTATAAACTCGCTACAGGTGCAATTGGACCATCCACAAACTAACTCTGCTAACCCAAGACTGGGGGCAGAAGAACAACTCATTGAAAGAAGAGAAATGAGACTCGCTACATTGTTAGCTATTCAGATTCCTTTACAACTTAAGGCAACGACTGCAAGGAGGCCTTAATGCTAACCAATCAGAATGATGCTCGAAGTTACGAGAAGCCAATTATATCGTACCGCCAGATCGACGGGCAATATCGATCTGCACCTTTCATATATACCAAAGGATCGATAGGCAATGAGGTCCGTACATTCTACATTGTGTCGCTAAATCGACGGCCAATATTGATCCTCTTCGACTACAATTCGATGTGACCCGAGCACCCATCGAATACCTTCGACCACCAGAGCATGGATAGAACCGCGAATGAGTGTGACTTGACCATTCGTCCTCCGTCGCCTTCCATCGATCCGCCAGGAAGTGCATGAGACTGGATGAGCATGACCTGACTGCATTTGAGCTGACTTTGTCCCTAGATCTGACGGAAGAACGTAAATCGAAATGGACGTAGTTAATCACCTAACTCCAAAAGAATGCAATGCGACCATTCATTCTTTGGCTCTTAACCAAATCTGACAAAACGAGCAATTTAAAACAAGTACAACCTAAATGTCCGCGCACCGATTCTTACCCTCGGTTCGAGAAAGCATCAATCCTGCATTGAATCTTACTGGACAATTTATTCTTCATATGTTTCCCCGAGTATGAAAACATAGGCAGCAAAGTGAATGTCGATAAGGCAACGAGATATTCTGCCTAGAGGAAAGAACTTGGACAGAATGCAGGATAAGGCACAACTCAGCTTTCCATTGATTAACTCGATCCTATGGTTCAATGGGACGGAATGCGAAATTGAAGCGGACATTATCTACCTTGCTGGTATGCATGAGAATTAAGATGAAAATAATTTGATCGTTCGTCGAACAACTCTGGCTCTTACGGCTTGGACTACAGTATAAACACAGCAGAAGCTAGGCTCGATCATTGGCATAATACATCCATCAACCCAAGACTGGGGGCATGAATGTGATCATCCAAGAACTGGATACGACTACTCAATCCTATAGCTCGTGCCTAGTATTCATAACAACTTTAAGTTACGACCGAAAGGATGCTTAGAGATAGAATCATCAAATCGACGCCTGGACTTATGGGAAACTAATCATCATTCTGACCCTTCCGATGAGCAATGGATTGCAAGTACATTGAATGGAAAGCGCATTGCTCGAAAACACAAGTAGATTCCAACTCATAGCCGGAACCAGCTATGCTGCTGCATGCGACACAAGGCTAAACTCTACTATGCCTTTAATTCCACATCCCTACGAGCCTGATCATTTACCATTGCAAATAAGCACATGAAGTGCCTACAACCCATCACAGGTATTGTAGATCAAATCACAACTCTTCGCAAGGATGATGCAAGAGTCAACTGCATTGCTCCAGGTGAATTTGATATGTCCGCTTGGACTCGATCTCATATATACATATGGACCCTCACCAACTATTGAGAACCTTGCATTAAATGTCAACCTGAAGCATGTCTCGGTGAATAAAAACGAAGCGACACGGATCTAGAAAGATCTGTTGCACTAAAGGAGGAGGCGAATCTACTCAAAACCAATAGGTTTATCCACGATTCCCTCTACCCAAAATGAGTATCCAATCCTTTACTTACGAAAGAAACAAATGGAGAGTGGCGGACGTACGTCGACTACTCAGATTTGCACGAGGCATGGCGAAGCATAGCTTTCCATATCCAATGATCAACCAACTAATTGACTCGATCATCAGACATGAATTACTCTCATCCATGTACGCAAAATACCAAATAAAATCAGATTTTGAAACATGTCCCAGACAAGGAATACAACTATTTCGTTACTCCGAGCCTATAGTGCTATGCTGCAATCCATGGATTCAAACTTGAGAATGCTTATGCTACTTACCAAAAGACGATTAATAGATCATTCGAAAATCAGATCGGTCGATCAATGAAAGTATATGTGGTTAATATGCTCGTGAGATCACGACCATCAAGCGACCGCATCGATCACTTGGCAAAGATATTCAGTGCTATCCAACAACCGCAGAATGAAATTTAATCCTTTGAAAGGCTCTTTCAGCGTTGTATAAAATGAATTCTCGGGTTTCGTCATCAATTCTTGTAGGATTGAGGCTAATGTCAGAAAATGCTGAAGATTAGAGTCATCCATATATGGAGGAAACCAAGCAGCTCTGATAGATCACTCAGAGAGGCCTCCCGTTTTACCCAAGATGTTGGATCGTGAAGATCTATACCTTAATTAGGTCATGTCAACACACGCCATAAGCATTGCAATGCTAAGTGAAGAGAAACTAATCTAAAGACCAGTATATGATGAAAGCTAGCCATTGACGAGCTTACCGTGTTAATGTCTGTATCAACCAACCGTTATGATAGGTCCAATGGCAACCTTAGATATTTGAAAGGTTACTCAAACGAGATATCAAGCTAAGCCAATTTGATATCACTTATCTCCCTTAGAGAGCTATCAATGGTCAAACATTAGCATACTTCATATCTGAATTCACTGCATCAAACGATTATCTGAAGAACAGTAGAGAACCGTCCAATCGATGGAGAACATACATAAATGGAACTCCTATCAAAGACTATCTACCGTGAGGAATTCTTCTTGAATAGGGGAATGAGAGATGGCATATCCTCCGCGAAGCATCACTGCATGATTACGTCTGGATCGTTCGACTCCATCAACACAGAGCATTACTTTTGTGTCCATCAATCCAAGATCCAATATTACATATCCATCGATATGAAGCATACATTCTAACATCTCAAATTGATCCAGGAGAGGATCAATACAAAGGAAGAATCCAAAACAACCATCAAGTGTTGTTGCAACTCGAATTTCACATCGATTCAGGAGAGGATCGATACAGAATTCGATACGAGAAGACCGACAATGACTTGTTAACGTGCGAACGTAACAAGAGTCAGGTTAACATATATGCATGTACGTTGAACTAATTTTCAATTTTAGAAATACGCAGGTTGAATGCCCACCTGATGACAATTACAACAACAAATAGCTAATCGTTATCATACAACAATCGGTTACAACGGTACACCAGTTGGTAGTCAACAGTTCATATTACTAAAAAATCAGTCAAGGATCACAACTTCCAACAAGAAGACGATAACTATTTAACAAGTTAAATGGAACTATTCAGAGTGAAGATGGAAGTTTTCAAAGCACGTCATGTTCACACAAGACGTACTTTGGGGGGCAAATGTTATCCCGCCTTTTGGCAAGGCCGTGACACCAAGAACTCGACTAGAAACTAAGGACGGTTCGTCTTGAAGATCAGTTATACATAGGTCTACTATGGATGTCGGTAAATTTTTTTCGAATCCGGATCGAGCTACAATTTATATGACATGACAAGCAAAGCTGAGAAAGCCAATATTCCAAATTTCAATTCAATCGGAGTTCGTATTCTCAAGATATTGATGGATCACGGTTGAGAAATCCAAAATTGCATCGATCATAACTTGAGACCTACAAGTCCAAATGCCACCAAATTTGGACAGGAGCCGTCTGGCAACCTAAGGAATGTTCACGCCAAATTTCAGCTCCATTGGATGAGTTCTTGATAGATTCGAAGTTGCTTCGTACCGATCACGGACCAACTTGCATCGATCATATCTCGAGATCTACAACTCCAAATGCCACCAAATTTGGACAAAAGCCAACTACCAACCTAAGGAATGCTCATGCCAAATTTCAGCTCAATCGGATGAGTTCTTGATCGATTCGAACTTGCTTCGTATCGATCACGGACCAACTTGCATCGATCATATCTCGAGATCTATATGTCCAAATGCTATGAAATTTTCACCGTAGCTTACTTCCAACATGAGGAATGTTCATGCCAAATTTTAGCTCAATCGGATGAATTCTTGATCGATTCGAAGTTGAGTTCGAACCGATCCCGGACCGAAAAACTCCAACTTGCATCCATCATAACTCGAGATCTACATGTCCAAATGCTATGAAATTTTCATAGTAGCTTACTGCCAACATGAGGAATGTTCATGCAAAATTTCAGCTCAATCTGATCAAATATTGATCTATTCGAACCCGAGTTCGAATCGATCCCAAAGTGGGCCCGGATTTCCAGAATCCAGGCGTGTGGGCCCCCTCACATGCCAGAAGCGGTCTCCTCGAATTTTAGGCGAAATATCAGCCTCCAGCACTTATAAATAGAGCCCCTAGTCATTCAGAAAAGGGGTCGGAGAATTTTGAGAGTAAAAGAGCGCCCGGACTCTGCCACGTTCACTCCAGAACGCCATTACTGCCATTGATCTCGAATTTAAGCTTATTATCTGATGTACTTCGTTATCAAAAACTTGTAATCTTCAAGTATCAAGCAATAAAGCGATAAAACTTCATAGTGGACGTAGGCAACACGCCGAACCATTCTAAAACTCTGTGTTTCTGTGAATTTTCTTATATGTTTATTGGTGTGTTTGTTAGATCTGCTTCATTTTACAAATTTTCTCTTTATTTTATCTCTTCAAACACATCCGAAGAGTGTTGTGCCCAATTTTGGTACAAACAGTATCCTCTGATTGTTAAAAAAATTACTTAATTATAGTGGTTGATTAACTGTTGCTAATAGTTTAGAATGCTTGACTTAAATTTATTAATTAAATAATGAGCAGAAGAAAGTGGTATGCAATGTGTTTTTGGCCACACAGCCATTTGACGCAATCTTACTTAGTACATATTATAATAATAACGAATTTACTTCATCAATGATATACTCAAAACAAGATTGCTATATGCAGGGCAAACTCTAGGGGCAGCCTTCCAAGTCGTTTGGTTGGGGAAACTTGCTGGATCAGATGCAAAATTAGGAAACAAATACTACAAACTTATGTATAAAAAGATTGAGTAAAACAATAAGCATTTAGAGTTTCAGTCCGGTGGTTAGTGTTGTAAAATGGGCCGACAATTTTTTCTTAAGAATGTTTATTTTTAAACTGAACTTGAAAATTCAATATGGGCTGGAGAATAATATTTATGGGCTGATCTTGATGTGTGCAATGAGTTTTCTTAATCATATAGCCATTTGTGTCATTGTATTCAATTCTCATGTTTCGTTTCTGCTTCCACCATATGCTCATGTAATAGCAATGTATGGCTAGAGATGGATTATTACTTAACACCATGTTCTTAGGTATTTCCAGCACTAAGTGGTGTATTTTTCATGTCAAACAACAAATTCATGCATGAACTTTGTTTATGTGTTATTTATAGTAAAGTAGAAAAGTTTTATGTTCTTATTAATTCTATGAATTCCCCCCCTCCTTAATTATTTATTTTCAAACTCATTATTCTACCATTATTACAATCGTTGCAATGTTTCGCTAATTCTCTTGGATACATTCTATATTCAAATACCGTATTTTACAACTTCTGTAGCTATTTACAAAATTCTATGTTTTCTTCAATTATTTCGCATTATGCTCATATTTTTGTTATATTATTGTATAGATATATCACTCTAGGGTATGATAGAATCACTTTCTTTCAAGAATGTTTCCGCCTTTTTTAGATCACAGAGGCTTTCAAAGACATTCTTTTAGAATACAGCGGAGTGTATTTTGTGCAAGCTGTGATTACTTGTACAAATCTGAGCCGTCAACAGAGCCATTTCCCCCGCACCTCTACCTAGGGGGTTGCCACCCCTCGATCCCCCTTCATAGTGGCAATCATTCTAAACAATTTTATGAAAAAACTTCCAACAATTTTTAAGTTAGGTTATCTTAAAGTTTAAAATTCCAAAAATTCAATTAACTAATATATGCTAATTGGTCTAATTTCATTTTAAAAAATAATAAAAACCAGTGACGAATAAGTCTATTTTTTTCCTTTGTGTTATTGTTCAAAACTTTCTTCAAATCAAGGATGGTGCAAAAAAGAATGAGTTGGTAAAAATATTACATCCTAAAAGCTTCTTCAAACAGATTTTATCATTTCTGATGTGTGGTGTTATCATGTAATCCATCCATTTCCTAACATAGGAATGAAAGCCTTGCCAAAAGGCAATATATATCGAAAAATGGGGCTCAAACGTGGACACAGTCGGGCCAAAGTAAATACCAGGAACCCCCAATCTAAGGATCTTTGATTGTCAAACCATCTACATATAAATTATAAAGAAAAGAAATATGACGAGCTATTTCTTATATTGTTTTGCCTCAAATTATTATAGTATGGATCAGTTACCGAGCAAAAATAAAATATAAAACTATGAAGAAAAGGAGGTCTAAAGGTGGAAAGGTAAAAGGTTAACATTTTATCCTGTAAACAAGTAAACAAAGACGCTGAAACATACAATTAACAAAATGGTATTCTTAATATGAAAAATGAAATCCAGGTTTCATCTTCTAAATTTGGAAGGCGTTTTTTTAATGTTTCATTTGAATCATCTAAATTCATTAATTTTATAAAAATATTACAGTAAATGATAATTCAAAATTTATACATAAGCGTAAAGTAGTTTTATATTTCAACAAGAACTGAACGTTCGCGAGGAAGGGGGCATCATGGGAGGTACGATTTTCATAGTTGAAAGGAAAAATTCCTTATATATTAGGCTAATTTATTACTTTTTAAAATAGAGACGATGCAAATGTTTTAAGTTTTGAATTATTAAAAATGATAATTTTAATATTTATTGCATTTCTCTATACATTGATGTTATAGTTGATTACTCTTTTACCCAATTAATTATTTTCAAAAATAAATTAGTCCCATTCATGTTTTGATAAATGGTTTATTTGTGCATGTGTGCACATAGACAATGCAACATTTCATACACATAATGTCAGTTTGTAAGATTAAACAAATCTTACAAACATTGTTTTACGACACCAATCCCTTCTGCACACGTGCATTATACGTGCCAAAGTACTCATTTTTTTGTGTGTGTAGACACACACACGTACTCTTAGGATTTGTTTAATTCAGTCTGTATATTTAGATTTGATTTGATCGGTTTGGATTGTGTATACTAAGGATTAATATTTGGAATTGAGCGGTTAAGTTTGGATTGTTTTGTATGTATTGGATTTGTAAAGTTTGAATTGGATAAATAAAATCTATCATAGTACATCATGTTTAGTATAAAATGGTACACTGTTTCTAAGTATATCATATAATCGTCATATATCATAATCATACGTATCATTTTTAACTTAATTATTGATTTTGAATCTACAGCTTCTAAGTATTTGTTTTAGGAGGATTTTTTTTACTTTTTCACCCATTTTTGATAATGATAAGGGGAGAAAAATATACAATATACATAATGCATATATTCAGAGGAAGTTATCTATCTCAAGGGAGTTATATCATATTTTATAAATACAGGATATTAATGGTTGTAATCATCAAAAAAGGGAAAATTGTTAATACCTTAGTTATTGATTTTGATGATAAAAACCTTGATAACAAAATATATTCGTATAAAATATGGATACTAATGTTTTACCAAGTTATATAGTATATAGTGCATGATATCATACAGGTGTTGAATCGAAGACCGTACAATGTAAAGACTCAAAGAAAGGACATAAATACTCATAAGTACAAAGACCAAGATATGAAGATCTCAAGACTATAATATATAGAATCATAGAATATTGTTAAAGTCCCTAGTAGCAATCTTCGATATCTATTTCCCATTTTCTTATCCTTTATCATTAAAACAAAATATATTGTTAAAATATATTTAAAAATATTTTATAAAAAAATTCTATGTTTAAAATGTTTATAAACTATGTTTAAATTATTTTACTAAGTGTCATAATATTTTACAAAGCATGATTTTCAAAAATATTTTAAAATAAAGAGTTTTCAAAATATACCTGGGTATGTCGACATATACACTGCAAATTGGCTTTTTAAATTTGAAATGAAGTGTCTATTCTTTGTAACTCTTCGCGAATGGACACACTTATTGATTCATTATATATAGGAGTTTTCAAACGAATTTATATTAACCATTCTTACTATCTTCTCTCCTCTTACTCTCTTAAAATATTTCTAGAAAATTACTTTTGTTTCTACTCAAAATTATACAAAATCAATTCAAACCTCTTTAATTTGATTGTAACGACCCATAAATTTCGACGATTAAATTTTAGTTAAAAAGGGATTATGTAATAAAAAAATTTTGTAAAGAAAAATAAAGATATATATAAAAGAGATAGAATTTATGCTGGAACGAACGCTAAATGAAAATCCAATGATTGAGATAGTGTAAGATGTATACCGGTGTGTAAGTTGAATAAATAAAGGAGATTTAAATTTATAACTAATAATGAATTGTAGAAACGGGTATTTAACTTAATTGTTGAAAGTTAGGTGAAATATCAATAAAGAAATAGCGTAAATTGTCTCACTTGAATAAAATGTAAATTAAAGAAATAAAGACAAAATTTAAATTACCTATGTATTAATATATTAAAAAGGACTGTAATTGTATGTGGATTAAGGTGGTAATATAGATGGCAGTTGATGGATAACCAATTTAATGCAAATTCAAATGCAATTGAAACGGCTGTTTGAGTTTTGGAGTGAAAATGGGAATAGTGAATACAACATTATAACCTCTTAATTAAATATGATTGTTTAATTAATACTAAAAGTAATAAAAGTTAGTAATAGTATTAATGAAATAATAATAAGAAGAATTGAAATTGTATAATGGAAAATATGTTAATAAATGGATGAAAATATTGGATGAACTAATTTATGGAAGTAAAATCTAAAAGAATGTTGGATAGAACATAAGTGATTGAAATTTGGTAGTGTGTATTGGAAATAAAGTTCATCTAAATATTGAGAAATTTTAATGTTGTTATTATGAAAATGTTACTTTAGTAATTATTAAAATAGTAACGGGAAGTGTGAAGGTAAATTTGTAAAAACGTAAAACTTATTTTAAGGAATTAATTGAGTGTAGACTTATGAAATAGATTTAATGACAATAATTATTGTACGTATTTATTCTATTTGTTGGTTAAGTTTTATTTTTGATCAATTTCAATTAATGCACTAAATTATTGCAGTTAGTGTGGAATATTGGTAAGAGAATAAATAAGATGTAACCAAGGGAAAGGTCCATTTTATAATATAATAATTAGTGTGATCTTAGGAATGAATTAATTGAGGTTTAAGCTTTTATTTATGTGTAAAGTTAACAAAATTTCAATTAAATTGAAATCCAGTAATTTATGAAAATAAAGATGAGAATTGGGAAATATTACTGTAATGAATCATAAAAGAAATGTTAACTGTGTGGTTGAGTAATAATTGATTTATTTTGAGTTGTAATCCAATAAAATCAAATTTATTAGAATTTATTGCAATTAATTGGATTAATTGCAGTAACCTTTGGAAATTGGAACTTAGTAAAAATAATCTGGATTGGATTTCAAATAAATAGGTTAGGGTGAGTAACTGAATTACATACTATGAATAAGTAAACCGGGAAGATTAAATTTAATTAATATAAAATAGTTGATTTATTGCAAATAAAAGATTATGTAAATATTTAGTTAGGTGGAATTAAAGTTAATTACATAATAAGGTATGAATCCACTGCTAATTTTATTTATGGAAATGAAAAGAGTACCAAAAACAAGCTTTGTCAGTATATTTAAGTTTAATGTATAATAATAAGTTAATGGTAATAAAAGAAGTTTAAACATCTAAATATTCTGTTAATAGAGAGTTGAGTTTAAATCTAAGAATATTAAGAAGTAGATTTTTGAATACAACATTTGATCCTTCCACTTAAAATGTATAGATAGGATAATCACTGATTTTTGATTTAAGTAGTGCAAACGAAGATTTATCTTTTTATTTGGAATTGGAATTTATAAGTGTATAAATAGGAAATAAATGAAATTTATTTTTAAATATTCATAAATGAAGATTTAGATGAAGGTGAGAATGGTAATGCTTTAAATAGTAGAGACGTACACAAATCAATGTAGGTAATTAGAAATAAAATGTTGTCGAAACGATAAAACGTTTCTTGTGAAAAATGGATGACATAACGAAAAAGGGTAATGTATTCACTTGAATATAAATTGAAACTTATTTAAGGTATTAATTACAATGGATAGAGATTTTGGGTAACATTGTAAATGATATGTAAGTAATGCAAATGTATGTCAATAGTAAGGGATTAGGATGAATTAAAAATTTGTAACATAGGAATTACCTGCCTATTTGTTAATAAAAATTTGAATGGTTAGTAAGTGATAATAGAATAAGTGTACATTAGTGGAATTGAGGTAACGTTGGTTTTAATGTTGAGAAAATAAATGGGTATAGTAAAGTTTAAGTGGAATTGTAAGTATGTATAGGGGAATGAATTATTGCAGGGAAATATTTGGTAACCATTGCAATAAATGTAAATTAGTGTGCATTAATATGAAATTTAGTAATAGGTGTGAATAACTTAAATTTCTTCATAGGATAAAGAATGATGGAAATAACGTTTATTTAATATATTGGGATTTAATTGATCATAAAAGGTTGATTGCAAATCAAATGAAAAATGCTTAAATGGGAATTAAGTTATTTATTCATTTGGATTTAAAGCATGATTGAAATTATTGGAAACTGAATAAAACGTTTTATGTTGATTGAAATTTAAGTTGGAAGTAATTAAGATAAATAAAATATGTATAATATGGAATTCAAATGTACATAGAAATGTGGATTTTAGTATGTAAACGTAAATCTATTGAGAATGGATAGAAATTTAATCTGTAATTATTACAGTAATTTAGAAATTTAGTTGAAATTGGAAATTTATCTATGTATTTGGAAATTTATGGAATTGTGAATATATATATATATGGAAATTTAAATGAAACATCTAATTTTACATGTGTGAATACGCTTAAAATGCAATGTAAATGTTGAGAAAGAAATAATTTAATCTGTAACGTGTATAATTAATATCCTTTTGGGACCACTTCTGTTTGCATGTTAAAATTCGTGCACACCTATCCTTTTGCGATCTATCTATAAATATGTTGTGATAAACCATAGCCTCCTTTCTATTGTCAATTGGCTGTACGTTCATTTTTCTTCATCTCTTTCTCTTCCTCAATGGTTACAAAACCTAATCTATCTACAATTCAAATTTTCTAATAAAATTCAAACTCTCCACAAAAATTCCAGAAAATTTTATGATAAAGTTCTCGAGACACGTAACCTGCTGGTACAATTCGTTTTCTGTTTCGGATATTCGTTTGACCAGAAAATTCGACGATGTGCTGTAGATTTTAGCTGACGTGGCCATTGAAGTTAAGTGGGTTTTGTTTTATTTTATTTTATTTTATTTTTATTTTTGTTTTCAAATCGTTTAAAATGAATATCTTTTTCATACGTTCTCCGATTCACGCGAAATTTCTTTTGTTAGGATCATAATTTAGTTCCGGATCTGATGACGCTGGTTTGGACAGATTTGGGGACCGTCGGATTTTTTGAGTTTAAATCGGGTTTAAATTCGATTTAAATTCAAAAGGTGAGTGTTTTAACCCACTCACAACTTCTAAAAGTTTTTATGTTTGTTAAATTTATTTTAGATATGAGTAGAAATTTATTTATGACTGTTTGGCATGTTTTATTCATCATATCTGTTAAATCGCATTTATTTAATATAACTGTTCATTTAATTTTATTACTGCATATAGATTTACAGTTATAGTTATTTATTTGCATATAAACTGTTAGTTTAATAGTTGTTAAATTTATTTTTGAATATAACTGCCAGTTATTACCTGTCATATATTATCGAATATATATTGATATTGATTTAGTATTGGATGATGATTGTGATTTGGATGATGAATGATGATGGATGAATGGATGTTTTATTTTATATCATTTAACTGCAAGTTATCATGCATTTTTCGTTTCATTCGGGATTGTGGTTTGAAATGGTATACAACCGCAAAATTTTATTTTAAATTGCGGATTGAAATGATAAATATCCGTATCACTTGACCATAGGATAGAAAATTATATACAGGCACCGTGGTCTATATATAAATTATTTTAAAGTGATTTTTATGGTTTGGATGAGATACGGTCATTAAAATTTAGTTTTGATATTTTATAAATATTATTCTTCCATATATATACATATGAAAGTTAAATTTTGAATTTGAGCTTTGTATAAATCCGTTAAATAAAAATGGAATAAAAAATTTAGGAATGGATTTGATAATTTATAATATATGTTAAGTTTGGAAGTTTTAAAAATATGATCTTTATAAACTGAATTTTTCCTAAATACATTTAAAAAGGAATATTCTAGTATAAAGTAAAATTGAGAAAATATTTAATTACTAGAATTGGAGTTTTATTTATGGATTTGATGTGAATATTCAAGACTAAATAATAGTACGTTTAATTTGCTGAAAGAATAAATTCCAACTTTAGTTTTGAAATATTAATACTCCAAATGGATATATATATAGAAATTGAAATGGTTTTTGGAACTTGAAAGTGATATTTAAATTTGGTTTAGACCTTAAAATAAAGAAATATATTTGTAAAGCCATGGAAATTATTTTTCTTTACAGAGTAACCTTAAAAGTTAAACCATCTATTTTATATGCCGTTGAATATCCAAACCATTCAAGTTAGAAGTTATGGGTTTAAAATATATGAAATTCGAAATATTATGCTTTGAAAGTATAATTCAAATGTTCGGTTTCCAGATATTATAGATTTTAAAGCAGTATGATTTTGGAAAGAATTATATTTGGATAAAATGATATCATATTGTTTTGGGTTTTAAAATGATATCGTACTCATAGTTTTTGAAATGGAAATTTTTATTCTGGTTTTTAAGTATAAACTATTTTAAATGACCGCGGTGTTATAATAACGATGGGTTGGCAAAGAGACCGGGATCGGATATCTGACATACTCTCTGTCGATACCGAAAACCACTTTGACTAACCGTGTACGCGGTGGAGATTCCAGAATGAAGTAGGTTGGTGGTGGCGTTTCCTGTAAGGTAAATACGTGGACCCGACTCCCGTGAGTTGGCATAAGGTGGCTAAAACATGAGCTATTCCCAGGCCAATGAGGTCATTCCTCTGATCGGACACTCCTCTTCGATATTATACTATGACTTTGGATTGATTCAGTGGCCACTTTTATTTTGATTTTGGGGAGTTTGTTCGAGGTGGGCGGTAACTGCGGCTACGCGTTTCCATCAGCCTGGGTCCGCAATTGGTATATCTACCCTGGCATTGCCTAGTTGTGCCGTGTCACCTACCATACCGAGCCTTGTACGAGTTTGGATTTCTCCCGTAGCCCGTGTGGTATCCTCTGGTGGCTTCCCGATCAGGAGGGACTATGATATTGGATGGACTACTGGGACTATTACGTGTTAAGGGGAATTGGGTCACTCCTTAATGCTATGTAAATCCCGAGCATCTTTTGAGTTACTGCACTCATATTTATTTCTGTTAATTTAACTCACATAAGATCTTTTAGTTCTGACTCGAGTGTTTTTGTCTTTTCAAATTCGCTCGGGTCAGTCCGAGCGTTTCAGGATTGCAAGATTTAGCTCTGGAGGACGAAGACGAAGACTTATAATATTATTATTTAGACTAGTGCACTACACACTGTTCCGCTGCATTGTTATTGGTATGTATAACTCTGATATGTATTATATAAATGGTTTTGTAAACAGATTTATAAACTGTATATTTGATTATTATATTTTATCCTTCCGCTGTGAGATTCTGTTTAGTTTTTTTTCTTCTCTGTTTTTTTCTTATTTACCTCATAACAATCCGCCCTTCCGTATGGTTTGAATTGGCACGTGTGTCGGCTTAAATCGTGCGAAAAGGCGGGACGTTACAGTTGGTATCAGAGCTTTGGTTTAGCGATAAACCTTGGCTTTGTGGGGTTTGACTCTTTGATAATAGGGTAGTAATACCCTATGGGAGTCGCTGAGTGTATATATATGTGAGAGCGTACTTGTTAGTTTTATAAAAGGTTTTTATATTGTGTTAATCTGTTCCGTTTTGTATTTATAAATTCCGATTGATGCATGGGACGCTGTGACATCAATAGGAGTTTCTAAACACTTAATAGGACAGACCGACATAATATTTGTTTTATTATGGGCAAATGAAATAATTTTGCCTAATCTATTTTCTATATATAAAATAAAATTTTCAAATTATATCTATATTTGGTTGATATAGATTGGTTGTTAGGAAATAATAATTGAAATAAAATTTAAGAAAATAGATAAATGAATTTAGAAATTTAGAACTCAAGTTCCGGGGTTTTGAAAATTCTTTCGAACAAATTTTGGAATATAATAATATTATTTATAAGTATTTTCTGATATAATATTTCAATATAATTCGGAAGAATTGTTTTAAAGGAAGATTTTGGTAAATAAGTTTGTACTTCCCTCTCTGTCGCTGGAAAATAAATTTCGGTGATGAGTGCACGCATCATCGACATCCATTTTCGAGTTCGAAGAGGAAAGGCCACTGTAGAAATTTACTGCAAATTTGTTTAAGAGAACTTTATCGTTTGATTATAATTAAAGTTATATAAGTAAAAAGAATATGTGTATATACTATTTTAAACAATTTGGAATTAAACCCGGTATTTGGTTCTTAAAATTCCAGTTAATTAATAGTACAATTTAGTATAGAAAATGTGAACCTTTAATTAAATAAAATTTAATACCATAGGAAGATAAGAAATGTAAATAAACAATTGTAAACATTAGTAAATGAATTAGTAAACTTCTTTATTTATAAGAATTAATGTTATAGGGTAGCAAATTTAGTGTAATTAAATTTTTACTATTATTAAATATAATGGTAACGTAAACCTTTAAATAAATAAATGAAATTAAAGGTAAGTTGAAATTGAAATTTATAAAACGAATATATTTATTTAACCATTAATTAATTAAAGAAATCGAGAAGAAACTTGTATAAATTTCACTTACATTCTTAAAACATATATAACTTACCATATAATAAAAGTTGCAATGTTAGTAAGGAAATGTAAGAGAAAACTTACAAGTGAAGATTGAGGAAATAAATAATTCAATGAATTTGCTATAATTAAGGAGAATTTAATGTTATTAATTTAAGTTATAATTGAAATTCTATCGAGTAAATATAATAAAAAGGTAAGTATGACAGATAGATGATTTTAAACTCAAGTGATTAAAGTGTGAATAAATAATATCATGAAATTTTAGTAAATAGTTCATGAAGAAGAAATAAACATTGGAAAAAGATTGAAGCTATTTGTTAACAAATAAGTATAAAGGAATAATTATAAGTAATAAGTAAATTAATGAAACAAACATTAATGAGTAAATGAAATTTAAAGGTTACGTGAATCATAAAAGGAAATCAAACAACTAAGCATGAAATCAATGTATAATAAGTGAATTTGGTCGTTGTTTTGAAATTATTATTGGTTGATTTATGGTTGGTTGGGTAAAGAAATGTGAAGTTGTTGGATGAATAAATAATCTATCTTTGTTCCATCTAAGACTGTTCAGTAAAGGATGCACTTGATAGTTATTTTCATTCCATACAAATTTCAAGTTCTGAACCCGAACAACTTCTTGTTTGTTGGAGAAATGGTTGCTTTGTCTTGTGTATGTATGCTTTTTGTAAGGTTGATGGTTGTTATTTGATTTGGTTGATTAATGGTGAAATCACTTAAATATTTCACTGTATCTAAATTTGTATATTTTAGCTAAATTAACTAATTTTGTAAATTTAAAATATTGATTTCGAAATTCTTCTTTTCCCCTTCATTTCATTTTCGGGGACGAAAAGTTTTGAGTGGGGGAGATTGTAACGACCCATAAATTTCGACGATTAAATTTTAGTTAAAAAGGGATTATGTAATAAAAAAAATTTGTAAAGAAAAATAAAGATATATATAAAAGAGATAGAATTTATGCTGGAACGAACGCTAAATGAAAATCCAATGATTGAGATAGTGTAAGATGTATACCGGTGTGTAAGTTGAATAAATAAAGGAGATTTAAATTTATAACTAATAATGAATTGTAGAAACGGGTATTTAACTTAATTGTTGAAAGTTAGGTGAAATATCAATAAAGAAATAGCGTAAATTGTCTCACTTGAATAAAATGTAAATTAAAGAAATAAAGACAAAATTTAAATTACCTATGTATTAATATATTAAAAAGGACTGTAATTGTATGTGGATTAAGGTGGTAATATAGATGGCAGTTGATGGATAACCAATTTAATGCAAATTCAAATGCAATTGAAACGGCTGTTTGAGTTTTGGAGTGAAAATGGGAATAGTGAATACAACATTATAACCTCTTAATTAAATATGATTGTTTAATTAATACTAAAAGTAATAAAAGTTAGTAATAGTATTAATGAAATAATAATAAGAAGAATTGAAATTGTATAATGGAAAATATGTTAATAAATGGATGAAAATATTGGATGAACTAATTTATGGAAGTAAAATCTAAAAGAATGTTGGATAGAACATAAGTGATTGAAATTTGGTAGTGTGTATTGGAAATAAAGTTCATCTAAATATTGAGAAATTTTAATGTTGTTATTATGAAAATGTTACTTTAGTAATTATTAAAATAGTAACGGGAAGTGTGAAGGTAAATTTGTAAAAACGTAAAACTTATTTTAAGGAATTAATTGAGTGTAGACTTATGAAATAGATTTAATGACAATAATTATTGTACGTATTTATTCTATTTGTTGGTTAAGTTTTATTTTTGATCAATTTCAATTAATGCACTAAATTATTGCAGTTAGTGTGGAATATTGGTAAGAGAATAAATAAGATGTAACCAAGGGAAAGGTCCATTTTATAATATAATAATTAGTGTGATCTTAGGAATGAATTAATTGAGGTTTAAGCTTTTATTTATGTGTAAAGTTAACAAAATTTCAATTAAATTGAAATCCAGTAATTTATGAAAATAAAGATGAGAATTGGGAAATATTACTGTAATGAATCATAAAAGAAATGTTAACTGTGTGGTTGAGTAATAATTGATTTATTTTGAGTTGTAATCCAATAAAATCAAATTTATTAGAATTTATTGCAATTAATTGGATTAATTGCAGTAACCTTTGGAAATTGGAACTTAGTAAAAATAATCTGGATTGGATTTCAAATAAATAGGTTAGGGTGAGTAACTGAATTACATACTATGAATAAGTAAACCAGGAAGATTAAATTTAATTAATATAAAATAGTTGATTTATTGCAAATAAAAGATTATGTAAATATTTAGTTAGGTGGAATTAAAGTTAATTACATAATAAGGTATGAATCCACTGCTAATTTTATTTATGGAAATGAAAAGAGTACCAAAAACAAGCTTTGTCAGTATATTTAAGTTTAATGTATAATAATAAGTTAATGGTAATAAAAGAAGTTTAAACATCTAAATATTCTGTTAATAGAGAGTTGAGTTTAAATCTAAGAATATTAAGAAGTAGATTTTTGAATATAACATTTGATCCTTCCACTTAAAATGTATAGATAGGATAATCACTGATTTTTGATTTAAGTAGTGCAAACGGAGATTTATCTATTTATTTGGAATTGGAATTTATAAGTGTATAAATAGGAAATAAATGAAATTTATTTTTAAATATTCATAAAAGAAGATTTAGATGAAGATGAGAATGGTAATGCTTTAAATAGTAGAGACGTACACAAATCAATGTAGGTAATTAGAAATAAAATGTTGTCGAAACGATAAAACGTTTCTTGTGAAAAATGGATGACATAACGAAAAAGGGTAATGTATTCACTTGAATATAAATTGAAACTTATTTAAGGTATTAATTACAATGGATAGAGATTTTGGGTAACATTGTAAATGATATGTAAGTAATGCAAATGTATGTCAATAGTAAGGGATTAGGATGAATTAAAAATTTGTAACATAGGAATTACCTGCCTATTTGTTAATAAAAATTTGAATGGTTAGTAAGTGATAATAGAATAAGTGTACATTAGTGGAATTGAGGTAACGTTGGTTTTAATGTTGAGAAAATAAATGGGTATAGTAAAGTTTAAGTGGAATTGTAAGTATGTATAGGGGAATGAATTATTGCAGGGAAATATTTGGTAACCATTGCAATAAATGTAAATTAGTGTGCATTAATATGAAATTTAGTAATAGGTGTGAATAACTTAAATTTCTTCATAGGATAAAGAATGATGGAAATAACGTTTATTTAATATATCGGGATTTAATTGATCATAAAAGGTTGATTGCAAATCAAATGAAAAATGCTTAAATGGGAATTAAGTTATTTATTCATTTGGATTTAAAGCATGATTGAAATTATTGAAAACTGAATAAAACGTTTTATGTTGATTGAAATTTAAGTTGGAAGTAATTAAGATAAATAAAATATGTATAATATGGAATTCAAATGTACATAGAAATGTGGATTTTAGCATGTAAACGTAAATCTATTGAGAATGGATAGAAATTTAATCTGTAATTATTACAGTAATTTAGAAATTTAGTTGAAATTGGAAATTTATCTATGTATTTGGAAATTTACGGAATTGTGAATATATATATGGAAATTTAAATGAAGCATCTAATTTTACATGTGTGAATACGCTTAAAATGCAATGTAAATGTTGAGAAAGAAATAATTTAATCCGTAACGTGTATAATTAATATCCTTTTGGGACCACTTCTGTTTGCACGTTAAAATTCGTGCACACCTATCCTTTTGCGATCTATCTATAAATATGTTGTGATAAACCCTAGCCTCCTTTCTATTGTCAATTGGCTGTACGTTCATTTTTCTTCATCTCTTTCTCTTCCTCAATGGTTACAAAACCTAATCTATCTACAATTCAAATTTTGTAATAAAATTCAAACTCTCCACAAAAATTCCAGAAAATTTTATGATAAAGTTCTCGAGACACGTAATCTGCTAGTACAATTCGTTTTCTGTTTTGGATATTCGTTTGACCAGAAAATTCGACGATGTGCTGTAGCTTTTAGCTGACGTGGCCATTGAAGTTAAGTGGGTTTTGTTTTATTTTATTTTATTTTATTTTTATTTTTGTTTTCAAATCGTTTAAAATGAATATCTTTTTCATACGTTCTCCGATTCACGCGAAATTTCTTTTGTTAGGATCATAATTTAGTTCCAGATCTGATGACGCTGGTTTGGACAGATTTGGGGACCGTCGGATTTTTTGAGTTTAAATCGGGTTTAAATTCGATTTAAATTCAAAAGGTGAGTGTTTTAACCCACTTACAACTTCTAAAAGTTTTTATGTTTGTTAAATTTATTTTAGATATGAGTAGAAATTTATTTATTACTGTTTGGCATGTTTTATTCATCATATCTGCTAAATCGCATTTATTTAATATAACTGTTCATTTAATTTTATTACTGCATATAGATTTACAGTTATAGTTATTTATTTGCATATAAACTGTTAGTTTAATAGTTGTTAAATTTATTTTTGAATATAACTGCCAGTTATTACCTGTCATATATTATCGAATATATATTGATATTGATTTAGTATTGGATGATGATTGTGATTTTGGATGATGAATGATGATGGATGAATGGATGTTTTATTTTATATCATTTAACTACAAGTTATCATGCATTTTTCGTTTCATTCGGGATTGTGGTTTGAAATGGTATACAACCGCAAAATTTTATTTTAAATTGCGGATTGAAATGATAAATATCCGTATCACTTGACCATAGGATAGAAAATTATATACAGGCACCGTGGTCTATATATAAATTATTTTAAAGTGATTTTTATGGTTTGGATGAGATACGGTCATTAAAATTTAGTTTTGATATTTTATAAATATTATTCTTCCATATATATATACATATGAAAGTTAAATTTTGAATTTGAGCTTTGTATAAATCCGTTAAATAAAAATGGAATAAAAAATTTAGGAATGGATTTGATAATTTATAATATATGTTAAGTTTGGAAGTTTTAAAAATATGATCTTTATAAACTGAATTTTTCCTAAATACATTTAAAAAGGAATATTCTAGTATAAAGTAAAATTGAGAAAATATTTAATTACTAGAATTGGAGTTTTATTTATGGATTTGATGTGAATATTCAAGACTAAATAATTGTACGTTTAATTTGCTGAAAGAATAAATTCCAACTTTAGTTTTGAAATATTAATACTCCAAATGGATATATATATAGAAATTGAAATGGTTTTTGGAACTTGAAAGTGATATTTAAATTTGGTTTAGACCTTAAAATAAAGAAATATATTTGTAAAGCCATGGAAATTATTTTTCTTTACAGAGTAATCTTAAAAGTTAAACCATCTATTTTATATGCCGTTGAATATCCAAACCATTCAAGTTAGAAGTTATGGGTTTAAAATATATGAAATTCGAAATATTATGCTTTGAAAGTATAATTCAAATGTTCGGTTTCCAGATATTATAGATTTTAAAGCAGTATGATTTTGGAAAGAATTATATTTGGATAAAATGATATCATATTGTTTTGGGTTTTAAAATGATATCGTACTCATAGTTTTTGAAATGGAAATTTTTATTCTGGTTTTTAAGTATAAACTATTTTAAATGACCGCGGTGTTATAATAACGATGGGTTGGCAAAGAGACCGGGATCGGATATCTGACATACTCTCTGTCGATACCGAAAACCACTTTGACTAACCGTGTACGCGGTGGAGATTCCAGAATGAAATAGGTTGGTGGTGGCGTTTCCTGTAAGGTAAATACGTGGACCCGACTCCCGTGAGTTGGCATAAGGTGGCTAAAACAGGAGCTATTCCCAGGCCAATGAGGTCATTCCTCTGATCGGACACTCCTCTTCGATATTATACTATGACTTTGGATTGATTCAGTGGCCACTTTTATTTTGATTTTGGGGAGTTTGTTCGAGGTGGGCGGTAACTGCGGCCACGCGTTTCCATCAGCCTGGGTCCGCAATTGGTATATCTACCCTGGCATTGCCTAGTTGTGCCGTGTCACCTACCATACCGAGCCTTGTACGAGTTTGGATTTCTCCCGTAGCCCGTGTGGTATCCTCTGGTGGCTTCCCGATCAGGAGGGACTATGATATTGGATGGACTACTGGGACTATTACGTGTTAAGGGGAATTGGGTCACTCCTTAATGCTATGTAAATCCCGAGCATCTTTTGAGTTACTGCACTCATATTTATTTCTGTTAATTTAACTCACATAAGATCTTTTAGTTCTGACTCGAGTGTTTTTGTCTTTTCAAATTCGCTCGGGTCAGTCCGAGCGTTTCAGGATTGCAAGATTTAGCTCTGGAGGACGAAGACGAAGATTTATAATATTATTATTTAGACTAGTGCACTACACACTGTTCCGCTGCATTGTTATTGGTATGTATAACTCTGATATGTATTATATAAATGGTTTTGTAAACAGATTTATAAACTGTATATTTGATTATTATATTTTATCCTTCCGCTGTGAGATTCTGTTTAGTTTTTTTTCTTCTCTGTTTTTTTCTTGTTTACCCCATAACAATCCGCCCTTCCGTATGGTTTGAATAGGCACGTGTGTCGGTTTAAATCGTGCGAAAAGGCGGGACGTTACAGTTGGTATCAGAGCTTTGGTTTAGCGATAAACCTTGGCTTTGTGGGGTTTGACTCTTTGATAATAGGGTAGTAATACCCTATGGGAGTCGCTGAGTGTATATATATGAGAGAGCATACTTGTTAGTTTTATAAAAGGTTTTTATATTGTGTTAATCTGTTCCGTTTTGTATTTATAAATTCCGGTTGATGCATGGGACGCTGTGACATCAATAGGGGTTTCTAAACACTTAATAGGACAGACCGACATAATATTTGTTTTATTATAGGCAAATGAAATAATTTTGCCTAATCTCTTTTCTATATATAAAATAAAATTTTCAAATTATATCTATATTTGGTTGATATAGATTGGTTGTTAGGAAATAATAATTGAAATAAAATTTAAGAAAATAGATAAATGAATTTAGAAATTTAGAACTCAAGTTCCGGGGTTTTGAAAATTCTTTCGAACAAATTTTGGAATATAATAATATTATTTATAAGTATTTTCTGATATAATATTTCAATATAATTCGGAAGAATTGTTTTAAAGGAAGATTTTGGTAAATAAGTTTGTACTTCCCTCTCTGTCGCTGGAAAATAAATTTCGGTGATGAGTGCACGCATCATCGACATCCATTTTCGAGTTCGAAGAGGAAAGGCCACTGTAGAAATTTACTGCAAATTTGTTTAAGAGAACTTTATCGTTTGATTATAATTAAAGTTATATAAGTAAAAAGAATATGTGTATATACTATTTTAAACAATTTGGAATTAAACCCGGTATTTGGTTCTTAAAATTCCAGTTAATTAATAGTACAATTTAGTATAGAAAATGTGAACCTTTAATTAAATAAAATTTAATACCATAGGAAGATAAGAAATGTAAATAAACAATTGTAAACATTAGTAAATGAATTAGTAAACTTCTTTATTTATAAGAATTAATGTTATAGGGTAGCAAATTTAGTGTAATTAAATTTTTACTATTATTAAATATAATGGTAACGTAAACCTTTAAATAAATAAATGAAATTAAAGGTAAGTTGAAATTGAAATTTATAAAACGAATATATTTATTTAACCATTAATTAATTAAAGAAATCGAGAAGAAACTTGTATAAATTTCACTTACATTCTTAAAACATATATAACTTACCATCTAATAAAAGTTGCAATGTTAGTAAGGAAATGTAAGAGAAAACTTACAAGTGAAGATTGAGGAAATGAATAATTCAATGAATTTGCTATAATTAAGGAGAATTTAATGTTATTAATTTAAGTTATAATTGAAATTCTATCGAGTAAATATAATAAAAAGGTAAGTATGACAGATAGATGATTTTAAACTCAAGTGATTAAAGTGTGAATAAATAAGATCATGAAATTTTAGTAAATAATTCATGAAGAAGAAATAAACATTGGAAAAAGATTGAAGTTATTTGTTAACAAATAAGTATAAAGGAATAATTATAAGTAATAAGTAAATTAATGAAACAAACATTAATGAGTAAATGAAATTTAAAGATTACGTGAATCATAAAAGGAAATCAAACAACTAAGCATGAAATCAATGTATAATAAGTGAATTTGGTCGTTGTTTTGAAATTATTATTGGTTGATTTATGGTTGGTTGGGTAAAGAAATGTGAAGTTGTTGAATGAATAAATAATCTATCTTTGTTCCATCTAAGACTGTTGAGTAAAGGATGCACTTGATAGTTATTTTCATTCCATACAAATTTCAAGTTCTGAACCCGAACAACTTCTTGTTTGTTGGAGAAATGGTTGCTTTGTCTTGTGTATGTATGCTTTTTGTAAGGTTGATGGTTGTTATTTGATTTGGTTGATTAATGGTGAAATCACTTAAATATTTCATTGTATCTAAATTTGTATATTTTAGCTAAATTAACTAATTTTGTAGATTTAAAATATTGATTTCGAAATTCTTCTTTTCCCCTTCTTTTCCTTTTCGGGGACGAAAAGTTTTGAGTGGGGGAGATTGTAACGACCCATAAATTTCGACGATTAAATTTTAGTTAAAAAGGGATTATGTAATAAAAAAAATTTGTAAAGAAAAATAAAGATATATATAAAAGAGATAGAATTTATGCTGGAACGAACGCTAAATGAAAATCCAATGATTGAGATAGTGTAAGATGTATACCGGTGTGTAAGTTGAATAAATAAAGGAGATTTAAATTTATAACTAATAATGAATTGTAGAAACGGGTATTTAACTTAGTTGTTGAAAGTTAGGTGAAATATCAATAAAGAAATAGCGTAAATTGTCTCACTTGAATAAAATGTAAATTAAAGAAATAAAGACAAAATTTAAATTGCCTATGTATTAATATATTAAAAAGGACTGTAATTGTATGTGGATTAAGGTGGTAATATAGATGGCAGTTGATGGATAACCAATTTAATGCAAATTCAAATGCAATTGAAACGGCTGTTTGAGTTTTGGAGTGAAAATGGGAATAGTGAATACAACATTATAACCTCTTAATTAAATATGATTGTTTAATTAATACTAAAAGTAATAAAAGTTAGTAATAGTATTAATGAAATAATAATAAGAAGAATTGAAATTGTATAATGGAAAATATGTTAATAAATGGATGAAAATATTGGATGAACTAATTTATGGAAGTAAAATCTAAAAGAATGTTGGATAGAACATAAGTGATTGAAATTTGGTAGTGTGTATTGGAAATAAAGTTCATCTAAATATTGAGAAATTTTAATGTTGTTATTATGAAAATGTTACTTTAGTAATTATTAAAATAGTAACGGGAAGTGTGAAGGTAAATTTGTAAAAACGTAAAACTTATTTTAAGGAATTAATTGAGTGTAGACTTATGAAATAGTTTTAATGACAATAATTATTGTACGTATTTATTCTATTTGTTGGTTAAGTTTTATTTTTGATGAATTTCAATTAATGCACTAAATTATTGCAGTTAGTGTGGAATATTGGTAAGAGAATAAATAAGATGTAACCAAGGGAAAGGTCCATTTTATAATATAATAATTAGTGTGATCTTAGGAATGAATTAATTGAGGTTTAAGCTTTTATTTATGTGTAGAGTTAACAAAATTTCAATTAAATTGAAATCCAGTAATTTATGAAAATAAAGATGAGAATTGGGAAATATTACTGTAATGAATCATAAAAGAAATGTTAACTGTGTGGTTGAGTAATAATTGATTTATTTTGAGTTGTAATCCAATAAAATCAAATTTATTAGAATTTATTGCAATTAATTGGATTAATTGCAGTAACCTTTGGAAATTGGAACTTAGTAAAAATAATCTGGATTGGATTTCAAATAAATAGGTTAGGGTGAGTAACTGAATTACATACTATGAATAAGTAAACCAGGAAGATTAAATTTAATTAATATAAAATAGTTGATTTATTGCAAATAAAAGATTATGTAAATATTTAGTTAGGTGGAATTAAAGTTAATTACATAATAAGGTATGAATCCACTGCTAATTTTATTTATGGAAATGAAAAGAGTACCAAAAACAAGCTTTTTCAGTATATTTAAGTTTAATGTATAATAATAAGTTAATGGTAATAAAAGAAGTTTAAACATCTAAATATTCTGTTAATAGAGAGTTGAGTTTAAATCTAAGAATATTAAGAAGTAGATTTTTGAATACAACATTTGATCCTTCCACTTAAAATGTATAGATAGGATAATCACTGATTTTTGATTTAAGTAGTGCAAACGGAGATTTATCTATTTATTTGGAATTGGAATTTATAAGTGTATAAATAGGAAATAAATGAAATTTATTTTTAAATATTCATAAATGAAGATTTAGATGAAGGTGAGAATGGTAATGCTTTAAATAGTAGAGACGTACACAAATCAATGTAGGTAATTAGAAATAAAATGTTGTCGAAACGATAAAACGTTTCTTGTGAAAAATGGATGACATAACGAAAAAGGGTAATGTATTCACTTGAATATAAATTGAAACTTATTTAAGGTATTAATTACAATGGATAGAGATTTTGGGTAACATTGTAAATGATATGTAAGTAATGCAAATGTATGTCAATAGTAAGGGATCAGGATGAATTAAAAATTTGTAACATAGGAATTACCTGCCTATTTGTTAATAAAAATTTGAATGGTTAGTAAGTGATAATAGAATAAGTGTACATTAGTGGAATTGAGGTAACGTTGGTTTTAATGTTGAGAAAATAAATGGGTATAGTAAAATTTAAGTGGAATTGTAAGTATGTATAGGGGAATGAATTATTGCAGGGAAATATTTGGTAACCATTGCAATAAATGTAAATTAGTGTACATTAATATGAAATTTAGTAATAGGTGTGAATAACTTAAATTTCTTCATAGGATAAAGAATGATGGAAATAACGTTTATTTAATATATCGGGATTTAATTGATCATAAAAGGTTGATTGCAAATCAAATGAAAAATGCTTAAATGGGAATTAAGTTATTTATTCATTTGGATTTAAAGCATGATTGAAATTATTGGAAACTGAATAAAACGTTTTATGTTGATTGAAATTTAAGTTGGAAGTAATTAAGATAAATAAAATATGTATAATATGGAATTCAAATGTACATAGAAATGTGGATTTTAGTATGTAAACGTAAATCTATTGAGAATGGATAGAAATTTAATCTGTAATTATTACAGTAATTTAGAAATTTAGTTGAAATTGGAAATTTATCTATGTATTTGGAAATTTATGGAATTGTGAATATATATATGGAAATTTAAATGAAGCATCTAATTTTACATGTGTGAATACGCTTAAAATGCAATGTAAATGTTGAGAAAGAAATAATTTAATCCGTAACGTGTATAATTAATATCCTTTTGGGACCACTTCTGTTTGCATGTTAAAATTCGTGCACACCTATCCTTTTGCGATCTATCTATAAATATGTTGTGATAAACCCTAGCCTCCTTTCTATTGTCAATTGGCTGTACGTTCATTTTTCTTCATCTCTTTCTCTTCCTCAATGGTTACAAAACCTAATCTATCTACAATTCAAATTTTCTAATAAAATTCAAACTCTCCACAAAAATTCCAGAAAATTTTATGATAAAGTTCTCGAGACACGTAATCTGCTGGTACAATTCGTTTTCTGTTTTGGATATTCGTTTGACCAGAAAATTCGACGATGTGCTGTAGCTTTTAGCTGACGTGGCCATTGAAGTTAAGTGGGTTTTGTTTTATTTTATTTTATTTTATTTTATTTTTGTTTTTGTTTTCAAATCGTTTAAAATGAATATCTTTTTCATACGTTCTCCGATTCACGCGAAATTTCTTTTGTTAGGATCATAATTTAGTTCCGGATCTGATGACGCTGGTTTGGACAGATTTCGGGACCGTCGGATTTTTTGAGTTTAAATCGGGTTTAAATTCGATTTAAATTCAAAAGGTGAGTGTTTTAACCCACTCACAACTTCTAAAAGTTTTTATGTTTGTTAAATTTATTTTAGATATGAGTAGAAATTTATTTATGACTGTTTGGCATGTTTTATTCATCATATCTGTTAAATCGCATTTATTTAATATAACTGTTCATTTAATTTTATTACTGCATACAGATTTACAGTTATAGTTATTTATTTGCATATAAACTGTTAGTTTAATAGTTGTTAAATTTATTTTTGAATATAACTGCCAGTTATTACCTGTCATATATTATCGAATATATATTGATATTGATTTAGTATTGGATGATGATTGTGATTTGGATGATGAATGATGATGGATGAATGGATGTTTTATTTTATATCATTTAACTGCAAGTTATCATGCATTTTTCGTTTCATTCGGGATTGTGGTTTGAAATGATATACAACCGCAAAATTTTATTTTAAATTGCGGATTGAAATGATAAATATCCGTATCACTTGACCATAGGATAGAAAATTATATACAGGCACCGTGGTCTATATATAAATTATTTTAAAGTGATTTTTATGGTTTGGATGAGATACGGTCATTAAAATTTAGTTTTGATATTTTATAAATATTATTCTTCCATATATATATACATATGAAAGTTAAATTTTGAATTTGAGCTTTGTATAAATCCGTTAAATAAAAATGGAATAAAAACTTTAGGAATGGATTTGATAATTTATAATATATGTTAAGTTTGGAAGTTTTAAAAATATGATCTTTATAAACTGAATTTTTCCTAAATACATTTAAAAAGGAATATTCTAGTATAAAGTAAAATTGAGAAAATATTTAATTACTAGAATTGGAGTTTTATTTATGGATTTGATGTGAATATTCAAGACTAAATAATAGTACGTTTAATTTGCTGAAAGAATAAATTCCAACTTTAGTTTTGAAATATTAATACTCCAAATGGATATATATATATATAGAAATTGAAATGGTTTTTGGAACTTGAAAGTGATATTTAAATTTGGTTTAGACCTTAAAATAAAGAAATATATTTGTAAAGCCATGGAAATTATTTTTCTTTACAGAGTAACCTTAAAAGTTAAACCATCTATTTTATATGCCGTTGAATATCCAAACCATTCAAGTTAGAAGTTATGGGTTTAAAATATATGAAATTCGAAATATTATGCTTTGAAAGTATAATTCAAATGTTCGGTTTCCAGATATTATAGATTTTAAAGCAGTATGATTTTGGAAAGAATTATATTTGGATAAAATGATATCATATTGTTTTGGGTTTTAAAATGATATCGTACTCATAGTTGTTGAAATGGAAATTTTTATTCTGGTTTTTAAGTATAAACTATTTTAAATGACCGCGGTGTTATAATAACGATGGGTTGGCAAAGAGACCGGGATCGGATATCTGACATACTCTCTGTCGATACCGAAAACCACTTTGACTAACCGTGTACGCGGTGGAGATTCCAGAATGAAGTAGGTTGGTGGTGGCGTTTCCTGTAAGGTAAATACGTGGACCCGACTCCCGTGAGTTGGCATAAGGTGGCTAAAACAGGAGCTATTCCCAGGCCAATGAGGTCATTCCTCTGATCGGACACTCCTCTTCGATATTATACTATGACTTTGGATTGATTCAGTGGCCACTTTTATTTTGATTTTGGGGAGTTTGTTCGAGGTGGGCGGTAACTGCGGCTACGCGTTTCCATCAGCCTGGGTCCGCAATTGGTATATCTACCCTGGCATTGCCTAGTTGTGCCGTGTCACCTACCATACCGAGCCTTGTACGAGTTTGGATTTCTCCCGTAGCCCGTGTGGTATCCTCTGGTGGCTTCCCGATCAGGAGGGACTATGATATTGGATGGACTACTGGGACTATTACGTGTTAAGGGGAATTGGGTCACTCCTTAATGCTATGTAAATCCCGAGCATCTTTTGAGTTACTGCACTCATATTTATTTCTGTTAATTTAACTCACATAAGATCTTTTAGTTCTGACTCGAGTGTTTTTGTCTTTTCAAATTCGCTCGGGTCAGTCCGAGCGTTTCAGGATTGCAAGATTTAGCTCTGGAGGACGAAGACGAAGATTTATAATATTATTATTTAGACTAGTGCACTACACACTGTTCCGCTGCATTGTTATTGGTATGTATAACTCTGATATGTATTATATAAATGGTTTTGTAAACAGATTTATAAACTGTATATTTGATTATTATATTTTATCCTTCCGCTGTGAGATTCTGTTTAGTTTTTTTTTCTTCTCTGTTTTTTTCTTATTTACCCCATAACAATCCGCCCTTCCGTATGGTTTGAATCGGCACGTGTGTCGGTTTAAATCGTACGAAAAGGCGGGACGTTACATTGATTCACTACTATTTATTACCAGTTTTCAGTCATCTCTCTCTCTCTCTCAATCGGAGATCAAAGTGCTGTCCAAAAGGCCATAGGATCCATTGTATCTAAAGTTCAAGAAATTGTCTTTGGAAAACTATCAAACTTTAGTTGTATTTTCTTAGGTGTGATTGTACCCCGTTCAAATTGTTAGGTGTGGCTCGCATTATATTAGAGTAGGTGCGCAGATTGGATTATGATTAGTCCTACATCGTAAGATATTCTAAAAGAGATCAGCATATATATGAGATTGGTAGCATGTAACAAAAAGGGATTCCTTTTGTTACAAATAAATGTTGCTACGAAATATATGTGCTTTAGGGGGATGTAGCCTGTAGGGATATCCAATCATGATGTTGGAACCAAAAGAGCTTCGTTCAGTGGTCTTGCCTCTTCTACACTAAATGAAGTACACGCACAGCGGAAGATGCGTGGGGGTGCCGAAAATTACAACATGATATCATAGCCAATGGTTTGATAGGACCAATATGATGCAGCGTTGACAAAAGTATGCTCCAATATATCGTATGAGCTCGGGATTCTCATTAAGGTGGAGTTATAAGTTAGAACGCGGCCAGCTCCAATCTGTGAAAGAGAACTCTTTGTGAAACAGTTTGGCCCAACTGCTGGAGGTGGTAGCGATCTAATCTGAACTGCTGGTGGTGTTAATGACCTTATCCAAGTGTTTGAGGACTCTGCATAACTTCAAGTTGAATTGAGAAAAATACTCGTCAAGATGGAGATCTGTTAGGTGTGGCTAGCATTATACTACAGTGGGTGCGTAGATTGGATTATGATTAGTCTCACATCGTAAGATATTCTAAAAGAAATCAACATATATATGGGATTGGTAGCATGTAACAACAAGGGATTCCTTTTGCTACAAATAAATGTTGCCATGAAAATATATGTGCTCCGGGGGATGTAGGAATATCCAATCATTACGTTGTCACCAAAAGAGCTTCGTTCAGTTGTTTTGCCTCTTCTACACTAAATGAAGTGCGTGCATAGCGGAAGATGCGAGGGGATGCCGAAAATTACAACATGGTATCAGAGCCGATAGTTCGATGAGACCAATATAATACAGCGTTGATCTAAGTATGACACAATATGTGGTATGAGCTCGAGATTTTCATTAAGGTGGAGTTATAAGTTAGAACGCAGCATGCTCTAACCGTGTGAAAGAGAACTCTTTATGAAACAGCTTGGCCCAACTGCTGGAGGTGGTAGTGACCTAATCTAAACTGCTGGAGGCTTTAGCGACCTTATCCAAGTGTTTGAGGAATTTATATAACTTCAAGTTGAATTGAGAAAAATGCTCGTCAAGGTGGAAATCTGTTAGGTATGGCTCGTATTATATTAGAGTGGATGCGTAGATTGAATTATGATTAGTTCCACATCGCAATATATTCTAAAAGAGATCGGCATATATATGAGATTGGTAGCATGTAACAACAAGGGATTTCTTTTGTTACAAATAAATGTTGTCATGAAATATATGTGCTTTAGGAGGATGTAGGGACATCCAATCATGATGCTGGCACCAAAAAAGCTTCATTCAGTGGTCTTGTCTCTTCTACACTAAATGAAATGCCCGCATAATAGAAGATGCGAGGAGGTGCCGAAAATTACGATACAAATCAATTAGGAGTGCTTGGTAGCCTAGAAATCCAAGTGGATGCGCTTGTAGCCCATCCAAATCAAGCGGGCATACCCGGATCCTAGAAAATCAAAAGGGTGTGTCTCATAGCCTTAAGATCCATAATCTCGCAAAACCACGAAGTGAGCGTGTCAACAATTAACGTATGTAATATAACTAATAAGTGGACATATAATAACATATCCATCATAAACATATGTTCATATGATAGTCATTCTATACAAAAAAATTACTTGCAACTAAGTAATAATTTTCTTCACCAAACTCTTTGAAACTGGACTAAAATATCACTCTTTTCCTTTTAAAATTTTATCAAAATACTTAATAAAAACTATATTTTCGTTTAAGAAAAACACAGCCCAATATAGAGTTAAAAGCCATCATGTGTTAATAAATTATGCTATCTTTTTTCTCAAAACTCTGTGCTATCGCACCTTAAAAATACGTGATATCGCATGCTACAAATACAAGTAATCGCATTTCAAAGATACCGTTCTCGCATGTCTAAATTACATGAAGCTATCGCATGTTAAAAGAAAAATTAAAAAACATCAACTAACTTAACCAGCATCGCATGTTAAAAGTTAACAAACATCAACCAACCGAACAAGGTACTGCATGTATAAATTCAAAGCTATTGCAAGTTGAAAGACATAAAGCTATCGCAAGTTGAAAAATGCATAGCTACTGGAGGTTAAAAAAATGATGTTACCGCATCACTAACTTCTAAAAGCTTCAAATGTTGAAAATATAATGCTACCAATCCTTAAATTTTAAAAGCTATCGAAGGTTGAAAATATGATATTATCACACGTTAAGTTTTAAAAGCTATTGAAGGTTGAAAATATGGTGCTATTGCACCTCAAAATTTTCAAAGCTATCGCAAGTTTAAAACTAAGGCTATCGCATGTTGAAAAACAAATAGTTATCGCATGTTGACGATTAAATAGTTGTCACATGTTAACAATAGCCATCGAAGGTGGAAATAGCTATCATATATAAAAAGTGGCATTTTCTTAAATATCTTCAAAACTGACTTATTTTATTTAAATGTAATAACATCATACCAAACCAAAATCCTTGTCAAATTTTTATTAGATAATCAATCTTTTTAGAAATTTTTCAGCAAAACCAGAAAGAAAATTTCTCGTCTTTACAAAATCTTGATTATATACTATATAATTAATTACCAACCTTAATATTAAATCATTTCTTTACTAAATAATTCAGTGTTTTGAAAATGCATGGGAGAAATCTCCAAAAATTCCTAAGAATATGAAATGCCTTTTTTTATCACATATGAAAATTTCAGATCAAAATAATAATTTTTCATATTTTAATAATATAATTCAAAATAAACATCTTTCTCATCTTAGAAAATTCATAATTAATTCATAAAATTTCAGAAAATTATGAAATTTAAAAAAATACAAAATAATATTCCAAAAATCATATCAAAAATTTAAAGTATTAAGAGATTAAAATCCACATTTTTAAATTATAATCCCTTTATGAAATTCCACAAAATAAACAAATGATAACCATAATACATATAAATGATTATCCAAATCAAATGCATGATTTCACAACATATAATTTCAGGTTTCATATAAATTTGAATTGAATAAGGTAAACGTACAAGGGATGAAATTCATTCATCTTAGTTTTAGTTGAAATAGATTTGGTTTCTGATTAACTTTTTTCCTGCTTTCCTTAGCTTTTTTTTTCATTTAATGGTGGAATTTGGCCTCCCTTTTGTATTTTTTCGCAAGTTAAGCAGGGTTTTATAGAGGACCCTTACCTCTTTCATTTAAACTAAAATAAAATAGCGTACAAAAATGCTTGGGCTTACATCAAAAACCAAGCCAGTTTTCTATAATACCATAGTGATTTATAATAACCAAAAGGGAGTCGTGCCAAGCAGCAACTTTCCTTCCAATGTTCTGCATGCACACCTAGGTAGTCTCATTTGCCAATCTCCTCTTCCCTTTGAACACCCGAGCATTTTGCTCCTTCCAAATTTCCTGCAAAACGGTTTTCTAAGCATGAAGCTGCACTTTGGTTTGCTCGTCCTTCCATCTCGTCGCTAGGAAGATGTTGTACCACTCATCGGAACTGATAGATCCTGGGCGATGGTAGCCACCAATTTCCAGAATGCATGCCCAAATACCACAAGCATAATGACATTGAAAAAATAGATGTAGGTTGATTCGCTGTGATGTTGACAGAGACTGCACAATTAGCTGTTTAGCATTCCCATGTAACACAACTTTTCCTTAGTTAGCATTGCATTGTGTTGGAATTCCTAAAACAAACAAAGTGAATGATAACAAACAAAAGTCCCACATCGCCTAATATACTAAGAAAGTCAAGTATATTAATAGCTTTCTCAAGTAGAGGTTGGGGGCCTAGGGCTCCCAAATGTATGCTTCGTTGTGAGGAGGGAGATCATGCATCACCACCACACAAGCGCCGCCGCCGCCGTCCGACCGAACCGGTACGGGTTTAAAATGACCATTCTTTTTACTAGGCCACTGTTTAACGGTTTTGGGCTTCGTCTGAAACTGGGCTGAGCCTGGAATTTGAAGAGAAGCGGGCGGGTGAAGACGGATGCGGGGTTTTTGCCTGAGGAGATGCGACTGTTCATAAGCGGACGCGAACAGTAGCTGGTACGACCCGTTAGAAGCAAACAGGTGCGGCCAAACGCGAGCGGGTGCGACCCGACTGAAGCGGTACAGGCGAAACAGTATCAGGCGGTACGAGCGGGTGCGAAACAGTAGCAAGCGGGCGCGACCCGTTAACGAACAGCAGCGACCAAAAGGCAACGGGTGCGACCCGTCAAGCGGACGCGACTGTTTGAAGGGATGCGGACGAAATTATAAATAGGAGAGAATATTGATCACATTCTCATCCGATTCCAATCTAATTTCTTCTGCTTCTTTGCTCTACTGCTCAATATTCCATATATATCACAGAGTTGACATACTCATTACAATCTCGTGCAGATTACGTCTGTTTTATCTTGGGAGAGTTTTGAAATAAAATTCTTAAGGAAATTGTTACGACAAGCCTCAAACGGAATTTCCTTTATATACTGGTTAGATTCACTGTAATCTTTCCTGTTTATAAGTTGTACTATTTCTTATAATAGTATAACGTTGTTGTTGTAATTTATTTACAACGTAACTTATTGTTACACTTATCTAATACAGAATTCCAGCGTAGTGGGATTCTAATTAATAAACTTGTGCGACGAGTTTATTGTAGCGTGCTATCTGTTTTAGTACACTAGCCAACTAACACATTGTTTAGGACTCGCCAAAGGAAAACATTCTGATTATTGGATCCAGAATCATCCCACACTCTGCTCTGCCAAGGGTCAGGAGATAGTTGGGGATCATGCATTAAAAGGTTTTACACCAAACTGGTAGAATGTTGGCAGGAGGGGATCCTCATAGTATCGTGTTAGGTTCCTCTATAATAAGCTTGACCAAATGAATCTGCTACCATTGCGTTCTGATTCTATAGTTACTGGAGCGCGAGAAGGATAAGCAACCATTAGAAAAATACTCAGTGACTCTAGCTTGCAGCGGGATACTATTTTGAATTCTTTCATTGTAAGTTAGAAAGTTATTTAGGGCAGTCCCTTTCGAAATCCAAGAGGAGTTCCAAAAAGAGGCTATAGAGTTTCTAGAGATAGCCGAATGCATGTACTTCTTTAAATCGTCTCTTGAGTCAATAACGTCTTTCCAAATCCAGCTGGAGCTTTGCTTCTTCTCACACAGCAAAAATCCTTGTCACCCATATAATAAATCTCCTACATCAACTCGACCAGGTGGACCTTCTGTCATTGATTAAGTTGTTTAGATTGGTGAAAAAAAGCTACCACGTTCCATTTAATGAAGTTAATAACTCCAAGACCTACCGACTTGCTAGGCTGTTACACTCTAGTAAAGGCGATTGAGATAGGCTTCATTGAGTTGGGGTTGCCCGACCATAGAAAATGACAGCATGCTCTATTAATCATATGTTACATCGAGAAAATGATAGACTTGATTAATGTAAACCTGCCAGCGATGGATAAGAATTTGTTATGCCAGAACGAAAGCCTGCAAGTGATTTTTTCAAACAATGGCAAACAATGATGGGTTTGGATTTCTACAGTGAGAGGAACAGCTAGATAACTTACGCCTGGCCACCGGAGAGGGATATTATAAGAACCCGCAAGCTCTTCTCCAGCTCCCAGGCTGAAGCCAATGATAATGATAGAGGATTTGCTTTGGTTCATGCTTAGAAAATCATTGAGATAGCTGAAAATACCATCTAAAGACTTGGAGTTAGGCTTGGAGAATATCATGAGGTCCTCAGCAAAACATAAGAATGTGATAGTGGGATCTCGGCATTTTGGATGGTAATCAATGAGCTTCTTGGATAATTTGTCACTTATAAGAATGATGAGTATTTACATAATAAGAAGAAAGAGGTAAGGACTCAAGGGATCACCTCAATGAATGCCATGAGTGTCTTGGAAATACCCCTTAATTTGACCATTCACCTGGATAGAATAGCTAGCCACGGAAATACAAACTTCAATCCATTTATGTATGCAGGAGGAAACCCCATTTTATCTAGAGCATAGAAAATAGATTGCCCATTAACAAAGTCCAAAGCTTTCTTTAAATCGATTTTTTGGCAACACTTAGGGATTAAAACGCTACTTTCATAACCTCTTAACAACTCATGAGACATTAAAATGTTGTCTACGATGCTACGCTCACTTATGAAGGCACTTTGGTTGAAAGAAATAAGGTCAAGAATCATCTACTTAAGTCTACGGGCAAGAATCTTTGAAATGCACTTATAGATAGTGTTACAGCAGCTAATGGGACTGAATTGGTTGACAGTGGAACGATATTTGACTTTGGGAATCAAACAAATAGTGGTAGCATTTATTCCATTCAGCATTCTGCTGCTGGTGAAAAAATTGTGAATCGCTTTCAAAAAGTCCTTCTTAACTATGTCCCAACATATAATGTAAAGCAAGAGTTGAAACCATCTGCTCCTCCTGAACTGGATTTGGGAATAGAGGTTAAAGCTGACTTTATTTCCTCATCTGAAATGCTAGACTGCAGCAGGCTGTACTACTCAGAATTAACAGATGGTAATGGAAGACAATCAACAAAAGAAATGATGATGTCCTGGTTGTCGCTGCCTCCCGGCAATTTAGCAAAATTGTCCACAAAAACATCAGTGCCAACTTCATGGCCCTCATGGGACTGGTTGTTATAATCTAGGATGGAGTTAGCTTTAGTTTTGAATTTCAGGTAATTATTGTAGAAAGCAGTATTTTTGTCGCCTTATCCATCTCATTTTTCCCTGAATTTTTGCTTGAGCATATTTGCCCTGGTGTGATGTGCAATGATAAGCTTGTCTATTAACAAACGTTCCCGCATAGAAAGGTTGTTAGATGGATTTCCTGCAGCTCGATTTGAATTAGATTTAATTGATTTTGAATTCTAGAGGAGAGGTTGAAGCCATTGCCAAAGTTATCCTTACTCCAGGCATTAAGAAGGGATTTGGTATGTTTGAGCTTGGACTGTTGGAATAATTCAGCATTATGGGGCCACATATTTTAATATTTGAATGTATGGACTATCTTGGGATTAAATTTAATTATGTGATCTATTTGGAATAAATACAACAAGACTTAAGGGGTATAATCGTCATGTAAATTTATAATGTGTGGATACCAGAGTGACAATTTTAGTTTGTTGAAGGGCCGAACTGAAAAATGTCACACACTATATATATATGGGGTTATGGTGCTCAAATTACACAAGTCTTATCATATTCTCTCCACCCTCTTCTAAAGAGAATTTTTCAGATCTAAGTTGGTGTCAATTTGGAAGATTTAAAACCTAGTTGATCTTCTTTTTGCAAACATCAATGGATTCAGGTATGACTTCTGCTGAACTATTTAATTTCATATATTTGTTTCTCGATGGAATCAATATGAGTTGTATGTATTCAGATCTAGAATTTATTTATTTATTATAACAAGTGGTATCAGAGCCACCCATCATTGATTTTATTGAGAAATTCTTTGGTTTTAAGAACATATGAAATTAGGGTTCTTGGATTTACAATTTTCGGTTGATTCACCTGATCCACTTATTTCATTCTGATTTGTGAATGCTTCAATTATGGTGATTCAAAACATGTTAATGAACAGTATTATACATGGATCCACAGATTTAATGAAATATTGGATTCTGTTGATTTGACCAAAAGTTTCCTGAAATGATAGCAATTTGGATTTAACTGAACCGTATCATTGGATTTATGATCTAAGAATTCATCTACATCTTTTATAATAATTGTACCATGACATGTTTGTGGTTTTGTTTTCTCCTTCAAAAGCATAAATTATTATTTTATTTGGTTGGTTTTTTTTTCTTAGCATAAAATAGCAACAGGCATTGTTGAAATATTGGCCAAGCTTTTACTATTCATTACTTTTGTACACTATGAATCAGCACATTAATTGATGCTGTCAGATTTGACATATATATATTATTATTATTATTTTGTAATTTATTTTTACTACTTAATATGTTTCACCTTCTATTTTGAATAGTAGCAGTTAAATAAAGTACGCAATAATCTGATACTAATTATTATTGCAAGTATTATTCATTTATGTATTATTACAGTTTCCTTGATGTCAAATTTGACGTTGATATTTATGGCAAATTTATAAATGAAGGAGTTAAAATAAATTCATATACTATTTGGCATCTTTTGCAAATTGATTGTGAATATCTAACATTACAAGTGAACTAATTGAAATAATATGTCACCAAAGTGACCTATCTTATTTTAGTTGCTCATGAAAAAATGTTAGATATTTGTGTGTATTTATTTATGCGAATATCTGGCTAAATTAGATACACATGTGTTATGATAAATATGTAACAATTATAAAGTTTTACAAGAAAATAATTAATCGGCCCAAAGGAAGATTATTATTTGACTTGAATTTATTGTTAATATTTGATGATTCAACAAGAATACCACTTACAGTTAATATTACTGTCCAAAGACTTGATATTAATATTGTGCTAGGTATCTTGAGCAAAGACTTACCAATTATTTTAAATTTACTACAGTTTTTTTATAATGTAAGCATATTTTATTAATTTAAAATTATGGCTAATTTGACTACGGTATCTGCCAATCTGAACAACATTCCTATTCTGACTGGAACAAACTTTAAGGATTGGAAAGAGAACATATTGCTTGTTCTTGGCTGCATGGATCTTGACCTTGCACTTAGGATAGATGAACTCGCCCCTCTTACGGATGAAAGTTCTTCTGATATTATAAAGAACTTTGAGAGGTGGGATCGTTCAAACCGCATGAGTCTAATGATCATAAAGCGTGGCATTCCGGAGGCATTTAGGGGTGTGGTATCTGAAAAGGTAACCAATGCTAAAGATTTCCTTGCTGAGATTGAAAAACGTTTTGCTAAAAACGATAAGGCGGAAACAAGCACGCTTTTGCAACGCTTGATTTCCATGAAGTATCAAAGCAAAGGAAACATAAGGGAGTACATTATGGAAATGTCTAACACTGCTTCAAAACTTAAGGCACTTAAGCTTTAGCTTTCATATGATTTGCTCGTGCATTTGGTATTAGTCTCTCTTCCTTCACAATACGACCAGTTCAAGATCAGTTATAACTGTCAAAAGGAGAAATGGACTCTTAATGAGCTCATTTCGTATTGTGTACAAGAAGAAGAGAGATTGAAGCATGATAAGGCTGAAAGTGCTCATTTAGCATACACCTATAAGGGAAAAGACAAAAAGAGAAAGAAGGATAAAGAAACTGCTAAGGATCCGACTGAAAAGAAACAACAAAAGGAGATTGATAGTTGTTACTTTTGCAAAAAGGCTGGACATTTGAAGAAAGATTGTGCCAAATACCACGCATGACGTGTTATGAAAGGTACATCTTTTGTTTTGGTCTGTTCTGAAGTAAATTTAGCTACAGTACCTGGAAACACTTGGTGGTTAGATTCTGGTGCTTCTACTCACATAAGTGTTTCTTGCAGGGTTGCCTGAGCTACCGAAATCCAACTGATGCTGAAAGATACATCTATGTGGGTGATGGAAAATTGGTAGAAGTGGAGGCTATTGGGCATTTTAAGTTGTTATTAAGAACTCAGTTTTATTTGGATTTATTTGATATTTTGTTATACCGTCATTTAGACGGAATTTGGTTTCTGTTTCTAAGTTGGACAAATTTGGTTATTCTTGTTCATTTGGGAATGGTACTTTTAGTTCATCAATGAATTCAACTCTTATTGGAACTGGTTCTCTTAATGTTTATGATAACTTATATATGCTTGATGTTAATACCTCTTATAATGAAGCCTTGCATGTAAAGTCACGTGGTACTAAAAGAAAAGCTAATAAGGAAACTTCAGCCACATTGTGGCACAAGCGCTTAGGTCATATATCTAAAAATAGAATTCAAAGGCTCGTGTCAGATGGCATTTTGGAATCCGTTGATTTTTCCGACCTTGATGTCTGTGTAGAGTGTATCAAGGGAAAACAGACCAAACATAAGAAAATAGGTGTCAATAGAGCAACTGACGTCTTAGAATTAATACATACAGACATTTGTGGGCCATTATCTGAGGCATCATGGAATGGTCAACAATATTTTATAACATTCATAGAGGACTACTCAAGATATGGCTCTGTGTAGTTAATGCCACGCTATTACCCCACTACAACCCCGCTATATCTCATAGCGGATTTCTACCGCTATGATTTTTCCATATAGCCCCCGAATATAGCCTTTCCGCTTTAATCCCCGCTATTTCCGCTATATCCCGTTATTTCCGCTATATTCCGCTATTCCCGCTATATCTTTTTTAATAAAATGAATTGAAAAATTGCGTTTATACATTATAAAATTATCAAACTAATTTATTTGATTTAATTTTTAATATATTTTAAGAAATGAAAATACTCTAATATTCTACCAAATTCAATTATGTTATATAACAGTTTTTCGTTTATTTAAAGTATATTCGCACATGTTTTTATTTAAAATTATTTATGTATTATTTATAATTCAATTGAATGATAATTTTTCATTTAATTACCATTTATATATTTGTAAAAACATTAAGTACGAGTTTGATATGTTATTTTAGGGTCATCCGATATATCCCGCTATACCTTCGCTGTATCCCCGCTATGACTTTTTGCACCTCCACCGCTTCGAATCTACCGAGCGCATTAACTGCACAGATATGGCTACCTATATCTTATTCATGATAAATCAGAATCCTTAGACATGTTCAAGAAATTTAAGGTAGAAGTTGAGAACCAACTTAACAAAAGGATTAAAACTGTCAGATCTGACCGTGGCGGTGAATATTATGGTAAATCTGACGGATCAGGTGAACAATGTCTAGGACCATCTGCCAAATTCCTAGAGGAATGTGGAATAGTCCCACAATACACTATGCCTGGTTTACCTAGCATGAATGGTGTTGCTGAAAGACGAAACCGAACTCTTAAAGACATGGTAAGGAGTATGATCAGTCATTCTACCTTATCAAAATCACTTTGGGGAGAGGCATTAAAGACAGCAGTTTATATCCTTAATAGAATACCCACTAAAGCAGCTACTAAAACACCTTATGAGCTCTGGACAGGCAAAAAGTCTACTCTAAAGCATTTTCACATTTGGGGATGTCCAGCTGAGGCAAGGCCATATAGGCCAAATGAAAGAAAATTGGACTCCAAAACAGTGAGTAGCTACTTTATTGGTTATTCTGAGCGATCTAGGGGCTATAAATTTTATGATCCCATACTGAGGAAAATATTTGAGACGAGAAATGCAACATTTTTTGAGGATGTTGAGTTGAGGGGGAGAAATGAAGGAACATTGTTTTTGAGGAGGAATCATCGTCTATGATTCCTACTACAGTTACTTCTTCGGACAATGTGCAGATTATTGTTCCTGTCATTGATCAAGAAGTGAACCCAAAACCCCAACAAAACAATGTTGAATAAAATCCTCTTCAAGTTGAAGTTAATGTTCCACAAGAACAAATTCAACAACCTCAAAATGAATTGCCATTAAGAAGATCCACTAGGGAAAGAAGAAATGTTATTCCAGATGATTATGTTGTATTTCTTCAAGAGTTGGAGGATAATAATGGATTGATGGAAGATGATCCTATCAACTTTCACCAAGCCATGCAAGATATTAATTCTCAAAAGTGGATTGAAGCTATGAATGAAGAGTATAAATCAATGCAAGACAATAAAGTTTGGGATCTTGTCCCTTTACCTGAAGGTAAGAAGCTCATTGGTTGTAAATGGATATTTAAAACCAAGAGGGATGCAAAAGTTAAAGTGGAAAGATATAAGGCTCGTCTTGTAGCAAAAGGTTTTACTCAAAAGGAAGGCATTGATTTCAAAGAGACTTTCTCTCCGGTTTCATCGAAAGACTCTTTTAGAATAATTTTGTCACTTGTTGCACATTTTGACCTTGAGTTGCATCAAATGGATGTTAAGACTGCATTTTTCAATGGAGACATTGAGGAAACAATTTGTATGGTGCAACTGGAAAACTTTGTGGTCGACAATCCAAAGAATATGGTTTGCAAACTAAAGAAATCCATTTATGGACTCAAACAAGCTTCTTGTCAATGGTACCACAAATTTCATAATGTAATTACCTCTTTTGGTTCTGAGGCAAACATCATTGATAACTTGTGTATCACAAGTTTAATGGGAGTAAATTTATATTTCTAGTTTTATATGTTGATGATATATTGCTTGCCAGCAATGATTTAAATATGTTGCACGAAACTAAGAGATTTCTTTCAAATAATTTTGAAATGAAAGATCTTGGTGATGCCTCTTTTGTATTAGGGATCCAAATACATCGTGATCGTTCACGAGGCATTCTTGGATTGTCACAAAAGAACTATATAGAAAAGGTTCTTAAGAGATTTGGCATGCAAGATTGTAAACCAGGTGATACCCCTGTCGCTAAAGGAGATAAGTTTTGTCTCAAACATTGCCCTAATAACATCCTTGAAGTTAATGAATTACAGAAGATCCCTTATGCATCTGCTATAGGGAGTCTAATGTATGCTCAAGTATGTACGCGTCCGGATATTGCATACATTGTAGGAGTGTTAGGCAGGTATCTTAGTAACCCTGGAATGGATCATTGGAAAGCAGCAAAAAGGGTTATGAGGTATCTTCAAAGAACAAAGGACTATATGCTTACATATAGAAGATCAGATCAGTTGGAGATCATTGGGTATTCTGATTCTGACTTTGATGGATGTCCGGATAGCAGAAAATCCACTTCAGGATGCATATTTATGTTGAGTGTAGGGGCTATATCATGGAAGAGCATTAAGCAAATGCTTATAGCTTCTTCCACTATGGGAGCAGAGTTTGTGGCTTGCTATGAGGCATCTAATCATGGAAAATGGCTGCGAAATTTTATCACTGGGCTGCGCATTATAGATAATATTGAAAGACCACTAAAGTTGTTTTGTGACAATAGATCAGCAGTATTATATTCTAATAACAATAGAAGCTCAAGTAAGTCAAATTACATTGACATCAAGTTTCTAGTTGTGAAGGAAAGAGTGCAAAATGGGTTAATATCCATAGAGCATATTGGGACAAATTCCATGTTAGTGGATCCACTTACAAAAGCATTACCATCCAAGGTCTTTCATAAGCATGTTGCTAAAATGGGTGTATCTTTTATGTAAGAATATATTTTGGTTTAGGGGGAGTTTGTACTAAGTCATTTCTTTTGTGACATTGCTCTATATTTTGATTATGGATATGCTTCAGTTTTTCTGATCAGAAATAAAGTTTCTTTTTTTGCACTAAAATTATTTATATATGTTTAGATTTTGATCTCATTAAAGTAAAGTAGGACCAGTTGGAAATAGACATGTAAAGATCACATTTCATGTAATTCCATGCTACACACACATGATTGATTTATGTCATTTGATAATATTGATATACGTGACCATTGACGGTTTAGTTACACTAACGATAATGAAAACCACTTTGATCCTATGTTAACACAATCATTGGACGAGATTGTTTTGGATATACCATATTGTCAAGATAGCTATTTGAGAGCTCATAAAGTTAAATATATTCTATAAGGTTACATATGTAGCCCGGGGGGAGATTGTTGGAATAATTCAGCATTATGGGGCCACATATTTTAATATTTGAATGTATGGGCTATCTTGGGATTAAGTTTAATTATGTGATCTATTTGGAATAAATACAACAAGACTTAAGGGGTATATTCGTCATGTAAATTTATAATGTGTGGATACCAGAGTGACAATTTTAGTTTGTTGAAGGGCCGAACTGAAAAATGTCACACACTATATATATGGGGTTATGGTCCCCAAATTACACAAGTCTTATCATATTCTCTCCACCCTCTTCTAAAGAGAATTTTTCAGATCTAAGCTTGTGTCAATTTGGAAGATCTAAAACCTAGTTGATCTTCTTTTTGCAAACATCATGGATTCAGGTACGACTTCAGCTGAACTATTTAATTTCATATATTTGTTTCTCGATGGAATCAATATGGGTTGTATGTATTCAGATCTAGAATTTATTTATTTATTACAACATGGACTTAATAATGAACATGGGTTTCCATAAAGTTTATAGGACCAAGCTTTGGAAACAATTCCGAAAAAGCCAGGCCGATTACACCAGATATTGAAAAATATGAATTGAGAAGGAGGTTTCATATCGGGGCACCAAAGTTAAGGATAAGGGGAGTGTGGTCCGAAAGATTAGAAGGTAAAGATTCATATATCATGTTAGGAAATGCATTGAAAGCTCGTTGGTTGATAAAGATTCTATCAAGCTTGGAAAATATTCTCACGCCCGATCTAGGTTTATAATTCCAAGTGTAAAATAGATCTTTTAATTTACACTAAAAAATACTGGCATTATGAATAGCCTCTTAAAGAGGCAACACATCTCTTTAAGATAGAAGACTACCCCCCTTCCCCATAAATGGATTAAAGCATGCAGTTCCAATCTCCACGGATCATTCATCGGGTTTCGGGAAGGAAGGGAATCTAGGAAGGACTGTTCCAACACTCGATTTAAGGGCATAGACAATAGAAAGACAAAAGCTAGGTTGGATGGCTTATGAATAACTTGGATATGGCAAAGTTGATCAGTTACAGTACTGGAAGAACATGGAAGTTATGAGGGTTCCATATAATTATAAATCTTCCAAAAGGAGGAGCACTGAGGTTATTAACCGAGTTCCATTCATGATTGATATAGTTAAATGCTTGTTGGAAAGAGTGTTGATTAAGCTTATTTTCTAGTATAGCAATCATATGAAGAATTCCACTTGAATCAATCTCTTTACTTTGTTTTTCTTGGAAATATCGTTGCATCCCCTCACGTTCCAAATGACAATATTGTCAATCATGGAGAATTGATGGATTAGAATAGGTAGAATGGTATCTTAAGTGAAGAGGGATGATGATTGTTTTAGGGAGCAGTGGTACCATCAAAAGCAAGGTCAGTAGTTAGAGTTATGGAGTCTCTCTAGAAGATCTGACCTTGGTCATAGTCCCTTGATCGACTTCTAATGATAATGGAAGAGGGTTTCAATTGAGGCTTTTTGGATGGGAATGGGCTTTCCTTGAAGAGGAGGTCTAAGAATATCAATGGAGATGAGGTTCAAGGTAGAGGGTTCTTTTGGGTTTGGGTGGCCACTAGACAAGCTAGTGGATGCCTGGATCAAAGAAGAGGAGAGGTAAGAGCAGCTATGGACTTAGTAACAGATAAGATGGGGGGTAGTATGCACAATTGGAGATGTGCATAGGGATTGGTGGAGGGAGGAGGGGATAGAAAGGTTTGTGGAATTAGTACTTAAGGTTAAGGAACTATGATAGGAAAGATTAGTCTGGTTGTCGTGGGAAGAAAGGTTTTCTTTGGAGAAGAACATGATAGTTAGGAAAATGGAATCTGGGATATATGGAGTGTCGGTATGCATGTCTCTGCTCGTGCAGAATTGTCTAGTGAGGCTGCAATATCAGTAATCAAGATCAGTCTACTTTGAATGGCACGAGAAGGGACCAGTAGAGCTGTAACACCCATAATTTTGATAACATTATTCAGAAGATTTAATTAGATAAATTAAATAGAATAATGATGATAAGAGGAATGAGATTTGGATAAAACTATAAGAAGGCCATGCTTAAGTAATTAATTAAATGGGTTAAGTTGGCTTTTATGTATTTAAATTAAATATGGGCATATTAGTAAATAGCGGCACTATTATTACTCATGGCTACACACTTTCGATTGCCCATTCACGTACGTTTTTTTTTCTTATAATCAAAATGAAAATCTAAAACCCTAAGAAGAGCCGGCTATTAACAAGGAAGAAGAGGAAGAGAAATTCAATCAAGTTAAGGAATTAAAGCTTGGGGATTAATTTCAAACCAAATCTCAAAGATCTTATCATATTTAAGGTGAATAATAATTCATTCCTATTGAATATGCAAGTATATGATTTTTGTTTGATGATAATAAACACACACACACACACACACACACACACACACATATATATATATATATATATTCATTTAAATGTATTTTTTAATGTACTATTTTATTTTTCACATAATTAAATAAATATTTGTTGAATAAAATAAATAACACGGAATTTAAATTCAAACAGATATTTTATTCAAAGAAATATTATTACAATTTTACAAATTTAGGCTCTCACTATATACATATATATGTATGTATGTATGTATGTATGTATGTATGTATGTATGTATGTATGTATGTATGTATGTATGTATGTATGTATATTTCAACTACATTGCAATTTCAATTACATCACATTTTTCATACATTTTCTCCTCACTACATTTTACTCATACACTCGCATTTGATCTTCAACTGTATTCCAGATTGAATCGAGCATTTGAGTTATCTACAAAATATACACTGACGCGGTAAAATTGAAAAAGAAATATTTGTGCACTGTAAAATAAAATGTGTTTTGAAAATAGTATTTGCCTCGGTTATTTGGGTTGTTCGTCATCATTTAATTTTGAATTCATCATACACGAACAACTTGTGACATGCACAATGTATCACCGTACAGGCCATAAGGTCGTGTACACCAATATCCACTTGATAAAGTTACAGGGACAGGTGAGCACAAGGGTCAAACCCAATCAAAAGCTAGGTTCAACTCAAGTGCAATACAAATAAAGTCACGACACGAGCTCAAGGTCAAACCTGAGCAATAAGATGGATTCAACATAGACTTAAAGTGACAAGAATAACACAGTCACGACCAAAACAATCACCAGTGAAACAAAGACCAAACTCCAAGCAGACCACAAATGAAAAGGCAATGTCGAAGACAATGAAAACCTCAACATACATATATACATGTGTGAAACAGTGAATGGTGATCCACAAAGTATACAGGAACCAGACCACATGAAGTATGAATGCCACAACTCCAGAGAAACAGTGTCAACATCAAGTGCAGATCACAAATGAATGCACACCTCAAATGACACAAGATTCAAGACTGTGACGTATAACATATACATAAATAAACATACATATGTGTAGGATACATGTATGATATGATCAAAGGCAACAACATCAGGCATAGTCACACCGCACCTGACCAGGAAACTATACAGCATGAACTTATATACATATGAGATAGCAGTTCAAAAAAGACTCAAGTATACAATTAAAATGCAAATTAACTCAAAGGAACAAGCCAATGTGACAGCAATGCAGACCTGACTACGAGTGCAAAGCAACAATAAAGCAACAACAAGAATAACATATCATACAAACATATGCTAGTACATAAGTGAATGTACAACTTCAAGTTCACATATATAGCAATAATTCAAACACAGTTCAAATGAACAACAACTCATTACACAAAGGAGGCAATGTTGAAGACATTGATATAAAGTGACCGATGCAAAGTGGTGAATGCAAAAACATGCACCAGTGAAACAGGCAGCCCAAAGTTTCGACTGCAACAAAAATGAAGTACATTGTATACATAGATAAATGTGTGTACATATATATGATGTATGTAGTGATAACAAGTTTACAACTCAAATGCAAGTGCCAAATCAAATACAGTTCAAACTTCAAAATAAATAGCCACAGTGCAGCTCAAAGACAGGTTCAAAACGAACCAACAACAAATGCAATGCACCACTGAGACACGATTACAAGATACAATGCACCAGATGAAGCTGTAAATAAAACAACGACTTAAATAAACAATAGACAGAGCTCGAGGCTATAATCCAGTACGTATATGAATTACATGACTCCAGAACAAGCTACATGAAATGTGCCGACCAGTTCAAAATGAAACAGCAAGAGTTATTCAAAGTAAAGCTCAACTTCCAATAGAAATTAGACCAACAACAACCTATACCAGACTACAAGATGAACCAGACAAGGCACAGACCACATTTGAGACTACATGATCAACTAAATGCAAGAACATATCTGCACAGACTAGTTATAAAATCAAAGCAATAGCAAGTTCAACCAAGTCAAGTTAAATGTCGAAGTCATGGAATAGCAAGGTACATGTCGAATAAGTCAACAGAATCAAAATCAAGTCAGAGCCGTGATAACCAAATTCACCAGCAAAATCAAAGCCGTGATGACCAAGGCAAAAAGAACGAACCAAGTCAGAAATCAAAACCATGTTAAAAAAGCAATCCTAAAATATACGTATAGAAAAGGTCAGGATCAATCTCAAACATTCAAGCAAAATCAATGGCCGAGCTTAACTAAATGACAAATTCAAATGAACGAAATTATAGGAATTCAATTCCTATTTAAACAATAACATCATCGGCCTATGAAATCATTCGAGTTCAAACAACAAAGAATAATCATTCAACTCGAATCAAAGTCGAGCGTAATTGAAATCAAAAGAAACATCACGTACCAATTTATACCAAGAATACACGCTCGACAAATTGGAGCTGCCGTAAGCAACAATCAGCAAGCCAAATCAAAGAGCATCTAACTCTATAGTCAAACGATATCAAGCGGTGCCTCAATTTAGCAAAACCCTAAATCAGAGAGGAACGAACGGATACAAAGGAAGCATCCATTTTTCACAAAGAAAGATATATGGGCCGAAGAAAAATACAGAGGAAATAAAAAAAACAGGAAATGAGAGAATTTCCTAAGCCTGAACTTTTGGGTCGGCTTTTACTAATTGGGCTTAATATTTCAAATAAGGGTTTTGTGTTTAAAATTGTTTTTAATTTGTATTTTTTTAAACTTTTGTAATTTCTAGTCATGTAATTAAGTACGAACTATGGTGGTATAGTTCGAGAATTTGCAAGTCAGTGGTTGAGTTGTGGCAGGGTTTTGAGCGTAGAGTTAGGTTAGTCGATAGCGAATGTCGCAAATTTACGTGTGTAAGCGTCTGACTACTTAATTTATATTAGAAACCTTAGGGGCAGCACGTAGGCAGAGTTTTGCGGAAGCTGGGTAAATCTGTGTGTTCTATTTTCTGCTTTTATTATTCTGCTATTATCTGTGCTGCTATTATTCTGCTATATCTGTGTTGAAATAATTTTATATAAACTTCTGCAATAATTTTTATAATTAATAGTACCACCCTATTCACCCCCCTCCCTCTTGGGTGAAATCAGTCCTACAAGTGTTATCGGAGCTAGGAACAAAAGCCATTTTTGTTTTAAAATTTTGATTTTCCAAAGACCAATTTTTGTTTTACAAATTTCAATTTTTAATGGCTTCTTTTAATGATGCTTTTACTGAGGGTCGGTCCAATATTATTCCTCCTGTTTTTGATGGAACGGATTTTTTGAATTGGAAATTAAAAATGGAATTTTATTTAAAATCGTTAATGTTAAAGTTGGAATATTAAAAATGGGTGTGATAGAACAGAAAAGAAAAATACTTTGATCTTTTCAAAATCCATTGCCATTAACAACTATGGACCTATAAAAACAAATAGGTCACAAAAATATTTTCTTGGGTAGATATGGTGGTAGGCTAAGGACAACAACGGTGCTATCTGGATTCTGACTGTTCCAAGCACACAATGGGCTACAAATCACAGTCCTTAGCCTACAAAGGCGACGGAATCACAATGGACAACAACGAAAAATTTCATAAACGTAAAAGAGGTAACGATATCTACACCATAATTTGATCAGCTAGTTATGTGATAATGAATACTGATTATGATTCTGACTTATAAAACTTATTGGCCAGTTATCTTTTTATGTTGAGAACACTACATGTACCTCTAGAATCCTCGGAATACTTCATATAGATTTGTTCGGTTTAATGATGGTGATCACTCATGATACAAGTGGATCTATTTCTTCTGACACTACGGTCTTATTTACACGGTTACAATTCAAATTCAAAAGAATTCCATTTAAATGCTGTAAAAATGATTTTAAGGAAATTTGTTGCAACTTCACGGTCTGACCTATAACATCCAACATGATAATCTTGAGTGAAAGAAAAATTCAGATGTAGATTATAATGGTAATCTAGTTGATAGAAAAATTACTAGTGGAACGTGATTTATGTTGAGACATTTTAGTAGCTGCGTCGTTTTTCAAAGAAAATATCTACATATTTTTCATTTCAAATATTTTCAAATAGCAGAAATTTTCGTATAGAACCCCTTCCAGAAAATCATTTTTGACCTTATTTCAAATTAGTCATTTTAAAAAAAATTGATAATTATTTTTGAATTTGAGCTGACTACATTAACTGATCCAACTCCCTACTGATTATCGAAAAGATAAATAGCGATTGAAAAAGTGATGAGTGTTGATATTGATCATATATTATAACTTGAGACAGTATAATTAGTAAATTTCTTTAGAAATTTAAACAAGAGTTATAAAAACTTTTTGGTTGGTAAACATTCCATGATGATTTCTTATTTTATCATATTTTTGTCAACCATCACTCATCAAAATCCAATATGTGGTATTTTAAACGAGAAATCATTCATTTTTCAATTTATTATATTTTTTAGCAATAAAGACATCCAAAGTATTTTCTCTCATTTAAATGTCCTCATGGTCATGCATTAGTGAATTACTTGGAATTTTTGATTATGTGCTTTCATGCTCATTTAAAAGTCCTCATGGTTATGCATGTATGGACCATATATAAAAATTAATTGATTAAATAGACAAGTTGATTCTAATCCCATTTAAAAGTCCTCACAGTTATACATGGTTAGAAGATACTTGAATTCATTTTTTGATAAAAAATTGGAATACTACTAATCCCATTTAAAGTCCTAACTGTTATGCATGATTAGTAGATATTCAAATTCCTGAAATAAGTATACCACAAATAGACACAACCGTATGGTTTTATATGATGACATTATTCGTACCACTCTAAAGTGGAATATGCACCTAAAAGAGTATTTATGATTTTTATTTGATTTTTTATTGAAATTTTATATTTATACTAGATTGGGTATTAATGTTGCATTAATGTCTATCATTTTATCTCTATTTTTCTAACACTATTACTCTTTTGCTAATAACAAAATGGGGAGATATAAGTTAAGATTTTGGCAAATAAAGGTCAAATATTCTATTTCTATTTGCATCTAGGTTCATTTGCATATATTTATTCATTTCGATGCATATATGAAGGGGGAGCTTTGTGTAGAGAGGGAGTATTCAAATAAGGGGTGCACACTGAATGATCAAATACATTTAATTAATTCAAAATCTTAAATATATGTTTGTTAGCATCAAAAGGGGGAGATTGTTGAATACGCAAGTATATGATTTTTGTCTGATGATAATAAACATATATATATATATATTCATTTAAATGTATTTGTTAATGTACTATTTTATTTTTCACATAATTAAATAAATATTTGCTGAATAAAATAAATAACACGGAAATTAAATTCAAACGGATATTTTATTCAAACAAATATTTATTATAATTTTACAAATTTGAGATCTCACTATATATATACAAATTTCAACTACATTACAATTTCAATCACATCAAATTTTTCATACATTTGCTCCTCACTACATTTCACTCATACACTCGTATTTGATCTTCAACTGTATTCTAGATTGAATCCAGCATCTGAGTTATCTGCAAAATACACACCGACGCAGTAAAATTGAAAAAGAAATATTTATGCAGTGTAAAATAAAATATGTTTTGAAAATAGTATTTGCCTCAGTTATTTGGATTGTTCGTCATCATTTAATTTTGAATTCATCATACACAAACAACTTGTGACATGCACAATGTATCGCCATACATGCCACAAGGCCGTGCACACCGATATACACTTGATAAAGTTACAGGGACAGGTGAGCACAAGGTCAGAGCCAATCAAAAGCCTGGTTTGACTCAAGTGCAATACAAATAAAGTCACGACACGAGCACAAGGTCAAACCCGAGCTATAAGCTGGATTCAACACAGACTTGAAGTGATAAGAATAACACAGTCACGACCAAAACAATCACCAGTGAAACAAAGACCAGACTCCAAGCAGACCACACATGAAAAGGCAATATCGAAGATAATGAAAATCTCAACGTACATATATACATATGTGAAACAGTGAATGGTGATCCAAAAAGTATGCAGGAACCATATCACATGAAGTATGAATGCCACGACTCCAAAGAAATGGTGTCAACATGAAATGCAGATCACAAATGAATGCACACCTCAAATGACACAAGATTCAAGACTGTGACTTATAACATATACATAAGTAAACATACATATGTGCAGGATACATGTATGATATGATCAAAGGCAACAACAGCAGGCATAGTCACACTGCACCAGACTAGGCAACTATACAACATGCAATTATATACATATGAGATAACAGTTCAAAAAAGACTCAAGTATAAAATTCAAATGCAAACTGACTCGAAGGAACAAGTCAATGTGACAGCAATGCAGACTTGACTACAAGTGCAAAGGAACAATGAAGCAACAACAAGAATAACACATCATACATACATATGCAAGTACATAAGTGAATGTACAACTTTAAGTTCACTTATATGGCAACAATGCAAACACATTTCAAATGAACAGCAACTCATCACACAAAGGAGGCAATGTTGAAGACATTGGTACACAATGGTCAATGCAAAAACATGCACCAGTGAAACAAGCAGCCCAAAGTTTCGACTACAACAAAAATGAAGTACACGGCATACATAGATAAATGTGTGTACATACATATGATGTATGTGGTGATAACAAGTTTACAACTCAAATGCAAGTGTAAAATCAAATACAGTACAAACTTCAAAATAAATAGTCACAGTGCAGCTCAAAGACAGGTTCAAAACGAACCAACAACAAATGCAATGCATCACATAGACACGAGTACAAGATACAATGCACCAGATGAAGCTGTAAATAAAACGGCGACTTGAATAAATAGTGGACAGAGCTCGAGGCTACAATCCAATACATATGAAAATTACATGACACAAGAACAAGCTACATGAAGTGTGCCGACCAATTCAAAATGAAACAGCAAGAGCGATTCAAGTAAAGCTCAACTTCCAATAGAAACAAGACCAATAGCAACCTATACTAGACTACATGATGAACCAGACAAGGCACAGACCACATTCGAGACTACGTGATCAACTAAATGCAAGAACATGACTGCACAGACAAGTTATAAATCAAAGCAGTAGCAAGTTCAACCAAGTCAAGTTAAATGTCGAAGTCATGGTACAGCAGGGTACATGCCGAACAAATCAACAAAATCAAAATCAAGTTAGAGCCGTGATAACCAAAGTCATCAGCAAAATCAAAGCCATGATGACCAAGGCAAAAAGAACGAACCAAGTCAGAAATCAAAACCGTGTTAAAAAAGCAATCCTAAAATATACGTATTGAAAAGGTTAGGATCAATCTCAAGCATTCAAGCAAAATCAATAGTCGAGCTAAACTAAATGACAAATTCAAATGAACGAAATTATAGGAATTTGATTCCTATTTAAACCGTAACATCATCGGCATATGAAATCATTCAAGTTCAAGTAACAAAGAATAATCATTCAACTCGAATCAAAGTCGAGTGTAATTGAAATCAAAAAAAACATCGCGTACCAATTTTATACCAAGCATACGCGCTCGACAAATTAGAGCTGCCTCAAGCAACAATTAGCAAGCCAAATCAAAGAGCATCCAACTCTACAATCAAACAATATCAATCGGTGCCTCAATTTAGCAAAACTCAAGATCAGAGAGGAATGAACGGATATAAAGGAAGCAGCCATTTTTCACAAGGAAAGAAATATGGGCCAAAGAAAAATATGGAGGAAATAAAAGAAAAAGGGAAAAGAGCTAATTTCTTAAGCATGAACTTTTGGGCCGGCTTCTTTTACTACTTAGGATTAATATTTAAAATAAGGGTTTTGTATTCAAAATTGTTTATAATTTTTATTTTGTTTTTTAAACTTTTGTAATTTCCAGTCGTGTGACTAAGGTACGAACTACGGTGGTGTAGTTCGAGAATTCGCAACTCAGTGGCTGAGTTATGGTAGGGTTTTAAGCGTAGTGTTAGGTTAGTCGATAGTGAGTGTCACGAATTTACGTATGTAAGCGTCTGACTACTTAATTTCTATTAGAAACTTTGGGGGAAGCATGTAGATATGGTTTTGGCGAAGCTGGGTAACTCTGTGTATTCTATTTTTTGCTTTTATTATTATGCCATTATTTGTGCTACTATTATTCTGTTATATCTGTATTGAAATTATTTTATATAAACTTCCTCAATAATTTTTATAATTAATAGTATCACCCTATTAAGCCCACTCTATGGTGAAATCGGTCCTACAATTCCATCTCTATTTTGTTTTTATAATCATATGTTTTTGGATTTAAGATTAAATTCGTTATATGATGTTTTGGATGATGATATGCTTGAGCTATTATATGTTTGATTTAAACCAATTCAATTATATATGAATTTGCACGATTTTAGGTCAAAGCCGATTGTTATTAATTTTAGAATGACATGGAAAATTATATGTTAGGTTAAACATGGATTTAGAAATGGGTTTCAATTTTCATAATTTCCCAAGTTATGGAAAATTTATTATGAACTTCTAAAGGAAAATATCGTATAATTGGGTTTAAAATTAATTTCGATTATTTCAGGAAAAAATTAGGTCTGAAATTTTAATATGTTAGATAACATGATGAAATTGAACTTCTGTGATTTTTGAGGATTTTTTTAATTGATTTGCTATAGAAAATAAATTATTTTAAAAGAAGGACTTATTCGCAATGTTGGTTTTGCTTAACGGAAGGGCTTAAACGATAATTTTTCCTTTATTTAGATCAGATAAACGCGGCAGTTTTTTGTCAAGTATTTGAAAATTTTTATGGCAACCAATTATGAAATTACACATAGGTAGGTTAATTAAAGAAATTGCTAAAAACGAGCATGATTTCAGCCTTTAATCGAAAAAGAAGGTTCTGCTTCCTTTAGTAGAACCTTTCAACTCCATTGCTTGCGTTTCGGCTTAGTCGAAGTCAACCCAGCTGAAACCCACCTGATCTAAACCAATACACAAGGTATCACTTAGATGATACATAGTGGATTGGAGGAAAGGCAAAAGTCATGGTGTCGAAAGTAATGCTTTCGATGGGGTGAAGACCTTGGTTTTGTTTTCAAATGTTAAGTGTTTGCTTTGTTTTATGTAAAGCTTTCGACATAGCTGAAAGATTTGTTTTCAAAAGGAGTTTTCTAAATAGTTTTTTAAGTGGACTGCCATTTTATGTTTTAAAAGTATAGCCTTTTGAAGGGGTTACTTTATTTATAAAAGAATGCTTTCGAAAGTAGACCCAGTCGAAACTCGACCACTTTTCTTTTTCTTTCGAGTGTATTGAAGTCATTAATGCTTTCAAAGGGTGTCTTCGTTTTAAACTTATGCTTAGCCACTTCCAAATTGCTTTCAAAAGGGGTCATGGATTTTGAAGGCAATGGTGTCAAAAGGGGGTTTTGATGCTATCATTCAAAGTTTTATTCCAAGAATTTGAGTTTTCGAAATAGATTGTTCCGACACCATCAAATTTTCCTGAAATAATTTTATTGAAGGTTTTGAAAGGGATGCTTTCATATATAACCACTTTGACCCAAAAGATGATTTTAATAGTAAAAACCCAACACTTTCGAAAGGAGTACTTTCACTGGTTTTGAAGTTATGTTTCTAAAGATTATTATGAAATGCTTTGACACATTCAAAAATTATGATTTGGTTTCAAAAGGATTGATTTATAGAGCTTCGAAAGGCAAGTTCATAGTGTTTTGAAAAGAAGTTTTCTTTACTTTCGGAGGAGGTTATCTAAGGATTTCAAAAGAGATGTTTTAAGGTTTTAAAACAAATAATCCAAACTCATTTTTAAGGAAAACCCGTGGCATAAATAAATAAAGATTTTGAAATGAAGTTTGGAAGAAGCTTTCCTTAATTAATAGGTTAAAGGGATTAACCAGGTTTTATACAAATTAATTTCAGGAATATTTAACCACAGGTGGTGGTATTATTATATTGTTATGATTGCTTCTTCATATATTTATTCACATTGTTATGTACCCATAACGGTACTTTAAGGAAGGGCAGAATAACCAGCTAGGTTGACGCAGTAGTGAACATAACTTAAGAAATGTTAAAATCTTAATTAAAGATATTGGCAAGGGCCAATAGGTTCACAGTATGCCCATGAAAACTGTGTATAGAAAAAGATATTTGATGGGGCCAATAGGTACATAGTCGGCCTATGAGAACTATGATTTGATATTGACAGGGGCCAATAGGTTTATAGTTAGCCCATGAAAACTATATCTGCATTAAGATATTGACAGTTAGTCAATAGGTTCCTATTCAGCCCATGAAAACTAGAATAAGAAATAAAGATATTGGAGTAACCAATAGGTTCTTAGTAATTCCATGAAAACCATGAAATCAGACAGGCAGTCCATAAGTATTAAACAGGTTAATAATAATCCTAAAAACTACAATTAAGACAGATAGTCGGAATGAATGGGGATGGGTAATCTAGAATTAACTTACTTGTTTGCATATTATCATATTATTTTGAATTGTTTTAACCATTGTGGATGCAGAAGCATAGTATATGGTTTTATAAAGGGTTTAAGATGCTAGTGAGGGGAAAACTCATTCCGCTAAATGGTGTGGTCTCACTAGATATCTAAATGGTTTGAGATGGTAGATTATTATTCATACAGGCTTTATGTCTGACTCAAAGTTTTTTCCCCTTAAACTCTCAGGTACAAAATTGATTTTGAGTAGTTTGAAGTATAGGGTTTCCAGGTGCTCCTTTAGATGAATAAAGCTTCCGGTGACGAGCAGGAGGAGCGATAGCTACTTAGAGTTCTTTTATTTCCACTGTGATTGGTTGTAAAGGCAAACATGTTTTATTGCCTTATTATATACTCTGATCAACCAAGGGGGCATTTTCATATGTCGCACTTAGCGTATTTTATAACAAATATATGTTATCTGAATGTGGTCTGCATACTGGGATTATGTAATGAATTTGAAATATTTTTGAAATAGAATGTGGAATTTATTTGTTGTTTAAAAAATTTCCTTGTTTTTGTGTTTATTTATCAATGTTTATAACATTGCATTATTTGGTTGTCGAGGATTAATAACTATGGATGACTACAGCATCCGCAGCCATTAGTTTTGGGCCTCCAAGTAGAGTGATGTTACAAGTTGGCATCAGAGCATAGGTTTATGAAATTTTAAAAGAAACTTAAATATAAAAGATTTTTCAAACATAATCCAATGAATTAGACATCAAGATTGAGGCTTGGGTTAACACTGTAGTAACGTACTTGTATTTGATATATAGTTATATATATATATATATATATATATATAAGTACGTATTCCCCGCTCTCTTAGACTGTTCTTCTATATCTTACTAAGACCAATATGCAGATTTACAAGAAAGGAGATATGGAAGCAGGAAGCGGAAGAGGACATCAAGATTGAGGAAGCACCAAAACTAATGGAAATGCTCGACCCACTACCAGAAGGAACCCGGATCGACCGGCTAATGCTAATAACCAAAATGATGATGCCAATATGGGTGCTAGAAATCCTCCAGTTTATATGGTGGTGATGTATTAGTTCTTCGTCAATATGATGTAAGCAAGAGTTACTACTGGAGTGGTTGGAAATGTAGGAGGAGCTAGTCATGTAGCTCCAGTTGGAAATAATTATGCTAAGCTGAGTAGAGACTACACCAGTTTGGATGGAAAGCCATTTATAGGGACGGAGGATGCTATTGGGGTAGAGAATTGGTTGTTGCATTGTGAGCGTATATTTCCTAATTTGGGTTTAGATGACGAACAAAAGAGAAGGTTGGCCTCCAGACAGTTACAAGGGTCAACGCTTCATTGGTGGAATAGTGTTATTACCGGAGTTCTAGAGGAGCAGTTGACTTGGGCAGATTTTAGAAGGAGATTTGAGTAGAAGTTTGTGTCTAAGTTTGCTAAGTCAGAGTTGATGAGGAAGTTTATGGATCTGAAGCAGGGACAGATGTCGGTTGTTGAGTATACCACTAAGTTTGAGGAGTTGTCCCATTATGGACATAATATTATAGACATTGACATTAGAAGGAACGAGAGATTCATTAGGGAATTGAGGCGCGAGATTGCTTGGGCGACCTGCCACATCCTCTCAATCTTAGTAATTTATTTGTGGAGATGATCATTCGCTATAGGGGAGAAGCTTGCTAATTGTGTTAGAGAGAAGTCAGTGGAAGTTCAGGGTTCTCAAGTGAAGAAGAGAGAGTTCTTCAAGAAGAAGGAAGCCTAGAAGAGAGAAACTACTAAGAAGGCAAAGGCGGAGTTAGTTTCTACAAGTGTGACAAAAAGGGTCATTATGCGAATGAATGTCGGTCGGGTAATGGGAAGAAGGCTGCAACTAAGAAGAATATGAAGTGGTTCAACTGTGATCAAGTTGGACATTATAAGAATCAGTGTCTATAGCTAGTTAAGGTTGGCAAGGGAAACGTTTTTGCTATTGGACCAGCTAGGTCTACCATAGCAGATAAAGGAAAGACAGTGATGGATGGTATACCTTTGATTCAAAGTATACCAATTAGGGTACTTTTTGATACCAATGCATTACATTCATTTATATCACAGCGCTTAGTTGATAGATTATGCTTAAAACCCACCTACCTTGTTACTTCCTTAAGGGTGGCGAATCGAATAGGAGGGTATAAAACTCTACGATTGAGATGTGACTAGTTAGAACTTTATTTTTTAGTAATATGTTTGCTTGTAGATTTTATGTTATTGATTTCCTAGATTTCAGAATCAATTTTTGTATGGATTGGTTGGGTAGATATGAGGCTAGAATATTTTGCCAAGATAGGGAGATATCACTGAGACACCCTGATAGTCACAACAGAGTAATATTTCCAGTAGAGAATTCTGGCCGGGGTGTTATTACTTTGCTTAGTGCTATGGAGATAGGGGATGATTTAAGTCAAGTTCGAGTAGCAAGAGAGTTTGCAGATGTTTTTGAGCTAGTTACAGGACTACCACCGAAATAAGCAGTTGATTTTCATATAGATCTCATGCCCGGAGCTGAAACTATAAGTAGACCACCGAGTAGGATGACACCGACTGAGATGAAGGAATTGACGGTGTAGTTAGTGCATCCTGAAGGAAGGAATTTTATCAGGCCAAGTAGTTCGCCTTGGGGAGCGGCCGCGGTGTTTGTGAAGAAATCAAATGGGTCGTTGAGAATGTGTATGGCTATCGTAAGTTGAACGAGGACAATTATGAATAAGTATCTTTTGCAAGGATAGACGATCTGTTTGATTAGTTGAGTGGAGCTAGAGTGTTTTCCTAGTTGGATATGGTGATAGGATTCCATCAGTTAAGAGTGGCAGAGGACAGTATTCCTTTGATAGCATTTCGAACTAGGTATGGTTCGTATGAGTGGTTGGTGATGCCGTTTGGATTAACGAATGCACATGCTTTCTTCATGGATTTGATGCCAAGTTTTCTGAAAGTACTTGGATAGGTTTGTGCTAGTGTTTATAGATGAAATTTTAATATACTCTAAGAATGAGAAAGATCATGAGGATCATCTTAGAGTGGTGCTGGAGATGTTGAGCTAGAATCGGCTGAACGCGAAATTTACCAAGTGTAGTTTTTGGAAGAAAGAGGTTAACTTTCTTGATCATGTGATTTCAGAGGAAGGATTGTCAGTTGATCCAGATAAGATTGAAGCAGTGAATAATCGAAAAAGACCAGAGACGGTGAATGAGATATGGAGTTTTCTTGGACTCGCTGGCTACTACCGAAGATTCATTAAGGATTTCACGATGATAGCAGAACCCTCGACTAAGTTAACGGGGAAGGATGTGAAGTTTGTTTGGTTGGACAATGTGAGGAACCATTCCTTAAGTTAAAGCATTTGTTGACTAATGCACCAGTGTTAGTAGTCCAGATGGAACCATGGGTTGGTGGTGTATATTAATGCATGTGGAACTGGATTGGGAGCTGTGTTGATGCGGAAGGGTAAAGTTATTGCCTACGCAACCAGACAGCTTAGATCGCATGAAGTGAGATAGCCTAGTCATGATTTGGAGTTGGCTGCGGTGATCTTTATATTGAAGATTGGAGACATTATCTCTTAAGGGAGAGGTTTGAGCTTTATACCGATCATAAGTCTTTAAAGTATTTATTCTCTCAGAAGGAGTTGAAAATGAGACAGAGAGATGGCCGGAGTTTTTGGCTGCTTATGATTTTGGTATAGAGTGTACTCTTGGTATAAGAAATAAGGTAGCAGATGCTTTTAGCCAAAGACATCAGAATGTGGTATTAGCTATGTTGGCGAAGTGGAAGGATTTAGAAGCTTTTGCCAGTTGTGGTGTGCAGTAAAGGTCGACTGCTAATTCTAGTCAGAGTATCGCCATGTCATCCTGTTTAGAAGTTTAGCCAGTGTTGATCGAAAGGATTGCTTCAAAGTAGAAGGAGGATCTAGTATCAGCCGAGAGGATTAAAAGGCTTGAAGTTGGAATAGAGATCGATGATCTAAAGGAATTTATTCTTGACCAAAGAGGGTGGTTGAGAAAGAAAGGATGATTGTGTGTTTTGAATGTGGAAGACTTTAGGAAAGAAGTTCTTGGAGAATGTCATCGATCCAAGTTTACGACTCATCCTAAAGGAACCAAGATATATCAAGATATGAAGAGGAGCTTCTATTAGGAAGGTATGAAGAGGGATGTTGGCTTGTGAGTTAGGCAGTGTGCAAACTATTAACAAGTGAAAGCAGAGTGTCAGAAGCCGAGTAGATTGCTTCAACCTTTAAAGATCCCAGTTTGGAAATGGAATTCGATATCCATGTATATAATATAAGGGTTGCCAAGGTCAAATAGAAATAATGAAAGTATATGGGTTATAGTGGACAGGTTGACCAAAAGTGCCCATTTCATTCCCGTTAAGTCAACCGGGATGACACCTATTTTAGCTAAGTTGTTCATGAAGAACATAGTTAGACTACATGGAGTTCCTAGTAGTACAGTTAATGACAGAGATGTCTTGTTCACTAGTGAATTTTGAAACAATCTACAGTAAGTATTGTGTAGCAAGCTTAATATGAGTATTGCATACTACCATCAAGCGGATGGACAGACAAAAAAGTCAACAAGGTATGCAAGGATTTACTGAGAGATTGTGTATTGGACTTTGGTGGATCTTGGGAAGACCACCTACATTTGATTAAGTTTTTCTATAATAATAGTTACCAAACTAGCATAGGAATGACACGTTTTGACGCTTTTTATGGAAGACCATGCAAATCACCCGCATGTTGGTTGGAGACTGAAGACAAATTAGTCTTAGGTCCAGATTTGGTTAGAGAGGCGTCAGAGAAGATTGAGTTAATCCGGGAAAGGATGAAGGAAGCTCAGTCCAGACAAAAGAGTTATGTAAATAAGAGGCGTAAAGACCTAGAGTTCTCGGTTGAAGATAAGATTTTCATTGAGGTATCACCGATGAAGGGTATGGTACGATTTGGAAAGTCAAGGAAGTTAGCTCCGAGATATGATGGACCATTCTAGATTATAGAGAGGATGGGAAAGCTCACATACAGATTAGAGTTGCCGAGCAGTATGGCAGATGTCCATAATGTATTTCATGTGTCTCATCTTTGTAAGTATATGCATGATCCAGAGACTACAATTCCTCTGACGGGGTTGGAAGACTAGATAGTAGATCCTAATTTGACTTTTGTTAGATAACAGTTCAGGTTGTAGCGAGGGATGAGAAAAGAGTGTGGAACAAGACAGTCGGGTTGGTGAAAGTTTAATGGAGCGACATCGTGGACTGTACTTAGGAGATAGTAGAGAGGATTAGAGATGCCTATCTTGAACTGCTTTAAGGGTATATCTATATTAGATTTATATAGATAGTTGCTAGCCAAATAGGCTAGTACGGTTGTTAGGAGTTGTTACAAATGATTGCTATGTTTAGCATTTAGTCCATACGGAGTTTCGAGGATGAAATTCTTTAGGGGGAGCCTGTAACACCCCTAATTTTGATAACATTATAAAGAAGATTTAATTAGATAATTTAAATAAAATAATGATGATAAATGGATTGTGATTTGAATATAACCATAAGAAGGTTGTGCTTAAGTAATTAATCAAATGGACTTAAGTTGACTTTTATGTATTTAAATTAAACATGAGCATATTAGTAAACAGCCACACTATTATTACTCACGTCTATACACTTTCAATTGCCCATTCATGTACATTTTATTTCTTATAATCAAAATGCAAATCTAAAATCCTAAGAAGAGCCGGCCATTAAAAAGGAAGAAGTGGAAGAGAAATTCAATCAAGTTAAGGAACTAAAGCTAGAGGATTAATTTCAAATCAAATCTCAAAGCTCTTATCATACTTAAGGTGAACAATAATTCATTCCATCTCTATTTCTTTTATAATCATATGTTTTCGGATTTAAAATTAAATTCGTTTTTATGATGTTTTAGATGATGATATGCTTGAACTATTATATGTTTAATTTAAACCAATTCAATTACATATGAATTTGCACGGTTTTAGGGAAAAACCAATTGTTATTGATTTTAGAATGCCATGGAAAAATTATATGTTAGGTAAAACATAATTTTAAAGATGGATTTCAATTTTCATAATTTTCCAAGTTATGGAAAATTTACTATGAATTTCTAAAGGAAAATATGATATAATTGGGTTTAAAATTAATTTCGATTATTCAGGAAGAAATTGGGTCAGAAAATTTAATTTGTTTGATAATATGACGAAATTGAACTTCTATGATTTTTAAGGATTTTTCTTAATTGATTTGCTATGGAAAATGAATTATTTTTAAAGGACTTATTTGCAATGTTGGTTTTGCTTAATGGAAGGGCTTAAACGTTAATTTTTCCTTTGAATTAGATCTGATAAATGCGGCAGTTATTTTGTCAAGTATCTGAAAAGTTTTAAGGCAACCGAATATAAAATTACACACAGGCAGGTTAGTTGAAGCAATTACTAAAAATGAGCATGATTTCAGCCTTTAATCGAAAAAGAGGGTTCCGCCTCCTTTACTAGAACCTTTCGACTCCATTGCTTCCGTTTCGACTTAGTCAAAGTCAACCCAACCGAAACCCACCTAGTCTAAATCAATCCATAAGGTATCACTTAGATGATACATAGTGAATTGGAGGAAGGGCAGAAGCCATGGTATTGAAAGTAATGCTTCTGATGGGGTCGAAACCTTAGTTTTGTTTTCAAATGTTAAGTGTTTTCTTTGTTTTACCTAAATCTTTCGACGTTGCCAAAAGATATGTTTTCGAAAGGAGTTCTGTAAATAGTTTTCGAAGGGGATTGTCATTTTATGTTTTAAAAGTATAGCCTTTCGAAGGGGTTACTTTATTTATAAAAGAATGCTTTCGAAAGTGGTGGTTCCAACCCAGTCGAAACCTGACCGCTTTTCTTTTCCTTTCAAGTATATTGAATTCATCATTGCTTTCGAAGGGTTTCTTTGTTTTAAACTTATGCTTAGCCACTTCCAAATTGCTTTCAAAAGGAGTTATGGGTTTCGAAGGCAATGGTGTCGAAAGGGGGTTTCGATGCTATCTATTAACTTGATTTTTGGTCAACACCTTGAATAGTGCTTTCAATATGAAAGAGAAGGTTGGTTAGGTCGAAAGGTATGTTAGCCCAGATAATAGATCCTATGCTTTACACTCATGATTGATATATTTGGACTTAAAGATCACGATGTAGGCAGAAGGTTTAATCTTTCGATCAAAAGGTTATTACCATAGGTAGACTTGTTTCGAACAGTCATGACGCCTTTCTCTACAGCGCTAATGGAGATTAACCAAATGTTATCTTTTAAAGTTCTACTCTAGTGGTTTTGAAAGGTTTGGATTATTGAATCCTTTGGAACCAAGGTGAGCAATGTTAGTCCCTGAGAAGTTGGTTTTGATGACAATAACATTAGAATAAGATTATAAAATTTAAATACTAACATTATTATTTAGATATATATGTATATGCAGAATATATATACAGGTACAAAGGAATGAAGAATGTACAGTATAGAGATTCAAGAATCAGTAAACTCAAGATATCAAGGATCAAGACTCATGGGTATCAAGGTTATCAAGAGTTCAGGATTTCAATATAAGTAATTTAGAAATTTTGTTAAAACTCCTAGAAAAGCATTGACATCTTAAAATCCATTTTATTCATGAAATGGAATCCATTTTGAGCCCGTTAAAGGGATGGAACCCTAAGTAGGATGAAACCAACGAAAAATCTAGTGGAACTTGCTTTGTATCCACTAACTTTTATTCAAATGTTTTACAAAATTATATCTTGTTTTCAAAATGATTTCAAAATCTCCTTATCAGAAACATCTATCCTGGTTTTAAAATACTTTTAGCCTCAAAATAATCTTTATTTTCAAAATCAAATTATCCTTGGTTTTAAACTATCTTTTAATTATAATATATTTAACTTTTAATATTTATACCTAGATTTAAATATAAAATTATAGTAAAATTTTATATATACAAAAATATTATTCTCTATACTTATTTATGTATTTTAACTATAGTTAAGTATATTTATAAAGTTTAAAATAGTTTTAATACAATATTGAAGTTATTTTCAAAGAAAAATAAATTACCAAAAATAACTTAGGCCTGTCGACAACCGCAAGGAGCCCTTGTCGACAAGATAACAGTTTATTTCAAAAGTTTGAATTTCAAAGGAAGTGTCTATTCGTCATATCCTTTCATGAATGGACATGGTTGTTATTCTACTATAAATAGGGGCTGTTTTAAACGAATTGATGTTTCATATTTTTTTCTCTGATTTCACTCTTCTTCTTCTTTACATTTCTCTATATGCATTTTTACCATTACTCTGCTGAAATCACCATTGAAGCTAACTAGATTATCTCTGGTTTGATTTTCTATCACTATCTCCACAAGATCCCAGTGCTATTCAGAGTTATAGATTTCTTTGCAATCAATCGAGCGAGAAAAGGTGTGATTGTATCCTGGAAAATCAACGAAGCGAGAAAAGGTGTGATTCTAGCCTAGAAAATCAATCGAGTGAATTTGTTGCCCGTAAAATCAAGTATCTCTACCCAGAGGATTGTGAATCTGGAGCGGCGTACCTCGTGGCCTTGAAATCGAGGGTGTAATTGTAAGAATTGATTTTAAAAGGAAATCCGTACTTGTGTTGCGGGACTGGATGTAGGGAAACTCTGAACCAGTATAAAATTTAGTGCGTTCTTTCCTTTATTGCTTTTAATTTATATCTCCATCTGTGTTTGATTCTGTGATCATATCTCTGTTTGAATATTGCATACATTTGTGTTCAAATTAATATAAAATCAAAAAAGAATTTGTAATTCCGTAATACACTATTCACCCCCTCCCTCCTCTAGTGTTAATTCTAGCCTTAAGATCCGTAATCTGTATTTCTCATATTTGGTATCGTAGAAAGGTTTTCAAAGTTTCATATTTTGAAAATTTTAAAAATGGCAACCAACACTGGTACTGTTACTACTACCAACACTGGTTCTGTTACCCCTGCCACTAGTTCATTGTAGAAGGTCAGTCTACTGTCAGACCACCACTTTTTAATGGCAGTAACTATGCATATTGGGCATGTAGGATGAAAATATATTTACAATCTGTAGGACTAGACACTTGGAATATCACACAGACTGAATATTTTGAACCCACAACTGGTTTTGCACAGTGGACTGCTGAGAAAAAGACTGTCGCTCAAAACTACTCTAAAACAATGAATATTCTGTTTTGTTCACTTGATAGTAATGAATTTAATAGAGTGTCAGTTTGTAAGTCTACATATGAAATCTGGAAAACTTTACAAGTTACTCACGAAGGAATAAGCAAAGTTAAATAGGCCAAAATTCCCATGCCCACAAATTAGTTTCAATTATTTAAAATGAATTCTAATGAGTCTATTCCAAATATGTATAGTAGATTTTAGAATATTGTGCATTCTCTAATATCCTTGGGAAAGGAATTTTCGAAAGAAGATCAAGTCAGAAAAATCTTAAATTCTCTTACTCCAGAATGGGATCAAAAGACACTTGCGATCGAAGAGGCAAATGACATCAGTACCTTAAAGATAGAAGAATTAATTGGAAATCTAATGTCGTTTGAAGTCCAAATGATTGGGAGAAGAGAAAGAAAAGCATCTGAAAAGAAATCAGTTGCATTCAATGCACTAACCGATGGATCAGACTCAAACAACGATAATGATGAAGAGATAGCCTTTATGACCAAGAATTTTCGGAAATTCCTGTAATACAGAAAGATGGGATCTCAAGAGAAAAAACTATAAGAACTCTGGTAATCAGAATATAGTGCCAAACTATATCAAATGTTTCAACTGTGACAAACCAGGCCATACCAAAAGAGACTGTCCGCATCCAGATAAGCAAAATCTTCCTATAAACAATGATTCCGCAAAGAAACGAAAACGTGCATTTACTGCTACTCTAGAAGATTCAGACTCTTCCTCAAGGATGATGATTAGAACACAGATAATTCAAATATGTATTTCACGGCAGTTCACGACTCCGATGAATTTAGAGAAATAGACTCAGAAAAAGGTATTTTAGTACAAGAATAAGGGGGGGTTATATAGTTTGGAGTTAGTTTTTATTGATGACAAAGGGAGAGAAGTATAAAATAGGATAGTAAGACATAGATTAAGGGGGAATTATTAGTTTTAGGGGGAGTTATTAGGATAGAAATAATATTTTATAAACAAAGGTTGTCATCATCAAAAAGGGGGAGATTATTAGTCCCTGAGAAGTTGGTTTTGATGACAACAACCTTAGAATAAGATTATAAAATATAAATACTAGCATTATTGTTTAGATATATATGTATATGCAGGATATATATACAGGTACCAAAGTGTAACGACCAGCCTTTCATCCCATAGAAAGACGCATCATTGTTAAGAAAGAAAGGGATAGAAAAGAGAAAAGATAGAGAAGAAAGAAAGAAACAACATCGAATCTCAACAGCGGAACGAATAAATTATATTAATCACATAAATATTACATAGTATCATATACATCAGAGTTACACAGCTTATACATCACAAACTAGACAGTTATAAAGATCTGTCTATTATATAACTCAAGATACCATCTAAACAACTACTCAGAGATCAACACAGCGGAACCACTATATATCTACAACGCTGAAGCCTTCTGCTCCATATCTCCTCCAGAATTCATCAAAGCTAACCTGAATCTCTTGGCTACTCGTAAAAATTTGAGTACCCAAGAGTTTAATAAAACATATATAAACTCCGGATCAGACATGGGTCTGGTGTGAGTAAACGGTTAAAGTTGCTTAACTTTAAAAACCTTTTGAAAGAAAAGGTATCACGTAAGAATCCCCACACATAAACATGGGTAAGTTTTTACCTTACGCTAACCAAAATTTTGATAGGAAATTCTATGATATTATAATAGGGTCTAGGATTTTCAAATAAATATGAAATAGCTGAAATTGTTACATGACTAAATTCCAGCATACTAGCCACAAAGTGGGTTATACAATCAAATCCGATGGCATTTATTAGAGTTTGGATTCCATACAATGGCAGGGCTATTGGGGTACTGCCCATCACAATACGTGGCTTAGATCAACGTACCGAGGATTACTCCTAATCCCCTGCAACATAAGGCTGGAGCCATCCCTTACTGGACAATCTCGAACAAGACAACCCTGACAGTTGGAGCTCACAACTTCCCACACAGCCGAATAAAAAGGGACCTCTAGACAGAGGAAAATCTCGTCCTACTTGGGTGATACCCACTTAGCCTTGCTGCACCTCCCCTGTTTTAGCCATTCCCGGTTGATGAGGTTTGAGGCTACGATTACCTTTATTGAACATATCTATCTTAGAATGCTCATCGTCCACCTGACGATGTTCTGAAAGCATTCAATCCATCCAAGTTCGTTCCGAGTTCGAACGAAACCGAAGGCATTATCTCGTTACACTCATTTTGGAATCACCCTCAGAGTAAACGACAATAACCCTTGCACTCTGAATCTTCATCTTCCCTTGAGATTCACAACCTATCGTCAATTTGGATTGATGTGGTTTTCGGATATCTAAATCTGGAAACCCGATCCTCATCTCATCGAAATCCAAACGTATTTGTTGTTTAAAAGTCTTAACAATTCAATTCAATACCTGAATTCACACAACATTAACACAGATAAATATCACACATTTATCAATGATATATCCAATATCACATCACAGAATATCATAGCATATCATCCAATAGATATCAACCAATTCAGATATTCTACTCAAACAATCATCCGTATGCAACAATTATTAATCCCTATAATTAATTTAATTAACTTAAATTAAATCAACTATTTAAGAATTAATCACCTAACTTTGCTTAATCAAAAAAATTAATTAATTACAAACCTCTTAATTAATTAACATCCTTTAAATATCCATCTTAATTAATCACTTTGATTAATTATTCCTCAATTACATAAAGTAATTATCCTTCAATTAATTATACAAATTAATTATCCTTAACCATTACAGTAATTAATCTTTAATTACTCTCATTTATTACATTTATTAATTATCCTTTATTAATTATTTCTAATAATTAATTAACTATAATTAATTATATTGATCCTTAATTAATTACAATAATTAATTATACTTTAATTAATTATATCCATTAATCAACCTCAATTAATCATAAACAGTATACCATTCTGTAATTACTTATTTAATTAATTAACTCTTTAATTATTTATATTAATCCTTTGAATAATTACACCAAATAATTAATCCTTAATTACTTCTACTAAGTAATTATCCTTTAATTACTTCTTATTAAGTAACTCCCTTTAATTAATTACATCCAATAATTATACATTAATTACTTCACTAAGTAATTATACTTATTAATCTCATTAAGTATTTATACTTAATTAATCACCAAGAGAATATCTTTAATTAGTTAACAAATTAATTACAATTGGGTAATTCATCCCTTAATTACCCTTAAAACAAATTAATTAATCTTTAATTACAGATTAATTAATTAATTAATTAATTATTTGATCATTAATTAATAAACCTTAATTATTAATTAATATAACTTAATTACAAATCAAGTACTTCTTAATTACCGGTTAATCAACCCTTAATTAACAGTTAATTAACCATTAATTAATCTTTAATTATAGAATTATCTCTTAATTATTAGTTAATAAAACTTAATTATTAATTAATAAAACTTAATTAAGTATTTCTTAATTACCATTTAATCAACCTCTAATTACTTGATTAAGTAATTTCTAGTTACAAATTAATTACTTTTTAATCATTAATTAATAATCCTTAATTACAATTAATTAAACTTTAATTAATTAATTATAACCCTCAATTATGAATTAATCGATCTTTAATCATTAGTTAATTAAATTAATTAATTATTCTTAATTAATTACTTAATTAACCCTTTATACTTAATTAATTAAGTTAATTAATTATACTTAAATTTCTTAATTAACTTAATTAATCTCAAATAAATAAAACTTAAATCCTCTTAAGATAAGATAAAACCTTATCTTATTTATGCCTTAATTATCATTAAAACATTTTATTTTAAATAACTTTACTTAATTAAGTCATTAATTAAGTTTTAAAATACACATTCAACTTGATAAATTAAAAGTTACAAATCTCAACTTACCTTTAAATGCTTTAAAATATTATCAAGTAATAGTTTTAAATTCAGTTTCAATTTAAATTAATAAGCTTGCTTTATAAAATCTTAAAATTTCATTTCTACTTAAATTTAAAATTACTTTAACTTTATTTAACAGAATTTTAAATTAAACATAGTTTCAAAACTTCTTAAACAATGCTAAAGAAAACAACTATTATATAACTTTTATATAATAAAGTTTAAACTAATTTCATTTTTAAATTTCAAAAACCAAGTTTAAAACCCTTTTTTTTTAATTTGCCTAACACGTGCTTCGGGTCGAACCCCAAGTCCACTCAGGTCTAACCCGAGTTTCTTTCCATTTCAAAATTTAGTTTAGTTTTTAGTTTATGTTTTAAATTTTAAAAACCTGTAAGATAAACCCACATCATCTACTCGAGTACAGACTCGAGCTACTACCCCAAAACCCCGATTCTAACTTCGAGAAAATTCCAACCCAAAACCACAACCCAAAACTACATACTCAAATCCACCTCGTGCACATGCACCATCGCCGGAGCCTTCTCCGACCACTGATGAACCTTCCTGCATATCAAACATCATCGTAGCAACCCATCCTAATCACCAAAACGTAAGCATGAGCCTCAAAACAGAATCGAGCAATGCAGATGAAAACAGGAAAACAACCATCACCAGAAATTCCCTTGAACCCGACGTCTCCGACCACCTGAACGCCTGAAATTCCGTCCACATCTCCACAAACCCTTCACGCAGCCATCACACAAACCCGATGCAACTCGATGCATCAGAGACGTTGCCACAAACAAAATTCCAAACATGCCCAAATTAGGTTCAAAAACCTAAATCTCCTCCTCCACATCGCCTCGACGATCGGGAACACCTTCACGCATAATTCCCAAACTCCCTGCAACTCCTTCCATCTCCAGTATAAACCCCGAGATCTCTCTCCTATCAGATCGCCAGAGGTTGCCTCAAATTCAATTTCCAATCAAATCTAAAATGCAACCTCAATGCTTTATTAAAAATTGAGATTTTAGCTTTCAAAATATTAACTTTCAAAATGGATTCGAATTATAATCTTGAAACAACAAATTATGATGTTTGAAATTTATCATATTTTAAATTTTGACTGTGATTCCAATTTTTCCAGAGAGATTTTGCTAAGTTTTACCAAAAACCATTTTTAAGATTTAAATCTTGTTAAAACTAACAAGTTTTTTGTAGATCCTATTGTCTAAAATGAATCAGAGGGATGGGAAATGATTTTTGAACAGACCTAATGCCTGTAAGCCTAGAAAAATTTCATATATCTGATATTCAGACATGCATAACCAATTCACACAGCATCTTTATACATATAAACATGTTTCAGTATCTTAAAACCATCATGCAAACACATTTTCCAACATACATCACAAGTTTACTTGAACCATATGTCACATGCATCAATCTGAAGATGATTCATGTTTACAGCTTTAAAAGCAGAGACTTTAACTAAGATCAGAGATATTTTAAAATCAACAGAAATACACAAAGGCTTGCATACATACAAATATGCAAAGCAACCATCAACACAGTAATTCACATATTACTTAAGTTTTTAATTTAAAAGTTTACTCACCTTTTTCAAAAGAAGAAAGTTGAAACTGGGTTGAAACCTTTGAATTAGCTTTGATCAGTGAACAGAAAAGATGATGCTTTGAATTTAGAGAAGAAAACACTATAAAAACTGGAATCCTGAAGCTTGAAAAAAACTATGCTTGAACTTGATTCTTGTTTAATTGATGCAGGTTGAAACTTAACTGCTGTTGATAGCTTTGATAATTCAGGTTGCATTTGAAACTTATATTTTTATTACAGGTCTAGAAATTGCTTTGAGAATTTGTTGATAGGTTTTGGAAATTCCTTTGAGAATTGTTACAGAATTTGGTTTTGGACTCGAGAGATGAATTACAGGTTTTTGATTTTTGAAAAGTGTTTATAAGTTTGAGATAAAAATGGTTACAGGGTTGATATGAGATTTCTTTGTTTTTTTTATTAAGGAATGAGATGAGAAAAAGAAAAGGAAGGAAGATGTTTTGTTTATATAAACTAATTTATGATTTTATAAAAATTAAGGAAAATAAAATAAAAGGGGTGACACTTGTCCTCCATCCTATTTAATTTCTTAACACATGTAACTAAGGATGTTTATAAATTAAAACATGTATTTATTCATTTTTATATATTTTTAAATTGATTTAGAAAGCTTTTATATAAATATCCTAATTAATTAGTATATTTATAAATTAATAAATGCCTTTTCTAAATTTATAAAAATAAAACCTTTAAAAGAAAATTATAAACAAAACCAATCATATCTTAAATAAAATCACATACAATATATTTAATCCATTTATAAATGTAAATATAAATTTTTTTGTATTTATTTACTATTTAAATAAATAATTTCTAAATTTATATAAATAAATTCTTTAAGGAAAAACAAATTATATTCTAATGAAAACTTTATTCATATATTTTTTATATCCAACTATTTCAAAATAATTATCCTTTAAATTCAAATTTAAATTCAAATATTAAATTCAAATTCAAATTTAAAATCCAATTTAAAAATCAACTTAAACAAATATATATTGATTTAAACAACACATTATTAAATTTTGAAAATAATAATTCTATTTTTAAAATTAACTTAAATAAATATATGTACATATACATTTAAAAAATACTTATTTAAATTTGAAAATAATAAGTCAATAAAAAATCTACTTATAAAATAACCAAATTAAATTTGTAAAAATAATTATTCCATTTAAAAATCTATTTATACTATCATTAAAATCATTACATTATATTGATTATAATAACAATTTACCAATTTTAATTAATTTAATTAGAGAGATTATCATATTTAAATTGCTTGAAATTCCGGTATATCACATTCCTGCCCCCATAAAAGAATTTCGTCCTCGAAATTTAAACAAAAGATAATCCTAAAGTTTTATTATATTTCAACAATTCAAGCATACTTATCAACCATACACTATCAATCAAACAACCATTCATCCAAACAAATAATTTTATCCAATCAAACATTTCTAGCTATCCGGACACATATCCAGATAAGCTTCCTAAAACTATCCTGAGTTTCCCAGATACAGATACTAGCATACTCATCTACTTAATCCAAACTAGCTATCCCACTAAGCAACTGAGCTCCTATTCATCTAGATCTACCATCTGCACAAGAGATCTGACCACAGACAAGACCGACTCAACAACCAAATCCTTTTGAACTACAGGTTCCAAAACCAGTAATGGACCAAACACGCACTCCCTCAAAGATACATGAAATACATTGAATCCCAGTCTTCCAAACTGGCAATTCAACCCCTAAAGACCAAATCACTAATCCTTACAAAAACACAGAAAGATCCAAAATATCTCAAAGCTAGCCTTCCAGTCTTATCCATTCTTACTTATCCTATAGTTGTTCTTTATTGGAGAAAACCTTATCTAGAATTCAAATCTCCAGCTTCAAATTCCAAATTCCTCCATCTCTTAACCACAAAACACTTATGACGATCCTGGGCTGCCTACATCCTTCCTTGATCAGCTCAACCTTTGCTGATGCTTCTTGAAATAGACTGGGCCAAAACAACCCAACAAAATGATCCTCTCAAGATCTACCGAAATCAAGAATGCAAACTCTACTTACAATCATCAGTAGTCTTCAAACTTAATTCTCCTACTCGAAAAAGATAAAACAGGTGCACTCGCTAATCTGGCCTCAAATCTAGAAAAACTTCCTGTAGAAACCCTCTAATCCAAAATACTGCAACTTCCGGTTGCTTCCACTCTAGAATAGCAGCCACCACGCTTCCACTGCACAACTCTGATCTGGAGTAGACGAGAATGCCGTCGAAGAACACGAGCACAGACTGGACAACACATCCCAGAAATATGGTTTCTCAGATCCACAAAGAGAAAACACAGAAGCACCAAGAAATCCTGAGCGGCTTCACCAAAAACCTCATCATAGGAGACATCCTTCTACCTAACTAAATCACCGGTAGCTCCATGGACAAAGTTGACACAGAACTCAATTTCCAATACAGACAAACCTCAGACTTCCCAGATGAAATCCGAAAAATCTCTGACAACTCTATAACTCCTACATCCTCTAGAGATGCCGCAATCCTATGCAGAAGATTATCTAAGAGAATCACTCAAACTATCGCAAGTCACTTTTGCGATAATATCCAACTCAATATCCACAGATACTATTCTCTCTTCATAAATCAGAACAGTTTAGTGCTTGACCAATGCATCGAAGAAACGGGTCTACCCTGCTGCTTCAGAACTCCACCTCTAGGAAACTGCAAAGCCAAAAGATCTTCCCGAAGGAACACAGAACACTTTGAGCTGCAACGCTGCCACTGATGCCCAACGACTTATATCCAAAGCTCCACTATGATGACCCACATTTTGGAAGGTTTAAATCGAAAATATCCACACATGTCTGACTTAAACAATCCAGAATGTAGATAATCAATGGGGTTAAATAAGAAAAATAAGAAGAGAAGAAAAAACAAAATACAGAATCTCACAGCGGAAACGATAAAATATAATAACAATTCATAAAACCGTTTAATATACATCTGATTATAATCTATACACATTTGTCAGAGTTATAAATATACAGCAAGGAGAAATAATCAATGCAGTAATATAGCATGACACCGGGTATAATAATAGTAGTAATATACCAAAACTCCATCTTCGTCCTTCAAAGAATAGTCTTCAATACACTGGATAAAAACTCAGGGCTGACCCGAGCGCAATGAAAAGACAAAACACTCGAGTCGGGACTAAAATACTCTTATGTAAGTCAAATCAATATCGCAAATATGAGTGCAATAACTTAAGAGATGTTACGGGATTTTCCATCTCCCAAGGATCCGTTAAACTATTTATATATAATAGTATACGCTATAATATATAATGTCTATTAGTAAAATAAATATCAAAATAGCATTAAGGCCTTACATTGATCCACCTTAACACATTTTACAGTTTTAAACCAAAGTCGTAATGGGCTCGTATAGGGATAAATATGACAAGGCACGTGAGGCAATGCCCAAGGTAGGATTCTTTCAGTTTACCCTTTCTAGCTGGTCGTAACACGTCCGTGGCCGACCGCGACAATCAATCCAAACGACAAAAAGGTGCACCTATCGAATCCGAAACCACAAAAGTAATACGAGGGATCAACGTTGCTAGAGGTAGCTAACCTCAATGGTCAGACATAGGCTCATGTTTTAGTCATTTTAATTATGACACGAATGTCAAGGCTATCCATCATCGTTCTCTTACTTCATTCCAGTAAACGTCGCCAATTCAACCACTACATTTTGGATAACATCCACCGCATACACGGTTGTCAAAGTGGTTCCAATATTGAAAGAGAGTATTTCAATAAGAGACCCCGGTCTCTTTAACACCCAATCGCCATTTTACACACCGGTTGGTACTTTTACATTTCGAAAACAATTCGTATTTGATATCAAAATATCATATTCATTTCGAAATCAAATTCATTTCGAAATCATTATATTTACTCAAAAATCATATCCATATTTACTCAAAAATCGCATCCATTTCGAATCATATTTTCTCTTCAACATCAATTCCCTTTCGAAATTATCATATATTCAAAATTTTCAATTTTGTCCGATAAGTCGATTCTACTTCCAAAATTTTATTCGAATTCAATTCAGGTTATATTCTTCACTTTAACCTAATTCATATTTGAATCCAAGATTTAAATATAAACAATTTACCCATTAACCAGTTGGAATTTAAAAATTAGTTTAATAATAAAAAAATATTTAAATTGTAAAAATAGTTTAATAGAAACTATTTAAATAGTTTAATCGAAAATAATTTGAATATAAAAATGGTGTATATAGTAAAATAGTTTGGAAGATCAAAATAGTTTGAATATTTAAAGAATATAAATTTTAAATCATTTATACTAAAATATTCATTTTAAAAATAATTCCAAGTCAAACCGGTCAGCTTCCCGATTTCCTACCCAAATCAATTCCAAATTCCAGTTCAATTTAATCGATTCAATTCCGATTCCAACTCGAATAATTTCGATTCCACATAAATTTTGATTTCAATTCCAATTCCATTTTTAAATTAATTTAAATCTCAATTTCGAATTAATTTCGAATTCCAAATTAATTTCCAATTCCAATTCCAAATTAATTTAAATTCCATTTTCAAATTAATTTAAATTCCAATTTCAAATTAATTTAAATCCCAATTTTCAAATTAATTTAAGTTTCAATTTCAAATATCGATTTAAATACTTAAATCAAATTACCTTCAATACCAAATTTAGATCCAAAATTTCAATTATAATTCAATTCCAAACTAAAATTTGAAATATTATTTCATATGACTTTTTCTTAGAAATATTCAAAGTTCGAATAAAAACCAATTTTTTAAAATAAATCAACATTCGGAAATTCACGTCGTATTTCAATTTTTTAAGCTTAAAATCTAAACTTCCATTAATTAAACAATTTCGTTTACCAAGTTTAAATTCCAGCATTTCGAGCTTCAATTCAAAGTAAATGAATTTCCATAAATTTGATTTTATTCTAAAAATCAATTCATTTAAATAATTTCAAAAAAACTTTTAAAATCATTTAATTTAACCAACTCGGTGTCCGTACATAATTTTCTAACCTATGGCTAAGTGGACAATTATTTCAATTTAATTTCAAAGATGGATATATATCATTTCAATCCAAATAGATGCCATAGGTATATATCATTTCAATCTATTTCTTAATTTATTCGTAACAATTCAGTTTACAGTTTTATATGCAATAAACAATATACAGGATGATAGCAAATAAATGAACAACCAATATCGACCAATATCATCCATCATAACCAATCAACCATAAAGCCAATATCATTCACAAATTCTAATTTTTTACCATATCGGGTAATACTTTTCTAATTAAATTTAAATTTATTTAACGGTCGATTTAAATTCTATCAACTAATTCATATACCAATATAAATGACAATTAAACCTACCAAACAACAGCCATTAAATTTCGTATCACTTTAGAATATAAATATAACTAACATAAAATTATTTTAGTCCATTGGGAGAATATAAACACTCACCATTTCGTTTGAATTCCATCTTCAAAACAAATCGAATTCGACTCCATATCGAAGCCTTTGTCGATACGAATCTATCGCTCCTCGTCTCGTCCGAAACAGACCTCGTTTGAATGATTTACGATTATATTAGTATAACGTTTAATTTAAAATAAACTAACTAAAATAAAATAAAATAAAAAAACGAAACAAACCTAACAGCCGAACCACATCTTCTACCTCCTACGCAACTGCCATTCGTCCTCTCTTTTTTCAGACGATCGAAGAATACTGTCGCACTTCACTGCCGACGACTACCCATCGCAGTTCGCATGACCATGCGCCGCTATCCCCTACACGCGTGAGTCGCCTATCACCATCAAGCCTGCCATGCCGACACCCAAGCACGACAGCGCCGCCCCTCGCGACTACAGCCTCCTTCCAGTCACCTCAACAACATCAATTTTGTTCGCGCGAGCTCTTGGTAGCAGATTCGATACGAAACCCTAAGGCGCTTGGACGAACAAGGAATGATCGATCCCTCAGCCGAGTTTCTTCCATTTCGATTCTATAATTTTTTCGAGATTTCGTTTTTCTGCTTTTTTTTGTATATAAAAGATCGACCTGTGATTAGAAGAAAGGGGAAGGGAGCAGGTATTGGGGAAAAAAACCAGGACATGGTGAACGTGTGGGAGATAAGTAAAGTAAATATATATATTATTAATTCGTAAATATCAGGCGTTTAACATCCGAAATTTCTCGAGTTCAAAATTAAGCGTGCCGCCTGCCGTTTATAATGTTACACCCCCATTTCGAACATAATGGCACTAGTCCCGAGGCCTAATTCGATCTTATGCAGAAGATAGCCTTTTAAATCGAATATTTTAATTAAATTCGAAATTAAATTTCTACGCGTTTCGAGCTCGCACGGCCAAACGACAAGTCCGATTACTACGAAACTTAAAATTTTACAATAATTCACTATTACGGATCCGATGAAACTCATTTCATCGAAATTCGAGATAGTGGCCAAAATAGATATTTTTAAACGTCAATTAAAATATAAAATTTTAAATTATTCACTTTTAAATCCAATTTTAAATGTTAACCATCTTCATTCATATTTTGAATAACATTTAAATCAAATTCCGATGTCATTTTCCATCATCTTAAATCCAGAATCAAATTATTCAAATAATTTTCAAAATTAATTTTAAATAATTTAATTATCGAATAAACCAACATACGTAACTCGTTAAATTTTATTTCTACCCATATTTATTCAATAATTACATTGAACTTAAATTTTTAAAATAGCTAAAAACATAGGTCGTTACATACTCCCCCACTCAAAACTTTTCGTCCTCGAAAAGGCGTTAATTAAAGAATTTAACGTACAATGGATTTTATTCAAATAATTAACTTACAAACATAAATATCGTACTTGCAAACTATTACTACGCTTCTACTACGCCATTCCGATATCGTTTTCCAGAAAATATTATTTATATAGAAAAAACAAGTTATAAATATTTTAAAACTCCAAAATTTTCTAACTCCCGGATTTACGGAAAATTTCGGCAGAGTCTCCTTTGTGCGGCTCGATCGGAAAATTTTTACAATTCAATATATAACACAAATATAACCAATATATAACAAATAAACATCTCATCTCAATGATGAGGCATCCTAAAGGGTAAAAATATAAAATCACAGTACTTAATCCGAGATACGTACCTTATTATTAATAATACGAGCGAGTTCACTCGGATTAAGCAAGCAAAAGCATGTAAAACTCCATATATATGCCCAAAGGGTCTTCAATGTACCTATCTTAACTAAATTTGGAATGTTAGTTACTTATAATGATTCAGAAATATCTATAAGTCTAATATAAGCATTTAACATGGGTTTTGAATTCAAATAACAAACGATCACAAATACACAACATACAACAATCATATGCAATCGAAACGGTAATGATAATGGTTTACAACAAAAGAAACCATCCAGCCATCAATATCCTCCAATTAATCCAATTAATTCATAAGCATGTGAATTTTCATTATCCAATGTCAAATTTTTTTTTATATACCCTTCATTTTATTAACATTCATTTCATTAACATTTTAATTGATTCATTTCAATTTATTTGCATTCAATCAATTTTTGTTCAATTAGATTCACATTCAATTGATTTTTCATTCAATTCATTTACTTCTAATTGATTCGGATACACGTATCAACATTAATTAATTCACATTCTATTAATTTACACTTGTTGATAGTTACGTTCATTTTTCTTTCTTCGCTTTCATTATTTCATTTCAATAATGCAAATAATTAATTACACTTAAGTAATTTAATCCATACCACATTCCATATATTTAAAATTGATTCACATTCACTTATTAATACTCATTTGTTAATCATACAACGGATTTATAATCAATTCATTGGCTTTTAATTGATTAACATTCAACTAATCTGGTTTCAACCCATTTTCTTCCAATCAATATTTATTGCATTCATCTTTGGTTTATTACAATTCAATATATATTTACATTCAATCGATTTGTTTCAACTATTTTTTTTCATCCATTTTTAATTGGTTTACATACATTCCATTGATTTCTTTCAATTTTATTAACATTCATTAAAATTCATTATATTTTCTTTTTATGTAATTCAGTTTGTGAAATTCCAATTTGTTTCACTTATATATATATATATATATATATATACACACACACCTATTTTTTATAAATTCATTTATGAATCAGTTATAAAATTTATTCCACTTAGTATATCCTTTCTTAGTTATACTATCATCGTTTATAAATTTATCTAAGTTTACTATAAAATTTTTATACAACAAAACTTACTTTTGTTAATAATTCATCCATTCACTTCATTTATTCAAATTCATATTATTTATTTACCAAAATAAAATTTTATTTTATAACTCAATTCATATTAATAATCCTTTTTTTTTCTTTTCACAATTAATTCCTTCAGCTTCTCTTAAGTCCACTTTAACTTATAATTTATTTTCAATAACAATTCCATATTATATTAGTTAACAGTCAAATTTTTATTTAAACTATTCCACTTGCAATTTAAATTTCCTTTATCCAATTTTAAATCAAATCCAATTGCTCATACTAATTTTTCTTACATTCATTTATTTTATTTAATCTCTTTCATATTTAAATTACATTTCAAGTCCTTATTCATTTTTAATTCACTTTATAGCTCAAATGAAATTAATCCACTTTACCACTTTATCTAGTTTCATTTAATATCAAATTCAATTTTATTTAATAATGAGCTAAGCCTCATCTTTATTTTAATCCATTAATCATTTCATTTAATTTTATTCAGGTTAAATTTCATTATCATCTCATTTTACAAATTTAAATTCATTTTTTTAGCTTATTAACTCTCAAATCTATAAGTTATATAAATTAACTTCTTAGAATTTCATTTCGTTATTTTATCTATTTCATTTCAAATGTAATTCATTTCTTATTTAAGCTTCTTAGGCTAAATGTATTTTATTTACATCATTTCACTAATTCCATTTAGTTTTACAATGCAAAGCCAGTTATTTTATTTGTATCACAAATTCAAATTTTTCTTTCTTCTGTTTATTTAACCAAAATTTAACCATTTAAATTTGGTTTCATTTCCTATTTAAATTTATAAGTTATAAACTTATTTCTTTTTTTTCAAATTTATAAGTTACAAAACTATCTTCATATATTTATCAAATCATATTTAGAATATTTTCACAATCAAAACTTGTTTTAAATGAAAGTAAATAAATGCCTTTTGCTAGTAATCTTCACTCAGAAACTCGAAAATGAACACTGGCGATGCTGCAATCATCTCCAGAATTATTTTCCAGCGACCAAGCGAGCTTAATGCTTTTTTATTTCTTCTAAAATCCTTTTAATATATATTTCTAGTCAAAACTCTTTCATATAATACTATTATAAAAAAAATTAAGGCTTGAAAACAGTTTTGATAAAAAAAAGATTTTAAATTCAAAATTCTCAAAATTTTAAAATCATTTCTATATATGAGCTATATTATAAATATACTTAAACAAATTTTCTTAGCTTATTATCGAAATATTCCATTAATTTATAACTTGGTCATTTTAATCAATTCTCATTTTAATTTTATTTCAATTCAATTTAGACCTCAAGTTCTTTCTACAATAAAATTTATTAAGTATTCGTTTTATTTTTAATTCAACAAATAATCGATGATAATTAAATATTTTCATTCCCAAACAACAATTTCATTAAAATTTATCATTTTATCACTTTATATATATAACATAATTTAGGTAAAACTATTTCATTGTTCGATTTTTTTAAACAATATTGTGTCGACTTGCCTCGTTTAAGTGGTTAGAAACCCCTATCGATGCCACGGCGCCCCACACATCGACCAGAATTCATAAACAACTCAATGGATAAGTAAACACAATATAAATTACTTTATAACACTAACAAGTATGCTCTCTCATATATACACTCTCAAACAGACTCATTCTAGAGTATTACTACCCTATCTCTAATGAGTCAAACCCCACAAAACCAAGGTTATCGCTAAACCTTCGTTTTGATACCAACTGTGACGACCCACATTTCGGAAGGTTTAAATCGACAATATTCACACATGTCTGACTTAAATAATCCAGAACGTAGATAATCAATGGGGCTAAATAAGAAAAATAAGAAGAGAAGAAAAAAACAAAATACAGACTCTCAAGGCGGAAACGATAAAATATAATAACAATTCATAAAACTGTTTAATATACATCTGATTATAATCTATACACGTTTATCAGGGTTATAAATATACAGCAAGGAGAAATAATCAATGCAGTAATATAGCATGACACTGGGTATAATAATAATAGTAATATACCAAAACTCCATTTTCGTCCTCCAAAGAATAGTCTTCAATACACTGGAAAAAAACTCAGGGCTGACCCGAGCGCGATGAAAAGACAAAACACTCGAGTCAGGACTAAAATACTCTTATGTAAGTCAAATCAATATCACAAATATGAGTGCAATAACTTAAGAGATGTTACGGGATTTTCCATCTCCCAAGGACCCGTTAAACTATTTATATATAATAGTATATGCTATAATATATAATGTCTATCAGTAAAATAAATATCAAAATAGCATTAAGACTTTACATTGATCCACCTTAACATATTTTACAGTTTTAAACCAAAGTCGTAATGGGCTCGTATAGGGATAAATATGACAAGGCACGTGAGGTAATGCCCAAGGTAGGATTCTACCGGTTTACCCTTTCTGGCTGGTCGTAACACATCCATGGCCGACCGCGATAATCAATCCAAACGACAAAAAGGCGCACCTATCGAATTGGAAACCACAATAGTAATACGAGGGATTAACGTCGCTAGAGGTAGTTAACCTCAATGGCCAGACATAGGCTCCTGTTTTAGTCATTTTAATTATGACACGAATGTCAAGGCTATCCATCATCGTTCTCTTACTTCATTCCAGCAAACGTCGCCAATTCAACCACTACATTCTGGATAACATCCACCGCGTACACTGTTGTCAAAGTGGTTCCAATATTGAAAGAGAGTATTTCAATAAGAGGCCCCAGTCTCTTTAACACCCAATCGCCATTTTACACACCGGTTGGTACTTTTATATTTCGAAAACAATTCGTATTTGATATCAAAATATCATATTCGTTTCAAAATCCAATTCATTTCGAAATCATCATACTTACTCAAAAATCATATCCATATTTACTTAAAAATCGTATCCATTTCGAATCATATTTTCACTTCAACATCAATTCCATTTCGAAATTGTCATATATTCAAAATTTTCAATTTTGTCCTATAAATCGATTCTACTTCCAAAATTTTATTCAAATTCAATTCAGGTTATATTCTTCACTTTAACCTAATTCGTATTTAAATCCAAGATTTAAATATAAACAATTTACCCTTTAACCACTTGGAATTTAAAAATTAGTTTAATAATAAAAAAATATTTAAATTCTAAAAAATAGTTTAATAGAAATTATTTAAATAGTTTAATCGAAAATAATTTGAATATAAAAATGGTTTATATAGTAAAATAGTTTGGAAGATCAAAATAGTTTGAATATTTAAAGAATATAGATTTTAAATCATTTATACTAAAATATTCATTTTAAAAATAATTCCAAAGACAAATCGGTCAACTTCCCAATTTCCTACTCAAATCAATTTCAAATTCCAGTTTGATTTAATCGATTCGATTCCGATTCCAACTCGAATAATTTCAATTCAACATAAATTTTTATTTCAATTCCAATTACATTTTTAATTTAAATCTCAATTTCAAATTAATTTCCAATTCCAAATTAATTTTCAATTCCAAATTAATTTAAATTCCAATTTCAATTATTTCATATCACTTTTCTTAGAAATATTCGAAGTTTGAATAAAAACCAATTTTTTTTAAACAAATCAACATTCGAAAATTTATGCCGTATTTCAATTTTTTAAGCTTAAAATCTAAACTTCGATTAATTAAACAATTTCGTTTAGCAAGTTTAAATTCCAGCATTTCGAACTTCAATTCAAAGTAAATGAATTTCCATAAATTTGATTTTATTCTAAAAATCAATTCATTTAAATAATTTCAAAAAAACTTTTAAAATCATTTAATTTAACCAACTAGGTGTCCGTATATAATTTTCTAACCTATGGCCAAGTGGACAATTATTTCAATTTAATTTCAAAGATGAATATATATCATTTCAATACAAATAGATGCCATAGGTATATATCATTTCAACCTATTTCTTAATTTATTCGAAACTATTCGGTTTACAGTTTTATATGCAATAAACAATGTACAGGATGATAGCAAATAAATAAACAACCAATATCGTCCATCACAACCAATCAACCATAAAGCCAATACCATTCACAAATTCCAAATTTTTACCATATCAGGTAATATTCTGCCAATTAAATTTAAATTTATTTAACGGTCGATTTAAATTCTATCAACTAATTCATATACCAATTTAAATAACAATTAAACCTACCAAACAACAGCCAATAAATTTCATATCACTTCAGAATATAAATATAACGAACATAAAATTATTTTAGTCCATTAGGAGCATATAAACGCTCGCTTTTTCATTTGAATTCCATCTTCAAAACAAATCGAACTCGACTCCATATCGAAGCCTTTGTCGATACGAATCTATCGCTCCTCGTCTCGTCCGAAACAGACCTCGTTTGAATGATTTACGATTATATTAGTATAACGTTTAATTTAAACCAAACTAACTAAAATAAAATAAAATAGAAAAACCGAAACAAACCTAACAGCTAAACCCCATCTTCTACCTCCCACGCAACTGCCATTTGTCCTCTCTTTTTTCTGACGATCGAAGAATACTGTCGCACTTCACTGTCGATGCCTACCCATCGCAGTTCGCCTGACCATGCGCCACCATCCCCTACACGCACGAGCCGCCTACCACTATCAAGCCCGCCACGCCGACACCTAAGCACGACACCACGCCCCCTGCGATTACAGCCTCCTTCCAGTTGCCTCAACAACATTAATTTTGTTCGCGCGAGCTCTTGGTAGCAGATTCGAGACGAAACCCTAAGGCACTTGGACGAACAAGGCATGATCGATCCCTCAACCGAGTTGCTTCCATTTCGATTCTATAATTTTTTCGAGATTTCGTTTTTCTGCTTTTTTTGTATATAAAAGATCGATTTGTGATTAGAACAAAGGGGAAGGGAGCGGTTATTGGGGAAAACAACCAGGGCATGGTGAACGAGTCGGAGATAAGTAAAGTAAATATATACATATACATACATACATACATACATATATATATATATATATATATATATTAATTCGTAAATATCAGGCTTTCAACATTCGAAAATTCTCGAATTCAAAATTAAGCGTGTCGCCTGCCATTTATAATGTTATACCCCCATTTCGAACATAATGGCACTAGTACCGAAGCCTAATTCGATCGTATGCGGAAGATGGCTTTTTAAATCGAATATTTTAATTAAATTCGAAATTAAATTTCTATGCGTTTCGAGCTCGCACGGCCAAACGACAAGTCCGATCGCTACGAAACTTGAAATTTTACAATAATTCACTATTACGGATCCGATGAAACTCGTTTCATCGAAATCCGAGATAGTGGCCAAAATGGCTATTTTTTTTACTCGTCAATTAAAATATAAAATTTTAATTTATTCACTTTTAAACCCAATTTTAAATGTTAACCATCTTCATTCATATTTTGAATAACATTCAAATCAAATTCCGATATCATTTTCCATCATCTTAAATCCATAATCAAATTATTCAAATAATTTTCAAAATTAATTTTAAACAATTTAATTATCGAATAACCAACATACATAACTCGTTAAATTTTATTTCTTCCCATATTCATTCAGTAACTACATTAAATTTAAAATTTTAAAATAGCTAAAAACACGGGTCGTTACATCCACGATCCTCAAAGCCATATCATCCAATCCTTACACAGAGCCTTGAGACGGGCAGACATCTCCTTAAGCAACTCGGGCCTCAAACTAAACACAACACCCTACTGAAACTCAATCTCATCACCGATGCAGACATACTTCCTCAAACTTGCCACAAAAGAAACATCTTTGAAAACATCCAAAGTCATTGTGTCTCACCACGCAGCTGCTTCTACCAAAAGTTGCCAAAATACCATCACTCGCTTCTGCTTAACCGACAGATCCAAACTCTCGAAAATCCACTCACACGAGCGCGATCAAACTTACACTCAAATGATGGACTCTGAACCTTTAAAAGGTTGCCTTCAGAGATTGGAGAATCCTTATACCATGCTACAAAGCTCACTCGAGACGGTATTGGGTCTACAATCTCGACAGACACACTTCCAACTTCAACACTCAGACTTTTTTCATTGGTAGTAGTCGTGCTACACAAACCACTACCCTTTCTACCTTTATAACTTATATTGGAAAACCTGAACAGGTAACTTAACCAATAGGTAGAAATATATATATATATATATATATATATATATATATATATTACAAGTACGCTCTCTCAAGATAGACATCACTCCAGAGCCTAGATATTCGCTTAACCTAGCGCTCTGATACCAAATGTAACGACCCGCCTTTCATCCCACAGAAAGACGCATCATTATTAAGAAAGAAAGGGATAGAAAGAGAAAAGATAGAGAAGAAAGAAAGAAACAACATCAGAATCTCAACAGCGGAATGAATAAATTATATTAATCACATAAATATTACATAGTATCATATACATCAGAGTTACACAGCCTTTACATCACAAACTAGATAGTTATAAAGATCTGTCTATTATACAACTCAAGATACAATCTAAATAACTACTCAGAGATCAACACACCGGAACCACTATATATCTACAACGCTGAAGCCTCCTGCCCCATATCTCCTGTAGAATTCGTCAAAGCTAACCTGAATCCCTTGGCTACTCGTAAAAATTTGAGTACCCAAGAGTTTAATAAAATAGAAATAAACTTCGGGTCAGACATGGATCTGGTGTGAGAAAACGGTTAAAGTTGCTTAACTTTAAAAACCTTTTGAAAGAAAAGGTATCACGTAAAACTCCCCACACATAAACATGGGTAAGATTTTACCTTACGCTGACCAAACTTTGCTGTGATATTATAATAGGGTCTAGGATTTTCAAATAAATATGAAATAGCTAAAATTGTTACATGATTAAATTCCAGCATACTAGCTACAAAGTGAGTTATACAATCAAATCTGATGGCATTTATTGGAGATAAGATTCCATACAATGGCAGGCCTACTGGGGTACCGTCCGTCACAGTACGTGGCCGAGATCGACGTACCGAGGATTACTCCCAATCCCCTGCAACATAAGGTCGGAACCATCCCTTACTGGACAGTCCTGAACAAGACAACCCCGGCAGTTGGAGCTCACAACTGCCCACACGGCCGAATAAAAAGGGACCTATAGACAGGGGAAAATATCATCCTACTTGGCTGCTACCCACTTAGCCTTGCTACATCTCCCCTGTTTTAGCCATTCCCGGTTGATGAGGCTTGAGGCTACGATTACCTTTATAGAACATATCTATCTTAGAATGCTTATCGTCCACCTGACGATGTTCTGAAAGCATTCAATCCATCCAAGTTCGTTTCGAGTTCGAACGAAACCGAAGGCATTATCTCGTTACACTAATTTTGGAAATTCTTTATAGTTAACGACAGTAACCCTTGCACTCTGAATCTTCATCTTCACTTGAGATTCATGACCTATAGTCAATTTGGATCGATATGGTTTTCGGCTATCCAAATCTGGAAACCCGATCCCAGTCCCATCGAAATCCAAACGTATTTTAAAGGCCAAGTTGTTTAAAGGTTTAAACAATTCAATTCAATTCAATACTTGAATTCAGACAGCATTAACACAGATAAATATCACACATTTATCAATGATATATCAAATATCACATCACAGAATATCATAGCATATCATCCAATATATATCAACCAATTCAAATATTCTACTCAAACAATCATCCATAAGCAACAATTATTAATCCCTATTATAATTAATTTAATTAACTTAAATTAAATCAATTACTTGAGAATTAATCACCTAACTTTGCTTAATCAAAAAAATTAATTAATTACAAACCTCTTAATCAGTTAACATCCTTTAAATATTCATCTTAATTAACCACTTTGATTAATTATTCCTCAATTACATAAAGTAATTATCCTTCAATTAATTATACAAATTAATTATCCTTAACCATTACAGTAATTAACCTTTAATTACTCTCATTTATTACATTAATTAATGATCCTTAATTAATTGTTTCTAATAATTAATTAACTATAATTAATTATATTGATCCTTAATTAATTACATTAATTAATTATACTTTAATTAATTATATCCATTAATAAACCTCAGTTAATCATATACAATGGTTACCATTCTGTAATTACTTAATTAATTAACTCTTTAATTAATTATATTAATCCTTTGATTAATTACACCAAGTAATTAATCCTTAATTACTTCTACTAAGTAATTATCCTTTAATTACTTCTCATTAACTCCCTTTAATTAATTACATCCAGTAATTATACATTAATAACTTCACTAAGTAATCATACTTATTAATCTCATTAAGTATTTATACTTAATTAATCACTAAGAGATTATCTTTAATTAGTTAACAAATTAATTACAATTGGGTAATTCATCCTTTAATTACCCATAAAGCAAATTAATTAATATTTAATCGCAGATTAATTAATTAATTAATTCTTTAATCATTAATTAATAAACCTTAATTATTAATTAATATAACTTAATTACAAATTAAGTACTTCTTAATTACCAGTTAATCAACCCTTAATTAACAATTAATTAACCATTAATTAATTTTTAATTATATATTAATTATCTTTTAATTATTAATTAATAAAACTTAATTATTAATTAATAAAAATTAATTAAGTATTTCTTAATTACCATTTAATCAACCTCTAATTACTTGATTAAGTAATTTCTAATCATAAATTAATTATTTTTTAATCATTAATTAATAATCCTTAATTACAATTAATTATCAATTATGAATTAATTAATCATTAGTTAATTAAATTAATTAATTATTCTTAATTAATTACTTAATTATCCCTTTATACTTAATTAATTAAGTTAATTAATTATACTTAAATTTCTTAATTAACTTAATTAATCTCAAATAAATAAAACTTAAATCCTCTTAAGATAAACCATAATTATCTTAAGATAAAACCTTATCTTATTTATGCCTTAATTATCATTAGAATATTTTATTTTAAATAACTTTACTTAATTAAATCATTAATTAAGTTTTAAAATACTCATTCAACTTGATAAGTTAAAAGTTACAAATCTCAACTTACCTTTAAATGCTTTAAAATTTATCAAGCAATAGTTTTAAATCTAGTTTCAATTTCAATTAATAAGCTTGCCTTATAAAATCTTAAAATTTCATTTCTAATTAAATGTAAAATAACTTTAACTTTATTTAACAAAATTTTAAATTAAAAAAAGTTTCAAAACTTCTTAAACAATGCTAAAGAAAACAATTATTATATAAGTAATTTATAAAATAAAGTTTAAACTAATTTCACTTTTAAATTTCAAAAACCAAGTTTCAAACCCTTTTTTTTTAAAATTTGCCTAACACGTGCTTCGGGTCGAACCCGAAGTCCACTCGGGTCTAGCCCGAGTTTCTTTCCATTTCAAAATTTAGTTTACTTTTTAGTATAAGTTTTAAATTTTAAAAAACCTGTAAGCTAAACCCACATCATTTACTCGAGTACAGACTCGAGCTACTACCCTAAAACCCCGATTCTAACTTCGAGCAAATTCCAACCCAAAACCACAACCCAAAATTACAGACTCAACTCCACCACGTGCACATGCACCATCGCCGGAGCCTCCCCCGACTATTGATGAACCTTCCTGCATGTCGAACATCATCGTAACAACCTATCCCAATCACCAAAACGTAAGCACGAGCCTCAAAACAGAATCGAACAATGCAGATGAAAATAGGAAAACAAACACCACCAGAAATTCCCTTGAACCAAACGTCTCCGACCACCTGAACGCCTGAAATTCCGTCCACATCTCCACAAACCCTTCACGCAGCCATCACCCAAACCCGATGCAACTCGATGCATCAGAGACGCCTCCACGAACAAAATTCCAGACATGCCCAAATTAGGTTTAAAAACCTAAATCTCCTCCTCTACATCGCCTCGACGATCGGAAACACCTTCAGGCATTATTCCCAAACCCCCCGCAACTCCTTTCATCTCCAATAGAAACCCCGAGATCTCTCTCCTATCAGATCGCCAGAGGTTGCCTCAAATTCAATTTCCAGTCAAATCCAAAATGCAACCTCAATGCATTATTAAAAATTGAGATTTTAGCTTTAAAAATCTTAACTTTCAAAATGGATTCGAATTATAATCTTGAAACAACAAATTATGATGTTTGAAATTTATCATATTTTAAATTTTGACTGTACTTCCATTTTTCCAGAGAGGTTTTGCTAAGTTTTACCTAAAACCATTTTTAAGATTTAAATCTTGTTAAAACTAACAAGTTTTGTGTAGATCCTATTGTCTAAAATGAATCAGAGGGATGGGAAATGATTTTGAATAGATCTAATGACTGGAAGCCCGGAAAATTTTCATATGTCTGATTTTCAGACATGCACAACCAATTCACACAGCATCTTTATACATATAAACATGTTTCAGTATCTTAAAACCATCATGCAAACACATTTTCCAACCTACATCACAGGTTTACTTCAACCATATGTCACATGCATCAAATCTGAAGATGATTCAAATTTACAGTTTTAAAAGCAGAGACTTAAACAAAGATCAGAGATATTTTAAAATCAACAGAAATACACAAAGGCTTACATACATACAAATATGCAAAGCAACCATCCACACGGTAATTCACATATTACTTAAGTTTTTAATTTAAAAGTTTAGTCACCTTTTTCAAAAAGCAGAGAGTTGAAACTGGGTTGAAACCTTTGAATTAGCTTTGATCAGTGAACAAAAAAGATGATGCTTTGAATTTGGAGAAGAAAACACTTTAAAAACTGGAATGTTGAAGCTTGAAAAAAATTATGCTTGAACTTGATTCTTGTTTAATTGATGCAGATTGAAACTTAATTGCTGCTGCTAGCTTTGATAATTCAGGTTGCATTTGATACTTGTATCTTTATTATAGGTTTAGAAATTGCTTTGAGAATTTGTTGATAGGTTTTGGAAATTTCTTTGAGAATTGTTACAGGATTTGGATTTTGGACTTGAGAGATGAATTATAGGGTTTTGATTTTTGAAAGGTGTTTATAGGTTTGAGATAAAATTGGTTATAGGGTTTGTATTTGATCTGAGATTCCTTTGTTTTCTTTGTTAAGGAATGAGATGAGAAAAAGAAATGGAAGATGTTTTGTTTATATAAACTAATTTATGATTTATAAAAATTAAGAAAAATAAAATACAAGGGGTGGCACTTGTCCTTCATCCTATTTAATTTCTTAACACGTGTTAATAAGGATGTTTATAAATTAACACATGTATTTATTCATTTTTGTATATTTTTAAATTGATTTAGAAAGCTTTTATATAAATATCCTAATTAATTAGTATATTTCTAAATTAATAAATGCCTTTTCTAAATTTATAAAAATAAAACCTTTAAAATAAAATTAAAAATAAAACCAATCATATCTTAAATAAAATCATATATAATATATTTAATCCATTTATAAATGTAAATATAAAATTTTTGTATTTATTTACTATTTAAATAAATACTTTCTAAATTCATATTAATAAATTTGTTACGGAAAAACAATATAAAACAAATTATATTCTAATGAAAACTTTATTCACATATTTTTATATCCAACTATTTCAAAATAATTATCGTTTAAATTCAAATATTAAATTCAAATTCAAACTTAAAAATCCGATATAAAAATCAACTTCAACATATATATATATATTAATTTAAACAACACATTATTAAATTTTGAAAATAATAATTCTATTTTTAAAATTAACTTAAATAAATATGTATACATATACATTTAAACAATACTTATTTAAATTTGAAAATAATAAGTCTATTAAAAATCTTCTTATAAAATAACCAAATTAAATTTGTAAAAATAACTATTCCATTTAAAGATCTATTTATACTATCATTAAAATCATCACATTATATTGATTAAAATAACAATTTACCTATTTTAATTAATTTAATAAGAGAGATTATCACATTTAAATTGCTTGAAATTCTGGGATATCACACAAAGAATGAAGACTGTACAGTATAGAGATTCAAGAATTGATAAACTCAAGATCGAAGATATCAACATTCAAGACTCATGAGTATCAAGATTATCAAGAGTTCAAGATTCCAATATAAGTAATTTAGGAATTTTGTTGAAACTCTTAGAAAAGCACTAACATCTTAAAATCCATTTTATTCGTGGAATGGAATCCACTTCGAGCTCGTTAAAGGGATGGAACCCTAAGTAGGATGGAACCTACGGAAAATCTAGTGGAAAATTGTTTTGTATCCACCAATTTTTATTCAAATGCTTTACAAAATTATATCTTGTTTTCAAAATGATTTCAAAATCTCCTTTTAAAAATTAAAAACATCTGCCCTAGTTTTAAAATACTATAGCCTCAAAATAATCTTTATTTTCAAAATCAATTATCCTTGGTTTTAATCTATATTTTAATTATAATATATTTAACTTTTAATATTTATACTTAGATTTAAATATAAAATTATAGTAAAATTTTATATATACCAAAATATTATTCTCCATACTTATTTATGTATTTTAACTATAGTTAAGTATATTTATAAAGTTTAAAATAGTTGTAATACAAGATAGAAGTTATTTTCAGAAAAAAACAAATTACCAAAAATAAATTAGGCCTGTCGACAACCCCAAGGAACCCTAGTTGACAAGGTAACAGTTTATTTCAAAAGTATGAATTTCAAAGGAAGTGTTTATTCGTCATATCCTTTCACGAATGGACATGGCTGTTGTTCTACTATAAATAGGGGCTGTTTTAAACGAATTTATATTTCCTATTTTTTCTCTGATTTCACTCTTCTTCTTCACATTTCTTTATATATTTTTACCATTACACTGCTGAAATCACCATTGAATCTAACTAGATCATCTCTGGTTTGATTCTCTATCACTATCTCAACAAGATCCCAGTGTTATTCAGAGTTATAGATTTATTTGTAATCAATCGAGCGAGAAAAGGTGTGATTATAGCTTGGAAAATCAATCAAGCGAGAAAAGGTGTGATTGTAGCCTGGAAAATCAATCGGGTGAACTTGTTGCCTGTAAAATCAAGTATCTTTACCCAGAGGATTGTGAATCTGGAGCGATGTACCTCGTGGCCTTGAAATCGAGGGTGTAATTGTAAGAACTGATTTTGAAAGGAAATCCGTACTTGTGTTGCGGGACTGTATGTAGGGTAACTCGGAACCAGTATAAAATTCGGTGTATTCTTTCCTTTATTGCTTTCACTTTATATCTGCGTCTATGTTTGATTCTGTGATCATATTTGTGTCTGAATATGGCATACATTTGTGTTCAAATTAATATAAACTCAAAAAGAATTTGTAATTCCTTAAAACACTATTCACTCCCCCTCTAATATTAATTCTAGCCTTAAGATCTGTAATCCGCATTTCTCACAAGGAATGGAATCTTAGGCAATATACAAAGACTCTTGATATCGTCGAAGGGTTTATTTGCTCTTGGGAAGTTGAAATTGATCTGGCCGAAAGGTATTAGAATTCTAATTACCAAATTGAACTTTAGTTTCCTACTTTTATATTATGCTGAAGGGTTTGAGTGGTTGGCTGATGATAGCGGAAGGTTTGACTACTGTTAGGATATAAGTATCTACCAACTTTTGATGAAGCAACTCGATTACAATGCCAAAAACCCCGCAAGGTTACTGCTTATATTAATCCAGATTGACTATTGGCCCTATTGATAGGCGGAGATAGAAACTCGATATCTATCTTTGCTTGAAATGATAACTTTTATCAATAAAACTTCAGACCTATACACCTGAACATTTCGAGAGAATTGATCTTGCAAATTGGTATTATGACAGCAAAAAGACAAGCAATCTATAAAACAGTTCACAAAATCAGAATACTTCCATTGCCATCCATCAAAAGGTTTTGCCTTTATTGAATTTCCCAAATTAGATCCCCAATTAGGGTTACAAAATTCTGATCAAGAAGTTACAAGATTTTCGAGAAATGAAAGGGAAAGTTCCCAAACTGGATCCCTTGGGTCCTATTTATAGATGCGGGTAGCATTCCTTCAGCCTTATGCCTTCATCCGATATGGAAGGTTGCCTTTGGTATGCAGTTGTAAACCTTTCGGTCTTGCTTGAAGATAGTTTCTTGTACACGGTTGTAGGCCTTTCATTATTGTCCGAAGGTTCGTTGATTGTGTATCATCATGGCCTGCCAAATGCCACCGAAAGGTTTTTTCCTTCATTTGTTTTCAACAAGCAGTTGCTTTTACCGAAAGGTTGGTTATATGCATAACACGTGAACCTTTCGACCCCACTGCAAATTTTAAAGCCTCTGTGAACCCTTTGGCCTTAGAGGAAGGTCGCTTTTTCCTGCTTGACTACTGCTGAAAGTTGTATCTTCCCTGGGTGACGGCAAAAGGTCGTCTTCTGTTGACTCACGAATGTTCCTTTTACCTAAACCTTTCGGCATCATCGAAAGGTATCTTGTAGGTGTATTATCTAGCCCAAAATGCTTATTGTTCTTTCGGAAAGGTTGTCGTAGGGTCGTATACCCTTGTTTCTGCTTGTTTGCCTCCTTCAAAAGGTAAAAGCTCCTTAGACATTGTAGGATAATATCCTCTGTCTTCTCAAAAGGCCTTGAGCCATCTCGTTTTGCTAGCTGCATCCCTTCGATCTCTTCGGAAGGTCTGATCTAGATTATTTCTCTACCATCTTTTATTTAAGATTCTCTGGCTTAAGACGAAGGTGAATTATTGAGTAACATTCCCCCCATACGAAAGGATACTCTTGACTTTTTAAGTCGTCCTCTTTAAGTTTCATTTTCTTGTAAATGTAAGTTTCAAGTACTAGTAAAAGAGTTCCAATAATTTGACCTTCCCCAAAACAAGGAGGTCATTTCATAAACCTGATTTAAAACTTTCAAGCTATCTTTCCTACTTATTCGTTTTCTCCGAAAGGAGTTAAAGTTGCGGCACAAAATCTTCCGAAGGGACCGGAAGGTATTCCAACTTCAATCTTCCCTTATTAGCGGAAGGTATAGGTAGCTTAATATTTATTCCAACGGACAACAAGCTTTCATTGGGATTTAAAAGTCCTAAATCCTCCGATTCCTTTCTGTTCATCAAAACACCATATAACCAAGTAACAAGCACATTTTCAGTTGTATAGTACAACTCAAGAAATTCAGTTGAAACATCTAAATATTAACATATACAAATATTACTTCACATTACGCTTTTCAAAATGATCTATTAATATGTACATATTCAAAATTACACTAGCGTCCTAGAATTGATCATCAAAGGCATCCAAAAGCAGCATGATGATTTCTTCCCATTTTCCCTACAGCCCATCTAGAAAAGGCGGAAGGTTCGGAACTAAATTGATGTGGTTGATGATGACGGGTTCAATCCATATGGGTTGATAAAGAGAGTAGGTTATTAATGCAAGGTCTTCTCCAAAAACATCCCAGATGGTTAAATCCATCTAGAATGTGTTTTTAGCCAGATCAAAAGGTAAGGAGTATGTTGCCTTTACGTGTGGATTAAGGAAATTAGGTTGCAAGTGATCCATATTGCTATATTGTGCTCTATTGACCTATTCTGCCCGCCTCGTGCAGTGGGTTTAGTAGGCCTAACGCAAAGTAGCAGCAACAATGTCGTGCTTCCACGTTGGGGAAATCAGGATGAATTTGATGGAGACTACAAGCGGCCATTGATGCTTTTTTTGGTAATAAAAGTTGGAGGAGAAAGTGAAGGAAGACGAATGGATTTCTAATAGAGATTTTTGGTGCAAAGTCTTATACACTCTCTCTCATATTTCCAGAGGTTTATCATTAAATGTTTTTGTCTTTTTGCATGATTATTGTTTCACCTTTGAGTTGAAAGCATATGTTGGTTAAGTCTTATTTGATGAAATTCTACAAACGATGGCCCTGACTCGGTGCTTTTTTGAGAAAGGGTGGTGAACTCTTAACCTTCTGCTGGATGATAAGTTAAAAGAGACACTTTGGCTGTTTTTATGTGAAGTACACTCTTAACATTCAGCTTTGAAATTTTAGTGTTTGGGTAAATTTCAGTAAGAATTTTACCTTTTTATTTATATTTTCATGTAAATTAAGACTTGGCCTAGATCTTTGTACACGTTATAATTTGCTTTGAATTAGATTTTTTATCAATAAATTTCCTTAAATGGCTCAGGCATTATAAGTATAAGTTTGTTCTCGTAGTTCTTTCTAAGTCCGTTTCATATGAAGACTATAAATGGGTGTCAAGCATTTATTCTATGAATATATATTTCTTAGTACGTATATATTTCGCTTGTCTATACTATGTCATTCCAAACTATATGTTCCTTTAATCATGTCTCCTTAATAAGCCACCCTAGTTATCATGTTGTATAGATGAAGGTCTCCTTCCAAAATGATTTAATATTGATTGCCCTAAGATAAATAATTTCGGTACATGGAACACCCCTACTTGTCACCCCGCTTCCGTTGAAGGTAGACGGGAAATTCCTTTTAAAGAAATTTGGAATATTTTATTCGATATTGATTGAAAGTTACACTATAATACCCTTCTAACTGAGATATGAAATTAGCAAATACACACTAGCTACCATTTTAGATGGGGTTATTGCAGCTTATTATTAATAACAAGTTTCATCGATAAACATACTCTAATATGTGTTTTTATTGTTGAAATAAAGGGACTTGTTTTGCTTATTGATATGGGAGACTTTCCTTCCGAAGCTCCTTCTTCGGAGTTTGCAATGATTTTGGATAAGTTAAGAATGGAGCTAAACAAAGTTAATTTTACAAAAACTTCTTTAATTTCTAAGCTCACATGTTGCACTATTCAAAAATTCGTTACGGAAATTGAGATTTGAAATTAAATCTTCAGGATAGTGGGAAGCTAGAGTATTGAAGTTTTAAAGCATTTCATTGGTAGAGTTAATTGTATAAATGTTGACTTGAAATGACTAAGCTTCATGAGAGGATAGATAGCTTGGAAATAAAATCTAAAGATAGTAGGGTTCTTGTAAATCTTTAGAATCCCTATTTGGTATCTCAGTTTCAAGTGTCAGTACTATAATATCCATGAGTTTCGCTAGTATGATTGGTAAGGTCACAAGTATCTTAATTTACACATAAAATGTTTTTTCAATACCTTGGTAATGCAATGCAGCATAATGATACTTATAATGTTGTACATGCTACCTGTTTCGTTATCCTTGCTTACACCTTGTTTATCTTTGATTCGGGTATGCCTCTTGGAGATTGATGTGTCTCCAAGCTTTTCGTTTCAATCCTTGAATCCTCTTATGATTAAGAGAATCTAGATTCTTTGCTATCCTTCCTTTCTTGCAAAACACGTGGTGCATAGTATTCTTTAATTATTAGTTGGAAATCGAAAATTTAATCCTAAGGGCATCAATTGCTTGGATTAGCAAGCCATTGTAACAATTATATGAAAAGAAATTCATTAAAAATGTTTAGGTCTCATCTTTATTCATAATGAGGGACGGATATAGATTTAGCTCCTTTTTTTTGTCCGACATTCCTAAGAATAGTTACTGTTAGGCTATATACAACAATTGAAATTTAACATTTACCCAATGAAGACTTTGATGGGACATTTATGATTGATATCTTGATAAGGTAGTTTTTGAGTTCATTTTTCATTATCAAGGGGATCTGAGAATAAAGAAGGTCGGAAGTTTCCATTAGGAGACTCTTTTGGCAGTACTCTTCTTCCGATAATATTCCTTGACTTGGGTTAAATTACTTGAGATAAATAAGAACCTAAAGATTATGCACTCAGATTGGGGCTTTCAATAACCAGTAGTCTTAGCATCATTAATGATGAAGCTTTACAAGATATCTCGGGATCCAGATTCAGATATTAGAAAATATCGAGATAATTTGGCAGTCGCTTTTTGGTATATTCTGATAATAGGCGATGGAGAGTTAGGAGGCTAAAATGCCTTTCATTGATGATAAGCAATAGAACCCTGCCATATCGTTTCCAATGATGGTCGTCATAAAGGTAGAAATTCATAATTGCTGATAAGATACCGGGATCTCTATTCCTGCTATTTAGTATCAAAAGACAAAAAAACCCATCTTGGAGTTTAGGCAATAGAAGTTTGAAATACCATATTTAACAGTTAATAATGAAGGGTTAGGGACTTAGTTTGGCGATGAGCAATAAAAGACCGAACTACCATTCTCGGTAATAGGTGATAGTAGACTAGAATGCTACTTTCAGAAATTCATTTCTGGTAATAGAAGTTCAAGGTAATTTTAGTAATGAGTAACCGAAGGCCGGCAATCTAATTCAGCGCCGATAATGGAAATCCAAAAACACTGCTTTTGGTAATAAATAAAAGATGATCGGATTATCCTTTTCTGATATTTGATAGTAGAAGTCCAGAACATCATTTTAGATATTTAATGATAGAGGTCCCGAATCCTATTTTGGAAATTAATAATAGAAGATTAGAATTTCATTTCTGGTAATTAATAATAGAAGATCAGAATACCGTTTAGCAGATGTTCGTGGGAAGAAGTCAGTGACTTCTTCCTGATTCTCTTGTTAAATGCGCCGTCTCCGGGCTTTGATGATGTCTTGCATGCTTTTGCTTTCTCGGGCCCGAGTTTTCTTTGTCCATTTGTCATTTGTTTTGGCCTATTTTAGGTGGGGACTCTTTTGTCCAATTTTTGTGCTTACTTAAGCAAAGTCCAATTCAAGCTGTTTGTCATTTTAGGCATTACCGACCTTTTGGTGGTTGCTATTTTAAGCAATGCTGACTTTTGCCGGTGCCTATTTTAAGCATGGACTTTTCTTAGTCGGTCGGACATTTCATCCGGGTTTTCGATGTACTCGTCTGGTTTATTCTGAAGTAGGGCCTGAGGATTTACCTGACCTCCTCTAGGAGACGCCTTAACTTGGCCATAACGTGACGCGGCTAAGGGCTTGTTCGGTACCTTGGCCATGCCATAGCGTGGCGAGACCAAAGGATTACCCGTCCTCCCTTCAGGAGGTACCATATCCTACCCATAGCGTGACGTAGATAAGTCCTTGTGCTACTTTAACTTGGTCATTTTTTATTTTGGCGTGGATAAAGGCTTACGCCCTCCCTCCAAGAGGTGCCTTGATCTGGCCATCTTGGCGCGATCAAGGGCTTTCTACCATCATTAGTAGCCTACCTTTTTAGGTAGTCCAAGTTTATGGAGAACCCTTCTCTCGATCATGTAAACTTTTCTTATTTTGAAAATAGAGCTTTTATTTTATGCTTTGGTTAATCCCTTACAAACTGTTTTAGCTTCCCTTGTTGTAGAAAGTGCAGGACCATTTTTCTAACTACCTTGCATTGGTTAGTATCATGTCCGTTCATGAGATGAAAATTGCAATATACTCCTTTGGACCTTTTCTTGAACCCCGGCCTTTTCTTTTGAGACGGCCAATAGTTCAGTTCTTCTTTGGTTTTAGTATATATGTCCTCGATTGACGTCGTAAGATTGTAATCTTCAAGAGGTATTGATTATTGAGCCGTGCTTGATTGGCATCTAAATATTTTGTTGCTTGGTCCAAATACTTCTTCTTGAGGAATGGACTTTCTTTTTATCGCCCATTGTTCTTCTTTCACAGGAATTTCTCTCAGTTTTAAGGCTTTGGTTGGAAATTCCTTGATAATTCTTATATTTCCACTGGGTTGCTTTTTTATCTTCCTTACTTCTTCAATTGAAGATCTCTCCATGTATCCATAGTTTTCCCTTGAATGGAAAGCCTCATTTATAATCTTACTCCACTTATATATGAGACTATTATAGTCTTTTATCATCTCTTTTTTTGAAGATAGTTTCCTAGGAGTATGACTATGTAGTTCTCCTCGTTTCATAAAAAATGTTGTCACTTCCACTCATTTTTCCTTCCAAGTGCAAAAATTAGGGTTGGTCCCACATGGAAAGGATTTAAGCTCAATTTCTCAGGGTTATAAGAATCTGTCTTCCTTCTATTTATAATTTTCAACCTCAGGTCTAAACCTTTGTTCCTCATCCTGATTGTAGTCTTTGGCATTCACATAGGAAAGCTATTTTAAGTGTGGTTCGGAAGATCCTTTTCAGACCTCTTAAGCCTCTTATCCATTATGAAACCAAAGTAAGTGAAATTAATGTAGAATTGGTCTAATGGGAATTAGAGAGCTGTAGTGTTAGAGAATTGGTCAAGCCGGAGGTTCAAGCACTGTTTCTAGCGCCAAAAAATGTTAACCAGATTTTTGATCAACGCCCCTAATAGTGCTTTCAATAGGAAAGAGAAGGTTGGTTAGGTCGAAAGGTACGTTAGCCTAGATAGTAGCTCCTACGCTTTACACCGATGATTGATATATTTGGACTTGAAGATCACGATGTAGACGAAAGGTTTAACCTTTCAATCGGAAGGTTATTACTAGAGGTAGACTTGTTTCGAACTATCGTGACGCCTTTCTTTACAGCTCTAATGGAGATTAACCAAATGTTATCTTTCAAAGTTCTGCTCTAGTAGTTTCGAAAGGTTTGGATGATTGACTCCTTTGACAGAAAGGTGAGGAATGAAATCCTGGGCAACACGTAAAGACACTTGGTATTGTCGAAGGGTTTATTTGCTCTTAGGAAGTTGAACTTGATCTGGCCGAAAGGTATTAAAATTTTAATTACCAGACTGAACTTTATTTTCCTACTCTTATATTGTTTCGAAGGGTTTGAGTGGTTGGCTAATGATAGCGGAACGTTTGACTGCTGCTAGGATATAAGTATATACCAACTTTTGATGAAGCAACTTGATTATAATGCCGAAAACCCCGGAAGGTTACTGCTTATTTGAATCCAGATTGACTAATGACCTTATCGATGGGCGGAGATAGAAAACTCGATATCTTTATTTGCTTGAAATGATAAACTTTATTAATAGATCTTCATACCTATCGACCAGAACCTTTCAAGAGAATTGATCCTGCAAATTGGTATTATGACAGCAAAAGGATAAGCAATCTATAAAACAATTCACAAAATCAGAATACTTCCCTTGCCATCCATCATAAGGTTTTGCTTTTATTGAATTTCCCAAATTAGATCCACAATTAGGGTTACAGAATTATGATCAAGAAGTTACAAGATTTCGAGAAATGTAAGGGAAAGTCCCCCAAACTAGACCCCTTAGGTCCTATTTATAGATGCGGATGGCATCCCATCAGCCTTATGCCTTCATCTGATAAGGAAGGTTGCCTTTGGGTATGTGGTTGTAAATCTTCCGGTCCTGCTTGAAGATAGTTTCTTCTACACGGTTGTAGGTCTTTCATTATTGTCGGAAGGTTCATTGATTGTGTATCATCATGGCCTGCCGAATGTCGCCGAAAGGTTTTTCCTTCATTTGTTTTCAAGAAGCAGTTGCTTTTACCGGAAGGATTGTTATATGCATAACACGTGAACCTTTCGATCCCACTGGAAGGTTTATAGCCTTTGTGAACCCTTTGGACTTAGCGGAAGGTTGCTTTTTCCTACTTAACTACTGCCGAAAGTTATATCTTCCCTGGGTGATGGCGGAAGGTTATCTTCTGTTGACTCATGGATGTTCCTTTTACCTAAACCTTTCGGCATCATCGAAAGGTATCCTGTAGGTGTATTATCTAGCCCAAAAGGCCTATTGTGCTTTCAGAAAGGTTGTCGTAGGGTCATATACCCTTGTTTCTGCTTGTTTGCCTCCTTTGGAAGGTAAAAGCTCCTTAGACATTGTAGGATATTATCCTCTGTCTTCTCAAAAGGCCTTGAGTCGTCTCATTTTGCTAGCTGCATCGCTTCGATCTCTTTGGAAGGTCTAATCTGAATTCTTTCTCTACCATCTTTTGTTTAAGATTCTTTGGCCTAAGCGAAATGCGAATTTATTGAGTAACACTATCCTTTAAAGTTTTATTCCAAGGTTTTGAGCTTTCGAATAAATGGTTCCGACACCATCAAATTTTGCCCAAATATGTTTATTAAAGGTTTCGAAAGAGATACTTTCGTACATAACCATTTTGACCCAAAAGATGATTTTAATAGTAAAAACCCAATACTTTCGAAAGAGGTACTTTTATTAATTTAGAAGTTATGTTTCTAAAGATTATTAAGCAATGTTTTCACACATTCGAAAGGTACGATTTGATCTTGAAAAGATTGATTTATAGAGCTTCAAAAGCATATTCTTAGTGTTTTGAGAAGAAGTTTTCTTTGCTTTTGAAGGAGGTTATCCAGGGGTTTCGAAAGAGATGTTTTAAGGTTTCAAAACAAATAACCCAATCTCATTTTAAGGAAAAACTATAGCATAAATAAATAAAGATTTGGAAATGAAGTTTTGGAGGAAGCTTTTGTTGATTAATAGGTTAAAGGGATTGACCAAGTTTTATATGAAATGATTTCAAGGATATTTAACCACATGTGTTGAATTATTATATTTTTATGATTGTTTTTTCATATATTTATTCACATTGTTATGAATCCATAATGGTACTTTGAAGAAGGGAAGAATAACCAGCTAGGTTGACCCAGTAGTGAACATAACTTAAGAAATGCTAAAATCTTAATTAAAGATATTGGTAGGGGCCAATAGGTTCACAGTAAGCCCATGAAAACTGTGTATAGCAAAAGATATTGGCAGGGGTCAATTTGTTCATAGTCAGTCCATGAAAACTACGATTTGATATTGGCAGAGGTCAATAGGTTTATAGCTAGCCCATGAAAACTATATCCGGATTAATATATTGACAGTTAGTCAATAGGTTCCTAGTTAGCCCATGAAAACTAGGATAAGAAATAAAGATATTGGAGTAACCAATTGGTTTTTAGTAATTCCATGAAACCATGAAATCAGACAGGTAGTCCATAAGTGTTAAACAGGTTAATAGTAACCCTAAAAACTATAATTGAGATAGATAGTTAGAACGAATGAGGATGGGTAACCCCTTAAACTCTCGGACACTCAATTGATTTTGCTTAGTTTGAGGTTTAGGGTTTTCAGGTGCTTTTTTAGACGAGCGGCGATGAGTAGAAGGAATGCTAGCTACTTAGAGTTCTTTTATTTTTGTTGTGTTTAGTTGTACAGGCAAACATGTTTTATTGCCTTATTATATACTTTGATCATCCAAGGGGGCATCTTCATATGTCGCTCTTGGCGTATATTGTATATGTTATCTGAACGTGGCTGCGTACTGGAATTATGTAATGAATCTATAATATTTTTGAAATGGACTGTGGAATTTGTTTGCTGTTTAATATTTTTTTCTTCATATTCTTATGTTTCTGTGTACCAATATATCTAACACTTCCATATTAGGTCGTCGAGGATTAATAAGTATGGATGACTGCAGCATTCATAGCGACTAGTTTTGGGCCTCCAAATAGGGGGATTTACAAGAGCCTTGGTTGCAACCATTATCGCTGATAGAATCAAAAGTGGGATAAAAGAGAATAAAGAAAGGGGAAAAAAGATTTTTCATATGCTTATTTCTCATTCAATCTGAAGCAAAAATACTTATCTCTTATCGATTTGAGTAAACAATTTGCAATTGCCCCCTTCAACTTTTTTTCAATCACAATTCATGTATTCATTGTATTTATTGCTATTCATTATTTTATCTCTTAGCATTTTTCTACTCTTAGTTTATTTAATAATTAAGAAACCTATTTTTGACGGTCCTCCTTTCTATTTCTGTAATTTCGTCCTCTCTTTCCATTAGTTTGCAAATTCATCTTCCTAAAACCATATCTTTATTTCTATTTAATTCAATCTTCTAATATGCTTTTCTATTTTTTCAACATTTCTATTTCTCCCATGATTCTCATAAACTATATTTCTTTCACTATTTAATGAAACACTTTTTATTTTGTAAGAAACAGTTGAATTAGAACCCTATGGATTTGGAATTTAGATGTTTTCATTTTGTAGGAAACCATCATTGCCGGAGACGAATCTAGATGTTTTTTATTTGTTAACTTTCTTTTCATCTTTTTCACAGTAGTTTAAAGTTGTTTGTTATTACTTTCATTTCATCATTTTCAAAGTAGTTAAAAGTTGTTGATATTTTTCATTTCTGAAGTTGTTTTCTTAGTAGCGTTTTTGCGTTCGATCCCTATGCTTTGGTTCTATTCACCAGATCAATAGATAAGTTTTCATTTTTAGACTGTTATATTATAGTTTTAATCCTTATTTCCTATAAAGTTTTCAGATTTGTCATAATCTTATCTGCTTCAGATCAGTTCCATAATTAAACTACTGTAAGTTCTCATTTCTAAACATTTTTTCAACTTTTTCAATATCTTTATGTTCATATTTGGTGATGTGTGGTTGGCTCCTGGATTTTATTTATATTTTCTATATTATTGTAAAAGTGTTTCATGTTAGCTAAAAAGATATATACCTAATTATGAGAATCGTAATCATAAAAGCTAAACAAAAATTTACAATAATGATATTTTAGGTGTTTTAAATATTTTATTTCTTCTATGTCCGTGATTGTGTCAATATTATCAATTTTAAACCACTCTATGTTATCATTTTCAAACCTTTTTCAACTTTGTCAATATTTTTTTTGTTCATGTTTGATGATGGTAGTTGTCTCCAATATTTTATTTGCAATTTCTTTTGTGATGGTAAAAGTGTTTCATATTATCTAAAAAGATATATATCTAATTATGAGTATCGTAGTCATAACAGTATTTCATGTTATCTAAAAAGATATATATATAATTATGAGTATCATAATCATAACAGTAAAATAAAAAAGCACAATGATGACATTTTAAATATGTTTAAATAATTTGTTTCTTCTATGTTTGTGATCATGACAATAAATTTGATTGTCTAATGTAAAATATTTATTTTTGAATATTGAAGAAGCATTTCATGTTAGTTAAAACGTTATGACCATTATGCATAAGTTGTTTATTAAAAATATGCACATAAAACGATTGTCCACACATTTATAGCAGTATATCCCTTATATCATCATCATTTACAATTTCTTACCTTTGTAGCCTTATGTATTATCATGATATTTTCATTCATGCTTTTTTTACCCTAACAATACAACTTCTTCTAGCGGTAAACTAATCAAGTATATTGTGTTCTACATAATCAAATTTATGAATTTTGTATTTGGATTCTTTGCATTCGATTTCTTTGTGCTCCAATAATGACATCTTAAGTATGTTTTAAATAATTTGTTTCTTCTATGTTTGTGATCGTGCCAATATCAACAATTTGATTGTCTAATGTAAAGTATTTATTTTTGAATATAAAAGAAGTATTTCATGTTAGTTAAAATGCTGTCACCATTATGTATAAGTTGTTTCTTAAAAATATGCACATAAAAGGATCGTCCATGTATTTATAGTAGGAGAGCTCTTACTATCTATCCTCATTTATAATTTTATTACCTTTGTAGTCTTATGTGTTATTATGAAATTTTTATTCACGCTTTTTTGTTATCCTAACAATACAATTTCTTTTAACACTAAACTAACTAATCGAGTATATTGCATTCTACCACAATCAAATTTTTTGAACTTTGTGTTTGATTTCTTTGAGCTCGGATTCTTTGTTCTCTTAACAAAACAGTATGTCCTATCTTTGTTATGGTCGTTCAAAGCCTTTGGTTGTTTGTTTCATCTACTCAGTTGTTTGTTTTTAGATCTGTCGTCTTTAGCGACAGTGTATTGCCAAATGCAATCATAACCATCATCTGTAATTCCAAAGCAATGACCTATTTTCTTTGTTTGCAACGTAAACTTAGGTTTGTATTCCCATGTCAAAGGCAGTATTTTTGTATTTACCATGCCTTTTTATGTTTATTCAATTTTACTATTTCACTAAATCTTACGCTACTTCGCCAACTGTGTTCTTAGAATTGAATTTCTTGCTTTAATTAAATAAGCAAATAATAATCACTATTGTTATAGTATGCTATTTTTGTCTTCCTAACAAATGTAGCAAATATAAAGAAAACAAAAATTTTAAATGCATTAATTCATATCATCCAATGTTTTTTTCGCACCATGCCAAAAAATTTAGTTACTACAAGTAGTATTAACATAAAAAGACAAAAAATTCGACCATTTCATTCAGAAATACTTATATTAATTTATTAGAACTTCTCTAAATGAATTGTATGATCTACTCTACCTTATTACTTCATTTCATCCCAAAATTGAAAAAGCAATTTTTTTGAAAGTAATCGTATTCTAATGAACCATTTTCAAGTTAAATCTATGTTTTATTTATAAATGTAGCATTTTCCTACTTTTGTTGTACCGGGCTATAAATTTGACAACCATATTTCACACCTGTAATTGAAACATAAATTTTGATTAGTTTCTATTTCATCGGAATTATTTTACTATTTACTGCAACTTATTCTGCATATTCATTTTCATTGTTTTCTAACTTTTTTTATTGTTTAACGATAATTTACCAATCATGATCTTGGAATTTATTTTTTGTTCCCACTAAGATGATTTTATTATGAAATGTGAAAAATGTATCCTACTTTAAATTTCTTACTTTTTATATTTACTGAAAGTTATGGTATGTTGCTCTATGTCTTCGTAAGGTATTTACTATTGAGCAAAGATACAACAAGTAAAAAATTTGACGTACTGTTGTTGACTTTCAACTAAAATATACATTATTATTATTTTTGGATCGCTAAAGGACGAGTAGCTATATTTTAACACCAAAGCACAAGAATATACAACTAAAATTGTGCTAATAATTTTTCTACTTTGTTTTATAATCGAATATATATTGTACATTTTTTTTTATAATTTATACTTTGTTTATGAACCGTCAATGATGTTGATTGAGTAAATAACTGTTATAAGGTTAACAAAGTCGCTTATATAGGTTTTTCCTCTTACGTAGTATATTGGCAGTTCATTTAGTTTTACCTTATCAATTCATCAAATTTCCTTACATTTTGTCGTTACTATGAAGCAATTTTGCTTTTTTACTTTCCATTTCCTACAGCTGATTCAAAATACCGTTAAGCTATAGTTATCATGGTAAGTAAGAGTAAGGATTAGATATAAATATTATTGCACGGCACTACATGGGTGAATTTATGTTTGGTTGTGTTGTATATGTCATACCCTGAAAACAACGAAGCTTTTTTGTGCTAATCAGTATAACTCAAGGGATTTATCTAGATTTCAAGCATTAATTATATTCATTATCTGGGGATTGTGAACTTGAGTGTATGATAAGAATCAATTTAATATATGTTTAAAAGAGTGAAACTATGTGCTAGTATCTAAGTTATCCAATTAACTTTGAATTTTTTAACTAATATATTAATTTTCAATCTATTTCGCACATTCTAATCACTAAGCGATGATCTTATGTTTCAATGAAGTTAGTTTAAACTACCATAAGTTCATTTCAACCATCAAATGACTTTGATAAAATGAGTGAGTATATATTAAAGATTTAGAGAATTATATTTTTATGTTCGTATTATTTTCGGTAGCACGAAAGGTTGAGAAACAAATTTAATGCATTGAGTATTTAGTTTATTTTCTACATAAAAAAATAAGGGAAAAGAATATTGATTGAAATTTTTAAAAAGTTTACTAAGAAATGAGTTGAATTAAATGATCATGTTAACTGTCGTTCGAAAAATATTTCTGTATTCATAGAAACAAATACTCGATGGTAACATTAGATAAATATTGTTGCAATCTGTATGCTTATTTTTTTTAACATCATTTTGACTTTTTAAAATCTCCTTGATTTACTCTTTCTCAACAAGGGTCATCTTTTGCATATTGATTTGCTTTTCATATACTAATTAATACGAAGCTTGCGGTCTTTACCCAATTGTTTAACATTGTCATTGTTCTCTAATAGCAAGCTTATCATTATGGTAAACATATGAACATTCAATCCATTTGGGTTTAGCCACGGGGACATGAAAGGATGACAACCTCCATCAGCATATGCTGCTTGGTCAAAGATGCTACACTTTTATCCGAGCACTAATTTTTCTTCTTCATTTTTTATGTGTATCGAACTAAACAATCCATCTGCTTATCTGTTGTAATACTATAAACGTTTGCTTTTATGAACTTAACTTAGCACGTCTTGACTTCTTTGTTCAACACAATTTGATATTCATGTATTTGATAAGATTTAGATAACATCCTTTCATTCGTCTTTCAAAGAGAATATATCTCATTTGATGTAATTTGTTTTTGACGTCGACATATTTGTCACAAGTTAGTATTTCCTTGATTGGAAATATTAGATCCCCTATTTTATTTTATTTTTTATTGCCCAGCTAGCTACTATACTTTCAAATAAGTTTGACGACCAGCGGTACATTTTTTTGTTTAGGTGCTAAAGAAATGCACTATCGTATATTCTCCTTATTTTGGAAGCACGTTGGACTATACATGCATGAACCGTTGTAAACCATTCTATGCAATGGTTATTTTATTTAAGACAACTCCAACATTTGTACTGAACCACTTAAGCTAGGATTGTCAATGGATACCCGAAAAATCCAAAATCCGTCCGCATCCGTATTCGAAAAACGGATAATATCCGATATGAAAAAAATGAATGCGAATACGAAGACATCCGCATCCGAAAATTATCTGTCCGGTCTTTGTCAAGATTATGGTATAAATTATGTGTATTTTAGTATAATAAAAGATATTTATTTATTATTTTATTATGGTAGTAGTTTATATTATATGCACTTAATGCTTATTAACTGCTCAAAACTATTTATGGTCGCAATATTTGTTTATATCTAACACTTTTATAATCAATTAGATTGGAAAAAATGTATGTTAAACTTAAAATTTATATTTATATTTTCGATTTATCAGTCGTTAACGGATATGATAATTATCCGATATCCGTTCGTATCCGCGTATGCGGATATCCGATATCCGAAAATCATTTCGGATGCGGATGCATATATGGCACTATCCGCATCTGAAAGTATCCGTTGACATGCCTAACTTAAGCCAATTGATCTGTCAGCAGATGATAGCTTAAGAGTACAAGTGCTATATATATATCACCTTGCTATATATCCCTTTGTGATGTATAGACTTCGTTGTTTTAATTATTTCTGTTTAATAATAGGGTGGGTAGTAAATTAGATTAGTTTTCTAATGAACCTGTTAAATCGAAATTTACAGCGTATGACATTCACGTTTAACAGCATTTTTTTTTTTTCATTTCTCTGGTTTGAGAACGGTTTAGAAATATGGTTGCACTTAATGTTGTTCACGGACTCTTGGCCCAGTTAATGGCAAATAGATTAGGCCTCAGACTAATCCAGAAAAGAAAAACCCTAATTCGATTCGTTCATTCAAGGAAGATCAAAACTCAAAAAACGAATGGCACGACGAAAGGGATAATCAGCTTCCATTCCAGGTTCTTTTTCCATACTATTTTCTAAGCACGTTGAATTTACATTTAAAATTATGTACAAATTAGGATTGTAAATTCGTGTTTACGCTGTTTACTGTTGTATATTGCTTGATTTGGTTTTACTCAAGGTGAAATGATAGTTTACCTTTTCCATATATTTTGTAAAAAATTCTGTAGATATTTAAATGAATTTGTGTTTCTGGCATGGATTTGCTTTAGGTGTTACTGTGGATTACCTTAGTTTTTCTCTCTCCCTGTGCTAGAATATGGATTTGTTTGCCGGCACTAATTTTGAAACTGATTTGGGACTTTGGGTTAGTTTTTCTTGCAAAATGCTGAAGCTACAAATCTTTGCTTTTCCAAATACGATTCAGTTTCACACAGAAAGCCATAAAACCTTGAAATATAGCTGACAGTAACATTGTTGCTGTCCAAAAAGAAAACATATATTGTCAGTATTTAATGAAAAGCATTACCATTCACACCAATTAATTTATCCACTAAAAATTACCCAGGTCTTGAAATTACCCAAACTGGAGTTACCCATTTCATTCCCCACTTATTTTATTCGATTGAAAATCAATTGCTTTAATTTCTTTTTTGTTTTCATACAAGTGCAGTCTGATGCATTAATCATACAGACGACAATATAGTTTCTATTATTTTCCTATTCAGTTGACCCTTTTTGCCAAATGACTGGGTAATTTTTAGTACATGCAAAATTCAAAAACTTCTTTCTACTGTTGGGTAATTTTAAGTGGATTTCATGGGACAAATACCAATGCTTTTAATGAAACCTTCTATTTTGTTTTAAAGAATGTAAACCGATAAACGGAAAGTCAAAAGATGGATGCAGGGTATGATTAGATGAAAGGAAAGTTGAAAAAAAAAAATAGGGATAGGAGGAAAGTTGACCATATCAAGAGCAATTCCAAATTAAAAAAGACAAATTACCAATCTTGACAAACCTTTATTGATGTAATTTGGACATAACAAATGAGAATATAACAAGCGTAAAGATTAAGCCAAACCCGACTTCAGAGCTCGATTTCCCTAAGGTTGCTTAAGAGGAAAAAGGCAGATTGGGCTGAACAACAAGCTATATGCTTACCAGATGTTTTCCATGCCGGGTAAGTACATTTATCCCATGAGCCTAAATTACATAGTTCCATGTGTATTTAATGTGGATCCTATTACAGATGGGATTCACTTTTGTTGTTATCTTTGCTGTTAGGGTTGATTAGAAATTGAATGTAGTTTAAAGTCTTTGGAGAAGTGTTTTTAGTGGAAACATTTTGACTGAAATTATTTTTGCTTAAAAACATCGTTTGAAGAAAAATTGTGAAAGATACAGTATTATGACTTAGAAATGTTAGGTTGAGGAATATTTTACAACAAATACTATAAAATTTATAGAGTGTTTATCTAAAAGTTGTTTGTGAGATAACTGTTATAATAGAAAAATCCTTGATTTCAACTGGAATAATATCCCAATAAAATATTTTATTGAAGAAAATATTGAGAATATTTTATTTAAAAATATTCTGAATTGAGAAATGACCTGGTCAGTAAAGCATGTGAAAAACATTTTCACGTGAGGAAAATGTTTTATTAAAAAGAATACCTTTTGGAATGTAATATTTTTTTTGAAAGTTATTTTTGATAGTAAGTATTTTTACTTAAATGATACTTTTTGATCGACGATTTTTGAAAGGAAAACATTTTTGGGTAAAGGATTTTGATTAGAAAATACCCAACTTAAAAAATAATGTCTTATCGAAAATATGTTTCACATATTCTGTTCAGAAAGGATGTATTATTAAATATATTTAGTTTTAAAATACTTTAGGAAAATATTTTACAACAACGAGGATAATTCGATTCAAAAATTATTGGTTAAAGAAGTAAAATATCTGAGTTGAATAACAAACTTTAAAGGTGTTTGTTAAAAAAAATTTCAATAAAAATATTTTATCAAAGGTATTTTGCGAACTGTGAAACCGGATTGAGTGACATGGGAGGTTTAATGACGGGGTGATGTGAGTTTAAGTTTGCCCAAAATTCATTATTGTGATGATATAAACTGCATGCCTATTATGTGCGACTTTCTCTAATGTGTTGTGAGGATGCTAGTTATTCCTTCTTGTGAGAGAGTTTAGATATAAAGTTATGATTATCCATTTTGGCCTATGGAACAGTGACATTTCACTTTACATGTATTTGCTTTCTTTGGGTTGGATTGTTTGTGTTGTTCTATTGCTTGTTAGGTTACTAGTTATATTAATTTGACGGTTTCACTTGGCTGTATTTATTTTATGATATATGACATGTTTGCTTGAATTTTTTTTTTATTCGCAATGTATTATTGTTGTTTGCTTGTTTGACTAGTTTTGTTTATTTGTCTGGTTGCTTGTTTGGTTACCTTGTTGTTTCTCTTGTATGTTAGATGGTATTGCTTGTCATGTATGATAATTGTACGAAGATGTAATAGTTAGCACTTTTAAAGGAGTTTACATTGGAGAAACTATTGGAGAAACTAGTGGTGTATTGATGAACATAATTGGTTAGTCATAATGGGATGACATAGTTTCCTTAACCGAGGAAGATTGTATTCATATTGACTAAGAGTTGTGATGATATTCTTTGAGGGTGAGCAATAGTGGATGAAGGGTTTTCGTGATGAAAGGTTTGGTGGGTACCATTGAGAAATTAAAGCGACGGTGGGAGGTTCATTACATTAGTTTTAACGCATATGTTTCAAAATCTATTTTTATACAAGCAACGATCAACTTTCTCAAGTGTTTTAATTTCAAAATTGCCTTATATTTCGATTTTTGGAAAAAAAGTTTGTACATTTTGGAAATTGTTATAAAGCAGGGTTCTCTCAAAATTATTTTAAGTTGACTTTAAAAGAAGGAAGTAGAAATGATATTTTGAATAAAAGAAATTTTGGTTAGAATAAAACATGGAAGCTTTGATTTGAAAATACATATTTCGGTAAATATTTTGATTTGAGAATGTGAGGTGGAGCCTTGACGCAACAGTTAGGTCATCCGTATAGTGATCTGGACGCGTAGGTTCGAGTCCGGAAATAATCTCTTCGCAATGCGAGGGAAATGCTGCGTATATTATCGACCTCCTCAAAGTCTGCTATCGCGCAGAAGCCTCGCGCACTGGGTTCCAACTTTTTTTTTGATTTGAGAATGTATTAGAACTCTCCCCTCTAGAAATGACTAATGGATCCTTTTATGATATTTTGAGTGAGTTATCCCGTCATCAAATGAAGTCACTATAAAAGGATTATGCAATTGGATTTTTGACATGAACCGAGGGTTGGAACAAGGCTGGTTCCAATGTGGACGAGAATTAAGAGACCATCGATGACTGAAGGCTTTGAGTTGTGCTCGTAAAAATGGGATTGTTGAGGATGCTCATTGAGTGAGTAGTTTGTGTACCCCGAGTAGTCTCTATATAAACATATTTTCGAACGTCTGTGACTCAAGTCCTCAATCATCTATATGGGCAAAGGTTCGAGCATTGTGTAGCTATGATGTTGAGTAGTCGTTGACCATCCGCGTGGGTCATTTGCGCCATTGTATATCCGAGAGTGCTTGGTATGAGACCGTCTGGGGTTTAATTTTTTCGATCTTTAATGTAGGTCTATGCTTTTTTACCGTCAACGTGGATCCATCTTGCCCGTCCGTGTGGGGTCTATACAACTGTCCAACTGTGTGGGTTTGGGAATTGAGGATTGATGCAGCCGCAGTATAAGTTGATAACCATATTATTTTGAATATGTAGGCATGAGTGGACACATGGTATTTTGAGGATGTAGCCATTAGTAGACATATATTTCTAAGATGCACATGATATTTTGAAAGGTTTAAGTATGAGATGACACACTATTTGTTTGGATGAGACCATGATGAAGTTCATCGATAGTTTTAAGTATACGTATTATGATGGATGCTTAGTCAATATAGTGCTAACAAACATGTGTTGCTTGTTGGTACGCTAGTCTGATTATGATACGATGCTGTTTTAAGTATGTGTACTTTGTTTTGATGAACTGCATTGATTGTCGACTTATATTTAAATGTACATGCACGTTTGAATCAACTTGGTTTTTATTGTGAACTATATCATGTGCCATTATGGTTGGATGATTGAGATGCTCGATATGACTTACATACGAATCTGATCTACGATTGAGGTTGTTCCACCGTTTGTTGATAGAAACATGATATAGTTTGGATTTGGATTTGGATTGCATGATTGAAGGAATGTAAGTGTTATTGTAGCATGTGTGTGGAATATTGCACTTTGTTGGAAATGGATCTTATTGTGATGATTAATTGTGTTGTGCAATTGGCGTGTACTACTCTAGAAATAGTTAGTCGTGATTGCTATACTCCTCCATATTCTATACAGTTGAGCATATGATATGGTATAATGTTTGGTGTCTCGTATTAGGAGTTTATTCTTTGAGAAATTGTGTGTGCAATTTTTTAAGGGGGAATAATATAGCGATCTGAAAATTTGAAACATTAATCATTAATTAATTTTAAGTAGTTGTTTAAATTTAATAGGTAATAAAAGATAACTTTGAGTAGGGTTATCTTTCTGGGATTCTTGATATTCCCATTGCGTTTGGAAATATTATAAACCTATATTTCTTTACGAGCATTACGGCACGCGCGTTGCACGTGAATTATATAAGTATAAATTGTATATATTTAATCATATTTTTACGTTGAAATAATCTATAGTTAGTTTTAGTTTATATTTCGAAATTGTAACATATATTTTTTTGTTAGCTTTAATTTTTATTTCTATTATTAGTTAGGAAAGAACAAATTTGTAAAGGAAATTTATTTGTTAGATCCTATTTTTAAGTGATATGATTTAATTTGGTAATGTCCAGAGAGAGATGTTTTGAATCGGTAAAGAGAGTTTATTTGTTAGATCCTCTTTTTATGCGATATCAAGGTTTGTTTTGATAATATTTGTAGAGGGCATTTTGAATTGGTAAAGAAAGTTTAATTTTAGATTCTATTTCAAACGATTGTGAGATTCTAATAATATTTATAAAAGGGCATTTTTGATAGTTCACGCTGATACCAAAAAAGACCGATTAAAGGTATTACAATTACGAGCATTACGGCACGCGCTTCATGCGTGATGATGACATGTGTTTCGCGCATGAATTATTTTTCTACAAATTATATATGATTAACACAGTCAAGAGAAAATAATTTGCACAAATATGTTGTCATGTTTTTACGTTAAAATCATGTGTATTTAATTAAAAAATTTACTTCTATGTTGCAATATCAATTTTTTTGTTAGTATGAATTTTATTTATATTATTAATTAATAAACAAAGAATTTATAAATGATGTTTATTTATTTAAATAATGTTTTTTTGTTAGATCCTATCTATTAAATAATAGTAAAGCGGAAGATTTTCTGGCTCTCTCCTTGATTTTGTGAATTTTCTCTCTTCTCCTTGATTCTCTCTTTAGATATTTTATTTTCTAATTCTTTAATTTATTATTTCACACTTATTATACTAATTCTCTTATATTATTTTACATTTTTGGTACATGTATTCTAGAGTTTATATAATTATTTACACGAGTGTAATGGCACGCGCTTCGCGCGTGAATTGTTTTTCTTATAAATTATATATGTATAAATCAGTTAATTTTTTTTCAAGTGATATTTTGTAAAGAAGTATTTTGAATATGTAAAGAAGGTTTAATTTTAGATCCTATTTTTAGAAGCGTTTTGAATTTTAAAGTATGTTTAGTTATTAGATCATACTTTTATGGACATTTGAATTTGTAAAAGAAATTTAATATTAGATCCTATTTTTAAGTAATTAAGATTAGATAATATATAGAGGGGTATTTTAGTAGTTTACGTTTATACCAAAAAAGTATGACACCAAAGCTATTACAACTATTAATAAAGATATAAATTATCAGCTACCTTCTAATATTTTATATTTAAGTCCGCACATTTATGTTAATTAAATAATCCAAAATTTAAGCTATTTAAATAAATTCATTTAATATTTTCTATAAATACCAAAGAACGACAATTTAAATATGTATAACACTTAAATAACTAAACCATAATATTAATCTTTTATTCAACTATAAAGATATATAAATACATAAACCAATAATAAAAAATTGCAGTTAATTTATTTCAATAAATTTATCATACATTTCATTGTAAATTCTACTTTAACTTCAAATTTACCATAATTATTCACAAAATTTACCTCAATTTTCTTCTAATATTTTACTTTTCACCCTATATGTATCAATTAATTATGTGATCTAAATTTAAAATAATTAGATAAATCCAACTAACTAATATTCGTTAATTCGTTTACTAATTTATGAAAATATCAATATGTACACCATATTCATATTAACAAAATTTAAAAAAATTATTAATGTAAACATACCTAAGTTATATAACTTAAAGAACTTAAAAGTGAATACATAAATAATAATAATAAAAAAAAATCCTTTTTTTAGATTTCTCTCAATAAATTTATCATGAAATGCATCACAAAATTATATTTTTTGTACTTCGAATGCGTACATTATAAATTTTCTATAATCATTTACAGCCTCCCCTCAATTCCTTTACAATATTTTACATTTAAGGTCATATATTGTAATCAATTACATAACTTGAAAACTATTTAAATAATTTCACTATGCAATTTTTCACCGATTTGTCAAATAAGTTGATCAATATGAACCATACTCATATTAACAAAAATGATGAAAAAATTCATTCAAATATATAAATACATCAATCACATAACATAAATTATATTCATAAATAATAATTACAAGTTTAAAGTTTTATTTATTTATGTCAATATGTGTATCATGCATTACATTGTAAAAACCTTTTTTAACGTCAAAAACCTACATTTTGAATTTATCCAATTAGTTACAAAATACTTCACAATATCACCTACCATTGTATGCAAAAGTCGATTTCTTCAAATTAATTATGTGATCTTGAATTTAAATTATTTAAATAAATTCAATTAATAAATTTTTGTTAATTCATCTAATAAATGCTAAGATATAACGGTTTCAATATGTATACCATATTCATATCAGGTGCAAAGGTGATAAAATTAGTTTTTCATTTAAATACAAAGATATATAAGTCAACTACCATAAATAATATGCATAAGCAATATTTCCATATTTAATATATTATTCATATATCTAAATTTTTTATATTGTATTACATTGAAAAATTCTGTTTTTAGCTTCAAATACGTATATTTTAACATTTTTACAATTATTTCATTAAACCGCCCTCAATTATTTTCTATTATTTTATATTTAAATCCATGTATTCAAACTACTTACTAAATCTCAAATTTAAATAATTTAAATAATTTCAATGAATAGTCAATCTATTATTCTAATGAATCATAAAAATATATGTCAATTTTAACACACACGCTCACATTATGAAAAATTGTAAGACTATTTTTTTATTCAACTATAAATATATATAAATCACATAACATAAATTATGTACATAAACATCTTAACTAATTAATTTGTAAATAAGTTATAATTTTTTTATATTAAGAATTTATCATACATTATATTACAAAATTATGTTTTAGCTTCAATATATCCACATCGAAATTATACAATTTTTTACAAAATTCCTCTCGATTCTTCCTATCGTTTATTTTCAAGTCCATGTATGTAAACTAGTTACATGATTTTATATTTGATTTATTTAAACAAATTTCATTAAATAATATTTTTCAGTTCATCTAAAAAATTACTAACATACGTCAGTTTCAACATGTATGTTATATCAATATTAACAAAACTGAATAAATTACTTTATTATTATTATTATTATTATTATATATATATATATATATATGTGTGTGTGTGTGTGTGTGTACGCGAGCGCATGCGCATTATGCAAAAATTATACACACACATAATACCAGTTTCAATTTATAGTTCATTTATTTCACTAAATTTATCATACATTATATAACAAAGTTTTCATTTTAGCATTAAAGATATAGTATTATATTTTACAATATTACTGTGTGCAACGCACAGGTTACACACTAGTTTTTATAGCGTAGATGGACATTTTGAATTTGTAAAGAAGTTTAACTGTTAGATCCTATTTTTAAAGGATATTAAGCGTGTCAGTCGCTGTAGAGGGGTATTTTTGGTAGTTCACGCTGACACCAAAAAAGTGACCAAAGCTATTACAACTATTATTAAAGATTATTGAAGACGAGCGTTACGGCACACGCTTCGCGCGTGATAATAATGCGTGTTTTATGCATGAAATATTTTTCTATAAATTAAATATGTTAAACTAAGTGGTATTACGATTTGAAAATATTTGTAGAGGGAAGTTTTGAATTTGTAAAGGAAATATATTTGTTAGATCATATATGTAAGCGACACTAAGATTTGATAATATTTGTAAAGGTTTATTTGTTATATCCTATGCTTAAGGGATGTTAAGATTTAGTAATATCTGTAAGGAGAATTTTGAATTTATAAAAGGGAGTAGATCCAATTTTTAAGCGATATTAAGATAGAGGGCATTTTTGAAAGTTCACGCCGATACCAAAAAAATGTGACACCAAATGTATTACAACTATTAATAAAGACATATGACATGATATACTTCTGTTGATGTACGGAAACATATGTTTCAGGCCTTTATGACCGCTTTGATCCAACGTGGCCCTTTTACCAATAAATATATTGCTATGGAGAAATCGTAGCAGCCCCCATACAATGTTTCTTCATTTCGGATCTCTTCTTCCTCCCTAATAGAGATTAGATTTCTTAATCACAAAATTAACACTAAATGGATTATGGTGTCAAACGCCTGCATATAATATATAAAATCGAACATCTTGAAGAGACATCTAAGGTTTGTTTTCTAGTTCGATGCACAATCTGACCTGGAATTTGTGAACAAACCTGGAACATCCATTTTACAGTTTTGCAAACTTCCATGCTGTGACGATCCGATGGTACGATCATGTAGAGGACGATTGGAGGAGTTAATCCATACCGTTGATCGACGTAGATCGTCAAGAGCTGGTTGGAATTGCCGTAGGAAGCTCACGAAATTGGGTCCGGTGGTGCTAAAATGGGGCCGGATTCTAGCGAGTGGCGGCATCGCAGTAGCTCACGGGGGTGGCACATGGCGTTGGTGTCTTGTTTGGGCTGAGCAACAACGATCTGGTGCACAGAAGCGGCGACAGTGAACAATGGAAGTTGGCGTCGAGCCGCATTGATTTTGGGGGATGGTATTTTGCAATTTAATCCTCAATTTTTTTTGCAAATTAAAACTTCAATCTTCTAATCACTATATCGTTTGCATACAAATTCCGTTTCACATGCGGTTTGGTCCGTTTGACTTGTGGCAAAATTCCGAACGATTTAGTGTGCGATATGCTGGTTTTTGGAGCTGTTTGCAAAAACACGTTGGTATGATTAAATAACATTTTTTGACAATAGCATGAAATTATACGAATGTCTAAAAAGATTTACTTTTCTGTCCACTTACAAAAATACCTAATTATGAAATTTGGATATATTGTTTAATTGTTCCCATCGACCATCATGGAAGAAATATGTTTCAAACTACTTTGAAACATGTTTTTAATCAGATAAACCTTGTTACCTTCTATTTGTCAAATGTAAACTGTGATTTGTACTAAGAATCGGTTACCTTCTATGAGTTCTAGCGTTTGGAACTTGGTTTTAGACCAATTGACCAATTCAAAATTGAGGCCTTTGTATTGTTAGTAATTTAAAAGAATATAGCTATTTTATATGAGGTGATGCTTTTGATGATGAGAATACAAGAGCAAAATTAGAAGATGAGAGGTATATCGAAAGAGAGAAGACAGTACGTAATTTTGAAGTGTGACCTCTATCCATAACATATATAGATGATAGAAAGAGCTAGAAAAATTATATTTGTCTAATCAAGATACTAATAGCTGTAATTGTTATGCTTGCCCTTGTTATATCCGAATATTATATTGTGAAATATGTTGAGATGTGAATTGTTTACCATGACTATAACAGTATGTCTTGAGAATAGTTTCACATCATCATGAACTTAATAATTATAAAGTGATCAATTTTCACATTGCCACAGAGATGGGTTGTGGGTGCACTTAAAGATCAGGGATTCAGAAGTTTCATCCATGGTGAAGTTTTGACAAAAAACAAAACAAAACATTGTACCTTTTCCCTGTATAAATGATTACATCATGCTATTAAAATCTTATTTTCAGCAGATACCTTATTTTCCCTTGAAACATTCACTTACAAAACATGGGACCCAAATAAATCAAAATCAATTTATGTTATGTTGTTGCTTCGCTCTGGTTACTCACTGCCTAATTGATTTCTCACTGCAGCTTTGCACTGCCTTACTGCCACAGTCCAACTTTTCATTACTTGAGTGTAAAATATGCATGTAAAATTTGTGAAACAAAAAGCTTACCCTTGGTTTGTTTACATCATTTGTTTATTTTCAGCAAATTTTATCATTGTTCATTACACTTCAAAATTTACAGTTAAGTTTGAATTTTAAGGTTTGAGCCAAAACATCGAGATTTCGATCGTTCTGTTTTGGTTTCAGTAAGGATCGAAAGAAACTCCGGTTCAGAAAAGACTACCGAACTTCAAAATTTACATAAGAAACTCAAACAAAGAATTAAATTGAGTTTCAAATATATGAATATTCAAAATATGAATTTAACTTAGAGACATATAAAACCACAAAAGATAAATGGTATAACTAAAAAAAAAGTTGATACGAAGCAATGAATAAACATTCTTTAGTGTATAACTATTTTTAATTAATCAATAGTGTTTGTTTGTATTTCATTTTTCAATTAATTGTAAATTGTACATTTTTTTCAATAAATCAAAGAAATATATGCGTAATTATATGCAAAATAAGTAACAAAATGCGAAACCAAAACTGGAATTGAAATTTCAGAAATTTACGAATCAGATTGAAATTCTTAAAATTACAAAAGATTGAAACCAAGATCGAAACGGAGATCTTGAATCTTGGTTTTTCCAATAGCATTGCATGTGGCATCTGTTTTTATTCAGTAATCTCAGGGTTAAGATTAGCATTTCATGATTGTTTTGAATAATTTTCTAGGGATGCCACATATTTTTTGTTATATTGTTGGATATTTTTTATGATACAGTTGGATTCAAAAGGTTTTTATTTATTTATTATTTTATTTTTATGTGAGCTTCAATTTCGTTTTAAAAACTTAGATCTTTCTTTTTCAAAAACTTCGATGTTTACCCATGTTTTTTTGGCAACTTTATCAAACAAGCTAAAAACTAACAACTTCATTAGACCAGAATATCTTTTGACCATGTTCATTACAGAAACTTAAATAAGTTGTTAGATGAAACAGTGTTGTCTCTATATTTATTAGCTTTAAATTTCCTTTTAGCTTCATTGTTTTATGGAAAATCTCCATATCCATGGAAAGTCTTTTCAAACTTTAGTGCACTAAGAGAAAGCTTCCTACTGAGTACTGACCTTGTGATTATTCTACTTGGATGCTCAAAGTATACCACTTTACAGAGTTGGCTCAGCGGTTTAGCAAACAAGACAAACGAATCGACCCTTTTTTACATGGTTAAACATGGATGAAATTGGCATATGAAAAAATAAAAATTATGATGAATTTGGTAATATATGACAAATATAAAGAGGGTTGTTTTGTTATTTCATTAGCATGGGAAATTAAATAGGTCTAGGTTGAAACCTTGTACGTTTCTTTTTCACTTTCCAACCATATTCCCAAGGCCCAACTGATGAACACCGGTAAACTTTACAATTAACGATTATTTGTTAAATTAAAAATAAAAAGAATTATTATTAATTACATAATTTCTATTCCAAAATCCTCAATCCCCTACAAATTGAAATAAGGCAGTACTGTATTGTTGAGTTTTATGATTTTCAGGTTAGTACTTTGTTTGTTGCAAGGATTTATTTGACTTTTCAGATTTGCTTTCAGCATTATTTTTTGAACTAGGTATATTTTATTTGTTTTCCACATTGGAAATTAAAGAACTAAATACAAAGCTGACATCAATATTCAGCTTTCAAAATTGTTCTATGATTCATGATAAACACATTGAAATTTCAATTGAGCTGTAGCTTTTAAAAATTATAATCTCATTAACTTGTGATTCGTGTTTGAATTTAAAGAAAAAATAGTCTTGTTGATTATGACAAATTAGATTGATACGTTTCTTAGTCTTGTTGATCTGAAAGTAATCTTGGTCGCGTTGAGTTGATTTTGCAAGATAAATGTTGGTTCTTAAACATAATTCGTTATAAAAATGTATTAAGAAACGCTATGCTAAAGACATTATCTGCATTTTATGAGAGTTTCAATCAGTATGAAAACAAAAAACACTATGTTAAAGGCATTGTCTTTACTAGGAGCCTAAATTTTTTCAGTTTTCGGCAGAGCCTTTGATTTTGTTCTAAGATGTCCCTATGTTCTTTAGGGATGTACCAGGACAGAATATCCTCTTGCCTGACTTGAATGCTAGTTTTGTTTTATTCAGAGCAAATTTCGTTTAGTTTCAAAATGTTGGTGTTTGGCTGCATTCAGTAGAATATGAAGCCCTTATCTTTTTTTTTTTTTTTTTTTTTTTGAGAAGATCTTTAGGGTTGTTATTTTTATAACCAACTTTATTGAGGTTAAGTTTAATGAAACGAGGATGATTTACCAGATCTATACAAGACATCACTGATGCTATTATGCATAAAAATAATATTTATGAAAATTGTACCTCTTTTAGTCTAGCTCCTTGTTGACTAGCAAGTTATGCTGTCAAAGTGTCTAGGCCACGATTGGCTCCACCTGGTTTCAGCCATACAATGGTGTTATAGCACTGTGCTGCCTCATCGTCGTTCATAGTGTTGCTTATAAGTATTTTGAATTTTTAGAAGTGTTTAGCGCTATGCTCCGTCTGTAATATCATAGCTATCAAGTAACAGGAGAAAAACAGATATAGGAGGGAACTCTACCATTCAGCTCTTTAGTTGACCTCCTATCCATAACACAATCAATCCTTACTATCACCCGAAAAGAAAATCTCTTATTTGAAGAGCTGTTGAATCCCATTCCAATATATTTTGTATGATTAATTGTTGAATTTATATTTCAATATTTTGCTTATATTTTCAGAGCCTAAGTTATTCTCATGTAGTATGTATCACATACCTCACTTTAAGCTGCTAAATTGTGCGTAAATTCAGTTCCCAATTCATATTCCTAAGTAGACTTACTAGGTACTTTGGGTGGACACAGTGTCCACTGTTATTGGTCAAGTTAGATTCTGTCTTTTGCAAGTATCGTGTTACCGAACATTTTGTCTACATTTGAATTGGTTTTTTTAAGCTTCCCAGGCTGATTTCTTACTGCTATATCACATTCCATGTAGAACAAATTTTTATCATCTCCCCAAACATATAATCTGCAAAAAGGAAAAAAAGAAAATCCTTTCCCAGTAGCATTTCATCCATGCCGGAAGAGACTCAAGATGTAAAATTATAATTTTAAATTTACTTAAAATAGTACATGCTTCGTACATTATATTTAGTTCTAAAAGGTTGGAAGATTTCCTATGAACTTGTCTTTATAAGGTGTTATGATTGCAAAGGATGGATCACATATTTTCAAAATCTCTCATATTGTAATCCATTCAAGATATTTAAGCCATTTGACCTGGTTCTGTTTATATTTCTACAATTTTTTTTCCTTCTCAACCTGCTTGTTCATTTGGATTAAGTTTCGTTTCTTCCTATTTTATGATTTCAATTTCTTGTCTATTGTGTTTGCATGAAATTACATTTTAACTGCATTATAGACCAGCAAGTAATAACATTTTCTGTAGCATGCTCTCTTTCAATTTGCATTCCTAAATTTAGAATTTGTACATGTATGAAATGTATACAGGTGAGCAATCCCCAGTACAGGCTAAGCAAGAACAGAAAACTGAAATGCGATCCCCAAAACAGGTTAAGCAAGAACAGAAAACTGAAATGCAATCCCCAGCACAGGTTAAGCAAGAACAGAAAACTGACTCGAATATTGATTTTACCGAGGAGAAACTGATTACTAAATCTGACAGCATAAAGTCAAAAGGTAAAATAACTGGTTCAGAAAACCAAAGCATCAACACAGCAGATAACATCTTCACTGACTCTGAAAATGCTGCAAGGAAGATGGGTAATAAACCTCAAAATCCGACCATTAAAACTGAAGAAGAGGTGGCTGAGAAGAATTGTGATGAACCATCTGACAATCAACTATCACAAAATAATGAATTTGCTGTATCAAATAATGCTGACAATATCAAACAATCACCAAAAAAGGATAAAAAGCAAAAGAAAAAGAGTCAAGAGAGGTTTAATGATTCATTAAATGATAGAAATTTGGAATTAGTTGGTTCACCATCAATGGCAGCTTGCGACACAAATGAACCACATAAAAAGAAGCATAAGAAGAAGAAGGCGGTGAATGATAATAAAGCATCAACTAAAAACAACGCTGAAGAAAATATTTTGCCTTCAGTTTGCAACCTGGAAGTTACTAACTTCAAGTTGGCTGATGAAGTCATGACTGTTAAAGGAGAAGGTGTTGATGATACTCCTGAAGTTAGATCAGAAGCAAATACAGCGAAGAATGAAGAACAGCAAAAGAAGAAGCATAAGAAGAGGAAGATGGATAAAAGGGGGGCTGGGAACGAGAATGTATTATTGAGCGATAACAATTTGGAAGGAAATCTTCATCCACCAATTTGCAATTCAGATGCAACAACCAATGTAGAGTTGGTTACTGAAGTCATGACTGATAGTCGAGTTAGTTTATCAAAAGGTGCAGATAATACCTTTGATATCAGATCAGAAGTAAATACTGTGGAAGTTGAAGAATCATCGAAAAAGAAGCGTAGGAAGCGAAAGATGGATAAAAGGAGGGCAGAGAACGAGAATGAATTAGCGAGTGAAAACAATTTGGAAGGAAATCTTCATCCATCTAATTGCAATCCAAATGCAACATCTAGTGTAGCCTTGGTTACTGAAGTCATGACTGATAGTGGAGTTAGTTCATCAAAAGGTGCAGATGATACCTCTGAAATCAGATCAGAAACAAATATTGCGGAAAATGAAAAACCATCAAAAAAGAAACGGAAGAAGAGCAAGATGGATAAAAAGAGGGCAATGAATGAGAACGAATTATCGTGTGAAAACAATTCAGAAGAAAATCTATATGCATCAGTCTGCAATCTAAATGCAACAACTAATTTAGAGTTGGCTACTGAAGTCATGACCGTCAGTGGAATTAGATTATCAGGTGTAGATGATGCCCCTGATATCAGTTTAGAAGCAAATACTGTAGAAAATGAAGAGCCATCAAAAAAGAAGCATAAGAAGAGGAAGATGGATAAAAAGGGGGCTGGGAACGAGAATGTATTATTGAGTGATAACAATTTGGAAGGAAATCTTCATCCACAAATTTGCAATCCAAATGCAACAACCAATGTAGAGTTGGTTACTGAAGTCATAACTGATAGTCGAGTTAGTTTATCAAACGGTGTAGATAATACCTTTGATATCAGATCAGAAGTAAATACTGTGGAAGTTGAAGAATCATCGAAAAAGAAGCGTAGGAAGCGTAAGATGGATAAAAGGAGGGCAGAGAACGAGAATGAATTAGTGAGTGAAAGCAATTTGGAAGGAAATCTTCAGCCATCTAATTGCAATCCTAATGCAACATCTAGTGTAGCATTGGTTACTGAAGTCATGACTGATAGTGGAGTTAGTTCATCAAAAGGTGTAGATGATACCTCTAAAATCAGATCAGAAGCAAATATTGCAGAAAATGAAGAATTATCAAAAAAGAAACGTAAGAAAAGTAAGATGGATAAAAAGAGGGCAATGAATGAGAACGAATTATTGAGCGAAAACAATTCAGAAGAAAATCTTCATCCATCAATTTGCATTTCAAATGCAACAACCACTGAAGTCATGACTGATAGTGTAGTTCATTTATCAAAAAGTGTAGGTGATACCCCTGAAATTAGATCAAAAGCAATTACTGTGAAAAATGAAGAACCACAAAAAGAGAAGCATAAAAAGAGGAAGAAGGATAAAAATAGAGCGGCGAATAAGAGTGGATTATCGAATGAAAACTATTCGGATGGAGATATTCATCCATCAGATTGCCATCCAAATGTAACAGCTAATTTAGAGTTGGCTACTGAAGCCATGACTGTTGGTGAAAATGTTTTGTCAAATTTTGTAGATGATACCTCTGAAATCAGATCAGAAGCAAATACTGTGAAAAATGAAGATCTGCAAAAAAAGAAGCGAAAGAAGAAGAAGATGGATAAAATGAGTGTGGCAAATGTTAATGAATTATTGAGTGAAAACAATTCCAAAGGTAATCTTTCAATTTGCAATCCAAATGCAACAAATAATTTAGGGTTGGCTGCTCAAACCATGACATCTGATGGGATTAGTTCATCAAAAGCTGTGGATGATGCCTCTGAAATCAGATCTGAATCAAATACTGTGAATGGTGAAACCCCAAAAAAGAAGAAAAAGAGAAAGAGGATGATAATGGCAAGTGGCAGTGGAATATTAAATAACAGTTTGAAAGAAAACTTTCCACCGTTGATGGAAGGTTGTGTTTCAAATGCATCAGTTAACTGTGAGTTGGCTGATAAATCTTCCGCTGAAGCATCTCAATTAGTAAATCAGCAGTTATCTGCCAATGAAACATCATCAAAAGGTGCACATAATTCCAATGAAATTAATCTGGTTTCAAATATTCTGAAAAGTGGCAGTCCGCATAGGAAAAAAGAACATAAGAAAAAAGGACATAAGAAGATGATGATAGATGATCAAAACGTTAAAAACAAGGGCATAGAAGTGAAGAATATCGAGATATCACAAGATAACCGGCTGTTGCCAACAATTAAAAATGAAATTCATACACCGAGAAGGTTTGGTAGAAGAAAACTGCTTGTTCTTGATTTGAATGGGCTACTTTGTGAGGTTATTCGTGGCTATCCCAAAACAAAAAAGCCATATAAAAGAGTCAATCGATCTGCAGGTGAAATACTGATGCTTTTATGTTTTCATAATTTATGGGGATTTATAGATACATATCATATTTTTATTTTTGACCACAAGAACTTGTGCTAACCATAAAATTCTTTTCAGTTTTCAAAAGACCATTCTGTGATGATTTCTTGAAGTTTTGTTGTGAGAATTTTGACATAGGCGTGTGGTCTTCAAGGAAAATGTAATTTTTGAACCAATACTTGATGTTTATTCTTCTTATTTCTTTATTATCCCTTTCAGAAATTTTCTTAGACAAGATAATTTCTTCAGCTGGCTACTAAATTCGATGGAATTATGAACTTCTTTACAGGGAAAATGTCCATGGTGTGGTCAATGTAATCATGAACGATTTTAGAGATGATATTTTATTTTGCTGGGTAAGCGTTGCGCCTTGCCATATCATAGCATATATTTCTTCAACTCCCAATCCAAAATTTGATTCTTTATATTTGTCATTATTTTTGGCTTAAAACACTGTTATTAGGATAGTGTTAATGATCTTCAAAATGGTGAGAAATCGAGTTGTTTCTTTGTACCTCTTATGATGTCTACTGTCAGTTTGATTGTAGATGTTCATATAAAGCCTTTCCATACCTTTTTATTTTTTTGGGTTTTCAATATGGCAAATTCTATCTGGAAGACACAAAATGACACACAAGAGATATCGACCATTAGATCTTCCCTTGATTTTGACCTTACATATAAATACAAAAGGATCCAACGATCTATGCTTGTGTCAAATTTTGTGTTTGATTCTGTGTCCCAATATCCAAGCCCTTTCAATATTATTGCTTAATATACTGTAAAATCATAGTGCTCTTATGATATTATATGTTTGAGATAAATGTTATATTTATTTGTTAGATCAATCAAACAATGTATGTTGGTTATTTCAAAGATGAAATCTTTATCAGTTTATGTCAAACAGTTGAATATAGTTATATTTTGGAAGTAAGGAACCACCAAAAAGTTCCAAACATTGTCAGGGCTTGCCATATGGATATCCCATCATAAAAAAGGAAAAACAAAAAAAGAGAGAGAAAAGTTCTCATTTTTCATGTTATATTGCTCACTGTTTAACTGCAATCGTTTGTCTGTTCTGATATTACAGAGTGCATCGGAGTGCACTTATACTCCATACAAGACTTTAGAAGATTATAGGAAACCATTAGTTCTTAAGAAGTTGCAGAAGCTGTGGAACAAAGAGGCTGGAAATCTTCCTTGGGAACTAGGAGACTATTCTCCATCTAACACACTGCTCATCGATGATTCTCCATATAAAGCTATATGCAATCCTGTAAGCAAACTCTGTCATAACCTAATTCATATATACCAACTGATCAGTTTTGAAGTCAATTTTTTTTAATTTATTTTTGTAGCCTTACACGGGTGTCTTCCCTTATCCCTACGATTTCAATGACGAAAATGATAATGCTTTGGGTAAGTCTCTCCACAAAATGCTTATTCACTTCATGCATCATTATGGAGTTCTGATGATTTTTGTTTAAAATAAAAATAAATCTAACACTGAAAATAGGACCAGGAGGAGACCTTAGAGTTTTCCTAGAAGGATTGGCGTTAGCTGAAGATGTAGAGTCGTATGTCCGAGAGCATCCATTTGGTAAGCCTGCCATAACTTCTGCAAATCCATCATGGAGTTTTTATGAGAGGATCATTAACTGCTATAAGTAAGTAGCTTTTTCTAGCATCGATATGATTTTTTTAGCAGTGGCCAGTGTGGTGGATTTTAGACTGATCATAGTTCAGTGGAGCTGAAACATTCGGTAATACTGACAGAACTTCTTAACCATTGATGACAAACTGTACCCAATATTGTCTTGATTGGGTATTGCAGTGCAAGATAGGCATAATGTTTGATAAGTCTTTGATGGGTTTACTGCTTTCTGTTGTGGTTTTGTGCTTCTTTAATATGAAATGATTTTACGTGTTCATGTATGACAATTTTGGCTTTAGAGATGCACTTGTTTAACTCTGCACATCGGTCTTAAATGTTTGGGGGCTTATTAATTTTGTAAAGATGATTTCATGTATTCAAATTTTGAAGTACTGCAATAGATGTGAACTTTGTACCATGTCTTACCAAATACAAGTGATGGGCTTTGATCGCAAGTTAAACTGATCCATGTATTGGTTAAGGATAGTAATAAATAGGGAATATGCTCCAACATTTTAACCTAGCTCGTTAAATCTTGTTGTAAATAAGTTGTACCCATTTAATGAAAAGAATTAAATGGATAATCCGTTTTACTCTTTTATTAAAATGGTCATAAATGGATTTTTCTATTAACCATTTATTAAAAGGGAAAATTTTGACATACATCCTTATGATTATAAAAAAAATTAATATTAGGTTCATTTCAATTTTCTTTTATAAATTACATCCCCATTTTTTTAAGTGGAAATTCATAGAGATATTTAGGTATTTTCACTAACCTTAACATGTGCTCTTAAGATAGATATATGTCAATAACCCACAACCGTCGTAATGCACGTCGGAGTGGTCTTTTTTGAATTTGACAACGAGAGAAGTAAAAAAGAAAGAAATTCAAAAAAGAGGGACGTAGAAAATAGTTTTTAAAATGAAATGATATAAAACAAATAAGTTTGAAAAGAGGAACATGTCTCTAATTTTCGCTATTAAAAATTTAAGGTCTCGTTTGATTTGTCGTTTTTATTTGTGTTTTGTTCAGAAACGTATACATTGACGCATGTGCCAATTTGAAAAATGACGTTAATATACAAAATAGAAAACAAATTTGTTTTTGTTTTTCCGTGTTTTGAGAAATAACACGAGGATAGAAAACAATATATCCCCTTTACCGTCCCTCCATCCCCTTCGTCATTCCTCCATCGTTGTCGTAATGACCTAAAATTTTAAATTTCTTTTCCATTTTCTCGTATTTTGTTATGAATGTTGAAAATGGAAAACACAAAACATAAAGTGAAACTAACCGGGTCCTTAAAAATATTAAAATATGAGTTTTGAATAACAAAAAAAATTTGGAAGTCTGAAATTTTTTACATTGTTTACTAGACATTAATCATTATTTTATTTGTTCAAGTCGCAAAATCTTTTTTATACTAGCTTGGACTCAAGGTGGATTTGACCAATGAACTCATATCAACATTAAAAGCAATGTAGAGCACTCATACGCTTCATATTATGAACGTACGTAGTTCTGCGGTAACCAACAATTGAACTTAGTAATGTGGAACACACACACGCTTTAATGATTCATTCCTCTATAAACCTCTATATATAGTTGTGTGTATACATTTACCCATACCAATTCGAATTTTGAAAATTTATCGTTGAATGATGTTATTCGTGTTTTTCACACTTGAAAATTCGATGATGTTGAACTTTTGAATGATGAAGGACGAATGCAAAGCTCATGGATGATCAAGTGGGAGTTATAATGAGATACAAAGGAAGCCATGAATGTGGCTAGCTACCATTGATCGATATCAATCTATAATAAGGATCGGTACCGATCTACAATATGGATTGGTACTATAAGTGGGTTTGAGGAATTTTAGCTTGCACTCGATGAATTTGCATGGAATGGTGGTTTGAAGCTAACACATCCATATTCTTTTTCCTTCCATGGATCTTCCGGCCCGACTTCGTAGGGATATTTTAAGCGAATTAGAGGAAAATTTCTAATCATATAAATACGATATTAATGTAGCAACAATGGAGCTCGTATCAATTTTCATTGAGTGGAGACTTTACCTTATCTTTCCTTTTACTATTCTGTCAAATTCTGATCTTATATCTAAATAGGTTCGAATCGACTCAAACGAATTAGATGTCTTAATCCATAAAAAAAATTAAATTACCAATCACGTTCCAGATGGTTTGGTTCTACATGGCCTCGATGGGGTATTATACCAATTTTTTGGTAACAAGCGATAACTTATCCATACTGACTCGAAATCAGGCGAGACTTCGATCAATGAACTCGTGTCAACATTACAGTCTATGTAGAATATTCGGATGCTTCATATTTCAATTGTGTGTTCCAATTCTTCATGGTGATTAATAGTTGTACATGACTCGCCCATATTCAAATATTACTCGAACAGTACTTCAATAATTCATTCGTCTTTAAATCACTAGATAGTTGTGTTCAAATTTACCCATAGTAATTTGAATTTTGAAAATCTATATTTCAAAAATGTTTTAAATTTTGAAATTTTGAATTTTCAGTTTCAAAATTTTTGGATTCTCGAAACTTAAATTTTGAATTCTAAAAATTTCATTTTTGAAAGTTTTAACCTAAAAAGCTTGAATTTTTGAAATTTAAACTCTGAATATTGAAAATTTGAAGTTCAACATTTTGAATTTTGAGCTTTAATGTTTTGAATTTTTTTATTTTTTATTAAATTTGAGTTTGAAAATTTGAATATATATTTGAAAATTGAAGTTTCAAAATTTTGCATTTTGACTCTTATTTAAAAAAAATTAAAAATTCGAAAAATTTAAATATGAAAACTTAAATTTTGACAAATTTTTTTTTTGGCAAGGCCAGCCGGTTTTTATAGTGGGCCGTCCACTTTTTATTACGAACGTAATAAAAATTAAAGTACAGGAGTAAGGTAGAGGCACCTTAACCACTAAGTTTTTTTAACAAATTTTGACAAATTTTTCAATAACAAAAGCGATACTTTATTCAAGCAGAACACTTATGAATTTTGATAAAATTTAGAATTTGAAATTTTGAACCTGAAATTTTCGTTGAAATTTAGAAAGATTTTTTTTTGAGTTTATTTATATAATTTCAAATTTTTTATTAGTTAAGTCAGATTTAAATCTTTAAATGAGTTAAATGACTATTAACATATTAAGCGAGTTAGATCAGATTAACTTATATAGTAAATGAGTTTAATGAGATGAATCATAAATGAATTTAAATGATAATTCTATTTGAAAAGAAATTATTACTAAATATTACTATAATTGTAGTAATGATTTACATCAAATTACTCCTGCAGTTATAAATAAACTGTCAAATTTATAGAAATCAATTTTAAAATGTCATGAGATTTTTAACCTTTGTACTAATATAATAGTTCATTTAGGAAATAATACTTCTTTTTGGCATGACCGTTGGATTTATGTTATCCCTCTTAGGATAGAATTTAAAGAGCTTTACGAAATTTGTAACTTTAAGAATGCTTTAATTATAGATGTTTTTTCTCCCAAAAATGACCCCTCTTGGAATTTTAGTGTTAATAAAATTTTAGTAGGTACAACTCTTAGGCAACTTTCTTTGTTTTATGCTAGATTGAATCTAATATAATATTGATAGTGAAAATGAAATATTAGCTGGTAATGAGATAAGAGTAAGAAATTTACTTCTAATTCTTTTTATAAATTTCTTAATTTCACGGGTGTAGCTAATAACCCTTTTAAATTTATTTGGAAAACAAATGCTCCTCCTAAATCTAAAATTCATATGTTGTTAATCATGCATGGAAAACTAAATACTATAGAATTTTTAAAAAGAAAAAATATGCAAATTGATAATAAATGTTATTTTTGTAATCTACATTTTGAAGATATTAAACATATATACTATGATTGCATGGATACTTATTACATTCCGATTAATACTCTCAAAATCTTTAACTTTAATCTTACAACTAATGTAAGTGATTATGACTACCATTGGAATAATTTTAGATTTAAGTTTAAAATAGAAAATAGATTTTTACTTGATACTTTATTCATTATAATTTGTTGGTATATTTGGTTTCAGAGAAATCAGAGAATATTTAATAGTAATAATAGTCATCTTAATAAATTGATCATTATAATATCTTCATTTCGTTTGAACTGAATCCCAAATCCTAAATATAACTTAGCTAAAAATAATCATTTTAAAGAATATCTTAATAAGGTTAGTAATAATATTAAGTTATTTAAACATAAAAACAATATTTTTGGCATTAATAATTGTAGCATTAATATTTTTTCAAACTTAAATGATGATTTCACTGATTATCATAATATCCTTTTGATTAAAGGAGCATAAGGATAAGTTTTAATTTGTTTTAGTTTATAGATTTTTAACTCCTTTTGCTCATGGATTCTTTTTTATTCTTTTTCTAATTTTTATTGTTTTTTGTCTTATTATCTTAGCTTTTGTATCTTTACTTGTATTTCATTAATACATATATATGTATATAAATTTTATTTATATACATATATGTGTATTATTCTTATAATTTTCTTTAGTCCTTTTACAGATACAGGTTTTGGTCAAAAATGGTGTTAGATTCTTTTTGCAGGTTCACAGGATTGCTGATGGCCGGATTGTTGTTTGCAGTGAGGAGTTCTTCTCAGTTCTTCTACATCTTTAGTGTGGCGTTCTACTTTCTAGATGATTCACTTTTCGGCAAGACACTCTCTCCAGTTCTTATGAGTCCACTGGGTGGTGTTTTTCATTGCAGATCACTCGTGTTTCCCGTTCTTCTGAGTCTGCAGCGTGGCGTTTTCTTCTCAGATGGAGCTGTTTTCTAGAATCATTGGCGCTGAGTTGTTTCATAGATTTTTTTTAGGTACTTATAACACCTCAATACCAGACGGTGGCCTTACCGAAGCTCGATATTAGGATGTAATGGGCGGTGGCCTTGCCGGATCTCATTCTAGGAGTATCTAGTTCTTTTCTTTGTTATTTGTACTATAATTAGCTACCTGCCAGACATGTTGACAACACCTTGCCTTCTGTGATATATACATATTTACATGTGTGCTCTTCTCTATTATATAAGATTGCACATTTTTCTCAAAAGAACCAAATCATTTTAGGATATGATTCTACCTATTTGATAGTTTAGTTGTTGATTCTGAGTGTGCAACCATTATACCATTTTTAGATGTTTTTTGAAGACTTGTCGCTTGTGCTGAATAAAAAGAAAAGAAGCAAAGCTTTATGTTTAGAATTTAACAAATTCGAAATTTAGGACAATAAACATAAGTGAAAGAGTGATTGTCATACTAGAATTCACTGAAATCTACCTATTTAATAGAGCTATAAAGCACTGACACAAGGAGGGAAGGATTGAAGGTCAGTGACCTCCATTGGAGCAGCGAAGCCAAGATTTGAAAAACACTTACCCAACATTGTCTTTGAAACCGATAAAGAAGGTGAAGGTTAGGCTACCTACCGTGGCAGAGGATTTGAGTATACTTGACAGATGCCGAGGATGAGTGCTTGATAAAGGACAGTGCATGAGTGGGTCAGATCAACAACAATGAAGAAACAATGAGTGAGTTTTATTGTAATTGAATAATAAAAAGTAAGAGATAAAAGATTGTTATAAAGTGGACGACACCACCGTCTTAAAAGTATAATTCGATACGGTTACGGTACAAGCGATAGTTATCGTCTGCTCTTCAAGGTTAACACACAATCCTTGAAAGTTTTGCACTTAAGATATGAGGGTTTGGAGAAACGCATAATATTGCGTAGGAATTCTTAGTATATTTTTGAAAGATGATTTTGTTTTAAAGGATTTTGGGGAGGAAAAGATATGATGAGAGTGAATTTTATTTAATGTATTTTTTTTCACATAAAAGAGAAAATGAGAAGATAAAAGAACCTAGATTGATGCATAACTCTTAAACATATCGATTTCAATAGACAAACATTTCAAAATTGGAAATAGTTGTCCATTACCACTAAATGCAAAAAGTCTGGACAAATAAGGGGAAATGACTTTTTAAGTAATAGTGAGTTACCTAACAATTGATAAAGTGTCTTAGGAGCAATTATGTAATTTGATTATATAACTCTTATAGCGAATTTTGTTTGAAATAAAGTAGGTTCTTGTTTTATTTTCCATTGTATATATTGTTATATTGGGATACAAATAATGCTTTAAATACATGAAGTATATGCAAGTAGAAAAAATCTTAGAAGAAGTATTTAATTGATTGCAGTTATGAATGTGTTAGTAGCCATGTGTAGTAAACTGTATAAAATAAATATTTTTATTAAATGTTTCTAGTTAGGATGTATAAAGAGAGGTATATCGATATATCCATCGAGGCTGGTGTATGTAACGTTCTCCATATGATGGACAGTGTGCAATAGTCTATTGACTTGAGAAAATTATAAATCTTGAGTGTCTAAACCATACTTTGTTTATGATCAACTAAACGACAAAGATGATCGTGTTAAGGTCAGAACTGGGTATAAATTGACTTTTTGGAAGTGAAACACTATTCAGCGTAATTGGCAGTCAACTTAAAATCGAAGTCTTTAGCCAAAGAAAATTGGTTAATTGATAAATATCATTGGATTGAACCATGAAATTTGATGTTGGACTTTGCAATTAACTACAAATATTCTTAGAATTTTGACCATTGATCAAGATCTAGATTTCTAAGTGATAATGATGACAATGAAAAAACATACATTGTATATCATTTCTTAGGGTGCAGCTTAAAAGATTAGAAATAAGATTTCACCTAAATGATTTATAACCAATTGAACTCGTAAGCATTATTGCGCTTCAACAAAGTCCATATATGCTTTAGTGTCAAGTCTTTCAAAATATTACTGAGTGTTGAGTTCACACTATGGAGTCACGCAACAATGTTGTTAGCAATTTTCTGAATTTAACTTGTTTAAAATTATTGATAAATTGACATTAAATTTTAGTACAAATATTGTATTAATTTTTCTGGCTTTTAATTATTTATTAGGCCCTTAGAATTAATTAAAATAATATATAATTATTGTATATTACTTTAATTAAATATTTAGGATGAAATAAATATATATTTAATTAATATAGGTGGTATTAATTATCCCCAACACCATGAGATTAGATCATGGCGGGCCGACCAAAAATGATGGAATATGGGGACTTCGAATGTTTCTTTTTGACCAAGTGAGATCTAGAGTATAAAGAGGAGAAAAAGAATGAGATATTTGCAATATTCAGTGGCTATAAATACTACCTTATTTTCTCATTTAAGAGACAAAAAATATAACCCTTACCCCCATCAAACTAGTTGGCATATAACTGGAATTTGCACATCAAGATTGGAGGAAGAAGGATCCATGGTCTGAAAAGGAAAAGCTAACAACAAAACATGTCTACAACCGTCAAGGTCTGAGGTGAACATTCGATTTAAAATTGTTTGTTCTATTATTATAAGCTTAATTATTTTCGACCATAAACTAAAAAAGGTCAAAACTATATATATATATATATATATATATATATCATCTACATCTCATTTTGGCTATATCTCAAATCCCCCTTATTTCACTACGTGTTCTAAATTAAATAATAAGTGAAGTGATAAGAAAAAGAAAGTATAATTATTTAAATCGGAATGTGTGGTTGAAATCAAAAGGGATTTGAGCTATAGCGAAAATGAGATGTAGTTGATCCTTGCCCTATACACACACACATACATACATATAAACTATTTTATTATTCGACCACAATTTGAATGCATTATAAAAACATGTATATAATTTTAAATATGTATATATATATGTGTGCGCGCGTATGTGTGTGTGATTATACTCATGAGTAAAAAAAATCTTTTTGACCTTGGATACAAAAACCTTTTTTACGAATATATAAATATAGATATTATTATTGAATGATTAAATTTTAAAATTATATATATATATATATATATATATATATATGAGGAGCGTTCAATGACGCTCCTATTTTGCGGCACCTTACTAGCACTCTGATTTCTATCACACATTCTGATTTAGATAATAGTTGCTGCTCCCTCTGTCACATCATGTATTATTTAATTAGAATGTGTGGTGGAAATTTGGGGGTTATATGGGTGCTGCGAAAATAAGGCTACACCTCATTCTTGCTACATATCAAATCCCCCTTGATTTCAATCACACATTTCGAATTAAATAATATAATGAGTTAACATGAGGAAGAAAATATATTATTTAAATCAGAATGTGTGGTTGAAATCAAGGGGGAATATAAGTGTAGCAAAATTGAGGTGTAGTTGATCCTTCCCCTTCGGAGATTATGGAAAATTTGTCGACAATACACACACACACACACACATATATATATTTACCGACAAATTTTCCACAATCTCCAAACAGACTTACAGACTTGAACGATTGAACTTGACTAAAAAAACGATAAAAAATGGATACAAACACTTGGAAAACATCATGAGACGACAAATGGAGAAGTACAAAAGAAATAACCAAAAATGGGTAAGGTTTCACAGCTCGACCCTCATTGACTCGGCCTTTACAACTCCTCGAGTTGTAAACCTTGACAGGCAAACCAAATTTGGTTAAAGGATGAAGAGCAAGTCAGAGTTGTGATCGAAAGGTGGAAAGACATATGGGGTCAACTCGGCACCGAGTTATGGAGCACAACTTGGGTCCAAGTTATGAAACTTTGACTGGTTTGACCTTGATTTTTTGGGAGAAGTTTGTACTATATGTGGAGAATGTAGATGAGAATTTTCAAGAAATTTTAGTGATGACATTTATCTATAAATAGAGGATGAGAGGCATTGTAAAGGGGACCTTTTCTGGACTACTCTAAATCCATACAAGTTGAGCGATTCAATTCTGAATATAACTCATGTCCAAGTTGTAAGTACCCGAGTTGTAAAATATATTCTGAAGAGAAAAATACAATCAATAAGAAACAATTAAGTGGACGTAGGCTAGAGTATTTGTCGAACCACTATAAAAATTATGGGTTCTTTTCTCTCTTTTAATCTCTTTTCTCGTGGAACTTTCAGTTAGTGCTTGATTGGTGCTTGTGTCATTTTTGGTCCATACATTTTGGTGCTTTCTCCGAGAAGAACTTAAGATTTGATTTGGAGAAGGTAAAGAGGTCTAGTATAAGATCTACTGCTGGAGGAAGTCAACAAGGACATGGGGGCAACCAAGAAGTGTCCTCAAATTAAAATCCTCCTTCCTTCTACGTGACTAGAGAAGAGACGGAGAGAATGATGACAGAGATGCAAGGTAGGCTGCTGGCTCGATAAGAAGAGACGTTGAATAGGTTCTTCAGAAGAATAGACTGATGATAAAGATGCAAGGTAGGCTGGTGGCTCGATAAGAAGAGAAGTTGAATAGGTTCTTCAGAAGAATAGAGAAACAAAGGACGACTAGAGTAGTTGAAAAACAAAATCAGATGTCGGAAGGCGAAACAAGTACACTAAGACATGCAGCAGGACAAATTGGAGCAAACCTTCGGGAAGCATCACAACTTGTGTCGAGTAAGGACTAACTCAGTACCAAACAAGAGGTTCAATAGGCATGGTTGATTTGAATTTGACACAGGATGGAACACGTTTGAGGAATGATGTCAAACCATGGAATGCAGATTTGAATGCAACAACAAGGAGATGGAACACAAGTGAAACACACCACATCCGTTAATATAGCCAAAAAGATATATTAAAAGGCGTGGTGCGTTGTATGTATAAAAAAACTAACAGAGATAAGATTCACAAGACAAAAATAGGTAAAACAGCAGAAACTAGAATGATAACTTATTTAAAATAAAACTTCCACAATTGCTTCATAAATAAGTGAAATACCAAATACAACATGCATATCTCAAAAACCATCATGTCTTAAAAAATTCATAGTCTCAAAATCAGAGTACATAATATCCCTCATAATAAGTCAGTACATAGAAAGAACAAAAGCTGAAAGAAAAGAAATACATGGTAGCAAACTCCTCCAAGAAATCTTCAAGCAACTGCAATCTACCGACTTCTCCATTGATTGCCTATGGAGGGGGAGAGAAGAGGAAAATAGAGAAGTTGGTCAGACTAAAAGTCTGCTGAATGATAGTAATTACTAGAGTCTTTAAGAAAGATAAAAGTAATAGACTCTATAACAGTTCTAGCATAAAGAAGGATAATAAAAGGAAATAGGAAAAAGATAAACTAAAAATAAGTACAATTAAATATTGCTCAATTTATACGATATGTTAACTTTGATTGTATGCACTAGTTCCTGATTTCTGCTTTGATTAGGCTGAGTTCCTAATCCTGCAATTAGGATATACCCTAATTCTACACTTTTTGATTGGCCTACTACTCTATAATACCTTTCTGTGGACCAGCCGTGTAATAACCCGAAATTTAAGAAGAAATCAATAAATAATTACAAGTGATAAGCAATAGTGTTTATAATTAAAATTCGTTGAAATTAGTACTGAAATTAATTGACAGTAGATTTATTAAAATATTTCAATTAGAAAGGGAACGAGGAGTTAAATTGTAATGATTAAGTTTAATAAAAGAACATGCATCTGTCAAAATGGGACGAACATTTTAAATAGAAATGAACGCATGTTTTGAGATAAATGAAATAAACTTTTCATTTTTGAATATATGTATGATTTTATAAACTGGGAGTTTGTTTTGTTATAAGACAAGAAAAAATAATAATATATATAACAGTATATTTAAAAAGAAGGTATCTACTTTTATAAATTTGAAAAGTGAAGTTGGCGATGTTCAAATGAGATGGATTATTGTAAATGAGAGAAAACCTAACCATGTATTTATAAAAAGGAAGGTATTTAATTAAATAAACTTTATATTTTGAAAAGAAAAGACAAGAGAGTACTATGGAAGGATTGCATTTCTTATAGAAAATATAAGATATGTTATCTCTTTGTTAGTAAGGAATAAGGGTCCGTTTGGTTTTTGAACAAAATTTTTTTTATACTAATTAATTAATGTAATTAATTGCTCAATTTAAAGGTAAAGAATAAGGTTACTAATTAATACCCAACATATATACACGTTTGTGGACATATGTTATTTATCTAATTACGACAGATGTGAATATGAAAAAAAATGCAGATATAACAATTCACATGTTAATTTATTTTATTCAGATGTAAATGTGGAAAGATGTTGATATGTTGTTTATTTATTTATTTTAGACGTAAACATGTAAATTAAATGGATGTTGAAAACTGAAATGAAATATGCGAATAAAGAGAGATGCATGGAAATTTAACCTGAAATAAAATGCACAAATTAGAAATTAATTGAGGAGAAGAAATGTTATTTATAGTTTGTATATTATTGAGGGTGTAATTAATTTAATTAAATATAAGATAAGACGCTGATAAGGTGCATTGTAAGATTTGACACGGCAATGAGTCGGCAGAAGTTTCATACACGTTGTTTTGCATTCTTTTATTTCATCTAGTCCTTCCATGCTTCCATCCGATGGCTCCTATTTAGCCTATGATGTGGTCGCATCATATTCAATCCCTAAATCTAACGGCCTGAGATCCACTTCTACACCTATAAATAAGACCCTAGGCTTAACACTTTTTTCATTCTAGATTTTCTCTACTTGGGTTCACCTTTTCAAGAAGGACCCTAAAAGGAATAATTTTCCAATGAGAGAATCTTTTTAATAGAAATATTTTAACAACCCCAAGTGGATCCGTTAAGGCCTAAAGGGAAGAGTTAAGGACCAGAGGTAAGTGATTGTAATTATTTTAAGATTTCTTTAAGTAATTTAAAATAATTAGGTTTCTAATAGTTGTAGTTTTACTACGATTTTTAGAATAGCATTTTTAGTAGTTTATTCACAGTTTTTAGAATTATTTTCAGTCTATTTCCTTTCAGCTATTCTTTTTAGTAATTTTAATTTATTTTTGTTAATTATAGCTTTTCTAATTATTTACAGTTTATTTATAGTATGTTAGTTATATACTGTTATTTATAAGTTACTTTCATCTTCTTTATACATTTTGGATTTTCTTCTATTTGCAGTTTTATTTTACTCCTCCTTCTTCGCATACAGGTTAGAAAAAGATTAACGCAAATACAGATTAAATTGTAAGAAAACTGAAATAATGGAATATAAGACGTAAATTATAAAGACCGTAATAAAATGGAATTAAGACTGAAATTATGCCTAATTATGGTATGAATTGGACTGAATTAAAGAGATTGGCCTATTTATAATTATGAGATGTAAATTATAAAGACTGTAATATAAGTAGAATTTGACTGAAATTATGCCTAATTATGATTAGAATTGGATTGAATAGTTGGCTTAGTTATAACGTAGAATTATAACTAAAAAGAGTAAAAGATGAAAGAGCTTATTTTCATACTTAAACCTTGGGTTAAGTAATAAGCATGATTATAACGTAGGTTATAATAAAAAGAATAGAATGAGGCTTATTTTAAGACTTGGAATAAATTAATAAGCGTAGAAAGTAAAAATGACAATAAATGCTTATTTAAATAATTTATCTAAGTTAATAAGCAAAGATAAAAGTAGGACCTGTACCAAATAACATTCTCTATTAGACAAAACAGTGTCTCACATTAATTTGAAGTGAGATGAGGAAACGCTTATGCTAAGAACGGTAGTAATTGGTCAAATAGAAGTCCAAATCACGGGGGGCTTGGATAAGGGGCACAACTATATATTGTTTGGATGAAGAGCCAGTACCAACATCATTTCCCTTATAGTTTCTATGGAAGCATGGCGATCTCAAATTAGCCTGAAGTGAGACGAGGGGCACGCTATGCTGGAAGTTGGAGGTAATAAGAAGACCCAATAGGTGGAGAAAAATGTAGCATGAGGGCGACTTCCATTTGCGGGTGCTCAGTAACAGCTATGAGTTCCAAGCGCTTAGTATGAATGTCTTTAGTAGATACCATTGCCTTTTGTGTAGGAAGCTATATATGTCGTCTTGGCCACATAAGATTTTTTTTAAAGAGAGTTATATAGCGGCTTGAAACACCCCAAATCCCCTGATATGCCCAAAAGGACACATTAAAAGGTTTGGTGCGCTGTAGGTATAAAAAACTACGTTATAACTCTTTCATTTTTACCCAAGTGTAGGTATAAATCTTTTACCCAAAAGGACACATTAAAAGGCGTGGTGCATTGTAGGTATAAAAAACTATGTTATATACCCAAGTGTGAAAATAACCTCTTTCATCTTTTACTCTTTTTAGTTATAATTCTATGTTATAACTAAACCAAATAATTAATCCAATTCTAATCATAATTAGGCATAATTTCAGTCTAATTCTACTTATATTACAGTCTTTATAATTTACATCTCATAATCATAAATATGCCAATCTCTTTAATTCAATCCAATTAATATCATAATTAGGCATAATTTCATTCTTAATTCCATTTTATTAGTCTTTATAATTTACATCTTATATTCCATTATTTCAATCTTCATACAATTTAATCCGTATTCGCATTAATCTTATTCTAATCCGTACGTAAAGGAGGAATAAAAGAAAACTAAAAATGTAACGACCCGAAATTTTCGATCACGAAAATTCTAGATAGTTATGAAAAAGAAGATAGAGATAGAAGAAGAAGAACAGAAACACCAAACATCTCACAATCGCAGCGGATAAAATATAATAATAAATAGTAACAGTTTACAAAAAAACACTATATCTATCGATTACATTTAATATACATCAGAGTTTCACATATATATATATATATAGTCACTGAATATATACAATTATCATGTCTCAAATTAACAATAATATAAACACAGCGGAAATATTCTATACGCTCTTGCCATCCAGCTCGTTCCCTGAGCTCCAGAACGTACCTACCTGAAAATCTGTAATACTCGGTCTGACCCAAGCATTACACCAAAGTAACACCCGGGTCAGGCTGGAAACCAGCGTGAGTAAACCCAACTAACATGGAATACCAAAGCAATCAACTTATATAAACCCGGGGTAACTTATATCAATTTAACCAATTCACAATTTGCTATAGACAACACTTATTTCACGTATAAATTTCTAAGTACCAAACTTAGATAAAATAATCAATTCACTTAAATCATTTCATTTCTGCCTATTAATTTCTCAAATCAATTTATATAAATTCGAAGTGGTTTCGGGTATCTCCCAATACCCGATCCCGGCCTCTCCGAGTCTCATACCATCCTATCCCAAGTTATCCAAATGATAAACATAACATTTCATATCAGAGATAACAACTCATTCAAAGCATCCAATATCAATCAATCATTCATAAGCAAATTTTATCACTTCCAAATTAATTCAATTTGATTTTAATTGAATTTCTAACCTCAATCACTTAGATTTCTTCATTATTCATCTTAATTAATCACCCTGGATTAATTATTTTTCAATTACATTCAAGTAATTATCTTAAATTAACTTCACAATATTAATTAGTCTCAACCAAGATCATTAAGTAATCTTAATTACTTCATGAATCAATTAATTATTTAATTACATTAATCCTTAATTACTTATACTACTTAACTTCTCATAAGTCACTTATTACTGATTTTTCATCTTAATTAATCAATCTTCAATTACATCATTAATTATATTAATTAATTATTTCCAATTATATTTTTAATTTATCCTAATCAACTTTAATTATATTAATGAAACCACTATATTAATCATTTTTGATTAATCCCAAACTGGAATTAACTATCCTTTATTTTACTTCATTCATAAATTAATTACTCCTTACTTAACCATCATAATCAATCTCTTGATCAATTTCTCAAAGTAATTATATTTTCTTAATTACATGGGTAATTATTTATCACGCCACCAATGATTATTCTGAATTACTTATACTTAGTTAATTAACTTACAACTTAGTTTATTTTATTTATTCAAGCCTTTAATTACTAAATTAAATCCCCAAATCATTAATTAATCGAATTAATTAATTATCCATTTTAATTACCCTACTAAGTTAATGTAGCACAATCATTAAGCCTTTAGAACTTTTAAAACAGAAACATTTTCTCATTTATGTTTTAAGTTTAAAACAACTTAAAATCCCCCAATGCTTCGTATTAAGCAACAATTAACCCAAAATCACTAGATCATCAATTCACGGTGCATATCAAATCAATTCAATCATCCAACCAAATAATTAAATTTAACCATTTAAATTTAAGTAGAAATCCAACAGAGTGAGATTTACTCACCTTTGCTGTTTGCAATCCCAATCCAGATCTCGACTTGTTTACTTCATAGTTTTGATCCTTGTATAAACATCATATGATTTATTAATATTCGAACGAATCGAATAATCATTTATCGTTTAATAAATTTATTTTAAGCTAATAATTTATTTTTAAACTAACATTTCCTTTTAGAAACCCTTTTTGTAACTAAAATAAATTAAATAGGTTTATTGATCAGATTAATCACTATAACACCTTATTTAAAATAACTAATTATTTTATTTAAACTAAATTTCCTAAATAAATAAATTTTAAAGTTACACAAATTATTAAATAAATAGATTTTCAAAATACCTTATTTTTAAACAACCATGCAGGTTTTACATGTATATTTATAATTTCAAATAGCTCTATAACATCCCAATATTTCATATTTGCCCAAAATCATCATATATAATTAATTTCTTGAAACTGTATATATCACTTGTTAAAATCAAACATTAAATTATATTTATTTACTTTATATAAATAAAAATCTGTGTATATATATATACATCCTTCCCCGTTTATAAACATATGTGTAGATAAATTAAATTTAATAACAAAAATTGAAAAGCTATACCTTACTGCTCAACACGATGCCGAGCCCTAGGCGTCTTCAGACCATGCGACTCCAAACGGACCTCCACAACCACGAGCTTCCCCAATCGAGTCACGAAATTGACTTCCACTTCCCACCGAGCCACCCAAATCGATCACAGCCTGAAGTCTCCACCAGGCAAAACCCTAAATCAAGATGTACGTCTCTTCCTCATCGTCTTGCTTGCGAGCGCCTACTCCGCTTCCCAAATCTACGAAGCTCGCCGCCCCTCCTTCATCTGACCTCATCCACGTCACAAGCCGATCCAAACTCGAGAGCCGTGCCGCCCCTCCCCTCGGCGCAACACCCTCCAAATCCACTCACCAGCGCGAGCCGCCTCGCACGCTCAAAAATCCCAAATCCACATGGCCTCTGCTTCGCGCGCGTATGCGATTCCACCCAAATATTGTCCCACGCTCTAGGGTTGTGAGCGATGGTAGTATCGTGATTCCCCGTCTTTATTACAATCTACTGATTTTAAGCATGAAGGCTTCGGCCATGAAAGATAAAAAAAAATTAAGATCGCTCTGCTGTGTTTTTCTTTTCTTTTTTCGATTAGAGAGTGAGTGAGACGGGATTATGATATAGGTTAGAGAAAGCTTCCTAAGAACGATTGTGAAAAAATAATATCTTAGCTAATTTATTTTAATGATTATTATTATATTTTTTTTTCATTAACTTATATAAAACTTCAAAATGCTTCATCGATTGCTACTCAAATTTTCGAACTCCTCTTAAGCAATGCCGCGAGGCAATTATAAAGTTTTACCCATATTCCGAACACGATGGAACACGTTTCGGAAGCTACTTTAATCGTATGCACGAGTTACAGAATGAAACGATCAGTTTTAAATTAAATCGATTACAATAGTTCTAAGCGTTTTGAGCTGCCACGGTCAAACGGCAGCTCCGATTGCTACCAAAATTAAAATCTGATAATAACTAACTATTATGGATCCAATGGAACTGGTTTCGTCAAATTCCGAGACTGTGCCTCGGAAGGCTATTTTTAAGTTCAATTTAAACAATATAATTTCAAAACCGAACAAATTATCTTTAAGTTAAATTCCAATCATTCTATTATCTTCAGTATCGCCATTATAAATTTTATATGCCTTCAAAATATTTAAACAGGCTTAGAAATTTCAGATTCAACAATTTACCCAATTTTCAATTATTAAATTCAATATTTAAACTATATAATTCAATGATTTAATTATCAAGTAAATATTGATATGTTGAATTCAAGTTAAGATTAACCTTTAAATATTTTAAAAATCAATTAACTATTCAAAATTAAATTGCTAGAAATTCCGAGACATCACATTCCACCCCCTTAAAAGAATTTCGTCCCCGAAATTACTAGTTAGGAAGAATGGACCAATACCCGTTTACCTTTATCCAAAACTCACAATCAACATCCTACCAACTATATTTTATTAATGACCCACTATCATCTTAACTAACCTCCCAAAATCTTTTGTAGTTCAAATACTACCCTTTTGTTTAATCATTTAAATTTAAATTTAACCGACTTTCGAATCATCAAAATTTTCTCAAAATTTTTCTAATTCTCTAAGTTTCCGAAAATTTTTGCCAGCGTCTCCTTTGCGCGGCTAGCTTGGTACAACTATAAAAGGCCTCTACGGGCTCCCAAATTCCAAAAGAAAACAAAAGCCAAGTGGCTACATCGAAAACCCAATCCAATTCATACAGAAATTAAAATACATACCTTTTTGTCGGGCAATACAAATTAAGCTTTTGGAATCAAATCCAATTCCTTTTCCCTTTAATACCTGCATAACCTACTTAGCAATAATATCCAATCATAGCCCTTTCACATCTTTATATACTTTTCCTTACAAAAGTTTTCATATCCGTTCCTATTCAAATTGTTTTTCCCGTTTTCATACGAATTCAATTTACCTTAAATTTTGAATGTTGAATTTTATCTTTCAAGTATATCTGATTCATATTAGTTTCATTTACTAATTTATATTAGTTTTCAAATTTGAAATCGTTTTGTCGATAACCAAATTTTTCTCAAAAATTTTCAAAAATTTTCTAATTCCCAAATTTTTCGAAAAAATTTGGCAGTCTCCTTTGTATGGAGGAGCTTTTGCAATTTGACAAAAGATATAAATATATATACATCGACCCACACGGTCGGAAAAAGCAAAACTAGTTCATATTTCCTATTTTTATTGCGTAGGCGTACCTTATTTAGCATTTTAAGCAAGCAGCTTATTAAGTTTAGCAATTAGTGCAATCCAAATCCAGCCAAACGGCCTTCAGGTACCTATACTTACTCAATTTAAATATGTAAGTGCCACATATAGAGAATTTATTAGCATTTACTCACTTTCAATAGCTAAATACAAGTATTACATAAACAACAAGTATCAAATGCTTCCCATAAGCGATTTATTTAACTTTTAAAGCTAATTCAAATGCTTTCATCCAATTCATATGCCATTTCATTCCATTTTAATAGTTTACAACTCAAGTGCTTACATTCAATTTATTTTTAATCCAAATAAGCTCATATTCCATTCAATTGATTCCAAATCAAGTTATTTTACTTCTCTCAACCCATAGGATTTTAATTACATTCATTTACGTCAAACAACAATTCATTCCATGCAAGTTTGACAATATTCTCTTGATAAAGTATTCATTCCAGTCTATAACTACTTTCAAATTAATTTCAACTCATTCTGTACTTAGTTTCATTCATTTCCAATTTATTCACCAACCATACATTGCATTTCAGTTCATCTCCGCATTAGTTTCATTTTAAAAACTATTTCAAGGGCTTGACTACATTCAATGCTTACACTAATACTCATTTCCCAAAAATAAATCTAACCCAAACTTTTTATAATATTTCACTTTTGCTCGAAGCCAAACTCTTATTAATTTTAAACTTAAGTTAATTTACTTTCTTCAAATTATTTCAACTTCATAACTTAAGTTCATTCCGATAACCCAAGTTCAATTAAAACTTTAATTTAATTTCTACTCAAGCAGACTTCATCCATTTATTATTTAACTTAATTAACCCATTTAAAATTTTAAATTTACTTACTTAATTCATTTACAAATTTATGTTATTAATACAAGGCCATTCTCAATTGATTTCTATTCACTTGGGTTTTGTTTGCAACTCAAACCATTACTATTATAATCACTTTCATTTCATTCAACAACACTTCCATTTTACCTAAGTTACCTGCACATTGCGTTAAATATTACTTATAACACACTTAAATGTTCATTTGTAATTTAAAACATCACTATTTGATCCAACTCTATTTTATTTAACTCAAGTTCATATCCAAACTCCGTTATTAACTTACAATCCATTTATTTAACCGAGTTAAATTTTTATTAACATACTCTATCAAATAATTATTTATTAGCTTACTTCCAACCTTTATTACAAGAAAATTACTTCATTAAATTTTCCCGAGCTCAAATTTTATTTTATAATTCCTGTTTGGATTTCCCTTTTAATTATTAAAATTTAGAAATGCCTTTAAATTCAGATAATACAATTAAAATAGCTTTTTATAAAAATATTTCTTATACTCGATGTCTCAACCAATCCATCCTTGTTCTCACAGAAATTCAGTCATACGTTGATCAGGCGTAGAACTGAAAATCTATAAGTACTTGGTAAACCCGTTTTCAACATCCAGTGAAAGTACTTGAAAAATAATTTTATTAAAAATATAGAAAACAGTTTTTGAAAATAGAGGAAATATCTTTGGTGACAATGCTCTGAAAATCATCACCCCATCCATGGTCACCGTTACATCCCAGGGTTACGTTGCCGTCGCAGCAAAAGTCCATGCAACTGCAGGCTCTCCGCGGCCTCTCGATTACGCCATGGAACCCACACAACAGATCACAGTTACATCCAGAGTTACGTTGCCGTCGCAGCAAAAGTCCATGTAACTGCAGGCTCTTAGCGGCCTCTGATTTCGCTGTCGAAATGAAACCTCTCCACTCCTACATAGGTCGCAGTTTGCCGATATAAAATCAAACGCGGATTGTTGGCTCTCAGCGGCACACACGACTTTCGCTATGTTATACCATAGGTCGCAGTCTACCGATATAAAATCAAACGAAGACTGTTGGCTCTCAGCGGCACACACGACTTCCGCTATGGTATACACTACTCATAATCCCCAGGAACTAGTTTTGTCCGGACTCCTCACAGGATCAACTTTAGAACCCCCCTTGGGCTCAAGGCAGTACCACCCGGTGGCACTCCTGAGAAGTTCATTTCAAGTGAGCGCCTTTTTCCCCAGAGCCATCATCAAAACATTTTATACTATACACATATAGTATCTTTCAAATCATACACCTAGTATGAATTTTATCAAAGCTCCTTTACACAAAATCGATTATCTCAAAAACGATAATTCTCAAAATAGGCTTTCTTAATTCCATATATTGATTTTACCCAAAAATCAAAAGCCTTTCCAAATACAAAGGTTCCCAAAACCCTTTCCAAAAACCTCATAAGATCCTTTATATATATACAGATATATATAATTTTTAAAACTTTGGATCACTTTAAACTCGTATAAAATTCCTTTTATACTTCAAACGCTTCCAAAATCCTTTTTCTTCCAGCAATATATTCAACAAGGGGAGAATATATAACAAAGATATAACTTTGTTTACCCAAAATCAAATATTCAAATTTGATCACTCTTCCAATATCAATTTCCTTTCTATTCACATTCACTTAAATTTTCATTCACTTATTCACATTTGCCTTAATCCCCATTTGTATTATTACCTCAATTCTTATCCTAGTTGGGTATTTAATCGATAACAGTTTGAACTGCAACCAGTTTATATTTAGGAAATAGCTCGAAAAATTAAAAATAGATAAGTAGTTGAACAATAATTATTAGTTTGCAAAATAGCTGTAAAATATTTAAATAGTTTCAAAAATTTTAGATAATTGCAAAATAGTTGTAAATTAGCAATTAATTTGTAACATAGTTAAAATATAGTAATGAGTTTAGAAAACAGCTGAAAAATGGTTAAATAGCTCCAAAATAATTATAAAACAAGTATAATATAATTTGGCTTTAAGAAAGAAAAGTTGTATATATTTAATAGCTTAGAAAAATAAGTTCATATTAAGACAATTAATATTGAAAATAGTCTAGAGTCAAAACTGTTCACTTCCCCAACATTTCAATTTAAATTTCCACTCCCATTTAAATTGACCCAATTCCAAATTGAATAATCTTCAATTTCCATTGAAATTGATTTAACCCCAATTCAAGTTGGATTGATTCTCAATTTCCTTCCAACTTCAAATCAAATTCCGTTTGATCTTTAAACTTGTACAACTTTAATTTCAATTTCAGTTTTACAATTTCTATTTATAATCAATTACATTCACATTTTTCTTTTAACTCAAAATTATACATTTCATTTAGCCAATATATATATATATATATATATATTTTATTATTCCATAAACATTTTAATCAAGATTCCAGAGTTTAAACAAATTTCCAAAATTTCAATATCACCTTAGAATTCAACTATATCCAAAATTCTTTGGCTGATTCAATTACCCCTTTGAATTTCAAAACCAAACCCAGTTCACAAACAATTCCAATGTAAAACAATTTGGTAGCAAATTCTCGTCTAGAAACTCGAAAATAGTCACCGATAATGCTGCAGTCATCACCGACGTTATTTTCCAGTGACCGAAAGTGTTCAATGCTTTTATCTCTTTAAAAACATTTTCAAATATTTTTAATTTCAAATCTCCCAGATTTCAAATTCAACACAAAAATATGTTTTTGAAATAATACTATTATTTCTCCAAAACCTTTGGAAACCACTTCCAAATCTAAAGGAATTTTAAATTTTCCCAAAAATTCCAAATTCCTAATCCATCCAATTCTTATTTAAACATTACTCTGGCATTTTCATCTTACTTTATTTTCAAGTATTCTCTGGAATTCTATTCCAAATTATAATCTCATTTATTTATGAAGTTTATTTCAATTTATAAATTACATTCACAATCTATATTTCAAATTCCATTTTGTCATATAAGTTTATTCTTCAACTTGGGTTATAAGTTTCAATTTGGTCGTATTTTATATTACCTCTTAACTTAATTCCAATAATTTAACAACCAATCACCTAAATATTCATTAGAAGGAAATGTTGCTATATATATCAACTCATTCTAGAGTACTACGGACTCTATTCAATGAGTAATCCCCACCAGAGCCAAGGTTCTCGCTTAACCTTTCAACTCTGATACCAACTGTAACGACCCGAAATTTTCGATCCCGAAAATTCCAGATAGTTATGAAAAAGAAGATAGAGATAGGAGAAGAAGAACAGAAACACCAAACATCTCACAATCGCAGCGGATAAAATATAATAATAAATAATAACCGTTTACAAAAGAACACTATATCTATCGATTACATTTAATATACATCAGAGTTTCACATATATATACAGTCACTGAATATATACAATTATTATGTCTCAGATTAACAATAATATAAACACAGCGGAAATATTCTATACGCTCTTGCCATCCAGCTCGTTCCCTGAGCTCCAGAACGTACCTACCTGAAAATCTGTAATACTCGGTCTGACCCGAGCATTACACCAAAGTAACACCCGGGTCAGGCTGAAAACCAGCGTGAGTAAACCCAACTAACATGGAATACCAAAGCAATCAACTTATATAAACCCGGGGTAACTTATATCAATTTAACCAATTCACAATTTTCTACAGACAACACTTATTTCACATATAAATTTCTAAGTACCAAACTTAGATAAAATAATCAATTCACTTAAATCATTTCATTTCTGCCTATTAATTTCTCAAATCGATTTATATAAATTCGAAGTGGTTTCGGGTATCTCCCAATACCCGATCCCGGCCTCTCCGGGTCTCATACCATCCTATCCCAAGTTATCCAAATGATAAACATAGCATTTCATATCAGAGATAACAACTCATTCAAAGCATCCAATATCAATCAATCATTCATAAGCAAATTTTATCACTTCCAAATTAATTCAATTTGATTTTAATTGAATTTCTAACCTCAGTCACTTAGATTTCTTCATTATTCATCTTAATTAATCACCCTGGATTAACTATTTTTCAATTACATTCAAGTAATTATCTTAAATTAACTTCACAATATTAATTAGTCTCAACCAAGATCAATAAGTAATCTTAATTACTTCATGAATCAATTAATTATTTAATTACATTAATCCTTAATTACTTATACTACTTAACTTCTCATAAGTCACTTATTACTGTTTATTCATCTTAATTAATCAATCTTCAATTACATCATTAATTATATTAATTAATTATTTCCAATTATATTTTTCATTTATCCTAATCAACTTTAATTATATTAATGAAACCACTGTATTAATCATTTTTGATTAATCCCAAACTGGAATTAACTATCCTTTATTTTATTTCATTCATAAATTAATTACTCCTTACTTAACCATCATAATCAATCTCTTGATCAATTTCTCAAAGTAATTATATTTTCTTAATTACATGGGTAATTATTTATCACACCACCAATGATTATTCTGAATTACTTATACTTAGTTAATTAACTTACAACTTAGTTTATTTTATTTATTCAAGCCTTTAATTACTAAATTAAATCCCCAAATCATTAATTAATCGAATTAATTAATTATCCATTTTAATTACCCTACTAAGTTAATGTAGCACAATCATTAAGCCTTTAGAACTTTTAAAACAGAAACATTTTCTCATTTATGTTTTAAGTTTAAAACAACTTAAAATCCCCCAATGCTTCGTATTAAGCAACAATTAACCCAAAATCACTAGATCATCAATTCACGGTGCATATCAAATCAATTCAATCATCCAACCAAATAATTAAATTTAACCATTTAAATTTAAATAGAAATCCAACAGAGTGAGATTTACTCACCTTTGCTGTTTGCAATCCCAATCCAGATCTCGACTTGTTTACTTCATAGTTTTGATCCTTGTATAAACATCTTACGATTTATTAATATTCGAACGAATCGAATAATCATTTATCGTTTAATAAATTTATTTTAAGCTAATAATTTATTTTTAAACTAACATTTCCTTTCAGAAACCCTTTTTGTAACTAAAATAAATTAAATAGGTTTATTGATCAGATTAATCACTATAACACCTTATTTAAAATAACTAATTATTTTATTTAAACTAAATTTCCTAAATAAATAAATTTTGAAGTTACACAAATTATTAAATAAATAGATTTTCAAAATACCTTATTTTTAAACAACCATGCAGGTTTTACATGTATATTTATAATTTCAAATAGCTCTATAACACCCGATATTTCATATTTGCCCAAAATCATCATATATAATTAATTTCTTGAAACTGTATATATCACTTGTTAAAATCAAACATTAAATTATATTTATTTTCTTTATATAAATAAAAATCTGTGTATATACATATACATCCTTCCTCATTTATAAACATATGTGTAGATAAATTAAATTTTATAACAAAAATTGAAAAGCTATACCTTACTGCTCAACACGATGCCGAGCCCTATGTGTATTCAGACCATGCGACTCCAAACGGACCTCCACAACCACGAGCTTCCCCAATTGAGTCACGAACTCGACTTCCACTTCCCACCGAGCCACCCAAATCGATCACAGCCTGAAGTCTCCACCAGGCAAAACCCTAAATCAAGATGTACGTCTCTTCCTCGTCGTCTCGCGTGCGAGCGCCTACTCCGCTTCCCAAATCTACGAAGCTCGCCGCCCCTCCTTCATCTGACCTCATCCACGTCACAAGCCGATCCAAATTCGAGAGCCGTGCTGCCCCTCCCCTCGGCACAACACCCTTCAAATCCACTCACCAGCGTGAGCCGCCTCGCACGCTCGAAAATCCCAAATCCACATGGCCTCTGCTTCGCGCGCGTATGCGATTCCACCCAAATATCGTCCCACGCTCTAGGGTTGTGAACGGTGGTAGTATCGTGATTCCCCCTCTTTATTACAATCTACTGATTTTAAGCATGAAGGCTTCGGCCATGAAAGATAAAAAAAATTTAAGATCGCTCCGCTGTGTTTTTCTTTTTCTTTTTTCGATTAGAGAGTGAGTGAGACGGGATTATGATATAGGTTAGAGAAAGCTTCCTAAGAACGATTGTGAAAAAAAATATCTTAGCTAATTTATTTTAATGATTATTATTATATATTTTTTTCATTAACTTATATAAAACTTCAAAATGCTTCATCGATTGCTACTCAAATTTTCGAACTCCTCTTAAGCAATGTCGCGAGGCAATTATAAAGTTTTACCCGTATTCCGAACACGATGGAACACGTTTCGGAAGCTAATTTAATCGTATGCACGAGTTACAGAAGAAAACGACCAGTTTTAAATTAAATCGATTACAATAGTTCTAAGCGTTTTGAGCTGCCACGGTCAAACGACAACTCCGATTGCTACGAAAATTGAAATTCGATAATAACTAACTATTATGGATCCAATGGAACTGGTTTCGTCAAATTCCGAGACTGTGCCTCGGAAGGCTATTTTTAAGTTCAATTTAAACAATATAATTTCAAAACCGAACAAATTATCTTTAAATTAAATTCCAATCATTCTATTATCTTCAGTATCGTCATTATAAATTTTATAAGCCTTCAAAATATTTAAACAGGCTTAGAAATTTCAGATTCAACAATTTACCCAATTTTCAATTATTAAATTCAATATTTAAACTATATAATTCAATGATTTAATTATCAAGTAAATATTGATATGTTGAATTCAAGTTAAGATTAACCTTTAAATATTTTAAAAATCAATTAACTATTCAAATTTAAATTGCTAGAAATTCCGGGACACATCACAAAAATAGAAGAAAATCCAAAACATATAAAGAAGATGTAAATAACTTATAAATAACAGTAAATAACTAAAATATTGTAAATAAACTGTAAATAAATGAAAAGGCTATAATTAACAGAAATAAATTAAAATTACTAAAAAGAATATCTGAAAGGAAATAGACTGAAAATAATTGTAAATAAACTACTGAAAAGGCTATTCCAAAAATCGTTGCAAAATTACAATTATTGGAAACCCTATTATTTTAAATTACTTAAAGAAATCTTAAAATAACTACAATCACTCACCTCTGGTCCTTAGCTCTTTCCTTTACGCCTTCATGGATCCACTTGGGGTTGTTAAAATATTTTTATTAAAAAGATTCTCTCCTCGGAAAATTATTCTTTTTAGGGTCCTTCCTGAAAAGGTGAACCCAAGCGGAGAAAATCTAGAATGAGATAAAGTGTTAAGCCTAGGGTCTTATTTATAGGTGTAGAAGTGGATCTCAGACCGATGGATTTAGGGATTGAATAGGATGCGACCGTTCATAGGTTGAATAGGTGCTATCAAATGAAGCATGGAAGGACCAAATGGAATAAAAGAATGCAAAACAACGTGTATGAAACTTCTACCGACTCATTGCTAAACAACGTGTATGAAACTTCTACTGACTCATTGTTGTGTCAAATCTTACAATGCACCTTGTCAGCGCCTTATCTTATATTTAATTCATTTAATTACACCCTCGATAATATATAAACTATAAATAACGTTTTCTTCTCCTCAATTAATTTCTAATTTGTGTATTTTATTTCAGGTTAAATTTCCATGTGTCTCTCTTTATTCGCATGTTTCATTTCAGTTTTCAACATCCCATTTAATTTACATGTTTACGTCTAAAATAAATAAATAAATAAACAACATATCAATATCTTTCCACATTTACATCTGAATCAAATAATTTAACATGTGAATTGTTATATCTACATTTTTTTTCATATTCACATCTGTTGTAATTAGATAAATAACATATGTCCATAAATGTGTGCATATATGTTGTGTATTAATTAGTAACCTTATTTTTTACCTTTAAATTGAGCAATCAATTACATTAACTAATTGGTATAAATGTTTTTATATTCAAAAATCAAACAGACCCTTATTCCTTATTAACAAAGAAATAACATACCTTATATTTTCTGTAAGAAATGCAATCCTTCCTAATACACTCTTGCATTTTCTTTTCAAAATATGACGTTTATTTCATTAAATTCCTTCTTTTTTATAAATATATGGTTACATTTTCTCTCATTTACAGTAACCCGTCTCATTTGAACATCATCATCTTCACTCTTCAAATTTATAAAAGCTGATGCCTTCTTTTTAAATATACTGTTATATATATAAATATATATTATTTTTTTCCTTTTTTTAAACAAAACAAACTCCCTGTTTATAAACCATACATATATTCAAAATGAAAAGTTTATTTCATTTATCTTAAACATGCATTTATTTTTATTTGAAATGTTCATTCCATTTTGACAAAAATGCAAGTTCTTTTATTAAGCTTAATCACTACAATTTAATTCCCCTTTCCCTTTCTAACTGAGACATTTCAATAAATCTACTGCCAATTAATTTCAAAACTAATTTCAACGAATTCTAATTACAAACACTATTTCTTTTCGCTTATAATTATTTATTAATTTCTCCTTAAATTTTGGGTTGTTTCAAAAAGTTCCCCATAGGAACATAGGGCAAGGTAAAGACTTGGATCAAGGATGTGTAGAGCCCCAGGGATTATCATTAACAATAATGGGATTGCTAATATGATAAGACAAGTGTTGAGAAGCGGACCCTTAGATCAGAGTCTGGAGGATGTAAATAGAAAACCATTTACCCTAAACATTTGAAATGCTAGGAACTGACCCGATTTTAAACTGCCAACCCTGAAAAAACACATCCAACTAGTCATTTAATGAGATATATCCAAACATAGAAGAGTTGGATGTTTCAGAGGAAGTGATGTGATGGTGTTTCCTAATGCAGAGAACGCTACACCAAATTAGCCGTTTTGCCACACTTATTTTTTTAGAATTTTTAACGGTTATTACTATTATAAAATAGCAACAATTATTTTCGTTGTTATCATTTCGTAACGGTTATAACCGTGATAATATTTTTTGATGACGTAAATAAGATGAAGTACATAGGATAAATATGTAATTTTGCTAACTTTCTCAGTTTTAACGTACTTTTATTCATTTCTTCATCTAAATCTCTAGGGTTTTATCTTTCTTGTGGGAATCAAAATCGAAATTCAGAACCAATGATACTTCATACGGTATCGTTCGAAATCGATAAATCAGTGACGCTTGATGCCCCCGACGGCTTAACTGATCTCTCTCAGCGTGCCCTTAAGATAACATCGAACCGATATCGACATCCATCGAAGACTCAACATGCGATTGTAGATTGGACGCATCTTCTTTTCAGGCTGCATCGACCAGAAATCGACTGCTCTTACGACTTCAGGTTCCGCGCATCATCTTTCCAGGCCATACAAGGTTCAATTTTGATTTTTTTTATTGGATCATTGGATATAATTATATACCTTGAAACATCTAAATATCTATTGGGGGAAAGCTAAATATCTTTAGTAGATAAGAAGTACGAGGAAAAGAAAAATTACGTGGGAGTTACAGATATGAACTAGCTTATGCTTGTTTTTTTGTTATAATATGATTCACTATTGATTTAGCATCATTAATAAGAAGATTATTCATTATTTATTGTTATAATAGGATAACACAAGCTATCTATATGCATGTATGCATCTATTATTTAAATTAAAATATAACTATTTCTTGAACTAGGATATAAAAAAAATTCTATTACTACAGCGAAACATAATTAAAAAACTCCAATCAACATTTAGAGGCTAACACATTAGAAATGAACTGACTTTTTTTAGTAAAATTATTTGCCTATTGGATTACTATTTACTACAACTACCAATTTGAACAGCAGTTTATCATTTTTCTACTAAAAGTTAATAAACAACTGAACTCATACCCCCTTTAGAACTCAAGTCATAGTATAATCCTATATAATGCGTTGTTTACTTTACATGTTTTTCTATTATCAAATTGAACTGTAAATTGTATTAATTACAATATATTCCAACTTAACATCATAATAATAAAATGAAGCAATTTCCGTGTATTTAATCGTATATACTTTTGAATAACCCGATTCATAATTTTTAAATTTTATAAAGTAACTCAAGTTAATCATATTATGTTTTAGTAATTAACAAGTGTTGCTTTAAAAATTTATACTTGATGTTTCTTATAATTTAAACTGGGGATGTTAAAAGAAAAAACAATCTGTGACTATTCGAAGGTAATAAAAAGAAAAAGGTAAATTAAATGACTCAAGAACATATGAGTCATTAACATCAAGTATTGCCACACTTCCAAGGTTCGAATTATCTTGTTTTAGCGGTATCATTTTAACTTATTCAGTTGTCACAAACAATATATTGTGACCGCATTTAGAAGTATATGCATTAACTCAATTAACCGCTTCGATCTTTTTATGTTAAATGCACCTCCCTATCCTTCTAGATTGGACAACTTCTGGAAATATTATAACTAATTGGATCTAAAATTTTATTATAGTTCCATATGGATCTATAACTTTTTACATCTTGATCAATTATAGCCCTAGTGTAATTTTTATGACACTGATATAAAGCGTTAACCAACTAGAATTCTTTTCTTTTCCGTTGTTTAATGCATTAGACTGGCAATATAGTTCAAGCAGTTCGGGAAGATTATAGTTTATGAGCCAACCTTTGTTGCATTTGCTTTCGAAAGGGATGTATACATCTCAACTCAACTGCGTGCAATACTTATAATTATTAACTTAAAATTAAATGCTTTAAATTTACTTAACTTACTTTCTACTTGATATCTTGAAGTTTATTCAATATTAACATTAACTTATCTTTCTCATTTGATGCCTTGACTATAATTAAATTCACATTAACCGAACTTTAAATCAAAATTAAATTGCAATTAATTAAACTTTAAATTAAAATTAAACTACTCGGTTTCTATCACTAACTTAAAAAGAAAATTTGTGTTTATGCAAATTTGGAATGCGCAAGTAAAAAATGCTGTTATATGTAAAAAAAGATGTCTATTTATGTAATAAGTTTTGAACGAGGCCTAAAATTGAAATAAGTTTTTTCAGACCTACAAGTCAAATTTGTCCTTTACAATAAGTAGCTGAGATACTAATATGAATACCAATTGAAATATAATAAAATATTCAATAAGAAGATTATTGTTTACATATGAACACAACCATTCCTAATTCTTTTGGACAATAACAAATTAAGCAAAAAAATTACCATATACAAGACTTTTCCTCATAATCCTAACATAACACAACCAACCTTTTTTTATAATCATTTTATTTTGAAAATCTAATAGTTCAAGAAGTTGTGCTAAACTATTGAAATTTATAGAGATATAGTAAACAAATCGTTTAGTACGAGATGAAAATTATAAAACAGTTTGATAAAGCTTTAAAGGATTCGAATTACACACAAAAAAACACAGTGCTAAAAGAAAAATCAGTAGTAATGTTTTTGGAGGAGTACTGGAAGTCTGGAACAACAAAAGTCTGCGTTATTACTTGTTTGTTATGTCTTTATCGTTGCTTAATTGATTGCACTACAGGAACGGCAACAGTTAGCGACGGCTTTAAGCTGTCGTCGGCCGTCGCTAGCCGTCGCTAGCCGACGTTAAAAGCCGTCGCTATATTTGTCGTTGCCCAATAGTGTAGCGACGGCTCCGTCACCAAAATAGCGACGGCTAGCGACTGCATATGTGCCACGTGGAAATTTTTCCAACGTCTAAATGTCGTCGCTAGTCGTAGCTCGGCGTCGCTAATCTGTGCAATTCGGCCGTCGTTAATCTGTGCAATTTGGCCGTCGCTAGCCGTCGCTAGCCGTCGCAAACCTGGGTAAATTTTCAGTGCACATGCACAGCCCATACACACCTCAACCAATCTGAACCAAACAACCACTATACACAATAATCATCAAGTATAACTATCAGATATCCATCATATATCCATCATATAACATAACTATACATTCAAACAATATAAAATCCAACCAAACCTCATTTTCAAATCCACTACTCGGAATATGTAAATAGTAAACCGAAATTTCTACATAATATCTCGACATATATATACATAATATCCAACCAAATCCAACAACTAGAAGTCATCAAAATATATGTACATAATATCTTGAAATATATATACACCATACCAACCAAAATGTGTATATACCAAACTATCAGCAAACAAACATACCTATTCCTCGCCATCGCTGCCGTCCTCTCCAGACATCCTCCCATGCTGTTGCAAATAGGCCGCAATCTGCTCATCCAGCTGTTGCTCAAAGAAACTCTTTCTCCAATCATTTATTTCTTCAACTGTCGCCCTCAACTGAGCAATCTCCGCCTCTTGCTGCGACCTCCTGTATGCACTCTGCATTCTCATGGCCTATAAAATAATTCATAATTATTTATATATTAGTATATATATATAATATTATTAAAGTTGTTAAACTATTCATATGCATGATTAAATTTATATATTAGTACATGTCAAAATTTACCTCCACATTTCCATAGCTATACCGTCGACTGGTCCGAGAAGGCGGGTCAATAATAGCATCCCAAATATGGTTCTCCTCCTCCAACGTAAGCTCTTCCCGACCAGTGGACTGTGCTACATGAGCCCGCTCTGCTTCGTACCTCTCCTGCGATTACAAACAATTGTTTTACACGATAAAAACCGAATTTCAAAATGTTGAAAATAAAATAAGAGAAAATATTGTTATTAACAGTAAATTAATTTACCATTACGGATTGTGATTTGTCATCCGTCCACTCGTACGAAACATTGCCCTCTTCGTCAGTCCTCTCCACGACATGTGTGGCCTTAAACAGCTCGGCCATAGTGGGCTCGCGGTTGTATCTTGCGGCCTGAAAATATATAAATATTATTGCAAATCTGATTATAAAATATTGTAATAAAATGTAAACACAGTTTATAAATTTAATTACCAGCTCTCTCTTGTGCTCCTGAAAGGATTTGGAGCCACCACGGTGCAATGCACGATTTTTATTCCTATTTGCCCGGTTCCGCGCAGATAGCTCCTACAAATTAAGATAAATTATCACGTATACATCTTGCGAGATTTATATTAGATTTAAATAACAAAGCAAACATATATTACTTACTCTTGCTGCCGGACTGTCCCAAAGCTGAAGAAAATCATTTCATACACCCTCGCCCATCCAGTTCGGCTTTTTCCCTGAATTTTTGGCCTTGGACAGTGTATCCCTGTAATTTTTTCTCATTCGTTTGTTCCAATGATTTAAAAAAATGTCCAAGTCATCAGGGTCGACGCGGACTGCAGCCTGTAAATTTTAAGTTATAAAGATTATATTAATTTACAACTGAAATTCAAACTACTACTTACAAGTAAATCCGCTTGAATGGCATTCTTGACATGAGGGGGGATGTCGTCCCAGCGAGGCCAACAACCATGCATCCGGCTCTGAAAAGCCTTCCTCGAAACCTGTAAAATATAATCTGATGGCTCCACCTCAAAGCCACTGCAAAAGTTATGATATACATGTTTAGTGGATTTTAAAACTTATACTTTAAATAAAATTGATACTTACCCAGCACTTCTAGAAACAACTTCTGCAATCGGACGTAAGTCCGGTGCAGTGCCACTACCACCTGCACCGGGAGATGGGGATGGCGTGCCACCACCACCTCCACTCCGTCTCCTGCCAGACATATCTGCTATAGAAAAACAATATCATCACAGAACAATTATAGAAATTCACTACTACATATCATGTTTCAATCACTTTCACAGAAACAATTATAAAAATTTACTAGTACAAAACATGGATAAAAATTATATAAATAATCATCACAGAACCATAATAGAAATTCACTACTACATAGCATGCTTCAATCACTTTCACAGAACAATTATAAAAATTTACTAGTACAAAACATGGATAAAAATTAACTAAATGATCATCACAGAACAATTACAGAAATTTACTATTACATCGAATGTTTCAATCACTATCACATAACAATTAACTCAATAACGATCAGTCTTCATCGTTTTCTGATTCAGATTCAGTCTCGTATTCTATCTCATTTTCTTCGGTACTTTCAAATGCATCAAGTAGGACGTTCGATTCATCATTCAAAGGCCCTACATCAATATCATCAGTTATTATTATTTCTGTATTTGATTTAAGATCGGCTTGATATGCTGCTTCATCTGGAATATTATTTCCATCAATCGTAAACCTTGGTTTCGTTTTGAAAACAGCGGACCAATCCGCTTTATCTTTTTTCAAAGATGGATACGAAGCAAAATATACTTGTAACGCTTGCTTGGCTAACACAAAAGGATCATACTTATAGTAGTGTGATGTATGCCTTATTTCAATAAGTTTGTACTCTTTATGCACGTTGATTCCGGAACCAGAAACGTTACTGAACCAATTGCACTTAAATAAAAAAACCTTTTCTAAAGGTTCAACATAATATGTCAATTCTAGAATCTGTGTTAAGACGCCGTAAAAATCTTTTAAATGCTCATCTGGATCATCACTGCCTTTGACAAATACCCCGCTGTTATATGTTAATTTTTCAACACCGTAATCTTTTGTGTTGAACTTAAACCCGTTGACGAAAAATATTGGATAAGTCTTCACATTTCTTTTCGGTCCAATCGCAAGATGTCTTAAGCCTTCATCAACGACACAGTTTCTTGGCTCATAAACATAGTTCAAAAACCATTTGGCAAATTCTTTACTAAGATCGCCAGATGGATACTGTGATTCGTAGATACTGCATATATGTATTATGTGTTATTATTATTATGTACGTACAAGTAAATTACAAGTGAATTAACTAGTACCTGACAAATGGTGCGACTTCGACACAATTTAAAAGAACATACGTGTGCGCTACATGGTGGTCTCTATCGTCCAACCATATTTCCACACATTTTCCACCAGCTCTACAATGTTGTCTAAAAACAGATAACATTGTTTGAGAAGAATTTTGTTCAACGACTTCCTCATTTCGAGGAACAGTTACAAACGATAAGTTCACATCGTCCTTTAAACAGTGAGAGAAAAAAAATTAGGCTTCTTCTTCAAGATACGATTTGCATATCGAACCCTCAACTCGGGCTTTTTGTCGAATCTTCTTCTTCAGATGATTCAAGTACCTATTAAGATATGTATTACATATTTAGATATATAAATTTAAATTTGAAATTGACATGAACATTGCATATGTTAATTTACCTCTCAAATGGATACATCCATCCATATTGCACAGGACCTCGAAAAAGTGCTTCGGATAGAAGATCAATAGGTAAATGCTCCATTACGTTAAAGAAACCAGGCGGAAGTATTTTCTCCAGTTTGCATAGCAATATGGGTATTTCTACTTCAAGTTTACGTATACGGTCCACCTTTAATGTTGTCGAACATAGCTGTTTATAAAACAAACATAACTCTGTTATGACGTTCCATACTTTTACGGGCAACATTTCTTTGAAAGCCACGGATAAGTCTTATCGAAATGTTTCCATGCTTCACCGTCGGATGGATGTATCAAAGTTCATTCTTCCGCTGTTCTCACACTATGCCGTCGCATATGACAGGCCGTAGCAGAAGACGCATATAATCTTTGAAGTCTGGGAGTGATGGGTAAATAATGCATTCTCTTGTACGGGACTTCTTTCCCTTTCTTCTTTCTTGGTTTGTATCTTTCTTCGTTACATATTTTGCATTTTCTGAGGTCGACGTCGTCTTTCCAATACAACATGCAACCTTTCACACATGCATCTATCTTCTCGTACGGTAGACCGAAAGCGGACATCAATTTTTTTACTTTATAATGACTATCGCACATCAGATTGTTGGGTGGCATGTGTAACGTATAGGGATTTTCGTTGCCGAAAAACCGAATAGTTATGGGTTTTAAAAAGAAAAGAAAAGAAAGAAGAGAGAAAAAGAAAAATAGAGGGAAAAGAAGATAGACAATTTTTAGAAAACAGAGAAAGAAAAAGTGAATAGAGGAAAAAGAAAACAAAAGACAGAAAAGAAAATAGAGAATTTGAAAATAGAAGATAGAAGCATTTTAATAATAGAACGGACAGAAAGGAAACAACAGAACAACAACAGAATCTCACAATTCGCAGCGGAACAACATATAATAATAAATGAATAATCTTTAAATAAAGAACTATATCAGTTATTACATCACATTATATTTCATTACATCATATCATATCATCAGAGTGTACAACAACATACAACAATAAACAGTGCAGCGGAAAAGAAATACTATATAAACTAGTAATACGCCATGCCATCCAGCTTGCCTCCAGCAACTCCAGAATATCCTGATAAACCTAACTCTTAACTGCCCGTGTGGAAATTGGTGGGCACCCAGAGTTTAGGAAGGAAAACAATAAACTCCGAGTCAGTCATGTGACTGGTGTGAGAACTCAAAACAGTTTATTTATCTTTAAAATCAAAATAGAGGAATATTTTTAATCAATTCGCAATGCTTTTTAAAAATGAGACTACCATAAGGCCTCCCGCACACACACACAATGCAAACGCAGAATCGGAGGAGATTTCTCCTTATGATAGTCAAAGATGCTTGATACGCATTTAAAATAATATTTGATATTATTATTAGTGTATAGTGTAGGAAAAATTCATTTCGAAAGTAGAATATAGATCTTAGCCAACATAGACATTTCGAACTATGCCTACTATAGCTACCATCCAAACAGTGGTGACCACCATAAGTGAATGGCAGGTTCTACAACTAATACCGTACAGGTTTCGTATTGGGAATTGGATTTCCAACAAATGGTCAGGCCAAGGAACTTCCCATTGCCACATGAGAATGCCTCTAGATGGACATCCCCGAGAACCAAACCGGATCTCTACCAACACAAGGCCGGGTTACTCCTAACTGAGTAACAACTGACCGAATATGCCATCCCCCGGTCCTTTGGGACCTTTATCCGAGAGCGCTCTCTAATCAATTCACACAATCATAACAAAGTGTTTTCAACATGAGTAAGTATCTGGGCTCCATACCATGATACCACCCTTTTCCAGAAGGAAATGGACATATCCTAAAGGGCGCTACCCCTCATAACCTTGCTGCTTCTTTCCTGTTTTGACCATTCACGGGGTGTGAGGCTCGACGAAGTCACGTCCACAAAAACATACTTTATACAAAAGCCATGCTTTGGGTCAACAAATGATCAACACAATGATCACTAAGATAGACGATCAAATAAATGATCCTATCACAATAATCAACACAATGATCATTTCAGCATCACTCAGCATGTCACATTACCAAATTGGGAATATATTGCTGATAACTTCAACTATATAACCTTTGAGCACATACGTCTCAAAGAAGGGTGTTAAGCAAAGAATAAATTCTCCGCCAACAACAGAAATATATTTGAAAGAAATCGGCTTTATATCTCAACTTGTAATGTCAGACATACAATCCATACAAGTCTGTTCCGGGCTCGAACAGAACCGAAGGCACTTACAAAGAAGTCCTTGCAATCCGGATATTCACAATCCTGATCGGATTCACCATCACATATGGAGAACTCAATACCGTAGCTACTCGGTGCAGAGTCAATCGACAGGTCATCCTATCGCTTTCGCAAATACCGGTCTTCAACACCGATCTTCAATGCAATTCACAACGACGTATCACATATTCGGAGTGGGTTATACGACCCCATGGTCCTTTCCCGGTTAACCCGAATAGTGAGCGCTTATTCAAAAATAAGTGTGCATTCAATTTCAAACAATTCACATCAAATACCCATTCAAAGGGAAATACTGATAGTCGGCTATTGAACTATCACTGGATATGCACACATCACCAGATTCCAAATAATTTTCCAAATTATTTATTTTCCAAAATATCTTTACAAGATATTTAATTTCAACACTTCAAAAATAAATCAATATTTATTTTTATACAAATTCCACTTTTCACATATAAATTCCATAATGAATTTATATTTCCAAAATATCTATGCATATACGATTTCAATTATTCATTTCGATTTATCGTCAAAAAGATAAATTCTAATATTCACTTCTTATTGGAAAACATTTCCATACTTATTTATTCATAAGTAATTCACAAATCTTTTTATTTTCAACCTTGGAAAATATTCAATATACTTAAATCGAATTAAGTATATAATTCATTCTTTAAGAAAATCATTCTCTTAAACATATTTATTTGGGCCAAAACGAATGTTACGTAAAACATCGTTACGACAACCCAAAATCACTAGTATATGGATTCGAAATTAAAATAGATATATAAATCCCAATACTAAACCAAAACATTTTCTTTCGGAAATCATTTACTATAACAACAGTGTTATAGTCCACATTTCCTTTTATTTCTCGAAAACGTCTATTTCAACAATAAATGTTGAAATCTATGATTTCGAATCTCAACACAATTAAAACATCGTTAGATCGTTTTAATTCAAATTAAACATCTCATTCAAAACAATTTCTTTAACATATCATTCACTATTTAAAAACGTGAATATACTTCTTTAACAAATTCCATCCTTTTATTCATTTTAATTCAAAGGATTATTCACTGTCTAAAAACGTGAATATGACTCTATTTCTAAGTTATAACAATTAACTTATCAAAATAAGTCGTTTGCGAATTTATAAAACAACGTTCATAAATTCCATATCTATTTATTTATAAAAACTTCCTTTTTATAAATTCCTTTATTAACCTATTCCAGTTTATAACTAAATTATAAACTACAAGTTCATATTATAAGTTAATTACTTATAAAACGATTATTTTACAAAATCGTTCATTTAACTTCCCAAATTATTAATCTTAACTTATAAGATTGTTTATTTATCCAAAATTCATTCTTTCGGTAACTTTGTAAATTTTATAAACCTATTGCTTATAAAATTTCATTTATAACTTTACAGTTTATAATTTCATAAATTTCATTCATTTAAGAAATTCATTTTCACTACATTCAAACACTTATAAAAACTCGTTTTATAATGTCCATAATTCAATTTATAAATATCCATTTATAAATCTCTTAATATAAATTAATTTATATTATTCTTTTAAACGTCTTTAAATTCCTTTAAAAATTTCACCGTTCTCTTGATTTATAAAATAATCAAATTTTATAAATCTTATATTCAAACTTTTAATAATAAACTCAAAAATCCAGTTTAAACTATTTTATAAAATCATTGGTTCATATTTCTCAAAAATCGACTTTTAATCGTATTTCTAAAAATCAGCTTTTTAACTATATTTCACAAAAACCATAATTTTTATAACTTTAAAAATTATAACGTTTATTTATTTATAATGGATCAATTCCAAAAATATAGTATATTTTCAAAAATCACTTTAAAACCATTTTAAAATCCCAAAATCTGGGTCCAATGATGCTACACATCAAATAGTCAATCACGACCACAACGATATCATATATCGATATGATAATCCATCAAATATCAAAATATCTGAAATAAAATAAATACTGTTGAGGAATCCAGTTGGATCCCTCCAACCTGTTTCCTGCATCCAAAAACATTAGCACAATACCAATTTCGCTCCAGTACGAAATTATCGCGGTACATGTTCTTATTAAATATTATCCGCTTAATAACGGCGTAATAGGGTCTCATCCGCTAAACAAAAAATGCGGGAAATCAACAACTGCAATATATACATATGCCAATATATATATATTGATATTATATATAATACCAATTTCACTGTTTATGAAATATTCGCGGTATATGTTTATATTAAATAACATCCGCTTACTAACAGCGCATAATGTCTATTTTAACAATCAATAATTTACAGTCATCATTCAAACATGCATTCAAATATTTTAAATCTAACTATTTAAAATAAAATCGAAATCTATTCGATTGAGTGAGAAGTTCTCACCTTGGTTTTAATTTCCGTTTTAGCTTTTATTTCGAATAAAATTAAACGCGCGTTTAATTTTACCCGAAATTCTCACTAACTCCAAACGACTCCAAACCAACTCCATCGCGTAGTGCTCGTCCATACGATTCCAACGCAACTGAGTTTGCATTTTTTCGACCTCGTATGAAAAAGTTATGTATTTTACAAGTTCGTACACGATTTATATAACTAAAATTACAACAACCTTAATAATTTAAACCTCTCCTCAATCCTAGCCACATGATCATGATCCAAAGGCCCAAAATCTTCATCTCCTACATCACCACGCACGCGCAAGTCTCCAGGAAGCAAAACACGGCATGAACCCATACATCAAAATTTAGGGTTAAATAGCTCGGCCACCACACACCACTAAATCCCATCACACCTCCGCCATTTCGAAGAGCACGACACACACATGGTTCGGCCTGACCCCTGGCCAACTCGGCCCCCTCCTCCTCTCTGAAACGCGTGCGCAAGTTACAAGTTTCTAGCTCGATTTGCCGCCAATCCGAAGCTCCAAACACGATCATAGCCGTTGATATTGTAGATCTTGATGTGCTCTACATCTTTGTAGTTGATGGCTTCGTGAATCGATGAATGGATTGAGAGATTTTGAGGGAGGAAGTTGATGAACTGCTGGCCGTTCATACCTAGGTGGCGGCTAGGGTTTGTTTTTATTTATTTTTTTTATTTTCTAAATGAAGGGTTGGGGTTATTTATAAGGAACGAGCAAGCGTAAACACTATTCATCCCGAAAATTCCGAACTCCGATTTAGACGCCGTAACCAGCGTACCTAGGGTTTATCCCGCGTTCCGGACACAATGGAACAGGTTTCGGAAGCTAATTCGGAAGTATGTGCGAGTTATGGCTGTAAACGCTCAATTTAAATTAAACCGATTTAAATCGATTTCTAGGCGTTTTAATTTGTACCGGACAAACGGTAAATCCAAACGACTTGAAATTTGAAACCTTACAATAATATCACATTACGGATCCGATGAAACTGGTTTCGTCGAATTCCGAGACTTTTTGAAAAATGGCTATTTTGACTCGCCAAATTTAAATTAAAAATAAATCGATGCGTTTCGAGCTGCCACGACCAAACGATAGCTCCGATTGACACGAAATTTGAAATCCGGTAATAACTAACTATTACGGATCCAATGGAACTGGTTTCGTTCAATTCTGAGACTGTCCAAAAATTGGCTATTTTACAGTCGATTATTAAATATTAAAATATTCAATTTTCACAAATTAACTTTTAATTCGATTTTAAAAGTTCTAAAATATCATTCTAACTTCAACATGATAAAATAAAATTTTACAAATTATTTTCTATCATATTTAACTCTATTTTCAATTATTTCCATAATTTAACATATTAAATTATCGATTTAATTATCTAATTAAATCCAATAAATCAAATAAAAATTTATTTGACTTATAAATTCACTTATTAATATTTAAAATTAATTAAATATTCAAATTTTTAATTAATAAAAATTCTGGGTCGTTACAGCATGTGTCGTTTTGCAGCTTGTACAACTGCTGTAAATGCAGCTTCCGTAAGGTTGAATTTTGATTTCATAGTTATGTATTCGACGGTTACTGAAAGTTCGGTTCCGCTTTTACATCCGTCCCACAACGACCTCTTAGCAGAATCCAACAAATCGTATATTTTTTTAGCTCCCGCAGTCGGTTCTTCTTCGACATTTTCGTCTTCATCGACAGCTTCCGTTGTAGGAAACATTGATCGTGCTGTATCATCCACCATATTTTCTATCGGATTCGTCATCATATTACCGTCCTCTATAACTTCAGTATTAGGTGTAGGTTCAACAAGTTCTTCATGACGATCCCAGAAATAATAATCAGGCACGAAACCATATTGATACAAATGTACTTCAACTATATCCGGTTTCCAATGCTTCAAATGTTGACACTTATTACACGGGCAACGAATTTCTGTATAGTTTCGGTTATTAGATTTAGCAAATCTAATAAATTCCTGTACATCGTTGTAGAAATGTTGCTTTATTGATCCTTTCTTTCCAGTTCTGACTTCATACATCCACGTACGGTTGAGAAAATAATTGAACATTTTTCCTGATTTGAAAATGTATGTTAGACAATTTAAATGATTAATTTACAACCATTCTCCTGTTGATACACGAAGATTTTTGATCAATGACAATGTATAAAAGAAGAGATATATGCAAGATAGAGGAAGATCAATGAAATATAAACTTGAGTATGATTTTTATATATATAGGTTTATTTGTTAAAATCTATCCTCAAGAGTTGCACAAACACAAGAACACATTCATTATACTTCAATTTTTCACTGAGCATACTTCAATTCTTCATAATGCATAAATTCATATGTCAGTCGACTGAACTGAATTTACCAGTCGACTGAACTGGCAAACATGTACAAATATGCACAGTTTCAGTCGACTAAATTTTCTGCACAGTCGACTTAAAATTTTCCAGAAAGTTTCTTACTATAATTTCAGTCGACTGAATTTGAACCTGCGAATTTTGCATGAAAGGACACCTTCTTCTTCCCAAGAGTTGCGACCATTCCTCAATAGAAATGGAAGCCTCTCTTATCTACAACCCTTGGCAATACATGCATCCTTTTTACAACTATAAATACATGATTCAAACATCATTCAAGACATTGAATTCCCTTACTCTAATCTATCTATTTCTTGATCATATTTTCTAAATATTATCAAAGCAATCACTACTCTCTTTGCTTGAATCACTGTTTATATTTAATATATTTGATTCATAGCAAATTCATAATTCCTTAATCTTCACAAACATATTTCATATTCTTGAGGATAAGATTATAGGAACATTGTACTACAATAGACTCATTCGTGTTATAAAGAACACAACTAGTCAAAACTTGTTTAGCATTGAGGTTTGAAGTCCTCTTAGGTAGTTTGAGGCAAAGAAATCCCGTTCGGTTGTTCGGGTAAGTTGTGAACCTATTCCTCCGGGTTAAGAGAGGGTTTTGTAGTTAGTGAAATACCTAAGTGAAGCTTAGGGACTGGACGTAGGACAAGTGATCCGAACCAGTATAAAATCTTGGTGCGATTTTTACTTATCATATATACATTAACCATATAGCTATTCCATATTACACGATCCTATCAATTAACCCCGACTTTCAATTGGTATCAGAGCCTGGTCGTCCTATAACCATAACACCGTTATTAGACATATTGATAATATGGAAAATAACGCAAGTACAAGTACAACTTCTGCCTATAACTCTACATTTTCCGAAGAACAATCTACTCAAAGACCCCCTCTTTTCAATGGACTTAACTATAACTATTGGGCTACAAGGATGAGGATTTATATGCAAGCAACTAGCTTCGAAGCATGGAACGCCACTCAAGTAGAGTTCGTTGTACCCACAACCGACTATCCTACATGGACACAAACTCAGAAGAATGAAGCTAGTGCAAATGCCAAAGCAATGAATATGCTATTTTGCGCCTTGGATAAAAATGAATTCAACCGAGTTAGCATATGTACTACTGCACATCAGATATGGGAGACACTTAGAACCATACACGAAGGCACTAACAAGGTCAAACAAACAAAGATCTCCATGCTAAAGAATCAATTCCAAAACTTTAGAATGTGACAAAATGAATCCATCAATGACATGTATTCAAGATTTCAAGACATTCATCATGCCTTAATCGGATTGGGAGAAAAGTTTACGGATTTCAATATTGTATCTAAGGTTCTAAATTCACTCACTGATGAATAGGAAAGAAAGGTGCTAGCAATCGAGGAAGCAAACGATCTATCTTCAATGAAACCAGAAGAATTAATTGGAAATCTCATGTCATATGAAGTTAATATGCAAGCTAAGAAAGATCAAGCTCAAGAAAGAAAGAATGTTGCTTTTCACGTGGAAAAAGAAGATTCAGAATCGGAAGATGAGGATTTAGCATTCATAGCCAAGAATTTCAAAAAATTCTTAAAATTTAGAAAAGGGAACAAAAACGGATTCAAAAAGGATTTCATGAGTAAACCTCCTTCCTCAAATATAGAATGCTTTAATTGTCACAAGAAAGGACACATGCAAAAGGATTGCCAAGAACAAAAGAAGGAAAATCAGAAAAGTTTCAACAACAAAAACAAAAAGGATAAATTCAAAAAGAAGGCATTCTCTGTAACATGGGACGATTCAGATTCATCTTCATCTGAAAGTGATAGTGATAGTGACAATGAACAAGCAAATGTATGCTTCATGGCTCAAGAGTCTGAGGTAAGCAATTTAACTTTCGATGATTTAATTGAAGTAAACACTGAACTTTTAAGCACAATAAAAAGTCTTAAAAAGAAAATTAAGGAAATTCGTGAAAATCAAAACAAAGCTGAGTTTGAAAGAGATATGTTACATGATGAAAAGAAAATTCTTGAAGAAGAACTTGAAAAAGTTCAAGAATCTTATTCAAACTCAGAAACTCAATTATCACTTTTAAGTCAAGAAATTGAAACTCAAAAGACTAAGAATGATATAATTGCTTCTGAAAATCATGAGTTAAAAACAAAAATTAGACAAGTTGAGTTAGAAAACAATGGTCTTCAAGCTAGATTAGATAACATTACTAAAAATGTTTCTAACTTTAATAAAGGAAGAGAAAATTTATCTAAAATTTTAGAAAATTCTCAATCCTCTTCAAACAAACATGGATTAGGTTATAAAAAGGAAGTAAAAATTTCTAAAAATAAAAATTTTAAAAATTCAAAACAACAAATATTACTTCAAGAACCTATTCAAACAAAAGTAGAAACCAAGATAGTCAAAATTTGGATTCCAAAGACTAACAATATTTTAATTAGGAATAAATATATTAAAACATTTATGGATAATGTTCACCATAATAAAAACTATATTTATAAAAAGGATACTAAACCAAATTGGGTTTGGTTTCCTAAACTCTAATTTTTCTTTAGGACCCTATTAAAAGGTGGGTACCAATAATTTCATGTCTATTTTCAGGTCCCACTCAAAAAGAAAAAATGGATATTAGATAGAGGTTGTTCAAAACACATGACCGGAGACAAAGATATGCTTACAAACATAACATACTTTGATGGTGGCTCAGTTACCTTCGGAGATAATTCAAAAGGCTATATCATTGGCAAAGGAGATGTGAACAATTACGGTACATCAAAATTACCTTTTATAACAAATGTTTCATTAGTTAAAAATTTAAAACATAATCTACTTAGCATAAGTCAACTATGTGACAAAGGCTTTAAAATAATTTTTTCGGATAATAAATGTAGTATTTTTGATCAAAACCAAAATCTTGTTTTTGAAGGAAATAGAGATAGAAATATTTACGTTTTAAATATGAATATTAATCATAATACAAGTCTGTGTCTACTTGCCAAAGACAATGATCCTTGGTTATGGCACAAAAGATTTTGTCATATAAATTTTAAAACTATTAGAAAACTTTCTAAAAATGATTTAGTAAGAGGTCTACCCAAGATAAACTTTAAAATAAATAATCTTTGTGATGATTGCCAAAAAGGTAAATTAACAAAATCATCTTTCAAATCTAAGAAAATTATTTCAACTTCACAACCATTAGAATTACTACATATGGATTTATTTGGACCAACACAAGTTCAATCCATTAATCATAATCGATACGTATTTGTAATAGTTGATGATTTCTCAAGATATACATGGACTATTTTTATGAAAAATAAAAGTGATACTTTTGAAAATTTTAAAACATTTGTCAAAAGAATTCAAAATGCTAAAGACTTAAAAATTAAAAATATTCGAAGCGATCATGGAGGAGAATTCGAAAACGAGGATTTTGAAACTTTTTGTAAAAAGAAAGGAAAAAATCATAATTTTTCATTTCCTAGAACTCCTCAACAAAATGGAGTTGTAGAAAGAAAGAATAGAACATTACAAGAATGCGCAAGAACATTATTAAATGGATGTTCCTTACCAAAACATTTTTGGGCAGAAGCCGTTGCTACTGCATGTTACGTATTAAATAGAATATCAATTAGACCACTAACTAAAAATACTTCTTATGAACTATTTAATAACAAAAAGCCAAATATATCGTATTTTAAAGTATTTGGATCAAAATGTTTCATTGTAAATACAAAAGATCAATTAGGAAAATTCGATCCAAAAGCTAACGAAGGAGTTTTCGTAGGATACTCAGAACGAAGTAAAGCATATCGAGTATTTAATAAACATACAAACATAATTGAAGAAACCTTACATATATCTTTTGATGAAAATTTTAATAGAAATTTAAGTATAAAAGATGATGAAGAATTAATAAACATAGAAGAAACAAATCTTGAAAATAATAATTTAAGATCCCCTCCTAGAATATTACGAGATCATCCAACTCAAAATATTATAGGAGAAATAAATTCTCAAGTTAGAACAAGAAATCAACTAAATCAAATGGGTCATGTAGCTTTCATTTCGTCAACAGAACCTAAAAATCCTAAAGAAGCATCGGCAGATGATTATTGGATTATTGCTATGCAAGAAGAATTAAATCAATTTGAACGTAACGACGTTTGGAAATTAGTTCCCCGTCCTAATAATCAATCAGTAATAGGAACAAAATGGATTTACAAAAATAAAGTAGATGAATTAGGTAATATAACAAGAAATAAAGCTAGACTAGTAGCACAAGGATATAATCAAGAAGAAGGTATTGATTTTGAAGAAACATTTGCTCCCGTCGCAAGACTTGAAGCAATTCGTATACTTTTAGCTTTTGCATGTTTTCACAATTTCAAACTCTATCAGATGGATGTGAAAAGTGCATTTTTAAATGGTTTTATTAAAGAAAATGTATATGTAGAACAACCTCCTTTATTTATACACGAAAAATATCCAGATCATGTCTATAAATTAAAGAAAGCACTATATGGTCTTAAACAAGCACCTCGTGCTTGGTATGAAAGACTTAAAAGTTATTTATTAAATTCGGGATTTAAAATTGGAAAAGTCGATCAAACACTCTTTATTAAAGATACCTCAAAAGACATTTTAATAATTCAAATATATGTAGATGATATTATATTTGGATCAACAAATGAAAATTTATGCAAAGAATTTTCAAATATAATGACTAAAGAGTTTGAGATGTCTCATATGGGAGAATTATCATACTTTCTTGGACTTCAAATAAAACAATTATCAAATGGAATTTTTATAAACCAAGAGAAATATTGTACAAACTTAATTAAACGTTTTGGAATGGAAAACACTTCAGCTAAACCTACTCCTATGAGTACCACTACTCATCTCGATCGAGATGACAATGGCAAAAGTGTAGATCAAAAATTATATAGAAGTATGATAGGCTCCTTACTTTACTTAACCGCAAGTAGACCAGACATAATGATGAGTGTATGTTTATGTGCACGTTTTCAATCTAATCCTAAAGAATCACATTTAAGAGCAGTTAAACGAATTATACGATATCTTAACTACACTAAAGACTTTGGACTTTTTTATCCAAAAGAGTGTACATTTGAATTAGTATCATTCAGTGCTCGAACAGATAGAAAAAGTACAAGTGGTACATGTCATTTTATTGGAAAATCACTTGTATCATGATTTAGTAAGAAACAAAATTGCGTCTCTCTTTCCACCTGCGAAGCAGAATATATATCAGCCGCATTAGCTTGTACTCAAGTTATATACATGCAACAAACACTCAAAGATTTTAATATAAATTTAACAAATTCTACAATATATTGTGATAACACTAGTACAATAAACTTATCTAAAAATCCAGTTAATCACTCTCGTACAAAACATATAGATGTTTGTCATCATTTTTTACGTGACAATATCGAAAAAGGTATAATTAATCTAGAACATATTTCTACCGAAAATCAAATTGCCGATATATTTACTAAACCCTTATTAGAAAATTCCTTCATAAAACTTCGACGAGAATTAGGGATAATATCCTTTAAAGATATCAATTAAATTTACAATAGATATATACATATTTCAGTCGACTAAATTTTTTTCTTCAGTCGACTGAATATAAACCAAGGGTTATTTTCAGCTATATTATAAACCTCACATTTTTTAACTGATTTATTAATAACATCCTTACATTTTTAACAAATTTTTCCTTAATCATTGAATATTTATGTGGTTACAAATCTTAGCTAAACAATAACCATTAATTGTTTAGTCAAATTCTATTATAAATTCTTAAAAAATTTAGTTTTTAAAACATCTAAATTTTACAATTAAAAACTTAACAAACTCAAAATGTCGTCTAACAACTCCTACTCTCCAATCAACATCACATCGTCAAGCAAAAACTCTCCAACATCACCAAAACTTCCCACACCAACACCACCACATGAGCCGATCTATAATTGGAAAAATTATCATACTGGTTACACTCCAGAAACCAAGAAGGCTAAGCGCGGACTTTTTATTTCTCCGGACACGAAAAGAAAGATTGATGAGATTCATCACTTTCAACAACAACAGATTGACCTTCAACGAGAACTATACTTCGAGCAAAAGATTACAGCTAGACGTTTGAACTTCCTAGAGCAAATTGGCTTACGTTTCTGTGGATCAAAGAAGAACGAAGTGGCTGAGCCCCTACCTCGACCCGTCAGTTCGTTTGATCCATCTTCATCTTATCGTACACCAAACGATCCCGTCAATCCATGGATGTCTCCTAAGACACCACAATATAGTCCGAATTCATGGGATAGAAATTACATGAAGAATGAAGGAAAGAAGAATCCAAGTCCTTCTCAAAAGAAATAATTCAATTTGTAATATATTATTTGTAACTATTTTTCTTAAAATAAATTGTTTAAATTCAAAAAGAACCTGAAACAACAAAAGTACATGACTCAGTCGACTGAACTTATAAGCCCAGTCGACTGAATGTAAACAGAAAACATTTTTTCCATATTTTCAGTCGACTAAATATTTCTGCACAGTCGACTGAAACTTAACAGAAACTCTCGGGAAAATATTCAGTCGACTAAAATCTCTATTCAGTCGACTGAATTCAAACCTACAAACTTTCGGTCTACAATTCAGTCGACTGAACAGACATTTTCAGTCGACTGAACGGCCTTTTCCAGGTAAAATTCCCTTTATTTACATCAGTTTTTCACTTTCAAAATCACTTTTTACATCTTCTTCCCCAAATTTCCCCAAAACCCTAGATCTCAAATACTTCCAATCTCCCTCAAATCAAAAGCAAATGGCACCAAAACGATCTAGAGCTTCATCCTTTTCATCCTCCGAGCCCATTGATGCTCAAATTGCTCAATGGCTATATGATGAAGTCGCGATAACCCGATGGAACAAGATGAAGAACTCAAGAATATTCGAGCATTCATTTGTAGATTTCCAAAGTCTTCACACCTACAATTTCCAAGAGCTCACTGATCGAGCAGGCTTAACTCCTCTTCTTGATTTGAAACGGAATGATATTGCCATAAATCATATTATGGTCAAATTGTTCTACGCAAATCTCAATCTTGGACACCATACTCCAAGGAATCCAAACGACAGTGTTTGGAGCATGGTCTGCGGAAAGAAGGTTTGGTTTTCTTTGGATCGAATAGCTCACATTTTAGGGTCAACTAATATCGGAAGGAAACTAGAAGAAATAGAGTTCAATCCACAAATTCGTGATAACATAAATCACCAATTTATGGATGATAATATAAATTTCCAAGATTTCAAATCTACTTCTCTTCGTCCTCGAGCAAGAACTCTACATAAAACTCTAATGAGAACGATCACTCCTCGCACGGGCTCATATGAAATCGTTTACCCAATTAACTATCGAGCTTTATATGCCATCTTTGGAAATATTAAAGTCAATTGGGTACAACTAATCCTTGATGAGTTTCTCTCGTTTCATAATAGTAAAATGCGCATAATTTACTTTGGAGAATATATCATGCGACTTCTCCTCAATGTTGATACACCATTACCGGATTCAGAAAACACAATGGTCCATCAAATAAACCATCGGACCATAAGCCTTATGCAACTCCCTACTCGACCTCCTCGATTTATATCACTTGCCGAATGGGAAGCTAGGCGTCAAGAGCAACAACAACAACCTCCGCCACCTCAACACGAAGAACATTTCGAACAAGAAGATGAAATTCGTCTTGTTGACCCGACCTACTCTACCAACCAATCCTTAGGAATATTATCAAGAAATCAACAAATTCTTGATAATCGTCTTAAAAAGGTGGATAAAAAGCTTGAAAAAATCAAAGGATTTTTTAATAAGCTTTGGGACGCTATCTCGTACTCAAGCACTACTACCGCTTCAACATCTCGTGGCAAGCGTCCTGCACCAACATTTACATGGACGTCATTAGAGAACCAGGAGACAGAGAAGGTTCTTACGATTGGGATAAGGATCAGTAATTTATTTGAGTTATTGTTCTATTATGTTTCTTGCAACTATGACATTTGAACTATTATATTTTATGCATTTTTTTTGCAATTCTAAGATTCATTCTTTTTGGTTAAAGTAATTGTTTTAATTCCATGCAACTACGGTTATTACTTCTTTTTTGTCGATGACAAAGGGAGAGAAAATCTATGGTACTAACTTTGTTTTTGTAGGAAAGATAGGTGTACACATTCAGGGGGAGAAAGTTTAAATATCTTTAGAAAATCAAGTATTGTCATCAATCAAAAAGGGGGAGAATGTTGATACACGAAGATTTTTGATCAATGACAATGTATAAAAGAAGAGATATATGCAAGATAGAGGAAGATCAATGAAATATAAACTTGAGTATGATTTTTATATATATAGGTTTATTTGTTAAAATCTAACCTCAAGAGTTGCACAAACACAAGAACACATTCATTATACTTCAATTTTTCACTGAGCATACTTCAATTCTTCATAATGCATAAATTCATATGTCAGTCGACTGAACTGAATTTACCAGTCGACTGAACTGGCAAACATGTACAAATATGCACAGTTTCAGTCGACTAAATTTTCTGCACAGTCGACTTAAAATTTTCCAGAAAGTTTCTTACTATAATTTCAGTCGACTGAAATTCCTGCACAGTCGACTGAATTTGAACCTGCGAATTTTGCATGAAAGAACACCTTCTTCTTCCCAAGAGTTGCGACCATTCCTCAATAGAAATGGAAGCCTCTCTTATCTACAACCCTTGGCAATACATGCATCCTTTTTACAACTTTAAATACATGATTCAAACATCATTCAAGACATCGAATTCTCTTACTCTAATCTATCTATTTCTTGATCATATTTTCTAAATATTATCAAAGCAATCACTACTCTCTTTGCTTGAATCACTGTTTATATTTAATATATTTGATTCATAGCAAATTCATAATTCCTTAATCTTCACAAACATATTTCATATTCTTGAGGATAAGATTATAGGAACATTGTACTACAATAGACTCATTCGTGTTATAAAGAACACAACTAGTCAAAACTTGTTTAGCATTGAGGTTTGAAGTCCTCTTAGGTAGTTTTAGGCAAAGAAATCCCGTTCGGTTGTTCGGGTAAGTTGTGAACCTATTCCTCCGGGTTAAGAGAGGGTTTTGTAGTTAGTGAAATACCTAAGTGAAGCTTAGGGACTGGACGTAGGACAAGTGATCCGAACCAGTATAAAATCTTGGTGCGATTTTTACTTACCATATATACATTAACCATATAGCTATTCCATATTACACGATCCTATCAATTACCCCCGACTTTCATCTCCATTGTAAAAAGTTCATCGTTACAGGAAAATCAAAATATAAACTTCACTTTATTTTTTTATTTTTGGGTATTTTGATTTTCACTTCGGTGGTCAGCCATTCTACTTTCCATTACAAACACAATAATATAATTACATTTTATAAATCATTTCAGATTAAACGGTTCAACAAAATTTCGACAGCACTTCCCTTATGTTCCCTGTATCGTACACAAATGCGTGTACACAGGGAACGTAAAGGAAGTGCTGTCGAAATTTCGTAACCGTTTAAAATGAATTGATTTATAATACGTAATTACTTTATTGTGTTTGTAACTTGTCCGATACAGGGACAAATCCGACAAATATTGTATCAGATGGATATAAATGTTCGTTCCGTTACAATACGAGCATCCATATAACGATCATATACAACACTTGCCAGACGGGGCCAAAGACAATCTAAGGGACAAAGAAATTTCTTTAAATTTTATCAAATATTATTGTTCTTTTCAAATTTTGACAATGTTTCAACTATTTATATTTTATTTCAAAAATTTGTGTATTTAAATTTGTAAGTTTTAAATTTGTTTCAACTATTGTTCTTTTAAATTTGTGTATTTAAATTTTAATTTTTTGTACAAACTTTATTTTTTACAATATATACAATCTTTTGCATTTTGTCCGTCGCTAGCCGTCGCGATTCATCGCTAAAATTATCAAAATGGCAATCGCTAACCGTCGCTAGCCGTCGCTCAATCAACATGGTAAATAAAACAATTATCAACGAATATACTTAGAAAACAACAAATTCTAATTATCAAATAGATAATTAGAAAACAATAAAAAACTAATTATTTAATAAAAAATTGTCAATTTAAATTTACTTCACAACTTAAATTTGTAATTTATCAATTTCATAAACTATGAAATACTTTCATGTAAATTTATCAATAACCAAGTTAATCATTAATATACACTATTTTTTCAGCTAAAACAACTAACCATGTTAATCGCCAACACTAATTATCTACATCAACCATTTAATCAACTTCATCATGATGAAATAATTAATATGTACTTAATTCAAGTTCATGATAATAAACTAATTAATCTACCAAATCAACATACAACACAATTAAAACCTAATTTAACAACACTACTAATACTCAAATTAACAACAAATTTAAATTTTACAACAAATCATAATTGAATTAGGGTTTAAATTAAACCTAAAAACATCAAATTTACATTCAAATAAGAGATTAGAAGCATACCGACACAAATTTGGGTGATTTGGAGGCTTTGAAGGGTTGGGCGCCGGCTGGGGTGACGGGGGGCGACGGAGTTGGGGGAGGAGGAAAAGATTTGGGGAAGGAGGAGAATGAAATCTAAGCTCTCGGGCAGGACCTGTATACTGCGATTTGCGACGGCTAGCGACGGCCGCTTTTTTTTAGCCGTCGCCCCCTTTCGTCGCAAATCGAAGCCTATCTTGTAGTGTTGGTTATTTTTAAATATTAATGTACACATTCATGGAAAGCTGAATCATCAATTTTTATAAAATATTAACGCACATTGATTAATTTAAATACATGAGTTTACTAAAGTAAAGTTACATGTGGTATTGTTACCTATGTTTCTTTTCTCTGTTGTTGGTACCAAAATTTGTGGATTTATTAGCTAGGTGGTTATTGTTATCATGGGACAAACTTTTGCATGACAGCTCATACCAGTTTAAAATTTATACAATTGCATGTTCGTGTTTACTATTAAACACAAAAAAAAGTAGGTTATGTATCAATTAGTTTATTTGATATTATTTGATAAAGTTTATTTTAATGTGTAAGGCATATACTGGCCTATTTAGTAAAAGTATATCCCATGCACTGAATAAGCAGTTCCTTTAAAAGTAAATTTAGGTCTAATCAATAGTTAATTAGAAACCAAATAGCAACTCAATGGATGTTTATAATCTATCTTGCTAAATAACAACATCATGCGACAAGCATCAACGGTGAAGGAAAAGGAGGATAAAATTTAGCAAATATGTGTTATATGATCTACATCTTGCACAACCGGGTATCAAATTAAGTGGTGTTTTACCACAAACCTCATGGTCAACAAAAATAAGATATAAAAAATATATATACTTCATAAAATGCATAACAACAATTCATGGGATGGAAGGACTGAAAACAAATATTCTCCTTGATTGTGAGTTTTATGGCAATTCTAATCCTTGATGTATTTCTGTTGTAGATATCGACGGTACATCCTTTGCTACAGTTTTCAGAAACTACAGGTATTCCAACAAATCGTCGTCCAGATGTAACAAGTACATGTAAAATTTGACATGAGTTGATTAGTTACCCTTTATACTCTTCATCCTTTGCAAGTTGAGCTCCGAGCTCAGATTTTATGAGCTGAGCATGCTTATTTTTTATCAACTGAGCTTGCTTAGTTTATAAAAACTGAGCAATGAATTTATGAAAATCGAGCTAGCTCGATTTCTATAAACTAAGCAATCTTAGTTTTTTTATTGAGCTTACTACTCAATTACAAACTGGGCATTGAAGCTCGGTTACAAATAAACAGCCATTTGCCTTTTATTATTCCTAGAATTTATTACCTAACTTTTGATATTTCACTTATTCAATATATTTGATATTTCATTTTATTATGGTTCGTTCATTTTTTTCCGAGTCTCATCCTCTCTTCTTCCTGTTCATACTTTAGAAAAAAAATAATATATCAAAGCTTATATATTTCATTTCTAGAACAAATCTACCGTTCCTATACTTGCTTCTGGAAAAAATATATAAGTTCTTATTCTTGCTTCATGAAATAGATGCTCGTCTACCCTCTATCCTTCGTTGCTCGGCCGTAGCTTGTTTCGACCCATCCTATGACTACCGCTAACCTTCCCCTCTCCACCAAAAGCCACCCCCCCTCTTCTCGGCCTTGCCGTCCTCTGTGTAGCTTCCAACCAAACCCTTTTCACCTGACCACGCCATCATTTTTCCCCACCGCCTGTGCTCTATCATAGAACCGTCACTTTTCCAGATCCAATCCCCTCTCCACCACTTTCTCCTCCACGTGCAACCGAATAGCCACCCAGCACTGTCCTCTATAACCACCACCTACCACCTTATACCCTCCGCAGATACCGTTCTATCACCATACAACACCCATCTGGACCCGCCTCCTGCTCCTACCTTGCCGCCATCAGCTCCTCCGCCTCCAACTACCGAGCCGACCACCCTTCTCACCATCATAGCCTCCTTTTCCCCTACCTGATGCACCGCCCAGCAATGGCCGCACAGACAGCCTCAACCCACCATTCCGTAGCTTCTCCGGCCACCACCTGACAGCCCGCAACCATAGCCATCCCATTCCTTTAGCCGTAGCCTCGAAGCCCAGTCTTGTTCACCAGCCATTTACGTTTCTAGTGATGCTAATGATATACCGGGGACTAAGAGTTTGAATATTCGATCGATTGGGCTCGGATCAATTTGTTCGCCTACAGATTTTGGCTTGCTTTTCCATGGAAGCTGGGAAAGAGTCGAATTCATCTTCAGAAGTTGTAGGCAGTCTTTGGCGAGGGATACTTGAATCCATTGAAAGTAAAAATAATGACCATCTTTGCATGTGAGTGACTGAGGCTCATGCACAATCAAATGCTCCTGATTACGGGTTGAAGGCATTATGGAAACATGATGTTTTGTCCTTTTGAATTCTAGCCTTTTCTCGTCTTCTAAAAAAAAGGTATATATATATATATATATATATATATATATATATATATATATATATATTGATCCATTTAATCAAGCTAGCTCTTATTTGTTTGCATCGATTTCAACTTATTCTAGCTTTGCTTTGTTTGCATCGATTTCAAGTTATTTCAACTTTGATTTGTTTGCATCAATTTCAAGCTAGCTCTGATTTGTTTGCATCGATAAATCAAACATGGTTTTAATGAGAATTTGAATTGAAACTTTAACCCTTTTTAATTGAAATTGTTGAACTGAAATTGATTTAAATTGAATTTTTAGATCTAAAGTTGATTTGAATTGATTTATGACATTGGAAGAACAATTTTAATTTGAAACTATTTTCGATATAAACTATTTTAGATATATAAATTTATATTATTTTAAATTTATAAATAGTTTAAGTACATATATTTTAATATGTAAACTATTCTAAATCTATAACCTATTTTTATATATAAACTATTTTAATGTATAATTATTCTAATATATATAACCCACTTACATTATTCAACTATTAAGTTGGAGTTGTTATGATTTAGATTTAATGGATTTAAATACGAATACTTTAATACGATGGTTTAATCTATTTTGAAGTTATGGTTTTGAAAGTGAATTATAATTTGAAGTGAATATGATTATGAAAGTTAATATGATTCTGAAAGGGATATGATTTTGAAATGAATATGATATTTTGATATGAAGTATGAACTGTTTGAAATGATTATAAAAGTGATTTTATAAAATCATCACGGTGTGAAATATGAGTTTGGTTGTTAAAGAGACCGGGATCGGATATTGTCATACTCTCTGCCAATACCGAAAACCACTTTAACAATTGTGTACGTGGTGGAGATTTCAGAATGAAGTAGGATAGTTTGGCAACTTCTATATGAGATATGAATGCGGCTCTGACACCCATGAGTTTGCTTGATGTAATTAAAACAGGAGCTATACCTGGGCGAAGTGAGGTCGCACCTCCGATCGGGCATGCTTCGTAGATACTATTCTATTACTTTGTGATTTGATTGGGTGCACCTTTGATTATTGAAGTGTGTTTCGAGGTTGGCGGTAGTAGCTGTTATGCTTTACCACTAGCCCGGTTCTGTAAAACGGTAGAATCCTGCCCTAGCCAATACCTCTCATGCCTTGTCAAAAGCCTTATCATGCCTACTACGAGTTTGTTTTGTACCATACCTATGGAGTGCCCTTTGATAGCCTTCCAGTTTACGGAGGAATTATGGTACTGTATAGACTACGGGGATATGTATGAAAAGTGTTAAGGGGGATATGAGTAAACCTTGACGCTATTTTAATATTATACTTTACTGTAGACATTATATATGTAGCGTATTGTACTATATATGTAGATAGTTCCACGGATCCTTAAGGGATGGAATCCCAAAATCCTTTAAGTTATATTGCATTTCACTTGGATATTTCACTTGAGTTAATTTACTTGCACAAGAACGTTAATCTTGACTCGAGTATTTTGTATTTTGCTTTATGCTCAGGTCAGACCGAGTGTCACAACATTTTATACTTACCTTTGGAGCTTGGAGGTTTGCTTAAAGATCCGTCTTACATCTATTCAGCTTTTAGTTATTTCAGTTATTTCCAGTTGTTTGTATTCAGACTTGTCAGTTGCTTTTATATTAGTGACTTCTTTATACTTGGGATTCTTGTTGTATTTTGTTTCACACTCTGATGTTTATGCAGTAGCTTCATGAACTATTATTTATCTATTCTGCTGCATATTGTTATATTACTTTGTGGCTGTGATTTTGTGATTGATTCATTTACTATACATGTTAAGTTTTGCCAAATATAAACTAACAATATGTTGTTTTGAGCACAAGTCCGACATGTGTAGATGATTGTCGATTTGAATGGTCCAAAATAGTAGGTCCTTACATGGGGTATCAGAGCTCTATTTAGGAAAAACTTAGCATATGGAGTACAAAAATCATTAGAGATAGGGTAGTAATACCCTAGAATGAGTAAATTAATCACTGTATCATCTTCGTTCGAGCTTGAAATTCTTCGTTATGATCCTCCTGGATTAGGATTTTTTTTGAATTTTGGAACCTTACCTTTGTTCTAAAATCCATTCTTGTCTTTTCCTTTTCGTGTTCTTTTGATACCAGAGCATCCCATAGCTCTATTTCTGTTGATCTTTGTAATAAATTTGAGCACATCTTGCAACCTCAATTGGCAACTTCATCCTGGAGTGTGACTAATCCCATCGGCGGTCCCGCCAACCTTAGTATGTTTTGTAAAGGAGTGAAATTTCTTTACAACAGGCGCCGATTCATTGGAGATTTCTATGTCCTCGGTTTTGATGCTGTTATTTCTTACAAAGACCGAACTGTTTCTCTAGTAGACGACCAAGGTACTTCTTTTGTGATATAATGTCGATTTCCTCAGGATTATGCCGGTAGTTTTATCTTTTCGCTTGATGCTTGGCCTAGTGATCTTGACTCCGCCCCGATAGTCAGGTAATATCCTGATATTTTTGGTGAAGTCACATCTCTCCCACCTAAGCGGGAAATTGAATTCCACATCAATCTTATTTCCGGTGCTCGAACTTGTAAAATTACATATTAGAGTAATATGATGATTTTGGAACAATGATTTAATTAACCAATTTTATCTTTAAATTCAAAAACGAATATGACTTTGAGGGTAAATATGATTTTCTAAAGTGATATGATTTCAAATGTGATATGATTTCGCAAGTGATATAGAATATGATATTTTGATAATCAAATTTTGAATTGACTTTTTGAAACGTAAAAGAACTATCCGAGGTAAATAAGCATTTGGTTGTTAAAGAGATCGGGATTGGATATTGTCATACTCTCTGCCAGTACCAAAAACCGCTTTAACAACTGTGCATGTGGTGGTGATTTCAGAACGAAGTAGGATGGTTTGGTGATGTCTATATGAGGTATGAATGTAGCCCTAAATGCCATGAGTCTGCTTGATGTGACTAAAATAGGAGGTATACCTAGGCGAAGTGAGGTCACACCTCCAATCGAGCGTGCTTCATAGATACCATTCTATTACTTTATGATTTGATTGGGTGCATCTTTGATTATGGAAGTGTTTCTCGAGGTGGGTGGTAGTAGCTACTATGCTTTACCACCAGCTCGGTTCTACAAAACGGTGGTATCCTACCCTAACCATTGCCTCGTATGCCTTGTCACAAGCTTTTTATTACTTTGTGATTTGATTGGGTGCACCTTTGATTATGGAAGTGTTTCACGAGGTGGGTGGTAATAGCTACTATGCTTTACCACCAGCTCGGTTCTGCAAAACGGTAGTATCCTACCCTAACCATTGCCTCGTATGCTTTGTCACAAGCCTTATCATGCCCACTACGAGTTTGGTTTGTACCATACCTATGGAGTGCCCTTTGATAGCCCTCCAATTTATGGAGGAATTACTGTATTGCATATACTACAAGAATATGTATGAAAATGTGTTAAGGGAGATATGTGTAAACCTTAACGCTATTTTAATAGTTGACTTTACTGTAGACATTATATATGTAGCATATTGTACTATGTATGTAGATAGTTCCACGGATCTTTAAGGAATGAAATACCAACATCCTTTGAGTTATATCGCCTTTCACTTGGACATTTCACTTGAGTTAATTTACTTGCATAAGAATATTAATCCTGACTCGAGTGTTTTATGTTTTGCTTTATGCTCAGGTCAAACTGAGTATCACAACATTTGAGACTCACCTTTGGAGCTTGGAGCTTTTCTTAAAGATCTATCTTATATCTTTTTAGTTTTTAGTTATTTCAGTTATTTCCAGTTGGTTATGTTCAGACTTGTCAATTTCTTTTATACTTGTGTCTTCTTTATACTTAGGATTCCTGTTGTATTTTGTTTCACACTATGATGTTTATGTAGTAGTTTCACGAACTACTATTTATCTATTTCGCTGCATATTATTATATTACTTTGTGGATATGATTTTATGATTGATTCATTTACTGTACATACTAAGTTTTGCCAAATATAAATTAACAATTTGTTGTTTTGAGCAACTCAAGTCCTACATATGTAGATGATTGTCGATTTCATTGTTTCAAAATAGCGGATCATTACATGTGGTATCAAAGCTCTGTTTTAGGAAAAACTTAGCATATGGAGTAAAAAAATCATTAGAGATAGGGTAGTAATACCCTAAAATGAGTAAATTAATTACTATCATCTTCGTTCGAGCTTGAAATTCTTCGTTAGGATCCTCCTGGATTAGGATTTTTTTTTGAATTTTGGAACTTTACCTTTGTTCTAAAATCCATTCTTGTCTTTTCCTTTCGTGTTTTTTGATACTTGAGCATCCCATAGATCTGTTTCTGTTGATCTCTGCAATAAATTTAAGCACATCTTGCAAACTCAATTGGCAACTTTATCCTGGTATGTGACTAATCCCATTGGCGGTCTCGCCAACCTTAGTACATTTGTAAAGGGGGGTGAAACTCCATTACAACCGGCGTCGATTCATTGAAGATTTCTACGCCCTTGGTTTTGATGCTATTATTTCTTACAAAGTCCAAATCGTTTCTGTAGTAGACGGTCAAGGTACTTCTCTAGTGATTGAATGTCAGTTGCCTCAGGATTATGCAGATAGTTTTATCTTTTCGCTTGATGCTCAGCCTAGTGATCTTGACTCCGCTCCGATAGCCAGGTAATATTCTAAAGTTTTTGGTGAAGTCACATCTCTCTCACCTAAGTGGGAAATTGAATTCTGTATCGATCTTATTTTCAGAGCTCGACCTATTATCCTTTTTCTCTGACGAATGGCACCCAAAGAGAAAGTGGTAAGTCACGGCTTTAGATTAACCAATGTTTCTACCTTCTTCATCGATCTCATGAATCGCGTTTTCTGTGATGTTGTTAACAAGTTTTTCCTGGTTTTTATTGATGATACTCTCGCCTTTTTTAAGTCAGAGGAGGAGCATGAATCTCATTCGGGCTATGTGCTGGAAACTCTTAGGATTTATCAGTTGAAAGTCAAATTTTCTAAATGCCATTTTTGGAGTGATGAAGTCTGATTCCTTTAACACATTGTTTCTGAAATGATGTCTCGGTTGACCCGGTTAAGGTCGCCGCGATTAATATAAGTCTATCATTCTTTCCTCTTTTGTAATTTAATTATCTTATCTTCCTTTCTAGCCTAACTTCTTAGTTAGAATCTCTTTTAGGGTCCCTCTAATTTGAATCTCTATCGTTGATCTAAAATCCATTTTTGAATCATCTTATGAGGGAGCGTATTTGTAATTGACATAAAAATGTTTTGTATTGTGTTGTTTGAGTTGTTAAGTTTGAATTTTGGCTTTTGATCGATTCGTCTGGCCAGTGCTATCGACAGGAATTCCAAAACACTTGAACAGAGCAAACTGACACAATATTGTTTTCGAAATTGGTAAATGAAACAATTTTATGTATGATTATATTTTATATATAAAAGTATAATATTATGAAATTAGATAGTTAAATGAATTGGTTATTAGAAATGATAGTACTAGATTATCATTATTATTCTATTAACATTCCTAAACCATTAACTATTGTTGTATGTTAAGGAGTTGAAATTAAACATGATTTAGAAATTTTATTTGCAGGTGAAATGAATTTAAATTAAGGATTTGATAATTTAATTTCGGGTGCTTTTAAAAATTTGGTTTTCAAAGATTTGAAGAAAAATATGTTATCGAAAGTATTTCCGAATGGAAATTGTTTCCAAAGAATTTCAAAAGAAGTAAATCGGTACTTTCCTCTTATGTCGCTGAAAAATAATTTTGATGATGACTGCAGCATCATCGACATTCCATTTCGAGTCTCAAAGTGGGGAGACACTTAGTAGCTTAGCTACACCTTTGTTTTGGAAAATGTATTTGATTTGAATTTCTTGAGTATGATTTGATGTATAATATAAATACACATATATTTATATATTTCAAATGATTGGAAGTGATGGTTTTCAATTATTGAAATGAAGAATTTTTTTGCATATTTGGAGTGTCTAAAATGAGAAATGTAATTGAAACAACTTGAAACAATTGAACTAAGAAAATTTTGAATAGTTAGGAAAATTTAGTTGTATAATACGTAATTGCATTCTAAAACCTATATAACTTACCTGAAATATTCAAAAAATTGAAATGTTAATGTGAATATGTAATTGAAGGTTATACAAAAGAAACTTAAGTAATAAAATGTTCAAACTAAATATTGCTTAATAGAAATGTTGTAAACAAAAGGTAAATTGATATGGTTTTAAACTAATTGTTGTATCTGGTGCTATGTATTATGAATCTATTTTTTCTTTCTATTTCTTCCATTCTCCTGTCTTGTTCCTTTTAGAGGACGAAACGTTTTGAGTAGGAGAGAGTGTAACAACGCAGAAATTTTATCGATTTTAATAACGTAATTAACTAACTTTTCTTGAAAATTAAACATGAAAATTTGGCAATGAAAATTTCATATTTGGTATGCGTCTATTTAAGAGTAGCAAGTGGCAAATTTTTATTGGAAAATATATAAGTTTGTTTTGGTTGTGATATTTCAATATAAAATTGTAAATCAGTTAAATTTGTTGAAAATAAAATATTTTTTGAAACTTGAATATTTTTATATAATAAAATTGTAAATTATTTTGTAAGTGAGACGTCATATTTTATTTCGCCAAATTTGGACTGCTCTAGCTCCGTGGATATTATTTTCGGCGTTTTAGTAGCAGTTTGACAATGAATATCGAGTTTTGATAAGAAAGTCGTATCTTTGATATTTGAGTACCATTCTGTTCGTCTCATTATGCCGATCTCCACAGTATATTTATTTGTGCATTACAGTGTCCGGTATGTAGTGAAATCCACGAAACGGTTAGCCGTATCGGTACCCAATGAGCTTTTGGTTTCCCCTGTTGCCATTCAATTATCTACTGGTTGAAAGCAAACATCCTTTTGCCTTTTATGATTCCCAGAATTTATTACCTAACTTTGTCTATCCCACCTATTCAATATATTTGCTATTTCATTTTATTATGGGTGGTTCATTTTTTTCTGAGTCGATTCCTCTCTTCTTTCTGTTCATACTTTAGAAAATAATAATTTATCAAAGCTTATATATTTCATTTCTAGAATAAATCTGTCGTACCGATACTTACTTTCGGAAAAATATATATTCTTGCTTTATGAAATAGATGCTCGTCCACCCTCCTTCCTTCGTTGCTCGACCGTAGCCTGCTCCTATCCATCCTATGAGTGCCGCTAACCTTCCCTCTCCACCTAAAACCAACCCTTACTCTTCTCGGCCTTGTTGTACTCCGTATAGCTTCCAAACAAACCCTTTTCACCTAACCACGCCATCATTTTTCCCCATCGCCTATGCTTTGAACCCTGTGCTCCATCATAATCCACCACTTTTCCAGATCTGATCCCCTCTCTACCACTTTCTCCTCTACGTGCAACTGAATAACCACCTAGCACTGTCCCTTATAACCACAACCTGCCATGTTATACCCTCCGCAGATACCATTCCATCACCATGTGGCCCCTATCTGGACCCGCCTCCCACTCCTACCTCGCCGCCATCAGCTCCTCTCCCTCCAACTATCGAGGCGACCACCCTTCTCACCATCATAGCCTTAAACCACTTTCAGTATTCAAATTGTCAAATTGGAGTTGTAATGATAAAGGTTTAATGGATTTAAATACGAATACTTTGATATGATGGATTAACCTATTTTGTGGTTATGATTTTGAAAGATTTAAAGTGAATATGATTTTGAAAGTGAATATGATTTCGAAAGGGATGTGATTTTGAAATTAATATGATATTTTGATATGAAGTATGAAATGTTTGAAACGATTATAAAAGTGAGTTTATAAAATGATTACGGTATGAAATAAGCATTTGGTTGTTAAATATATGAGGATTGGATATTGTCATACTCTCTGCCAATACCAAAAACCACTTTAACAACTGTGTACGTGGTGGAGATTCCAGAATGAAGTAAGATGGTTTGGTGATATCTATATGAGGTATGAACGCAGCCCTAACTCCCACGAGTCAGCTTAATGTGACTAAAATAGGAGCTATACCTGGGCCAAGTGAGGTTGCACCCCGATCGAGCATGCTTCTTCTATACCCTTCTATTACTTTGTGATTTGATTGGGTGCACCTTTGATTATGGGAATGTGTCCTAGGTGGGCGGTAGTAGTTGCTATGTGTTACTACCAGTCAGGTTCTACAAACGGTAAAATCCTACCCTAGGCATTGTCTCGTGTGCCTTGTCACATTCCTTATCGTGCCCACTACGAGTTTGGTTTGTACTGTACCTATGGAATGCCCTCTGATAACCTTATAGTTTATGGAGGAATTACGGTACTGTATAGGCAATATAAATATATATATATATATGTGCTAAGTGTGATATGGGTAATGTCTTAACGTTATTTTGATAGTTTACTTTATTGTAGATATTATATATGTTGCATATTGTACTATGTATGTATATAGTTCCATGGATCCTTAAGGGAAGGATTCCAACATCTTTTATGTTATATTGCATTTCAATTGAGTTAATGTACTTGCATAGGAATGTTAATCCTGACTCGAGTGCTTTGTGTTTTGCCTTATGCTTGAGTCAGACTGAGTGTCACAACGTTTGAGACTCGCCTTTGGAACTTGGAGCTTTACTTGAAGATTTGTCTTATATCTATTCAGCTTTTAGTTATTTCCAGTTGTTCATGTTTAGACTTGGCAGTTGCTTTTATATTAGTGACTTCCTTGTACTTGGGATTCCTATTGTATTTTGTTTCTAAAATGCCTTAGAATTTTGGAATTATTGAAATTGGAATATTTAATTGATTTAAATATTTAAAACTAATTTTTAATTTGAATTTCAAAATATACCAATTGATTGGATAATTTAATAATTGAAATTAGTAAAATAATCGAATTTTGAGTTTTAAGCTTGATAAAAATAATTTAAAGGCTTACTAAATTTAAATTAATAAGAATGAAGATAATCAATTTTTTAAATTGGAATCAAAAAGTGATTTGTTCGATTTTAAACATAGCTTGTTTAAATCAACATGTAAAAATAGCCTTCCGGGGCATAGTCTCGGAATTCGATGCAACCAGTTCCGTTGGATCCATAATGTATTATTATCGGATTTCAAATTTTTTAGCTTTTCTATGCAACCAGTTCCATTCGATTCAACCAGTTCAGCTGCGATTGTGAGATTTTGTGTTGTTGTTTCTTCTTCTACCTCTTTCTTCTTTTCCTCTAATGATTTGGTATTTTCGACACTCGATTTTTCGGCGTGCTACACAGTGGACGTATCGATGTCGATTTTCGAGGGTCGAAAATCTGGTTCGTGACATTTGGTATCAGAGCTGAAGGTTATGCGAGAACCTTGGCTTTGATGGGGTAACTCATTAGAGATAGGGTCAGTAGCACCCTGAATGAGTTTTGTGTATATTAACAGATATGAGCGCGTATTTGTTAGTGAATATAAAATGTTTTATATTGTGTTGATTGATTTAATAAGTTGTGGACTCTAGTCAATACGAGTAATTAACGTTATTGATAGGGATCTCTAAGTACTTGAATAGAGCAATTCGACATGATAATGTTTTGAAATGGGATGAATGAAATAATTTTACCCAATTTATTTATATATATAAAGGAATAATTTTCAAAATGTTATTATATATGGTTTGCTTGGTTGTATTGAAAAATAAATATTAACCTACTATCATTTGTTGTTGTGGTGATTAAAGTTGATATTATAATCAAAGTTAAGGAATAATTTCATATAACTGAATGGAGTTATCAAAATGTGATTTTGTAAATGTGATTTATAATTTAAAGTGAAATGAAATTCCAGAAGTATTTTTAAATATGATTTATAAAAAGGGTTTGAAGGCTGGGAATTTTGAAATATAATTCCTATTGGTTTTGAAATGTTTTTCAAAAGTTCTGGAAGATAATAATGATATTATTTGGAGAATATTTTTGAATTGGAAATATTTAAAAGGAATTTTAAGGAAATAAAAGCACTGAACTCACTTCGATCATTGAAAAATAATTTCGATGATGATTGTTGCATCACCGACATTCATTTTCGAGTCTCTAAGGGAGGAATTGCTACCTTAATGATTTGCAATTGGAGTTTGTTTTGAAAAAAATGGTTTTTGTTTGAAATGCAAAAGGATGATTTGATATACCCATGGATTTTTTGTATACATATGATTTCTAAAATGATTTGAAAAATGTTTAAAACTTAGGAATTTGACTTCCACGTTTATTGGAAATATGAGAAAATAAGATTTGAACTTATAAAATCTGGAAAGCAAAAGTGAAATGAATCTTACCTTAAGGTAAGTCAAATAGAGTGGATAAAATTGAACGTGAAAATGGAGAATTAAATTTAACTTAAGAGAAGTTAAATGAAAGTGAGTGTGATAATGGAATGAACTAGTAAAGTAAACTAATTAAATGAAGTAAATTGGAAGAAAATTAGCGAATGGAATATAAATAAGTTGATAACTTATAAGGTTTGAAATTTGATTTTGGAATGGAATTAAACTTAACTTTAGTTAAGTATAAAGTGAATTCTAAATTTTGGCCTAAGTTAGGCTGAATGAAGAAATTGTTAAAAATAGAATTTATTAAGATTGGAAATAAATTTGTGGATGAACTAACTAATTTAATTAGTAAGTTAAATGGAAAATAGAATTGAAATTGATTAAAATAGGTAAGGAATTTAGCTGTGAAGTGGTAATTTACTGAGAACATTTGTATAAAATGTTTATAATAGACTTAAGAAAATTGATGGTGAAAGTTCTTAAGTGAAATTGGTATTTAAGAAATGTACTTAGAAAGTAGTGAATGTTGATAACTGGTTTAAAACAAAATGAGTGTGGAGTAATTCTTAAATGACATTGGTTTAGGAAGGATATACTAAGTGAATAAAGAATGTGAATAAAGCAATGAGAATAATAATTAGGGATGATCAATTATAAGTAAAATGCATGTGAATAAAAGAAATTGCTATAGCAAAGAAATCAATTGAAATAAATACGTAAGTTGTACGTATATTGTTTTATTTGCATGCCGATTTGATCCAGATTCGAGCACGGAATTTCGAGATAATTAATATCGATCCGAGTTTGGGTTTTTCGCTCAATTCTCGACGGCGAGCAAAGGATATGGAATTTTGATTGATTTTGAAATTCCCTGTCATAGTTATGGTTATGCAAGGACAGTTTCTGATTAAGAAACAAAATCCGAGTCCGCACTAGAGAGTCATGTAAATGGTACATGTTCGAAAGTGAAATTTTGTGATTGATTGAGCGATCAGAGATGATATTGCGGATGGATGATATACGTAAATCGTACGGATTTTAGTGAAATAAATATTTGAAATTGAAAATGCTGAATAAAATTATTTTAAATTATGTGATTGGATAATAAGGTGCAGGCATTTAAAATCAAGGGAAAATTGGATTGCCCGATAAAAATGTACATGTTTAAATTGTTGTTCGGACCTAGCCGCGCAAAGGAGGCGTCAGCGAAATTTTTTGAACCTCCCGCTCACTTCGCTCGAAGTATATTGGATCGGTTGCCTCACCCGAAAACCTACAGGCGCCTGGCTCGCCCATTTGATCGGGGTACAGAGTTAGAAAATTTTGAAGGAAATTTTTAATAACTAAAATTTGATTTTAGATTATAACTTGAAATGGTTGAGTAAATAATAGTTTTCGAAATCTATGGATGAGTTTAGAAATTAGAAAAAGTAATAATGTGTTTTCAATAAATTGATTTCGGATAGTTGTTTCAATTGATTGGTTTTGAGGAAGTTAATAGGTTTTAGACCCTTTTTGTTACCTTGGTAATTTCAGGGACAAAATTCTTTTAAGGGGGAAAGAATGTAACAATCCAGAATTTTGAAAATTTTAAAATTGAAACATTTAATTGACTTTAAATATTTAAAAGTAATTTTTAACTTGAATTTCAAAATATAATGATTTATTGGATATTTAATAATTGAAATTAGTAAAATAATTGAATTTTGACTTTTAAGCTTGATAAAAATAATTTTGAAGGCTTATTAAATTTATATTAATAAGAATGAAGATAATAAAATTTTTAAATTGGATTTAAAAAGTTATTTGTTCTATTTTAAAAATAACTTGTTTAAATTGACATATAAAAATATTCTTTCGGAGTACAGTATTGGAATTCGATGCAACCAGTTCCATTGTATTCATAATAATGTATTATTATTGGGTTTCAAAATCCGTAGCTTTTGGAATTATCGTTTGGTGGTACGGGCTATAAACACCTTGAAATTAATATCGATAATTCAATATAATAGTTGGGTTCAAAAAGCTATCTTCTCCATACGATCGAATTAGAACTTGAAACCTTTTTCATTGTATTCGGAAAGGGGTATAAAAAATATAAACGTCCAGCGGCATGCCTCGTAGTCATTGGAGATTTTAATTTACGAAAATTGAGACATCTTGAAATTAAATTAATAATTTTGCTAGTCAAACTTTCTTTCAGCTGCTGCAATTCTATCTTTTTTTCTGTACAATTTCCTTTTCAAACACGCCGTCGTTCGTACAACTGCCTCTCCTTTTTATAATCGCATCTCTGTCTTTGATTCATGTAGAAAAGAGAAAAAGGCAAGCTTCCGTCCCTTTTAAAAAAAAGAAGGAATCGAAACAGAATGATTTAGAAAAAAAATGATGCTGGCCTCATTCGCTATTCCTCTACTGCTTTTCGCTCTTTCATACTCGATCATAATCCTAGTGAGCAATTGAAAGAAGAAAAATAAAACTCCTTTATTTCCAAAAAAATTGATTTCTTGTTTTAGTTAATGAAATTCATAAAAAAAATCAGATCTTTGAAAATGTTAAATGTGCGGTCTTCCTATTGTCTGAGTTCGGTTACTTTTGGCTGCCTCTTGGTGTTGAGCGGCAGTTCGCTAGGGGGAGACAGCACCTTGCCGCCGAGTACGGAATGTGCGGTGGACTTGAGGGTGGTATGACATTTGGGAATGGGGATTTCCGGCATTAAATCGCAATTTTTATTAGGTGGTGGAGCTTTAGGGAATGGGTGCATTGCGGAGAGAGGGAGATGCGGTGGTCTCTGTTGTTGGTTTCGTTGATAAATGGTGGAGGTCGGGGGAATGAATGCACAGGTGGTGTTCACGTGAAGAAGGGAAAGTTGTTTGGGAAGATGTATTAAGGGTGGGTTAGTGGATTAACTAAGGTGATTAAGTATTTAATTATATTATTTAATTTGAAATCTTATTAAACCTATAACTCTCTCATATTAAATCGGATTTGAACGATATAAATTGCATGACATTTGTATTTGCGAGATCTATGATATGGAACTGAATTGGTCGAGATTTGGGCTATTGGAATATGTTGTTAAATTTCAATTCAAATTCAAATTCAAATCTATTCATATACACACACACACTTATCTCATTTGTTTTGAAAAAATTAAATTAATTCCAAAATTTAATGCCAAAATTTATATTAATTACTGGTTTTAAATTTAATAAAAATTGGGATGTTACAACTGGACTAGATTTTAGTATTTTAAAATACCGTGTGTGTGTGTGTATTGAATTTGAAAACAAATTAAAAGGGGATTTCAGAAGTGAAATATTTATATAGAATTTTGGATTAGTTAAAAAGAAATCGAGTTGGAAAAATAAAGGGTTTGATTTTAATTTGTGCTTAATTTTTTTGTGGTATTGAAAATAGAGATTTTGGAATAATATATACAAAGGATTTTAAATAAAATTCCCAAGGGATAGTTGTTTTAATTACAATTTTTTTTAAGATCAAGATTTTGAATAGATTGGAAGAATAGAAGTGAATTTGAAAATAAGTATAAAATGGGTTATACTAGATCTTAAATGAGAGTTCTAAATTACGGAATGGAAGTATGATCGCGATTTGGTTGTTTTTGGAATATAGTTTGGTTTATGAAAGGAAATGATTTATAAATGGAATTTAAATTCAAACATCGTTAATAATGAATTTAGGTGATGTGGAACCTCTATAAATTGGAAATGAGGCTATGGGATTTGTAGACAATGTTTATAAATAAAGTGAAATGATTTTTAGTTCATAATTTGAAGATATAAATTCATCGTAAGAATTTACAATGAGATGGGTAAATCGAGTTAAAAAGAAATGATAGATTTTACGTTTGGAGATGTGAAAAAAGGATTTATGAAATTGGGGACGTAAATAGATTGGTGACAAATCGAAAGAGATTCATAAATATTAGACTGGTAATACCGGAATTGAAAAATATACTCTTATCGAGAAGTTGAGTGTGTTTTAAAAAGAGAATTTTAATTATTAAACTAGGTAATTTAAAGGTGTTTAAAAAATATTTTAGAAAGTTAGTTATTTAAATATTTTTAAATTGTTAAATGAATTGTAATTTTTATAAACAAGTCTTGTAAAATGATTAGAAATTTTATTAATAAATCAAAATTAATCAGTATTATTATTTTAAAAGATAAATTATTCAATATTAATATAGTCTACATAATAACTTTTATTTAAGAGTATTTTCCTAAATTAAACTTGGAAAATTATTATAGAAACTTTATAAGAATCATTTTGAGATAATTATCAAATAAAGTTTTCGGAAAGTAATGGTATACTTTCATGGTGGAATCGGAGGCAGAGATTTGCTTGAAGTTAAGTTTGGATTTCTCTGGAATGGAGACGTAAGCATTGAGCTGTGAATCTATGGTTGATACCGCATGATGCTTTCCATATTCTTTTATAAGGTTTTTCAAATATTTTTGAAGGAAATGGTTTGTGTATATACTTATTTAGATGAGATAAATATGTTCTTTTGAATTATGAGATTTAGTTGAGGAACCCGGAACTTATATAATTCGTTATAAAAGAGTTAAGGAATTTACAATATAAATTGTGAAGGGATTTTAAGAAAAGAGAAATAAGTGAAATTTTCCTAAGTGGTTGGAAGTAAGGGTTTTAGAAAATATGTTTTTAAATATTTTCTAAGTGTTGAAATAAGAAATGGTTTGAAATATCTTGATATGGATATAAGTATTTGAGTTGTCTTAAATATTGAAAATTTGAAAGGGATTTGAATATATATCGTATAAAGATATTTTGAAATAAATTTTGGAAAATCGTTAATAAGGCATGATGTTTGCTTATGCTTATGGATGTTTTAAGAGTTAAATAACCGACTATCAATTTTGGCCAATTTTTTTGATCGTTTCGAAGAGACCGGGATCAGATTTAATTATCCGAAAACCACTTCGATCCGATTTGAGCATTACGAATGGATACCATAAAGATGATGAAGATGGTGTTTCGGTATGTCTAGATCCAGGATGATTTATACGGACGAATGCTTTCAGAACATCATCATTGAAGGACGATGAGCATTCTAAGTGAAATTCTTCTCGAAAGGTAATAGAAGCTTCAAGCCTCATCAACCGTAATGACTAAAAATTAGGGGATATGCTGCAAGGCTAAGCGGGTCATCCCAATTAGGGCATGTTATCACCTTTCTAGATACCCTCAGATATATTATTAATTATGGATACAGTGGTGCACGCAAAAGAGTTCTCGATAAGGGTGAGAACACCTGGGGTGATAACATACTCGATTCTATCGAGGTTAGGGATAGGACCGGTCTTGTGCTGTAGGGGATCTCGACGAGGTCCTTGGTACATTTTTCTAGAAGTGTACTGTGATAGGTGGTACCCAAGTGCCTATTCCTTGTATGGAAACCATTCTCCAATAAGCGCATGGTTTTGATTGTGTCCAACTATGCTGAAACGTAAGATGCAAGCATTTCTGCTATTTTCTATTTATTTGGTTTAGACACTATTATAATATCAGATGATTTTAATAAAAATGTTTTGGTTATCGTAAGGTAAAAACCTGTCGTGTTTATGTGTGACGCAGTCTTAGGAGATACCTTTGTTTTTCAAAAGATTTTGAAAAAAAAGTAATAATTCAAATTGAATGTGTTTTCTCACGCTGGTTTTCCAGGCTGACTTGGGTGTTATTTTATAATAATGCTCAGGTCAGACCGAGTATTACAGATACAAGATAGGATGCTATGGAGCTCAGAAGATGGGCTGGATGATGAAGACATTTTACAAGTGTTTGATTTTATTCTGCTGTGTATTATAGGCTGTATATTCAGCACTTGTGAGGACAAGTTATTATAATTGTCCAGTTTTGAGTTATTGATGTGTTGTGCTTTGATAATGCAATGTGTAAATAACAGTTGTAGATCTTTTTGTATAAAGACATGTTATTATCTATTATATATTGTTCAGCTACGATTGTGAGATTCTATGTTATTTTTTCGTTTCTTCTTCCACCTCTTTCTTCTTTTCCTCTAATAATGTGGTATTTCCAACACTTGATTGCTTGGCATGCCATATAGTGGAGGTATCGATGTCGATTTTCGAGTGTTGAAACTCCGGTTCGTGACAGTTACAGACTCTAATGTTTATGTAGTAGCTTCATAAACTATTATTTATCTATTTCCTTGGTTCTGTGATTGATTTATCTACTGCATATTTTATGTTTGCCAAATATACATTAACAACTTATTGTTTTAAACAATTCAAGTCCGACATGTGTGGATGATTGTAATTTGAATGTTTCGAAATAGCAGGTCGTTAGAAAATATACTTAGAACTTCTTTAAATTTCTTTTAAATAAAATCAATATTTTATTTTATAATTAAAGAGGTTTTAAATTTAATTCAAATAAATATGTAATATGGCTAATATATCAAATACATTCATGTGTTTGAATGACATGGACATCATATGTAACGTCCCACCTTTTCACACGTTTTAAATCGACACACGTGCCAATTCAAACCATACGGAAGGGCGGATCGTTATGGGGTAAATAAGAAAAACAGAGAAGAGAAAAACTAAACAGAATCTCACAGCGGAAGGATAAAATATAATGATAAATATACAGTTCATAAACTGTTTACAAACATTTCATTCTTCTTTATACAATAAATATCAGAGTTCACATACCCATAAATATCAATGCAGCGGAATTAAATAGTGTAGTGCAATAGAATAAATAATAAAAATACGAATCTTCGTCTTCGTCCTCCAAAGCTAAATCTTCAAATGCTGAAACGCTCGGACTGACCCGAGCGAATTTGGAAAGACAAAAACACTCGAGTCAGAACTAAAAGATCTTATGTGAGTTAAATTAACAGAAATAAATATGAGTACATTAACTCAAAAGATGCTCGGGATTTACATCTCCTAAGGATCCGTTAAACTATTTACTATGTTTTATATTGCGCTACTATAATAGTGTCTAATTGTAAAATAAACTTACTTTTTAATAGCGTTAAGGGGTTACCCATATAGCTCTTAACACAAATAATGCCAATAGTCTATATAGTAGCGTAATACCTTCTAATCGGGAAGCTACCAGAAGATACTCCATAGGTACGACACAAATAGAAACTCGTAGAAGGCGCGCTAGGGTAGGTGACACGGCACAACTAGGCAATGCCAGGGTAGATATACCAATTACGCTTCCGGGCTGATGGAAACGCGCAGCGCGTAGCTGCCGTCCACCTCAAACAACACCCCCAAAATCAAAAGTAAAGTGGCCACCGAATCAATCCAAAAGTCATAGTATAATATCGAAGGAGTGCGTTCGATCAGAGGAATGACCTCATTGGCCCGTCCATCGCTCCTGTTTTAGCCACCTTATGCCAACTCACGGGAGTCGGGTCCACGTATTTACCTTACAGGAAACGCCGCCACCAACCTACTTCACTATGGAATCTCCACCGCGTACACGGTTGTTAAAGTGGTTTTCTTTGAGTTGGCAGAGAGTATGACAACTTCCGATCCCGATCTCTTTAACAACCAAACGTTATTATAACACCGCGGTAAATAATTTAACCTTAGAAACCAGAATAAAATATCCATTTAAACCCATATAAATACGATATCATTTATATTTTTAAAACCCCAAATCAATACGATATCATTTAGACCCAAAATCCTATAATGTCATTTTATTTTCCAATATATATTCTTTCCAAATCATAGGGCTTTCAAAGTAAAATATTCAGAAATCAAAACTCTTGAATATAATATTTTCAAATCATATTACCTTGAAAATCATTACTTCGAAACAAATTTCCATCTCTTAAATGGTTAAATATTAAATTACTTTATAAAACAGAATAGCTTCTTTAGATTTCACAAATCAATTTTCAAATATCGATTTAAACTTCCAAATACCATTTCAATTCTTATGTTTCAAAGCTTTAAATATTTCACCATTTCAAACCAACTCATTTGACAATCCCATATATATTAAATTCAATTACTTATTATTTAGACTTGAAATATTTACTTAATGAATTTAGTATAATTTAAGAAAAACCTTTAACTTCACATAATTGGAAAATCTTTCAATTTATTATATATTCATTTAAATCAACCTGATATTCATTTAGATCACTCTACACAAAAATCAATTATAAAATCATATCCTTTAAAAATTCTAACTTTTTATTTAATTCCAATTTTAACTTAATATTCATCTTCCAACCTTATTCTCATTTAAGTCAATGAAACGCCAGAAATTAAATTTTTAATAAATTCTTAATCGTATTTGTTCTTAAAATCAAACTTATTTTAAACTTCAAATCAAATTTATACAAAGCTTAAAAACCGAAAATTACTATATATATAATAACCTTTATCAATAACCAAATCAATATCCCATTAACCATATATATAACTTTACAAAACCATAGAAAAATCATTTCAAAATATTTATATATATATATATATATATATATATAGTGCGGTGCCTGTATAAAATTTTCTACCCTATGGTCAAGTGATACAGATGTTTATCATTTCAATCCACAATTTAAAATAAAAATGCGGTTGTATATCATTTCAAACCGCAATCCCGAATGAATGAAATGCACGATAACTTGTAGTTTATACAATATAAAATACAACATCCATTCATCCAAATATCAATCATCAACCATTTATTACCATCATCATCCAATTTAGACAACATCAATATAGAGCATATAAATTATACTAGTAATAAATAACATGTATTAACTAACAGTATATTCAATAATAAATTTAACAACTGTTAAACTAACAGTTTATATGCAAAAATAAATGTAAATTTAACCGGCAGTTAATATGAAATAAAAATTTAACACAACTATGACTGGCAGTTAATATGCAAATAAATAATTCTAACTGTCAAATTTATATGCAATAAATAAAATAAATTAACAGTTAAATTAAATAAATGCAATTTAATTGAGATGATGAATAAAACATGCCAAACGAACATAAATAAATTTCTACTCATATCTTAAGTCAAATTAACAAACATAAGGAATTCTAGAAGTTGTGAGTGGGTTAAAACACTCACCTTTTGAATTTAAATCGAATTTAAATCCGATTTAAACCCTAAAATTTGACGGTCTCCAAATCTGTCCAAACCAAAGTCATCAAGTCCGGAATTTTGATACGAACCTAGCGCAAGAAACCGCGCGTAAATCGGATCATGAATGCAAAAGTTATTCAATTTTAAACGATTTGAAAACAAAAATTTAATTTAACAAAATAAATAAAAGAAAAACTCAACACTCACCACGTCACAGCCAACTCATCCCTGCGCACGAGAAACCCGCTCCAGAAACCAAATTCTCGTTCGAAAAAACCCTAGCCGTAGAAAGTTTTGCGAATTGCGCCGCCGCTACGTCAACTTCCTCCACGATCAGGCAGTTCCACCGGCCTCTCCATCTCCAGCCGACCTCGGCCCCCTACTCCCGACCCCATTTTGCTTGGCCTGGCACGAATGGCCGATGCCAGCAACCTACCCTATTTCAAGCAACATCGGTCACCAGAGGCGAGATGAAAATCACCAGATCGCCTTGCCTTGACCTCCTCTTCGACCTCCTACAACCCGATCGAACCCAGGACGACGATCTACCGTTGAATCTCGCTGATTTCACACGAACGTCCAGGACAAAACCCCAAATTTCTGGTCAAACTACAGACCAAATCGAGAAACAAATTACACCAGGAGATTTCGCTAGTCGAGAACTATGACATATATTTTTTTGAAATTTTTCCGAGACCTTTAATTTTTGACTTTGGATTTGAATTTTGAAATTGAACATGGATCTAGGGTTTACAGCCATTAGAAGAAGAGAATGAACTAATGAAATGAACGCACAAACAAATGAGATTAGATGGGCTAGGGTTTATAACTGGGTTTATAAAGATTGGTTAGAAATTCGAATAGATGGATCCGATAAACAACGTGTTAACGCTAACGTGGCCCAAAAAGCCCGATCTGACCCCGAAACGAAATTGGGTAAACCCATATATCCAAATAGGTGTTTTAAAATATTCTGAACGCGATGGAAAAAGTTTCACGTCCAAATTCGATCGTACGAAGAAGTTATGCTGAAATCAATATTTTCAAATTGATTTTATTTAAATCGATTTCAAGGCGTTTCGCGTTCGTACGATCAAACGACAAGTCCGATCGCTACGAAACTTGAAACCGTACAATAATTCACTGTTACGGATCCGATGAAACTAGTTTCGTCGAAATCCGAATCCGTGACCAAATTGGCTATTTTTATATTAGTTGAATAAATTTAAAATAAATTAATTTAAATCGAATTTTATATTTCAATTATAGAATTGTCAATTCATCCCCTTTATACTTCTCAATCATTTGCAATTATTTAAACAAAATTTAAAGGTCAATTTTAGAAGATAAATTTATCAATTGCTATGCCCTATCTTAAATTTCGTTATATTCAAAATTACAAATTAAGTTCCCAAAATTTCTATTAAATTAAATAATCAATGTTTATTCCATCTATAAATTTTAAGTAGATGGATTCCATGTTGGGTTCAAAATCTATTATTTTAATATCCTTGAATTTTAGTTTAATCTCTATAAACGTAATATTTAACGTTAATTTCATTTATTTTGCAATACTTTAATTAACTAAAATATTGCTTTCTATACTTAAATCTATACTCCCATTGATTCATTCAATTTGCACTTATTATGTATTATTTTAACAACTCATTTATAACTTTGAATCTATTCCCCAATTTTACATTTCTATTGTTATATAAATTTGAATTCCATCCTATTTAATATTTCATTAATATCTCGCAATCACTTCCAAATCCATTCATTGGTATCGCACTGTCATTTAAAATTAATAGCTTATACCAACACTATTATCATAAATTTGAAAAAAGGGTTACCAAATTCTGAATTGATTACTATTTATTTTTATTGCTTCACTGATTAATTCAATATTTGTCTTCTTTTTGCTTATATTAAATTAATTTCCCATATTAATTAAGGTTTCAAAACAATCAATACCATTTCCTTAGTCCAAACCCCTTTTACCAATTATTTACCTTCAAATAATTCATGTCCCTATAAATACTCACATTTACACTTTATAATTATTTTAATATACCCATTCCAACAACTCTTAACCCTTACCTTTACGTTTCACACACTTGTAATATTTAATTACATTTATAACAATTCAATGTTGGCATTTGTTCCTATTAATTTATTCAATGTTTACTGCCTCTTATTTCAATTCTTTCATTTACAGTTACTTTTGTATACTCCTTTCCTATTTAAACCAAATATAACAAATTCCAATTAAATCCAAATTTTACCTTTAAAATAACTCATACATTCGAATAACTCTATTAAATTTGAATGTTTCATTTAAGTTTATAAATGATCCACTTGAATTAACATAATTCTTTAAATTTATTCCCATTACGGTTAATCAATGTTATGTTACATTAATACATTAAATATCTTCCTCTATTTGATAAATAACCTAGAATGCATTTACATTCATTCATTTCATTCCATTCATTTATAGGTATTGCGTTAAAATTTATTTTATTAGCTAATACCAACATTATTACCATTCATTACAATTAGATTCCAAAATTTTTTATTCAATACCCTGAATGAATAACATATATATTAACCAAATCCTTACATTTGTTTTTCTTCATATTAGAAATCAAATCATAACATTTAAATGATTTAATTGAATTGGAATTTCATCCAAGTCATAAATTATTAACTTGCTCTTAATTTATTCCAATTACCTTTACACTCTTTTATTGCATTAAATCAATTTAATATTTTCATTAATTTCTCATATTAAATTTTTATATCCAGGTAAGAATCCTTTTTCTACTTAATTCATTTGGATTTTATTCCAATTTCTATAAATAGGTCTTAAGTCACCATTTACATAATTTAATTTAGCGTTTATTTCAATATTTGTTTATAATTTAAAGTTTCTACTAAATTAAATTACAAACTTATAAATTTTAACCAATTTTAATCCACTAAATTTACGGGTCGTTACGGCATATGAGCCGCATATAAAAGTATGTAAATAAACATGTAAAATGTTAGAGAATGAAATCTTTTATTTCTTTCTCTTAACACAAATAATGAATTAGAGAAAGGTAAGCCATAAATGAAGAAGGAAACCTTTTATTTCTCTCTCTCTCTCTCTCCCCCTTTAATTAGGTTAATAAACATGTAAAAGTTTAGAAAAAATCTTTTATTTTTCCTCTTGACATAAATAATTAATTAGGGAAAGATGGGGCCAAAAATATATAGGGAGAAACTCTTTATATTTCTCTCTCTTTAGTTAGATTAATTGATAAATTAACATTTACTACAGAATTAACACGTGCCTTTGGTGGCCAAATTTTATTTTCAAACATGTAAGTAACAGTATCATATCTATATATAAGTTTAACTTACACTTGTACATAATATATTAAAAGGAATTTTACTAATAAACAAAAGTTGACTTATATTAACAAAAGGAAAATTAATTCATAGAGGTAAACAATTGTAAAGAAGGTAGAGGACTTTCATCCTTCCTGTACTCATTCAATCAATGTCATTCCGAATCAGTAATTAGACTCTAAAACATATATGCATATAAGTTAATTTTGACCATTCTCATATCCTGAAATCTAAAATTAACAAATATAAATCAAGTTTTTATTTAGGAATAATTTTAAAATTAAAACTATGTTTTTACATAAAAGTATATTTTATAAATATTGCGTAAAGTTTGTGATTTAGCATGTGTTGTAATAAATTTACATAAAAGTCTGATTATTTTTTTATTTTACTTTCAAATAAAAGAATACATCAACAAAAAAAGTTCAAACAAAACATATAAATATATCTAATTTTCAAATGATTTCAAAATGACAACATATGTAATTTATATTAGTTGAAATAAAATAAAATCGTGTAAATGAATGGTTTCAAATAGGAACAAAAGGGACAATTTAGGCACATTTAAATTCATGGTAATACTTTAGAACTGAACAGTAAGAACATCATGAACAACTAATTTAATGAGATACAATATGTTATAGCTCCAGCGTTAAGAATATGTTACAACTCTAATGTTAAGAATATGGACATGTAATCAAAATGAAATAGCACAAAATGAATCTAAATCAAATTGATATTATAAACATATATTATTAAAAAAATGCGACAAAAGGGGAATAGATCAAGTTAAATAAATAAATTTAAATCCAGATGTGATATGTAAGAGATTTAATCATATGAATAAGAAGATAATACAAATAAAAAAATGAAATTTTTTACCTTAAGATGTGGTCAAAAGAGCGCATCTTGAATGATGATATCTCCTTAGATCTTCGAGATCCCCACCTAATACTTACAAGAGATGGATAAACCACTTTAGTTTTTCTTTATTTGATATTTTATTTGGAGTTGAAAGATTTTGAAATTTTTGATTTTGTTTTTTTCCATGAAAATTTAGGAGAGAAAGAAAAAGAATGAATGAGAAAGAATGAATTGTACGTTCAAAATTGTTATTCGAGATTTTAACCGAGAAGGATCCAACAGGAAACACAATAATCCTACGATACCAGGATGGTTCAAAACTTAACCAAAGAGGCAATGGCAGGGAGTTACCGAGAGCCAAGCTATAATACTAAGGTAACGACTGGGATCAACTAAACCAAGAAACCAACATTCTTTTATCCCAATCAGCGGCTACGCACAAATAGCTAGTAAATTGTCATCAAAACGGAAAAACGATGACCCAAGATCATGGAAACATCCCAAACTCCAAACTTCGAAAAATATCCTAAGTGATTGGGTCGCCAGCGGCACATACCCTATGGATCACTAGCGACCCATGCTTATCCTTGAACCTTCAAATAAGCTAGCTAGGTAGGCAATGGAAAAGGGCCCAAGTCACTAGCTCATGCACGTGCCAAATCTACAAGTCGCTAGCAACCTATGGTTTTGGCTCAGATCACAAGCTAGACCCCCTCAAGGTCGTTCCCTAGCCACCTGCGATCAATTGTTGAAATGGCTTGGCTTAGAAGTCCCCCGATCTCTATAAATATCATTCTACCTGCAACATAAATGTGATCGGCTCCGGACTGGTTGCTGAAGCTTTACTGGAAATATTCTTCACTCTCTACCTCCATCACAACAATCTCTAAAGGGATTCACTGTGATTCTCCAGTGGATTCCAACTTTAGGGATTCAATCTACTTAGAGACAATCAAAGTCTTGTAATCAAACACATCTTGTAGCAATAATTAGTCTATAATAAAACTATAAAGTGGACGCAGGCTTCTATAGTAGCCAAACCACTATAAAAATTCTCTATCTTCTTTCTTTTATCGTTCTTTTTGGGTATCTATAATTTGTGATATTTCCCTGTCAGAGCAGGGCTGGTGCTTTCAAATTCAAACCAGGATGTTGTTCCATTTACTAAGTTAACATTTTGGTGCGTTCATTGAGAGATCAATTTCAGGATCTAGATCTAGCATCTACTTTGGATCCTATAGATCCAAAAGTTAGATCCTTAATATTTTCTTGAAGAATCCATTGTTTGGAATCAGTGACCCCTAAAAGAAGAAGAACTACCTTTGGAAAATCCATAGTGGCAGTATTAGCTGGAGAAGATGTTAATCTCCAACAAACTGAAGTAAATGGCGCTAACTTAGGGAATCAGGCTCCAGCCTCCTCAAGTTAGCATGAAGTTGTTACCAGGGATGATTTAAATAAAAAGGTTGATGATATCAACAAAAAAATGAAAAGTAGCCAAAAGACTCGAATGGATAAGCTTAATGCTCTCCTAAACCTACAGTTAAATCCCGCTCCAAGGACTAGCCCAAACCCGCAACTGCTATGAAATAAGAGAATTCCTCCGTTTTTGGTCTACATAGAAGAAATGGAAAACCGGCGCAAAAAAGGCTAACAATGGGATTTAATGTGGATGGAAATACAAATACACCATTCGCCACAAGGCAACCTTTTCTGAACGTTAGTCAAGGAGAAAAGACACCCGTAGAAAACATAGCTATGGATCTTCCCGATACTACAACAAAACATGTTATTAATAACGCCATTCAATAGCGCCTTATTCAAAAGCGTTATTGATTACATTTAATTATTTATTTTCCTTACTAGGTTTGTTCTCTTCTGTGTTGACGTAACACATACTCAGTTCTTTACACACGTAACGCCCCAAAACAAAATCACCCCTCCCAAAATTTTCATTTCCCTCTCAAAGCACTTAATCGTTCTCGTCTTCCTCCCAAAACCCTAAATTTTCGTCTCCCTCCTCATCGCTCGCCATCGCTCTTAAGCTGTTCCGATCTTCACTCATCGCTCGCCATCGCCACCTCCGATCTCCGCTCATCGCTCTTCAGCTGTTCCCAAGTCTAAGTGTCCAGAACCCCTAAATTATCTGCTTGGATTTCTAGGTTAGAAATTTCTAGGTTAGGTTTATTAACTGTTTTAATTCGACTTTATCGTTTGGTTATGATTATATTTGCGTTCAAATTCGTTAGGAACTGTTTTATGTCTAGGTAAGTTTTGTTGAATATGCGCTTATATGTTTTTGTTTGATGATAATAAACATATATATTCATTTAAATGTATTTGGTAATGTACTATTTTGTTTTTCATAGATTAAATAAATATTTGTTGAATAAAATAAATTACACAGAATTTGAATTTGAATTCAAACAGAACAAGTTACACAGTTTTTGAATTCAAACAGAAATTTTATTCAAACAAATATTTATTACAATCTTGAATAGTACAATTTCAATCTCTCACTATACATATACATTTTTGAATACATCACGATTTCAATTTACCTTTATAACCTCACTACATATCACTCACACTCGTATTTTGTCTTCAACTGCATGCCAGTTTGAATCTAGCATCTGAGAAATCTGCAAAAATATTCACTAACGCAGTAAAATTGAAAAGGAAATATTTTGCAATATAAAATGAAATACGATTTTTGAAAATATGGTTTGCCTCAGTTATTTGGGTTGTTCGTCATCGTTCACACTTGAATTCATCACAAAGTCGTGCACATAGATATTACAGGGACAGGTAATCATAAGTGGCTGCAATACACACGTGTACATTCATACACGTGTGCACTGCCTCGCCAACTCGTGTGCGCAGTCAACAATAGCAAGTGTGCAATACACTATGCAATGTACAACAAGTCCAACAGCCCAAATGAACAACAAAGGGTCAAAGCTCATTGCACATGAAACCAAAGGCCGAGAAATTGATATATGGTGATGTAGTCAACAACTACACAACTGCAAGTACAGGTTTCAATATCAAAGGAACAATGAAGCAATGTCAAGCTCAGTACAACACAGTAGTGTACATGAATACTGCAACTGTCACAAGACCAACTACTCAATGCAACTCAGTGGCAAATGAAGGCAACATAACTAAAATATGACAATGCAAACTGAACAACAGATCAGACATGACCAAAGAGAAGTAGTGCAAGCATATGAAATGGCAACTCAGTGATATATGCAACAAGTTCAGATAAACAAGCCAGAGCCACCAAAGTGCAGAGCAACTACAAAGTGGTAGCAGTTCAGATGACATAACAGAGACCAAAGACAATCATACATGAAGGCCACATACTTGAAACAATGGTAACTACACAGAGCTCGGTGCAACTGAACGGAATGCAATTACAAGTACTACAAAGACCATGTCGAACATAGTGACAACATTAAGTAATGAAACAATCAATACTTCAATGAATTCAACATGAAGCAGTGCAAACTCCCAAAGATACAACAGTGAAGGAAACTGCATCACAGCAGCATGAAAAAGTCTATACAACATCAAGATACATGAATATGGAACCAACTATACTAGTGCAGACTACAGAGATCAATGCAACTAAAGTAATCAAATAGGCTACAGTCTACACAACAATAAGTATCACTAGACAAACAAACCATGCCAAAGTAACCAAGTCAGAAATGCATCAGATCAACTCAAATTTGTATTCTTTGAAAAAGTCAACGCAAATTAAAAAGGGAAAGTTTCTGCCTTTTTATACAAGAAGGATCGAACGCTCTCAATTCAAAACCGTGATTATCAAGTTAAAAAAATACCAGGAAAGCCGTGTGTATTAAGGTGTCACAAAATCAGGAAAGACGTGCGCAACAGGCAATTGAGAATTAGGAAAGTATCAAATTGATACGAAGTAATTCAAGTGTCACGAATTCATATAAATACTGAATCCCAATTCATATCATTGGCATCGAGTTATCAAGTGAAAAAGACAAACAATCAAACCAGCAAACAAAAGTAAAATTACATACCGCAATTCAACCAACTCGGTCATCAAAAGAAGCAGCTGCGAACAATTCACAATTTCAAAGTTAACCACAATCGAACATCAGAGAAGCAAGAGCATCACAAACCAGAGGCGAAGCCCTAATTCGAGAAAGAAGCCGAAGCCCTAATTCGACAAAGAGATCGGCCATCATTGTTTACAGTAGAAAGAGGAAAAGAGAACGGGTTGAAAGATAAAGGGGCCGACCTTGTTAATTACAAAGGAGGTTTTAGTTTTTAGGGTTTTATTAAAAAAAGGGGTTTTTTATTTTGAGCAAAAATTACGAGTCCAAAGTTGTATTTTAATTTTTGCTCCTGTTTTTAATTTTGAAGTTGTTTTTTCTTTTTGAGTTAAAGAATTTGTAAATCACCACCTAGGGTTTAGGTAGTGTCAGATTGTCTATTTAGAATTAGTTCAGTGAGTAGGTTGTGCGAGTTTGCAAAACTCTATAGGCGGGAGCAGTGTTTGCGAGTAAGCGAAACTCTATAGGCGGGAGCAGGGTGTGCGAGTCTAGTAGAGTGTTTGTGAGCGGGAGCAAAAGGGTCTGCGAGTCTAGTAGAGTGTTTGTAAGCGTGATACTGTTTAATTCTAATAGAAATCTGGGAATGCAGCAGTAGGCAGGGGTTGCCGAAGCTGGGTAAATTTTGTGTGTGATTTACTTTTCAGCATATTTATTTCTGCAGTTTATTTCTGTGTTTAAATCGAGAAAATTTGCTATAACCCTATTCACCCCCCCTCTAGGGTTAATCTAGATCCTACAAGTGGTATCAGAGTAAGGTATTTTTATTGAACTCTAGAGTCATGAATCCGTCAAATAGTGCTTTTTCTGAGGGACAATCTATTGTTAGGCCACCCATGTTTAACGGGAATGATTATGCTTATTGGAAAGTTAGGATGAGTATTTACCTTAGTTCCATTGATTATGATGTTTGGGATATTATTGAAACTGGCTATAAACCTCCCACTATAATCGTTGGTGATACTGAGATTCCTAAACCTAAGGATAGGTGGGATGCTAACGATAAGAGATTGAAAACGACAAATGCTAAAGCCATGAATGCTTTGATATGTGCTCTTGATAAAAATGAATTTAATAGAATTTCTCATTGTACAACAGCACAGGAAATTTGGCACACTTTGGAGGTGACACACGAAGGAACTTCTCAAGTCAAGGAGTCTCGTCTAGCCCTATTCAGCAATGAATACGAAAACTTTGTGATGGACAAAGGCGAGAGCATAAAGGACATGTTTGGACGCTTTTCAACTTTGGTGTACAACGCTAGAGCGCTTGGGAAGGTATTCACTGAGGTAGAGCTTGTGCGGAAGATACTACGAGTCTTACCGATGAACTTTGAGGCAAATGTCACGGCAATCCAAGAATCAAAAGATTTGAGTAAACTAAGCATGGAGGAGTTGATTGGTAACTTGATGACATATGAGCTTGAGTTAAAAGCAAAGGAAGAACGCAACAACTCCGAATCAAAGAAGAAGACGATTGCCTTAAAGAGCAAAGAAGAAAGCGATGAAGAAGGAGAAGATCCAATTGAGGAGCTTGCAATGGTTGTCAATAATCTTAGAAAATGGTCGAGATTCAAGCCACGCAAGAAGAAAACAAGTCGTAATAAGCCAAAAGATTATGACAATTCCGATAATGAACCGACGTGCTTTAACTACAAGAAGCCCGGACACTTCATACAAAAACGCCCACTTCTCAAAAACAACAAAGGAAAGAAAAAGACGAAGAAGGTATTTGCAGCGACTTGGGATGATGAAGAAGGAGAGGAAGTTACGGATAGCAGCTCAGAGGAAGTCAACTTGTGTCTTATGGCGAAATCAGAATCAGAAGCAAGCTCTGAGGAATGTAGTGAGGCAGGTGAGTATTCCTATAGAGATCTTGTTTTTATGTGTCTTGATCTCACTAAAGTAGTTGATGCTCTTGAATCTAAAATTGAAAAACTGAAAACTGATAGGAGAGAACTTGCTCGTGAAAATTTTAGGTTAGAAACTGAACTTGAAAATATTCAAAACCTAGAATGTAAAAATTGTAAGATTTTAGATTCAGAATTATCAAAACTTCGGAGTAACTTTAAGAATCTTGAAAAAGAAAACTTGAATCTTAAGGAAATCATTGACACTAGGAAAAAGGATTTTATAAATCGATGCACCTCACTTGTCACTGAAAACACAACACTAAAAACCAAAGTCCAAAATCTTGAGAAATCTTTGAATAACTTTTCAAGAGGCGAAAAATCTTTCAACATGCTATTGGGAAATCAAATTTTTGCTAACAACAGAAAAGGACTAGGTTTTGGGAAAACACAAGTTGAGGATAATGCAAAAGGGAAGAGTGTCTTTGATAGACATCATGTTGAAAATTGTAGTCATAGGAACAAGAACACAAAATTTATACAAGTTTGGGTTCCTAAGAATTCTACAAACAAATTTCATGTCTATTGGAACAAGAATAAAAGGACTAAACAAGTTTGGGTTCCAAAGGGTTTGTTTATTCATAATGCTTCTGCCACTAACAATCATGGACCTAGAAATAGGTCGCAAAAATCTTTCATCATGTAGGTGTGGTGGCAGGCTAAGGAACAACAACGGTGTTCTCTGAATTTTGGCTGTTCCAGAAACACAACGGGCAACATAGCAAAGTTCCTTAGCCTAGTACAAAGGTGACAGAATCACAATGGGCAATCACGAAAAATTATCGTAAAGGTAAAACAGGTGAAGGTATACTTATCTGATCGATATATTAATTGTGATAATCTGCACCATATTCTGAATTAAATCGGCCAAAATTGTGATAATGATGTGATGATGACTTTAATTCTGACTTATTCTTAATTGATATGATTTCTTTTGACTTGTTCTTACTTTGATTTGTGCTTAAAAGTAGACCAACCATCCTTTCATCATTGAACTTAATCTGTTTGGTCAAATTATGATGTTGATTGATTACTGTCTACTCATGCTACACGTAGATATATTGGTTTTGACATTTTGGTCACTGCTTGTAAATTTGCACGATTTCAAATTTCATGTGAAAGCTGTTAAAAAGGATTTTAAGAAATTGTAGAAACTTCAAGAAATTGTTTTTGAAATAATTATGATGTTGATTGACCGTTGATTACTCATGATTATAATTGTTTATCCTATGGTTTCTAAGTTTAACACTATGATATTTGTTTGAGTGTTAACATGGCTTCATTTCAAAATTCATTCTGAAATAGTTTGTTGAAATTTCACAATCTGATCTTTGACATCCAACGAGTGAATATTGAGTGAAATTTAAATTCAGATGCAGATTTCACTGGTAATACAGTTGATAGAAAAATTACTAGTGGAACGTGATTAATCTTCGAAACATTCATCTACTGCATCGTTTTACAAAGAAATTATCTGCATATTTTTCACTTGAAATAATTTTTCATTTAGCAGAATTTTTTTTCATATAACCCCTTCGAGAAAAAATTGTGTGACCATATTTTCAGATTAGTCATTTTTATTTGATTTTAAATGACAAATTTTGACTAGTCCGACTCCCTACTAATTATCAAAAGATAAATAGTGATTGAAAAAGTGATGAGTGTTGATATTTAACATACATTACTCAAGAGAGTATATTTGGAAAATTTCTTTAGGAATTAAAACAAGAATTATAAAACTTTTTGTTGGGTAAAGATTCCATGACCATTTCTATATCTATCATTATTTCTATCGACCATGCATTATCAAATATTCAATATAGTTTGTCGATATGTGTACTATAATCAGGAATCATTTGTTTTTCATGTCATATTTTTTTTTAAAAATAAATAAATAATATAGATAAATAAATATCCAAAGTATTCACTCTCATTTAAAAGTCCTTACGGTTATGCATGGGTGAATTACTTGGTTTTTTGATTATGTGCTTCCATGCTCATTTAAAAGTCCTTACGGTTATGCATGTATGGAACGCATATCAAAATTAATTGATTTAATAGACAAGTTGATTCTAATCCCATTTAAAAGTCCTCACGGTCATGCGTGGTTAGAAGATACTTGATTTCATTTTTAAAATTAAATTGGAATACTACTAATCTCATTTAAAAGTCCTAACGGTTATGCATGATTAGTAGATATTCAAATTCCTGATATAAATGTACCACAAGTAGATACAAATGTATGATTTTATATGAACATCATATCCATCATTTCTAAAAGTGGAATATGCGCCTAACAAGGGTAGTTATGGTTTTTGTTTGATTCTTATTGAAGTTTAATATTTATATTCAATTTGAGATTAATGTTGGATTAATATCGATCACTTTATCTCTATTTTTCTCTCACACTATTATTCTTTTGCTGATAACAAAAGGGGGAGAGAAAAGTTAAGATTTTGTCAAATAGAATCAAGCAAAGGTCAAATAATTTTCCCATATGCATCTAGGCTCATTTGTATATATTTCTATTTATATGAATATATGTAGGGGGAGCATCATATAGAGAGGAAGCATTTAAATAGGGGGAGCAATTAGAGTATATAATTGGTTAGAGTATATAATTGGTCAAATACATTTTAACACAGTCAAAATCTTAAATATATGTTTGTTATCATCAAATGGGGGAGATTGTTGAATATGCGCTTATATGTTTTTGTTTGATGATAATAAACATATATATTCATTTAAATGTATTTGGTAATGTACTATTGTGTTTTTCATAGATTAAATAAATATTTGTTGAATAAAATAAATTACACAGAATTTGAATTTGAATTCAAACAGAACAAGTTACACAGTTTTTGAATTCAAACAGAAATTTTATTCAAACAAATATTTATTACAATCTTGAATAGTACAATTTCAAGCTCTCACTATACATATACATTTTTGAATACATCACGATTTCAGTTTACATTTATAACCTCACTACATATCACTCACACTCGTATTTTGTCTTCAACTGCATGCCAGTTTGAATCCAGCATCTGAGAAATCTGCAAAAATATTCACTAACGCAGTAAAATTGAAAAAAAAATATTTTTGCAATATAAAATGAAATACGATTTTTGAAAATATGGTTTTCCTCAGTTATTTGGGTTGTTCGTCATCATTCACACTTGAATTCATCACAAAGTCGTGCACATAGATATTACAGGGACATGTAATCATAAGTGGCTGCAATACACACGTGTACATTCATCCACGTGTGCACTGCCTCGCCAACTCGTGTGCGCAGTCAACAATAGCAAGTGTGCAATACGCTATGCAATGTATAATAAGTCCAGCAGCCCAAATGAACAACAAAGGGTCAAAGCTCAATGCACATGAAACCAAAGGCCGAGAAATTGATATATGGTGATGTAGTCAACAACTACACAACTGCAAGTACAGGTTTCAATATCAAAGGAACAATGAAGCAATGTCAAGCTCAGTACAACATAGTAGTGTACATGAATACTGCAACTGTCACAACACCAGCTACTCAATGCAACTCAGTGGCAAATGAAGGCAACATGACTAAAATATGACAATGCAAACTGAACAACAGATCAGACATGACCAAAGAGAAGTAGTGCAAGCATATGAAATGGCAACTCAGTGATATATGCAACAAGTTCAGATAAACAAGCCAGAGCCACCAAAGTGCAGAGCAACTACAAAGTGGCAGCAGTTCAGATGACATAACAGAGACCAAAGACAATCATACATGAAGGCCACATACTTGAAACAGTGGTAACTACACAGAGCTCAGTGCAACTGAATGGAATGCAATTACAAGTACTACAAAGACCATGTCGAACATAGTGACAACATTAAGTAATGCAACAATCAATACTTCAATGATTTCAACATGAAGCAGTGCAAACTCCCAAAGATACAACAGTGAAGGAAACTGCATCACAACAGCATGAAAAAGTCTATACAACATCACGATACATGAATATGGAACCAACTATACAAGTGCAGACTACAGAGATCAATGCAACTAAAGTAATCAAATAGACTACAGTCTACACAACAACAAGTATCACTAGACAAACAAACCATGCCAAAGTAACCAAGCCAGAAATGCATCAGATCAACTCAAATTTGTATTCTTTGAAAAAGTCAACGCAAATTAAAAAGGAAAAGTTTCTGCCTTTTTATACAAGAAGGATCGAACGCTCTCAATTCAAAACCGTGATTATCAAGTTAAAAAAGCCAGGAAAGCCGTGTGTATCAAGGTGTCACAAAATCAGAAAAGACGTGCGCAACAGGCAATTGAGAATTAGGAAAGTATCAAATTGATACGAAGGAATTCAAGTGTCACGAATTCATATAAATACTGAATCCCAATTCACATCATTGGCATCGAGTTATCAAGTGAAAAAGACAAACAATCAAACCAGCAAACAAAAGTAAAATTACATACCGCAATTCAACGAACTCGGTCATCAAAAGAAGCAGCTGCGAACAATTCACAATTTCAAAGTTAACCACAATCGAACATCAGAGAAGCAAGAGCATTACAAACCAGAGGCGAAGCCCTAATTCGAGAAAGAAGCCGAAGCCCTAATTCGACAAAGAGATCGGCCATCATTGTTTACAGTAGAAAGAGGAAAAGAGAACGGGTTGAAAGATAAAGGGGCCGACCTTGTTAATTACAAAGGGGTTTTTAGTTTTTAGGGTTTTATTAAAAAAGGGGGTTTTTTATTTCGAGCAAAAATTACGAGTCCAAAGTTGTATTTTAATTTTTGCTCCTGTTTTTAATTTTGAAGTTGTTTTTTCTTTTCGAGTTAAAGAATTTGTAAATCACCACCTAGGGTTTAGATAGTGTCAGATTGTCTATTTAGAATTAGTTCAGCGAGCAGGGTGTGCGAGTTTGCAAAACTCTATAGGCGGGAGCAGTGTTTGCGAGTAAGCGAAACTCTATAGGTGGGAGCAGGGTGTGCGAGTCCAGTAGAGTGTTTGTGAGCGGGAGCAAAAGGGTCTGCGAGTCTAGTAGAGTTTTTGTAAGCGTGATACTGTTTAATTCTAATAGAAATCTGGGAATGCAGCAGTAGGCAGGGGTTGCCGAAGCTGGGTAAATTTTGTGTGTGATTTACTTTTCGGCATATTTATTTCTGCAGTTTATTTCTGTGTTTAAATCGAGAAAATTTGCTATAACCCTATTCACCCCCCTCTAAGGTTAATCTAGATCCTACAAGTTCAAATTTATCATAAAACAAACAGGGGATTCTGATTTGGATTTCACTCGATTGAAATATTAATCGTGGTCCAATGCTAAACAACACTGGGTTAATACCCACAAATAGATAAATTTCTTTACATCCACAAATTTTTCTTCTGCTGTTTTAGTGTATTTCATCTTTAAAGGTATACCGAAATTGTAAAGTTGGGTAGTCTTTTCAGTTTCATCTTAAAGCATAAGAAGAGTTATTCCTTGAGTTAGAATCAACCAAACATATATTCGATGGAAGCTCAAATGGGTCGTAGTCATATGCAACTTGATTAACATGATATAACTGATGATATACCAATAACGTTGCTAGAACAAGAAATTTATTAAAATTCAAATAGTAGCTTTCATATGTCATGACATAAGTCAGAATTTTTTTTATATTTCATTTTAATTTATATATTATGTCAAATGAGTGTTTCAAGTTTCAACCATATCCCAACTTCAACAAAATATAGTTGTACAACCAAGAGTAATCTTATGAAAGCATATAAATTTTCATGTTCTTCGTAGCAAGGCCAGGAAAAGCTAGCAGACACTCCATTGGTCACTACTATTGCTCTTGAACCAACTAATCATTCAATTTGTTATCATTGCACTTTATCTTTATGGGTATAGAAGACTAGAAGTAATGTTATATCATTCCTACCTAGTGAAAAATGAGATGAGGAGACTCTCTGCAATGAACTTATTCCCTAACAGATTATGCATGAAGAAGATTGTTAATGTGCACCAATTTTTGGTTTTTATGCACTAACGTTATAATGGAAGGAAAAAGAAAGGTGAAAAGATAAGAATTTTTTAGCGTGCATTCAAAATAACTGATATAAATATAACAACCTCCACATAAACAGCAAATAATTTGAATTTAATTGAACCTCGCTTTATACAGTTAGTGTTTTACCAACTGATGTCGATATCAAACTGCACATTGTTTAATCAGCCAAACCTACTCAATTATAGGCCTTTTAACATAAAGAGCAATGAAAAAGAATGCTTTTATTAATTCAAACACCTGTACTAGTGTTATCGATGTGTTTGACCAAGTCTCACTCTTTTCGTTTTGAACATTATTTGTTTGTCTGAATTTTGCATTTATATTGATCGTATTTTATTAAGAGCAGCATTTACAATATCCAGAAATATGCAAGATTCAAGCATTCTTTTTTTACTTCATAGGTTATGGTGGTGGGGGGTGAGATTGCTGAGGATGATGAAATGGTTTGGGATTTTAATGTGTTGGAAAATGAGAAGAAGGTTTCTGTTGAAAAGTTTCGGAGCTGGGTCTTGAGTTGTGTGCCTGGTATTTTGAATTGTTTGTCAAAGTTTCTTATTGAGAGGATAAAAGCTTTTGGTGTTGAACCTTCTCCAGAGGTAATGCATTTTATTTTATTTTCTTACAAACTCTGTAGACAATGCAAAGCAGGACACTGCTTCTTCAGGCTTTGCATCCGCTATATCATTAGTCATTATTATACCACTTGGTGGATGCCATAGGTGAGGAGCTATACTTGCAGTTACAGTAGCCTACGATATATAAATAAACCAAAAATTATTTAGCAACTTTAATTAAGTGATATGATACAAATCTATGACCTTAGCATGCACTATTGTAAGGATAATCTTTACTTACCTTTCCACTTGAGTTGCGATCATTACGAGTCCACTTCTATAGTAAATGGACGGCGTTGGATGCTAATGCCAAAATGGAAGCACCGGAGTTGATATAAATTAATCGTGCTATCTGTGGTAGAGAGAACCAGGTTAGTTTAGCCATTTAGGTATGCCTTTTATATTAGTTACAAAATGATACATCGTCAATATTTTCAGTTAAGGGAACTTGAACATAACTAAAGCCATGAATACTTAATTTTCACACTGATAATGCATGATAGAAAATTGACATATATCTATGTGTGTGTGATTGTTTTTAATACAAACCAGGATGAAAAATATACTAACCTTGCTTGACCTCATATTGTGCACAAGCCGTAATGACCGACATTGTGATGGTTCATTTATTTCAGTGAACTTCCAAGTCATTGATTCATCTAATGACATATCTGGTGTCCTAGGTTTCACTTCTATCAAATTCCTGTTCTCTCCATTCTATTATGAATTTCAAAAATATAAGTAGATTAGACGAAGGAAAAAACAAGCTGACCACGACATACTAGTCAAAATTAAAAAAAAGTAAACAAACCGTCAGAGATATAATTGTGGAAGCATTTCTATCTGCTATACCAGAATTAGATGCAGCAGCAGCAGTTGTTGATGACTTGAAAATGGGCTGTATTATATTGAGGGTTGTATACAAATGCCCATAGCAGGTTTTGTTCTTCATATTTCTGTTGTAGGCCATACTACTCTGTTATTGCAGAACCACGTGTGAATAGAACTACTACGAACATGTGAGGTCGAGGGGTTTGGAGCAAGAGTGTCTTAGTGTAGTTACTGAAATGCACTCTTCTGAATTTGTGTGGCAACAATTTCTCTTAGGAGTGAATGTTTTTAGTTAATCAACAACTTTTGCACCTTGCAGAAGAATATATTCATTATTTCAACTCTAAGGAAGTGAATGCGGTTTATTTTTCATCAAATATATGCTACGCTACTAAACATCCCACAAGTTCTATGTGGAAATTTATTACTGGAAAAAATTAGCCCCATTTAAGCTGAGCCTTTTAAGTTTCAACCCATAATTGTCTTTGTTACATCGTAATGCATACTAGGGATATGCTTCTCACATGATCTTTTTATAAATTTAGTTGATGGAGATATGCCAATCACAAGAATATGTTTATAAGCTAAATTGAAGAGCATTTGGCATCTTCAACCTAATTTGCTATAATATTACATGTTTTAACATAGTATTATACATTTATCTTAATAGTGAGGTTCTTATGTCAAAAATTTACTTGGAAAAAATTGCAGCATCCGAAATTGGCAGCTGGTGATAGCTCTTCAAGTTCTGAATCTGCTTTTCTTTTAACATGTGGATGTGCATGGGCTATGGATAGAAAATACTATCATTATATATGTTTTTCTATTGTGTGTTTGTTGTTCTCAAGTGGCTTGGACTGTGGAGACTGAACCTATGATATGTTTTGTGAATGAATATAGATGTTAACACAGGTGCGTTTACAACAAATAATCCCAATTTGGTAAAATATGGATTATAAGTTTTAACACAGATGCGTTTACATCAATCATAGATGTTGTCACTATGGTATAAGGTCTAAATTATATTGATGAGGCATAGTTGAATAGCATAAAAATTGGGAAGATTCCTAAATTTTATGCTATTTAACTCTTGCCTTATCAATATTATAGGTAATTTAAAGATTGTGGACTTTGGTTAAGCGCCTTTACTGGGCTGGATGTGTTGCTTCACCCTACGTGTGGGACTCCGGCTCATGCTGTGATGGCGCAAAGGTAACCGAAATTCTCATCACGCAAAGGTAACTAATAATATTATTTAGTTATTTTCAGCAAGTAATTTCCTTTATGTTATATACCTGATTATTTCAGTAAGCAATCCAATTTGGTCTTTGAAGTATTATACTTCATAGAATTTTATTAATTAATAAATTCTTCAACTTGGGTTTTAAATACAGAATTAGAAATAACACCTATAATTTATAAATGCTTCAACTCCAGTACATTTCTAAAACTTCTTTTGCTATATGTTGTCTCAATAAATGTTGGAATAAGAGTGTCTTGATTGCATATTTGCTTAATTGACGCACTTGGTGATAAATTTAGACAAGATTTTCCACTAGAATTATTGTTCGTTAAAGAATTTCATTATTATTTGTAACAGCAGGTGACATTGTTTGATTAAGTTGCATTATTGTTTGGTTGGCTGGACTTATCTGAGAGGATGAGCGCAGAATGCAAAAGCTTATTAAGAAGAGGAACATTAGGAGCGGTGCTGTTATGTCATAAAGAAGCTCCTCAGGGTAATTTTTTGTTGCAATTTTAGATAAGATGTGAGTATTTGAAATGGTTCAAATGATGGTGATCTTGGTAATTGTGTGCAAGCAAATGGATGAGTTGCAGGATTGGCGATGATGCTGATTTTGATGAGAAAGGAGCAGGGAGGTAGTCGATGAAGAATGGTTTGGTTGTAGAAAGTGGTTTCAGTGATAAGTAGGCTCAGTTGCAGGTTGCTTGTGACTGTGGTGAACTAATTTTTGGTATTGTGTTTATGAGTACACTATAATGAAAAATACATCACATTTCTTTCTGAGCATGCTCTTGTGCTATATTTGTTGATTATAAGCTTTATTCGTTTATGAAGATTTAGTTTGATTGCTATTATTAAAATGTAATATATAGGCATAGCTCTTGAAAAGTGTATCTACGATTTTTATAGCGGCATATATGAGCTGTAAAAGAATTTATCAATACTATAACATGTTGATTTAATAGCGTGAAATGACCGCTATTGAATAAATATTTTATAGCGGCAAAATGGTGTTATAAAGATTTCCAATTCCGTTGAGATTTAGCTGTATTATAGCGGCTATAATGAGCTATTGAATTAACATACCATAGCGGCGAATTTGCGTTATAAAACTAAGCTCAACCATAACGGCATAGTTTCTGTTATAAATATTCAACATTTTTTTATAACATGTCGATATACAACGCTTATCAAACCGCTATGGTTGTGATTAATAGCGGCTATATGCCGCTATAAAAGACACTTTTTGTTGTAGTGCGACTCAAAGGACGGAGAGCAAGATGACAAAGTGGAAGAAAATGCTAATGCATTTGATGATGCAAGGAATACCCAAACTGCTCCAGTTAGACCAACCGTAAGCCAATGGGATCCTGTAGGAAATCTCGAAGACAGGAGAGCCTAGGTCTCAGCCTACTCACCAAGACCGTTTTCAAAGTCAACACTTGGCACAGTGACTGATTGCCATCCTAAGGACAACCGAACATCAAAGGCATACATAGCGGACATGGTTAAATGACTAATGGAGGTGGGTAAGAATAGAAGAGATGATGAATGAGGATCTACGTCGAGTCGGACTCTCTTCACCAACGAAATCTTGAATGAGAGATATCCAGAAAAATTCACAATGCCAACTATTCCATCCTATAACAGGACAAAGGACCCGAAACCCAACTGGTACAAATACAGTTGGTACATGGATGGAGAAAATGCCTCTGAAGCTATTCGATGCAGACGCTTTCCTATCTTTCTCGAAGGAGTTGCGTCAATGTGGTTCACTAGGCTTCCACTAAGATCAATCTCTACTTTTGACCAACTGGTGACAAGGTTCCTTGATTAGTTCGAGCTCTATACTACATAGCCAAAAGACGTCATGTCCCTATCCAGATTGTTCCAAGGGAATAATGAATCACTGAAATCTTTTATGAATGGGTTTTTAACACCACGGTGACATAAGTAAGCAACCCTAATGAAGAAATGATTTTTATGGCATTAGTTTGTGCCCTTCACCCGAAAACTGAATTCAAAAAGTGGACTAAGATGAAGCAACCTACCACTAGGAAAAATTTCAATCGTAAGCAAGTCATTACCTAAGGCCGGTGGAATCGCAGGAATTGGAAAGGAAGTCTACTAGTGTGCAAACGACAAATGTCGGGCAAAACGATATAGCAAAAAATAAAAATGCGCAAACTTCTCGAATTGCTGAAGGAACCACTGGGAAAGACAGAAATTAAAATCGAAACGGTCAAAAATCCAATAAGAAGAATGGTAATGAAAGCAATAAAATGCTTAAAGGGTTTAGGCCCGAAGGCTACACTCCCCTAAGCGATAAACCAGAAAACATTTTTCTCACAATTCAAGGGACCGAGGAATGCAAAATGCCACCTAGAAAAGAGGCAACTGAGCAACAGAAGCGTTCAAGGAAATTCTGCCGCTTCCACGAGACACTTGGCGATAATATGAACGAATGTCGCCACCTAAAGAATCTCATTGAGGAATTAATCCAGAATAGCAAACTCCAGTATTATGTATGACAACCATAAAACCCTGATCAATCTGCGACTCCTTAACCTAAGCGAACGAAGGAATCAACACTGGAAATGGTGAAAACGGGTTGAAACGAACTGACCAAAGGCTTATTATTGGAATAATATCCCAGGGACCACATCTGGTGCAAATAAATTGGGGAGAAATAGAGCGATATGCAAGTTCGTTGAAGCCTGCTCCGAAGGAATCATGTTTATCCGTGGAAGACGAAACTCCAACTAAGATGCAAAAGATCTTGAATGACGATATTGTGTTTTGAAATTAGGACACCGAGGGGATCGAAGTTCCAACTCTCGATCTGATGGTGGTGATGGTAGGAGTTGGACCTGTTGTAGTTCAACGGGTGTTGGTTGACAGTAGCAGCTCCATTGTCATACTCTTCAAACGTAATTTCGATCAAATGAAGATTGGAATGAAAAGTGTATACGTGTACCAAACACAGATATAGGAGTTTACCGGTGAACCCAAACAACCGGTAGGAACAATTGACCTACCTATGGAGAGGATGAGCGAAAAGTCACCCTCGTTCACACTTTTTTGATCGTAGATGATACAACGCCTTTTTTGGGACGACCCGCGTTAGCCTATTTCAGAATACCACTGGCTCAATGGTGCCTGACAATGAAGTTCCCTACAGAGCATGGTGTCAGAATTGTGAAAGGAGACTAATGCGTCGTCCGGGAATGCTACACCGTAGAATTGAGTGATCTAAGAAGAAAGGAAAAAGGAAGGGATGTGGGGAAAACCCTCAATATCCGTGAACCCTTCGAATAGCAACTACAGAGCTGTCTCTGGCTTGGGGACCATAGCTGATTCGACAAGGGTTTGGATTCTAGAAAGAAGATCTCAAGGAGGATCGGGCAACATCGGCAGAATTAATGGTGTCTGCCCCAGTCTATATGGATGACCCAACGCGGGTCCTAAAAACTGGGTCGGAGGATGCGGTTAGAACTAACCAAATTCCTCCATACCAATTTGGACGTATTTTCTTGGACACACTCCGATATGTATGGGTTATCACTCGAAATTTCCTGCCGTGCTCTTAATATTGACCCCTAATTCACATCGGTAGAGCAAAAAAGGCACGGCTTGGGCCCCGAATGGTCCAAGGGATTGAGAAAGGAGGTTAATAAGTTGATGGCTAACAGCTTTATCTGGGACGCAACTTACCTTGAATGGGTATTAAACCCAGTCTTAGTCAAGAAGTCTAATGGTGAACTTGTATTAACTTCTTGGATCTAAATAAAGCTTGTCTGAAAGATAGCTTCTCGTTCCCCATAATCGATTAGCTTGTAGATGGAACGACGGGGCATGAATTGCTATCATTTATGGATGCATACTTGGGCTACAACCAGATCCTGATGCATGAGCCAGATCAAAAAAACACCAGTTCCATCACCGATTTGGGACTGTACTGCTATAGAGTAATGTCATTCGAGTTAAAAAACTCCGGGGTAACATACCAAAGGCTAGTAAATACGATGTTCAAATGTCAGATCGAAAATACTATGGAAGTCTATGTGGATGACCTGTTGGCGAAATTTCAGGTAGCTGCTAACCATCTATAAAATCTTATTGAAATGTTCAAAATACTCTAAAAATATGAAATGAAGCTCAACCCACTCAAATGTCATTTTGAAGTAGCCTCTAGGAAACTCTTGGGGCTCATAGTAAGTGCTCGAGGCATCGAAGCAAATCCAGAGCAAATAACGACACTACGAGAAGTCTAAACTCCAAAAATAAGAAGGAACTTCAAAGCTTGAATGGAAAAGTCGCAGCATTGAGCTGATTTATCTCAAAAGCTACAGACAAGTGCATACCGTTCTTCGATGCATTGAAAAGGCAAAACTGGGCATTTCCAAACATCTGAGGTTTGTTCCAGACGTCTGGAATTGGTTTCTGGAAATACTCCAGAAAACCCAACCAGACGTCTGAAGCACTAAACCCGACGTTTGAAATCGAATCAGACGTCTGGGGGATAGTACAGACGTCTGGTTTTGATCTCTAGAAATTTTCCAGAAAACCAACCAGACGTCTGAAGACACAAATCAGACGTCTGACAATCCTTTCAGACGTCTGGAACGTTAGTTCAGACGTCTGAAATTAGTCACTGCCTTGTTTATCATTCTGCCATGTGTAATTTTTCTCCAGGGGACAAAACCAGACGTCTGGCATTGGTCTCCAGACGTCTGAACCCTGGTAAAGACAACAGTTTGCCTAGGCCATAATGGCCAAATCAATTAGGGAGCGATCGAGCGAGCAACGACGACTAAGGATTTATGTCAAGCGACAACCCGACCATATAAGCTCTTCGATACATCCCAAACAACATATCCAAACATCCATTAAAGGATTTTCACAAACATTAGACTTCAAAAACCAAAATTTGGTAATTCAACCATACCAATTCAAATCAAAAGCAAATGATCATGAATAGATGTTAGGAATTCATACCTAACAACAGAGATAAATATAGACAAAGATGTGAGATAAAAATCTCACCTTTTTACACAAAAACACAAGAGAGATGCTTAAAACAAACCAATGTTGATTTCTCTTCGATAACACCTCTAGGATCTTCAATCTATAAACAAAGGAGAAGATTTTCCTAAGTTAGATTTAGAAAATTTCTGAAATTGAAGAGGAATAGAGATGGAGAAGATGAAGAGAAGACTTACCAAAGCTTCTTCTTTTGAGTTTGGAGCTAGAATTTGTATTGCAAAGGGAACTAGGGTTTTGAATTTTAATTTCTCATTCCTCTCTCCATTGTTGCTAAAGCTTGAGTATTAGGAAATAGAAATGAAGCAATGAAGAGAAGAGGGGTGAAGCTTGGGTCTAATGGGCTGAAACAAAAACCAAAGCCCTAAGTGAAAAAGTAGCAAAATTCCACTAACTCCAAACATATCAAAGTTTATACTCAAAAAGATCGCAAACGTCATTTTGAACTCAATGGAAGTGGTCTCGAGTCCTAATTCGACCGTTTGCAAAAAGCAGGTTTTCGGACTAAAATCCGACGAACGATGAAATATTTAAATAAAATATTTAAATATACAATCGATAAATATGCGGGTTATTACAGACTCCCCTCCTTAAAGAAATTGCGTCTTCGCAATATTTAAGAAGAAAATAAAGAGTAACAACCATAAAAGCATATCAACACAAAAGAAATTCGAAATAGGAAGTTCACCATAAAGAGCATGAAAGAGTAAGCCTGAGCGGGATCGCTCGACGAATTCCCAGGATTCCCAAAAGCAATCCTTAGGATCTGAGAACTATTGAACTTTCACAAGAAGAACATCTTTATTCTGAAGGCGCTCAACCTCCGAAGCAATGATACGAATGGAATGTTGCTCATAAGTCAAATCTGGTGAAACTTCAATTTCCTCAATAACACCGGGATTAAGAATAAAAATCGGAATCCCTAAGGCATTTTCGTAGTATAAAGACATGAGAAACGTCATGAATAACAGAAAATTGAGCCGGTGCAACGACGTAGTATAATAACAGCACGTCCGAGAAAGTAGAAACTCGAATAATTTGGAACAACGGCGTACTACAATGACGGTACGCCAGATGAACCAAAGCTCAAATAATTCGAAACATCGACGAAGTACATAAACAGTACGTCCAATGAACCGAAGCTCAAATAATTCGAAACACCGACGCAGTACAAAAACGGTACGTCCAATGAACCGAAGCTCAAATAATTCGGAACACCGAAGCAGTAGAAACGGTACGTCATATGAACCGAAGCTCAAATAATTCGGAACATCGACGCAGTACAAACGGTTCGTCAAATGAATCGAAGCTCAAATAATTCGGAACATCAACACAGTACAAACGGTATGTCAAATGAACCGAAGCTCAAATAATTCGGAACAACGACGCAGTACAAACGATACGTCAAATGAACCGAAGCTTAAATAATTCGGAACACCGACGCAGTACAAAAACGGTACTCCAATGAACCGAACACCATAAAAGATCATCGGACGCAAGCCCATAAAGAAATGAGACGAAGCTCAATAAAACAAGGTAAATCGAAACGTCCGATGAACTTGGTAAAAGATCATTCCATTCGGGCATCATCATAAAGACAACCACTTGTCGCTTACGACTAAGGGCATTGGCAACATGATTTCCCTTTCGGGAATAAAAAGAATATCAAGATCATAAGATGCCAGGAACTCGAGTCATGAAGTTCCTTATGAGAAAATAAATATTCCAAAGATTTATGATCGGGGTAGAAAACAAATTTCTCATCCAAAAATGATGATGCCAAATTCTAAAAGTGAAATCAATAGCCGCGAGCAATAGATCATGGATGACATATCTAGTCTCGACAGGCTTTAATGATTTAGAAACATAAATGATAGCACTTTCTCCTTTGCAAGAAAACGACATTCAAACCAATACGATAAGCATCGGTACAAAAAATAAAATCTTGGTTCCCTTCGGGAATCATAAGAATAAGAGTATCGAAAAAGAGTTCTTTTAAATAATCCTCTTTCCCAAAAAGCTAAAAAACTTTCAAAATCACAATTATCTTTATGTAATTATCTTTCTAGAAAAAACTTACTTGTTATAAGTCAATTTAATCGTGTCAAATTGTCTCATCAAAGCGTTTAGGAGATTCCTATCGAAAACGTTGATCAAGTGCATCGACCAGAATTCTTAAAGCACTCAATGGGCAATACAATCACAAAATCATCTTCTATATGATAAAAATATCTCTTAGAAGTTTTAAGAATATTCTTTGCTCATTTTAAGAACAAAAATCCATTTATAGTTATAAATAAATCTTATGAAAAAGATTTGCAAAATTTCAAATTGCTATTTTCATCCAAAATCAATGAATACAAGAATGGAGTCATCAAAATATTCATAGGATACTCGATTTATAAAGTGGACGAAATAGACTGGATAAACTGAATGATATAATAAGTTATTAATAAGAATCACAACGAGTGCGGAATGCGGCAAGTGGAATGCTAACTTCCGCAACTCGTAACAAATGAAAACCGGTGGCAAGGTCGAGCTGAAAAGACCTTAACACCACTCAAAAGATTTCTTAGGTGATAATCCTAAGATAAACTCAAAAATACCGAAAAATTCCATAAACTACCCGAATGAGAAAAATAACGTTTTCTTCATCATATGGGTTTAAAGAATAAAATGATGTCATCAAATAGGAATCGAAATTACAAAGAAAAACAGATATCTGCTTAACAGATTAAGAATGTCGAAGATGAATAGTCCACTCGAGACATAGGATATGGCTTCATAATAATTAAGTCAATCCATACAAAAGTCAATTCCGAAGCATAAGTAAAAATCGGCTCAGAAAGAAAAAAATCAGATAAAATAATCTCAACATCAAAGCAAAGCAAATTGAGTGTTGTGGATCCACCAACCGGATTCGAAATTCTCAAAGAAGTCATCAAGCCCAAATGTTTTAAAGAAAAAGAATCAACAAGTTCTTTTGATATAAAATAGTGAGATGAACCCATATCAACAAGAACTCGAAAGGATAATCACAAAACAAATTAATCAAGGATTGAATGAGAAATACTTTGACCAAGAGAAGTGTCACTAAGCGTTTGCACAACATTAATCCTTCCCTCCATCTTGCTTGGAAGTTTGGGACATGTAGATAAAAGATGACCCGAACTTTTGCAATAACGACAAAAGAGAGGTTTCAGACACCTATTAGCATAATGGTCTGTGGAACCACAATTGTAGCATTGTCCTCGACTAGAGGTAGGAGTCTTTGCTACCGGAGTTTGCTGCTTCCCTTTCTTGTTGGGAGTGGAGCCTTTGAATTTGATAAGCCTCTTCATGTTATTGTTGAAATTCTGTTGGGCACCCACAACTTCAACATCACCCTCATTATCGGCCTCTTCAAGTCGAAGAGCGATATCAATAAGCTGATCAAAAGAAACTTCTAGTTTCAGAAGCAAAGACTTTTTAAGATTCTTATTCAAGCCATAGATGAATCTCTGATTTTTCTTCAATGGGGTATTAATGTATTCAACCCCATATTTGAAAGAGATTCAAAAGATGCGACATATTCTGCCATAGAAGATTCACCTTGAACAAGGTCAATAAAACACCGGGCCAAAGTTACTTTTTCAGCTTTCGGCACAAACTTCAATTCGAATCGTTTCCAGAATTGCTCCCAAGTAAGATCCGCTTCGATGATCTCCGAAGTCAAGAGCTCATACCAATCTAATGCTCTTTCTTGGAGCATGCTAGAAGCCACTTGGACTCGATGGAGGTCATTAAGATTCATGCGAGTAAAGATGCAATCGCACGATTTGAGCCAAGCTTGAATTTCTATAACGCTCTTGGATCCCTTGAATGGCCTTCCATCCAAATCGATATAGTCTCTGCACAAGCGTGCAAACCCGGATCTAGGATGAGTAGGCTCTGGAATGGGTCCGGCAGCTTGAGCATACTTTACAAGATCTAAAAGCTGCTGGGCAGACATAAATACTCCCTCTCGAGTAGTAGCACTAGATTGACCGGCGTTGGGACGGCCAGGTCTAACCATTTCTCTTCTTTAAGAAAGAAAGAAAGAAGAAGAAAAGTTATTCTCAAATAACTATCAAACAATCATGATTGATAAAATAAGGAATCATAAAAGAAAATAGGATAGAATGGTATGAAGACACGAATTAAATCCTAAAGTACGACTCCTAAGAAAGACTTAGGACAATGATTCTTGCTAAATTATTCTACATTGTTCCGAAGTTTGGCTCTAATACCAAGCTGTGACGCCCCACCTCTATACCCATGCTAGCCAAGGAAACTACGGAGTAATGCCGTCGACTAGCGCAGAGAATAAGGCTGTTGAGGAGCGACCATCCGTGTAATTGCTTTGTACGAGCACCAATATGTCAGATAGTTTAAGATGCATTTCATTTCAAGAGGAAATCCGACATGTCGCTCCAAACTCAAAGCTACTGCACAGTGGCTATATATAATCTTCGGTAATAAATATAGAAATAAACATAACACAAATAAGTCACAGACAATTCATATCACTAAGGTGGAAACAGATATGAATATAACACATGAAAGTGTAAATCAGAGTAGTGGTCAAATAAGATCCACAATATAACAAAAGAATAGATACAAGTGCTAGACAAAAGAATATGTATACATCAAGGAGTTTATATCTCAAATGTATACAACAAAAACTACTAGACTAAAATAGTTAAGCAAAAGTCAGAAGATGGTTCCAGATAGGAAGTCATGAGGAAGCACCTGCAACATCTCAGTCTGACCCGAGTATTATTTAAGAAGAAAATAATAAACGGATCAGTCTAGCTATAATTATCAGATAAAATGAGATATAAGAAGAAATATAATTAAAACGTATGATAACCAAAAATGTCATACTACGACAAGTATACATTAGAAAATCCATAAGAGTCATACAATATCTCAAGAATCTCAAAACATCAAAAAGAATGTCATATTCTTTATTTAATTCACCAAGCCACAAAAAATGACATACATATCAATGCCAATTGTAAACGTTGGTGAAACATAAATTTCAGAAATCAATAATTAGAAATCCAGAAATCACAAGAAAAGGATGGCCAATCCCAAGCGGGAGCATGAAAACTCACCAACACGTGTATCACAAACAATTCCGAGCATCGACGCAGTACAAACGGTACGTCCAATGAATCGAAAAGCTAAAACATCGATGTAGTACAAACAGTACATCCAATGAATCGAAACACAAAACAATTTGGAACATCGACGCAGTACAAACGGTACGTCAGATGAATCGAAAAGCCGAGACATCGATGTAGTATATACGGTACATCCAATGAGTCGAAACACAAAACAATTCGGAACATCGACGCAGTACAAACGGTACGTCAAATGAATCGAAAAGTCGAGACATCGATGTAGTACAAACGGTACATCCAATGAATCGAAACACATTAAAAGTACATGGGTTGCTAGCCCACAAAGAAATGAGATGAAGCTCAATAAAATGAGGTACATTCCTCCACATGGACAAAGAGACATCGCACTTTTGCTAGTCTAAACCATAAAATGATCATCGTCTATCATCAAGAAGTGTCAGTTACAGTAAGCTAGTAAATATATGAGTTTAGCTTCATGTCCCATAACCACTAGCTTAACTTAAATATTTACGAACAAATTGTAGATTTCCACTAGAAAATTTGTCACAAGAGGTTCAATCGAACAAGTCCAAGAATTAACTGACGAAGTAAACGCAAGCATTTCATACCACTTGTTTTACTAAGTCGTTTAATTAGATTTCTCATACGAGTGAGGTAAAGGTTCGTATCTACTAATAGATTGGAAATCGGTTTTAAGAAACGGGCTTTGTAATAAAATAGTGTTGAAGTCGTTTTGATGAAAGAGTTTTGATATTTACTACTAGTATTGAAACCTCTTGTTTTAAAGTGGCAAACCATAAAATCGATCGTAAAAACAATTAATCTCAAAAAAAAAATCACATACGAAGACGTGAATTAAATCCAAAGAAATCGATACCAAATCCATTGAAATGGATATTCCCAAAAATTCCAAAAATAGAAGTTATCAAAGGCAACAAAAGTGATAACAACTAATTGGAGAAAAATAATCGATTAAAAATTGGATATTCCAACACAATAGTCAAATTAAGCAAAACTGGGCAATTCCAGACGTCTGAGGTTTGTTCCAGACGTCTGGAATTGGTTTCTGGAAATACTCCAGAAAACCCAACCAGACGTCTGAAGCACTAAACCAGACGTCTGAAATCGAATCAGACGTCTCGGGGATAGTACAGACGTCTGGTTTTGATCTCTGGAAATTTTCCAGAAAACCAACCAGACGTCTGAAGACACAAATCAAACGTCTGACAATCCTTTCAGACGTCTGGAACGTTAATTCAGACGTCTGATATTAGTCACTGCCTTGTTTATCATTCTGCCATGTGTAATTTTTCTCCAGGGGACAAAACCAGACGTCTGGCATTGGTCTCCAGACGTCTAAACCCTGGTAAAGGCAACAGTTTGCCTAGGCCATAATGGCCAAATCAATTAGGGAGCGATCGAGCAAGTAACGACGACTAAGGATTTATGTCAAGCGACAACCCGACCATATAAGCTCTTCGATACATCCCAAACAACATATCCAAACATCCATTAAAGGATTTTCACAAAAATTGGACTTCAAAAACCAAAATTTGATAATTCAACCATACCAATTCAAATCAAAAGCAAATGATCATGAATAGATGTTAGGAATTCATCCTAACAACAGAGATAAATATATACAAAGATGTGAGATAAAAATCTCACCTTTTTACACAAAAACACAAGAGAGATGCTTAAAACAAACCAATGTTGATTTCTCTTCGATAACACCTCTAGGATCTTCAATCTATAAACAAAGGAGAAGATTTTCCCAAGTTAGATTTAGGAAATTTCTGAAATTGAAGAGGAATAGAGATGGAGAAGATGAAGAGAAGACTTACCAAAGCTTCTTCTTTTGAGTTTGGAGCTAGAATTTGTATTGCAAAGGGAACTAGGGTTTTGAATTTTAATTTCTCATTCCTCTCTCCATTGTTGCTAAAGCTTGAGTATTAGGAAATAGAAATGAAGCAATGAAGAGAAGAGGGGTGAAGCTTGGGTCTAATGGGCTGAAACAAAAACCAAAGCCCTAAGTGAAAAAGTAGCAAAATTCCACTAACTCCAAACATATCAAAGTTTATACTCAAAAAGATCGCAAACGTCATTTTGAACTCAATGGAAGTGGTCTCGAGTCCTAATTCGACCGTTTGCAAAAAGCAGGTTTTCGGACTAAAATCCGACGAACGATGAAATATTTAGATAAAATATTTAAATATACAATCGATAAATATGCGGGTTATTACAGACTCCCCTCCTTAAAGAAATTGCGTCCTCGCAATATTTAAGAAGAAAATAAAGAGTAACAACCATAAAAGCATATCAACACAAAAGAAATTCGAAATAGGAAGTTCACCATAAAGAGCATGAAAGAGTAAGCCTGAGCGAGATCGCTCGACGAATTCCCAGGATTCCCAAAAGCAATCCTTAGGATCTGAGAACTATTGAACTTTCACAAGAAGAACATCTTTATTCCGAAGGCGCTCAACCTCCGAAGCAATGATACGAATGGAATGTTGCTCATAAGTCAAATCTGGTGAAACTTCAATTTCCTCAATAACACCGGGATTAAGAATAAAAATCGGAATCCCTAAGGCATTTTCGTAGTATAAAGACATGAGAAACGTCATGAATAACAGAAAATTGAGCCGGTGCAACGACGTAGTATAATAACAGCACGTCCGAGAAAGTAGAAACTCGAATAATTTGGAACAACGGCGTACTACAATGACGGTACGCCAGATGAACCAAAGCTCAAATAATTCGAAACATCGACGTAGTACATAAGCAGTACGTCCAATGAACCGAAGCTCAAATAATTCGGAACACCGACGCAGTACAAAAACGGTACGTCCAATGAACCGAAGCTCAAATAATTCGAAACACCGACGCAGTAGAAACGGTACGTCATATGAACCGAAGCTCAAATAATTCGGAACATGACGCAGTACAAACGGTACGTCAAATGAACCGAAGCTCAAATAATTCGGAACATCAACACAGTACAAACGGTATGTCAAATGAACCGAAGCTCAAATAATTCGGAACAACGACGCAGTACAAACGATACGTCAAATGAACCGAAGCTTAAATAATTCGAAACACCGACGCAGTACAAAAACGGTACTCCAATGAACCGAACACCATAAAAGATCATCGGACGCAAGCCCATAAAGAAATGAGACGAAGCTCAATAAAACAAGGTAAATCGAAACGTCCGATGAACTTGGTAAAAGATTATTCCATTCGGATATCATCATAAAGACAACCACTTGTCGCTTACGACTAAGGGCATTGGCAACATGATTTCCCTTTCGGGAATAAAAAGAATATCAAGATCATAAGATGCCAGGAACTCGAGTCATGAAGTTCCTTATGAGAAAATAAATATTCCAAAGATTTATGATCGGGGTAGAAAACAAATTTCTCATCCAAAAATGATGATGCCAAATTCTAAAAGTGAAATCAATAGCCGCGAGCAATAGATCATGAATGACATATCTAGTCTCGACAGGCTTTAATGATTTAGAAACATAAATGATAGCACGTTCTCCTTTACAAGAAAACGACATTCAAACCAATACGATAAGCATCGGTACAAAAAATAAAATCTTGGTTCCCTTCGGGAATCATAAGAATAAGAGTATCGAAAAAGAGTTCTTTTAAATAATCCTCTTTCCCAAAAAGCTAAAAAACTTTCAAAATCACAATTATCTTTATGTAATTATCTTTCTAGAAAAAACTTACTTGTTATAAGTCAATTTAATCGTGTCAAATTGTCTCATCAAAGCGTTTAGGAGATTCCTATCGAAAACGTTGATCAAGTGCATCGACCAGAATTCTTAAAGCACTCAATGGGCAATACAATCACAAAATCATCTTCTATATGATAAAAATATCTCTTAGAAGTTTTAAGAATATTCTTTGCTCATTTTAAGAACAAAAATCCATTTATAGTTATAAATAAATCTTATGAAAAAGATTTGCAAAATTTCAAATTGCTATTTTCATCCAAAATCAATGGATACAAGAATGGAGTCATCAAAATATTCATAGGATACTCGATTTATAAAGTGGACGAAATAGACTGGATAAACTGAATGATATAATAAGTTATTAATAAGAATCACAACGAGTGCGGAATGCGGCAAGTGGAATGCTAACTTCCGCAACTCGTAACAAATGAAAACCGGTGGCAAGGTCGAGCTGAAAAGACCTTAACACCACTCAAAAGATTTCTTAGGTGATAATCCTAAGATAAACTCAAAAATACCGAAAAATTCCATAAACTACCCGAATGAGAAAAATAACGTTTTCTTCATCATATGGGTTTAAAGAATAAAATGATGTCATCAAATAGGAATCGAAATTACAAAGAAAAATAGATATCTGCTTAACAGATTAAGAATGTCGAAGATGAATAGTCCACTCGAGACATAGGATCTGGCTTCATAATAATTAAGTCAATCCATACAAAAGTCAATTCCGAAGCATAAGTAAAAATCGGCTCAGAAAGAAAAAAATCAGATAAAATAATCTCAACATCAAAGCAAAGCAAATTGAGTGTTGTGGATCCACCAACCGGATTCGAAATTCTCAAAGAAGTCATCAAGCCCAAATGTTTTAAAGAAAAAGAATCAACAAGTTCTTTTGATATAAAATAGTGAGATGAACCCATATCAACAAGAACTCGAAAGGATAATCACAAAACAAATTAATCAAGGATTAAGTGAGAAATACTTTGACCAAGAGAAGTGTCACTAAGCGTTTGCACAACATTAATCCTTCCCTCCATCTTGCTTGGAAGTTTGGGACGTGTAGATAAAAGATGACCCGAACTTTTGCAATAACGACAAAAGAGAGGTTTCAGACACCTATTAGCATAATGGTCTGTGGAACCACAACTGTAGCATTGTCCTCGACTAGAGGTAGGAGTCTTTGCTACCGGAGTTTGCTGCTTCCCTTTCTTGTTGGGAGTGGAGCCTTTGAATTTGATAAGCCTCTTCATGTTATTGTTGAAATTCTGTTGGGCACCCACAACTTCAACATCACCCTCATTATCGGCCTCTTCAAGTCGAAGAGCGATATCAATAAGCTGATCAAAAGAAACTTCTAGTTTCAGAAGCAAAGACTTTTTAAGATTCTTATTCAAGCCATAGATGAATCTCTGATTTTTCTTCAATGGGGTATTAATGTATTCAACCCCGTATTTAGAAAGAGATTCAAAAGATGCGACATATTCTGCCATAGAAGATTCACCTTGAACAAGGTCAATAAAACGCCGGGCCAAAGTTACTTTTTCAGCTTCCGGCACAAACTTCAATTCGAATCGTTTCCAGAATTGCTCCCAAGTAAGATCCGCTTCGATGATCTCCGAAGTCAAGAGCTCATACCAATCTAATGCTTTCTTGGAGCATGCTAGAAGCCACTTGGACTCGATGGAGGTCAATAAGATTCATGCGAGTAAAGATGCAATCGCACGATTTGAGCCAAGCTTGAATTTCTATAACACTCTTGGATCCCTTGAATGGCCTTCCATCCAAATCGATATAGTCTCTGCACAGGCATGCAAACCCGGATCTAGGATGAGTAGGCTCTGGAATGGGTCCGACAGCTTGAGCATACTTTACAAGATCTAAAAGCTGCTGGGCAGACATAAATACTCCCTCTTGAGGAGTAGCACTAGATTGACCGGCGTTGGGACGGCCAGGTCTAACCATTTCTCTTCTTTAAGAAAGAAAGAAAGAAGAAGAAAAGTTATTCTCAAAATAACTATCAAACAATCATGATTGATAAAATAAGGAATCATAAAAGAAAATAGGATAGAATGGTATGAAGACACGAATTAAATCCTAAAGTACGACTCCTAAGACTTAGGACAATGATTCTTGCTAAATTATTCTACATTGTTCCGAAGTTTGGCTTTGATACCAAGCTGTGACGCCCCACCTCTATACCCATGCTAGCCAAGGAAACTACGGAGTAATGCCGTCGACTAGCGCAGAGAATAAGGCTGTTGAGGAGCGACCATCCGTGTAATTGCTTTGTACGAGCACCAATATGTCAGATAGTTTAAGATGCATTTCATTTCAAGAGGAAATCCGACATGTCGCTCCAAACTCAAAGCTACTGCACAGTGGCTATATATAATCTTCGGTAATAAATATAGAAATAAACATAACACAAATAAGTCACAGACAATTCATATCACTAAGGTGGAAACAGATATGAATATAACACATGAAAGTGTAAATCAGAGTAGTGGTCAAATAAGATCCACAATATAACAAAAGAATAGATACAAGTGCTAGACAAAAGAATATGTATACATCAAGGAGTTTATATCTCAAATGTATACAATAAAAACTACTAGACTAAAATAGTTAAGCAAAAGTCAGAAGATGGTTCCAGATAGGAAGTCATGAGGAAGCACCTGCAACATCTCAGTCTGACCCGAGTATTATTTAAGAAGAAAATAATAAACGGATCAGTCTAGCTATAATTATCAGATAAAATGAGATATAAGAAGAGATATAATTAAAACGTATGATAACCAAAAATGTCATACTACGACAAGTATACATTAGAAAATCCATAAGAGTCATACAATATCTCAAGAATCTCAAAACATCAAAAAGAATGTCATATTCTTTATTTAATTCACCAAGCCACAAAAAATGACATACATATCAATGCCAATTGTAAACGTTGGTGAAACATAAATTTCAGAAATCAATAATTAGAAATCCAGAAATCACAAGAAAAGGATGGCCAATCCCAAGCGGGAGCATGAAAACTCACCAACACGTGTATCACAAACAATTCCGAGCATCGACGCAGTACAAACGGTACGTCCAATGAATCGAAAAGCTGAAACATCGATGAGTACAAACAGTACATCCAATGAATCGAAACACAAAACAATTCGGAACATCGACGCAGTACAAACGGTACGTCAGATGAATCGAAAAGCCGAGACATCGATGTAGTATATACGGTACATCCAATGAGTCGAAACACAAAACAATTCGGAACATCGACGCAGTACAAACGGTACGTCAAATGAATCGAAAAGTCGAGACATCAATGTAGTACAAACGGTACATCCAATGAATCGAAACACATTAAAAGTACATGGGTCGCTAGCCCACAAAGAAATGAGATGAAGCTCAATAAAATGAGGTACATTCCTCCACATGGACAAAGAGACATCGCACTTTTGCTAGTCTAAACCATAAAATGATCATCGTCTATCATCAAGAAGTGTCAGTTACAGTAAGCTAGTAAATATATGAGTTTAGCTTCATGTCCCATAACCACTAGCTTAACTTAAATATTTACGAACAAATTGTAGATTTCCACTAGAAAATTTGTCACAAGAGGTTCAATCGAACAAGTCCAAGAATTAACTGACGAAGTAAACGCAAGCATTTCATACCACTTGTTTTACTAAGTCGTTTAATTAGATTTCTCATACGAGTGAGGTAAAGGTTCGTATCTACTAATAGATTGGAAATCGGTTTTAAGAAACGGGCTTTGTAATAAAATAGTGTTGAAGTCGTTTTGATGAAAGAGTTTTGATATTTACTACTAGTATTGAAACCTCTTGTTTTAAAGTGGCAAACCATAAAATCGATCGTAAAAACAATTAATCTCAAAAAAAAAATCACATACGAAGACGTGAATTAAATCCAAAGAAATCGATACCAAATCCATTGAAATGGATATTCCCAAAAATTCCGAAAATAGAAGTTATCAAAGGCAACAAAAGTGATAACAACTAATTGGAGAAAAATAATCGATTAAAAATTGGATATTCCAACACAATAGTCAAATTAAGCAAAACTGGGCAATTCCAGACGTCTGAGGTTTGTTCCAGACGTCTGGAATTGGTTTCTGGAAATACTCCAGAAAACCCAACCAGATGTCTGAAGCACTAAACCAGACGTCTGAAATCGAATCAGACGTCTCGGGGATAGTACAGACGTCTGGTTTTGATCTCTGGAAATTTTCCAGAAAACCAACCAGACGTCTGAAGACACAAATCAAACGTCTGACAATCCTTTCAGACGTCTGGAACGTTAATTCAGACGTCTGATATTAGTCACTGCCTTGTTTATCATTCTGCCATGTGTAATTTTTCTCCAGGGGACAAAACCAGACGTCTGGCATTGGTCTCCAAACGTCTAAACCCTGGTAAAGGCAACAGTTTGCCTCGGCCATAATGGCCAAATCAATTAGGGAGCGATCGAGCAAGTAACGACGACTAAGGATTTATGTCAAGCGACAACCCGGCCATATAAGCTCTTCGATACATCCCAAACAACATATCCAAACATCCATTAAAGGATTTTCACAAAAATTGGACTTCAAAAACCAAAATTTGGTAATTCAACCATACCAATTCAAATCAAAAGCAAATGATCATGAATAGATGTTAGGAATTCATCCTAACAACAGAGATAAATATATACAAAGATGTGAGATAAAAATCTCACCTTTTTACACAAAAACACAAGAGAGATGCTTAAAACAAACCAATGTTGATTTCTCTTCGATAACACCTCTAGGATCTTCAATCTATAAACAAAGGAGAAGATTTTCCTAAGTTAGATTTAGAAAATTTCTGAAATTGAAGAGGAATAGAGATGGAGAAGATGAAGAGAAGACTTACCAAAGCTTCTTCTTTTGAGTTTGGAGCTAGAATTTGTATTGCAAAGGGAACTAGGGTTTTGAATTTTAATTTCTCATTCCTCTCTCCATTGTTGCTAAAGCTTGAGTATTAGGAAATAGAAATGAAGCAATGAAGAGAAGAGGGGTGAAGCTTGGGTCTAATGGGCTGAAACAAAAACCAAAGCCCTAAGTGAAAAAGTAGCAAAATTCCACTAACTCCAAACATATCAAAGTTTATACTCAAAAAGATCGCAAACGTCATTTTGAACTCAATGGAAGTGGTCTCGAGTCCTAATTCGACCGTTTGCAAAAAGCAGGTTTTCGGACTAAAATCCGACGAACGATGAAATATTTAAATAAAATATTTAAATATACAATCGATAAATATGCGGGTTATTACAGACTCCCCTCCTTAAAGAAATTGCGTCTTCGCAATATTTAAGAAGAAAATAAAGAGTAACAACCATAAAAGCATATCAACACAAAAGAAATTCGAAATAGGAAGTTCACCATAAAGAGCATGAAAGAGTAAGCCTGAGCGGGATCGCTCGACGAATTCCCAGGATTCCCAAAAGCAATCCTTAGGATCTGAGAACTATTGAACTTTCACAAGAAGAACATCTTTATTCTGAAGGCGCTCAACCTCCGAAGCAATGATACGAATGGAATGTTGCTCATAAGTCAAATCTGGTGAAACTTCAATTTCCTCAATAACACCGGGATTAAGAATAAAAATTGGAATCCCTAAGGCATTTTCGTAGTATAAAGACATGAGAAACGTCATGAATAACAGAAAATTGAGCCGGTGCAACGACGTAGTATAATAACAGCACGTCCGAGAAAGTAGAAACTCGAATAATTTGGAACAACGGCGTACTACAATGACGGTACGCCAGATGAACCAAAGCTCAAATAATTCGAAACATCGACGAAGTACATAAACAGTACGTCCAATGAACCGAAGCTCAAATAATTCGAAACACCGACGCAGTACAAAATCGGTACGTCCAATGAACCGAAGCTCAAATAATTCGGAACACCGACGCAGTAGAAACGGTACGTCATATGAACCGAAGCTCAAATAATTCGGAACATCGACGCAGTACAAACGGTTCGTCAAATGAATCGAAGCTCAAATAATTCGGAACATCAACACAGTACAAACGGTATGTCAAATGAACCGAAGCTCAAATAATTCGGAACAACGACGCAGTACAAACGATACGTCAAATGAACCGAAGCTTAAATAATTTGGAACACCGACGCAGTACAAAAACGGTACTCCAATGAACCGAACACCATAAAAGATCATCGGACGCAAGCCCATAAAGAAATGAGACGAAGCTCAATAAAACAAGGTAAATCGGAACGTCCGATGAACTTGGTAAAAGATCATTCCATTCGGACATCATCATAAAGACAACCACTTGTCGCTTACGACTAAGGGCATTGGCAACATGATTTCCCTTTCGGGAATAAAAAGAATATCAAGATCATAAGATGCCAGGAACTCGAGTCATGAAGTTCCTTATGAGAAAATTAGGAGGCACCGTATGTCATTAATCAAAAGCTAAGAGATGAGACTTTCAAGGTAGCAACCATCGACGGAACTCAAGTTCTTCGGGCATGGAATAAAGAATCGCTTTGTCGTTACTTTGTCTAAATGCTATCTTGTGTATTTTTTATTTTCCAGCAAATAAGCCATCCTGAGATACCGAGGGCATTGTACATAGGCAAAAACTGCCATACTTTCCTTAAAAAAGTTTGTTTCTTGAACCAACAAAACCGTATTCATAATAATTAACAGCTAGGTCGACGGAAGCAAATCGACTCAAACCGTTAGATCAACGGAACCCGATCTTTGCCTTCTAAAAACCAGTGTTGTTCCAACAACATCGAGAAGGCTAAAATAAATAACTCCTTACGTTGCCCAAAGATAGGCAACATCTAGAAAAAACAAAGAAGCACACCCCACGAGCTGCATGCTAAATTAATAACTCCTCACGTTGCCCGAAAATAGGCAACACCGAGGGAAAAAAAAAGCTGCGCACCTCATATGCTGCACCCCAAATTAATAGCTTCTTACAATGCTCGAAGATAGGCAACATTGAAGAAAAACAAAAGCCATGTACCTCATAAGCTGCTCACTAAATTAATAACTCCTCACATTGCCTAATAGGCGACACCAAGAAAAAACAAATGTCGCATACCTCATAAGCCGTGCACTAAATGAATAACTCCATACGTTGTCTGAAGATAGGCAACACCGAGGAAAAAGAAAAGCCGCGCACCTCATAAGCCGTGCACTAAAATAAAAATTTCTCACGTTGCCCGAAGATAAGCAACACTGAGGAAAAAGAAAAGCCGCGCACTAAATTCCAAAACACGCTCCTCAAGTGGTCCGAAGATAGGCAATGCTGAGGAGCACCAAAAACCATGTATCTCTTAACCAGCGCCAATTGCTCCTATAATCGAGAATAATGCTATAAACCAACTGAAAAGTCTCAACTATAGACATTTAATGATTAAAACCGCCCTCAATTAACCCATGCGACATGCACCTCTCAAACATGCATAAATTGCATACTTACCAGAATATCGCCAGAAACTGGAATTACATACTAAAATTGCAAAACTATTAAAATACGGAAAAAGCTGTGACTTAGAAAATTATAAAATTTGATATAAGAATCATTTAAACCTTAAGTGTCCGGCCATTTGAAAATTGTTTGAAGTAAACAGCCCTGTGAACTGGAGGCATACACCAGTACTTGAACTAAAACATGTGAAAACAATAAGTTCACAACTATCACTCCAAACAAACAATTTTAGAAGTTCTGTTAATTTTCAAAATTCTACTAATTTCTAAGTTCTGTTAATCTCTAAATTTTGTTAGTTTCCAAAGTTTTATTAATTTCTAAGTAATCCTTAAGTTTTGTTAATTTCCAAAGTTCTATTAATTTCCAAAGTGCTTTTAATTTCCAAAGTGCTTTTAATTTCTATGTTCTATTACTTCAAATGACGGGCTTCGCCTGTAGTTACAGAACTAGTTATGTATAAAATAAATCAAGCACAAGTACGCATAACACATATGAAAATATAGGTAAGTGTACAGTCAAATATCAACATATTGCTTATAATTTTCTTTACACAGGGTCAAAATGTGAGCTCCGTACCCATACAACTCCGGCCAACAATAAGAAAATATAGACTCCACAGCAAAAATGATAAGTGCAAACTCTACACCTGTACAAAATGACTCCAAAAGAACCAAAATCAAAGTGGTCTTCAGGCAAGATGCTCAACGCTTCTTTCCTCCACTTCCCTTTCCGCCCTTTGTCGGCAGTTTCTGCCTCGCCTCAAGAGTGCTATCACTGCCGATGATATCAACAAATAATTCGGTGGCAATGTCCACCTCTTCCTATGCAGTATTCTTAGAAGAGCCTCCCTTACCTTTGCGTTTTCCCAATTTCCATGAGCTCTTTGAGGCCTTGATCGCCTCCACCTTTTCCTTCTTGACGGCGATCAGATCGAGTTGAGTCTTCAAGGGCTGCTTCGACTAAGTTTCATGTTCCATAGCCTCTACTACTGTTATGTCGCCTTTCAAAGACATGGAAGGGTCATCCAAGCCATGAAGTGCGGCTATCTTTTCAGGCTCTAGCCCCAGTTGCGAGCAAGATGCAGACGTGGAAGCTAGAACAGGAACAGAAACAACCATGAAAGATGTGGAAATGGCGACAGTTCTGGGCGTCGAAGAAGCTGGCACATCAACGGGGAAGGTAGATGGACCTATAAGATCAAAAATGAAATCACTAAATTTCTCTTACTCTTGCAGCGTAAGTTGGAAACTCTCAAATTTGAAGGAGGAATGCACATTACCTGCATCGGAGGAACGGTCAAGAATAGCAACCTCAAACTCACCACCTTCACCCTCTTTTGATGGTTTGACTACTTGAGGGAGGGTTCAAGTCCGGAACTCGTTGGCAGGTCATGAGGCCGCCGCTCTGATGATTCGTCCATGCCAGAAATAAAAGGCTTGGTGAGTGCTTTGGCAGCAGTCGTCAAGGAAACATCACTGGCCTTCTACTCTCTTTTAACTCGAAAAATTTCCTACCCCTCGAGCAACACTTTCTTTGACTCTTCATTCAGATAAGCATCCTCCAACTTCCGCTAGATGTAGACATCGCCGCTATTAGTAAAGCGGGACAAAATTTCTTCCCATACCAGAGCAAGAGTCCTGGGGAACTTCAGATCCAAATAAATGAGACATCCTTAATGCAATAAGGAGTTAACATAAAAATTTAGGATGGTTGCATCAAGCTTTGCCATCTTTCTTTCAAAGGCATTTTGAAGCTATAATCTGTTCTCATGACAGGTTTCTCAACTTCAGCGGTAGACTTATCGGCACTGAGTTGTGCGATTTGAGCCTATAACTTAGAAATGATCTCGGCTTGGTCAGAAATAGTTTTGTTGTGCCCTTCAACAATGAGGCCATGATCAACAATAGTTTTCCATTGAGCCACAACCATTGTATTGCAGGCAGTCACTTCTTGCTTTAACTGCTCCTCCTCTGCGTGAACCTTTTTTATTTTGTCTCTGTAGATGATTTCTATTCGGGTATGGGCTTCTTTCACCTCTTTTAGCAAGCCATTTCTCTTGCTCTCTTGTAGCGCCACTGCTTTCTCTTCCTCTAGCTGCTTAATCCTAGCATTACGATCGACCAATGCCCTATCAAAGTCATCCTTCTCTAATTTGAAAGGGAGGATCTCCTAATAATTGTTGCGATTCGTATTCGCCAATTGTTTACAAAGTTTCTCCCATCCTTCGGCCTGTTCAAAAGTCGCTCTTAATGGGTTGGAGGTGCGACATATACGAATCTTTATGGACTGGGTGCAAATCGCGATCGAACTTAACCCTCTTCAAGAACCAACTAGGAAGTGCTGCCTTAAATTTAGGGAGGGCCCGCAGAAAGGACATAGGCAGATCTCCGGTGGGGGTGAGAAGCACTTAAGCAGCAGTAACAATAGAAGATGATGAAATATGAGTCCAAGGTGGAAGCGGGGCAGAAGTAATGGGAATTTCTTGACCCACAAAAGAATGTGTTGGAGCAAACTCTGAAGAACGAGGACGATGTTCATACTTCGATCTGTTTGATGGTTCATTTCTTTCCTCAAAAGTCCTTTTCTCATACCCGCCTTTATATGACCAGCCTTTGTCTCTTTCATCTTGATGGCGAGCTTCAGCTTCTTGTTCTTTCCTCCATCTTTATTATTCCTCTATTTCTCAAGGTTGGTGTTGGCCTGAGGTACGCTTGGAATACCGATGTGAGTTAGTAAACTCTTCAATGTCATCGTAGAAACCTCGTCCTCTCATCATATTTAACATAAAACATATACAAAATGTTTCAGAAGCACAGAATAAACACAACGAAAATGAAGAAATGAATGAAAGTGAGTGTAATCCTAGCGTGACGTGCATTGTGTTTCTAAGGTGGACCTAAAACGTCATCACGAACCGGAATGAATGGCCTTCGTAGGTGAAATTGGACTAACTTCAACCATTATAGGCGGAACCGGACTAACTTCTGGTGTGATATCACTCGAGCGAGGAGGCGCCGTATCAAATTTAAAATCTTCTTTCTTGAGCACATCAACGTCAACATAAACGTCGCTGAAATCTATGAACTCCGCTCTGACATCTTTACTTGGGGAGTCTCAGTGCCTTCCAAACTCTAGATCTATCACTTATATCATAGAGAGGAGAGCTTGGAAGAAAGGAGCTCATACCCGGAGTTTCGGCACACGATTCCAAGTCCTCGTCACCAGATTCTGCATGGAGATCAACAGTTGAAGTAGACTCATCGCTACTGCTCCCAAACTCTCCTTCTACCTTTTCTGAGTCCAACACAGCCTTGCCTTCTCTGTGCTTGAACTCTTCTTCTTATGCTTCCTTCGAAATTGGAGGCGTTCTAACTGGACCGCTTAATCCAGTCGCAGTAACGTCTCTTCCATCGTGGGCCTCATTGGTTGATCCTCCGAATGGGCTCTCTCTCTCCTGATAGGCGCCTTTCCTAGAATCGTGGAAGGAAGAAGTAGATCTTGTAAGAACCCTAAATCAAGCAAGAGAGGGAATTTCAACCTGAACAGCTGACCTACCCAAGGCCAGTAACCCATACCGACTCAAATTTTCATCGGTCAATTGCACTTTAACGAATCTCTCCTCGGCGTCAATAGCCTTTGGAGTCTGACAAACTTCATTGAGAACCGCGTCTCTATTAGGCCTTGGAATAACTACAAGAGACACATGGCTAGTTAGAAACTCAATCGAATGCATCAGATCCCGATGACTAAAAAAAGAAACTTACCCCTAGTCGTCCACCGACGATTGAACCCCTCGGGGCATCTAGAAAAGAAATATTTCATCTTGAATTCTGATAGGTTGCTTTCCAAGCGCAGGACGATTTTTTGTTTTTTCTGGGCTTCGATTATGAACAAGGCGGAAGAGTCATCTCTCCTCTAGAACGACAGAAAGTACCGCAACTCATCAAAACTTAGAGCGCGGTTGAACACCTGCGTGAAAAGAACATATAGGCAGGTTAAGATGGCATAGCCATTAGGATGAAGCTAAAATAGGGCAATACCTAGTTCGAAAGATTCCTATGAAGAAAGTTGTTAAAGGGAGGCACGGCTCCGTTCAAACACATGTATCGGTAGCAAGCAGTGTACCCCGAGGGAGGCATATGAGTGAATTCGTCATTCCTTGGAAGATGCACATCCTCTTTTGGAATTCCATGTTGCGCACTGATTTTATGAAGAGCCTTGGTAGAAACCATCGAAGAAGCTCTCTTAGGCGGATTAAGTAGAATCCTAAAGTAGGGAGGCGTTCGATCCATAATTGGCCTAACCAGGGCTAACTGGCCATAATGGGCTTGCGAAGTGGATGGTGACTCGGCTTCTGAGAGCGTCGAGCTTCCCCTGCTTAACTAACGATGCATGGATGGCTGTTTCATTCTAAATAACAGAACTCGCATCTGAAATGGTCAGGTAAATCTATCCTAAACTAATAGCTTCCTCTTACACACTTGAATTCCAAAGAAACACTAACTTGTAATCGACATGTCGGATTTCAAGTGTGAACTGGGGAAAGTGCATGTGCTATCTATATGGGATAAATTCGGTGCCCGAAACACTGCAAATGCTCTATCTCATGTGCAGTTAGGGCTGTCAACGGATGCAAACGGATGTGAACATGGCTGTATCCGCATCCGCATTCGAAAATTTAAATCCACATCTGAATCTACATCCGATATCCATGGATACCTGAGAATTAACATCCGTATCTGTATCTGCATCCGTGGATATTTTTTGGATATCAGAAAATTTCCACATCCGAAAATAAAAAGTAGAAATTTTCGGATATTCAAAAATATCCGAAATATCCACATCCGGAATTAAATAAGATTTTATTATACTAATATTTTTGAACTAAGACAGTCACTTTCTCAAATGACAATGCACACACTACAATACTAATCAGTTTTTCAAAGTGGAACGATTCATTTCTAAGTATATTTTAAGTTCATCGTTAAATAATAAATCAATATTAATAATAATTTTTATTATAATTAATTTTGGATTGGACAGTTTTTTTTCAAATACGGATATGCCCATATCCACATTGGCATCCCATTTTCTTTCGGATATCGAATAACCGCATCCGCTTTTCGGATATCAAATAATATCCTTTTTTTGGATACGAATCCGTACGGATTTTTTATTTTTCGGATGTCCATTGACGGGCCTACACACAGTGGAAGAAGAAAAGAACTTCCTGTGTCACTTTGTTTTCTTATTTTTTTCTACCTCATGTACACTTATGTGTTATCGATCAATGATCGATAATGGATTCATTGTCCGAAGCGACACGGAAAACTCTTCTCACTACAGGGACGCCTAACGTGCAACAAGCAAGCAGGATGAGCCCAAATTCTCTGGGAGAATCGAGGATCGACGGGTGATATGTCATGTACAACATCTACGAAACTGGGCACGAGTCAACTCTGGTCTAACAGGCGAAGATTGCAAAACGCGTCAAGCATTGGGCCACATCCCGAACATCATTATGGGAGAAACCTCAAGACTCGATTGGCTATCTGCATCCGTTGAACTGCAATTTACTCGCACTTCTCACGACCAACATTGCAAGTGGAAACTGGTCATCAAATCATTATACAAAAACAATAATTATTAAACCAATTAAGCGAACCCACTTCTGATTGAATTCAAGAACACAAGAGTGATCAAAGATCTAGAATCAACGAGACGTGGATGGACCGCTGGTGGGCTAGGAGATGGGCTGGCAACGATTCAAAGTTGAGCTAGGATTTAGAATCAATTATATGAGTTGACAGAAAAATGATGGGTCAGCTAGTCGACTAAGGTTTTATGAAAAATGATATGGCATGGAGCTTGCATGAGATAGATCTAAGGAGGTGATGGATCGGGTTGAGCAAGTGCTTGAATCGCCTTGAATGGGATTGCATAGAAATTGGATCATGTTATGAAGCAATAGTAACTCGGGTCGAATAAGTTACAGGGTCGGCTCGAGCATATATGTAGGCAGAAAGGATGAAGAATGATTTTTGCTAAGGCATTAGGTCATCTGCGATCCATTGTGGATTGCTAGAGACCCTACTTCCGAAGCAAATTTTCATGATCGTGTGGATCACTAGCGATCCATACAAAGTGAATTGCTAGCGAACCATAATGAGGGAGGAAAATTTTCTCCACTTCATCCTCTGACATTTATCCATCGTTTTGAAGCATTTCGAGAAACTAAGTGGAGAAATTTGATATGTTACAATCAAAACCAAAGCTAGATGACCAACAGCACGACCTGCCACGTATTCGTAAAAATCCAATGCAATCACTTGGAAATCAATTAACAGATATTAAAAGGGATAACTTCCAGAGCATGACTTATTTACAACGGAAACGTATCCTGAGGGGCAAATGTCATACAGATTTTTAACCTAGGAGGATCTAATAGGATGCAGAATTATCCCATGACATTAGGATGGTTTAGAACTTAACCTTAACTAGAGAGGCAAAGGCAGGGAGTTAATGAGAGCTAAGCTATATGACTAAAGCAAGGACTGGGATAGTCTAAACTAAGAAACCAGCATTCTTTCAGCCCAATCAGTAGCTAAGCACAAACAGCTAGTAAATTGTCATCAAAATGTAACAACGACGACACAAGACCATGCAAACATCCCAAACTCCAAACTCCAAAAAATATCCTAAATGATTGGATTGCCAGTAACCCATACCCAATGGGTCGTTAGCAACCCATGCCTATCCTTGAACCTTCAAATAAGCTAGCCAAGTAGGCAATGGAAAAGGAGCCAAGTCACTAGCTTACGCACGAGCAAAATCTATGGGTCGCTAGCGACCCATAGACCATGGGTCACCAGCAACCCATGGCTTTGTCTCGGATCGCGAGCTAAACCCCCTCAAGTCATTCCTTACCTACTTGCGAGCAGTTGATGAAGTGGCCTTGCCAAGAAGTCCTTCGATCTTTATAAATACCATCCTACAAGCAACATAAATCTTCAAAGGGAGAAGAAATCTCTACCTACTAGAAACATTCTTCACTCTCTACCTCCCTCGTAGCAATCTCCAAAGGGATTTACTATTCTACAGTGGATTCCATATCTGAGGATTCAATCTACTTAGCGATAATCAAAATTTTATAATCAAACACATCTTGTAGTAGCAACCAGTCTATAATAAAACTGTAAAGTGGACGTGGGCTTCATTAACGGCCAAACCACTATAAAAATTCTTCTTTGTCTTCTTTCTTTGTCTGTTCTTTTTCTATATTTGTGATTTGTTATATTGCCCTGTCAGAATTGGGTTGGTGCTTCCAAATTTAAACCAGGGTGTTGATCCATTTTTTGGGTCAACAAGAATGAATTAGAGAATATATTTTATTTGAAAGAATGAAACGTTTTTCATTATTTAATTAAAACTTCCCTAATTAATTCCCTTAATTGTTTTTCTCACTCCACTCCTTTCTTTTCACATGATATGGCTGAAAATACACGCCATCAAATGATATAAAATTTCCACAAATCATGTCGTCAAATGACATAAAACTTTTGTAAATCATTTCATGCAATTATCTTTTTTTTTTAAATTACATCGATATCGTATATCATGCACACAAGTATAACTTTGATAAATGCATTAAAATAATAGCAAACTATCTCCAAACATCAAAAAAAGGTTATATTATTCAAATATTAATTAATTTAATCAATTTACAACATTTTATAAATTAATTAAATCATGTGGTTTTTCAGAGAATTCATCATTACGGTAGTGCGATTCAAAGGTGTAAATTCATTCAACGATAATATCGAACTATTTGAGTATTAACATTCACACATTATTTAGTAGGTGGTGTGACATTTTGGTTGAATTTACCTCTTACACATCTTTTGATAAAATCCAATTTCACTTATTATAAATGATACCCGATAGTGACAATTATTTATACCAACTCTCTTCGTTAAAACTATATCACATTAGAACTTATGGAATTTGGTAATGGTCAAAACTCCAATATCGTCCACATTCAACATTATAGTCCAAAAAGCAAAATCCTTGGTTCAATACTAATAATTACCATTAACTGAACTTCTCTAACCTGAGGCTTTGACTTTGAGTTAACATCACTGTGATACTAACATCATATGACTAAGGAGACTAATCCTCTCTTGAATAGTGTTTCACTTCCAATGCTTCCACTTGACCCAACTGTAGTTGTTTGATGGACGACATGCCACATTTAACTATAATTAAAGCGAAGCTTCTACATTGAAGATCAACAGTATTCTGAAGTCAAGAGAACTATGTAAATTAGTAACATCAATATTTTCTGCTTGAGCTTAGTTATATTAACCAATAGAAAACTATCGAGTGAGTCATTCCATAATTATCCAATAACTATTAGTACGTAACCCCTTGCTGCCCTTAGAAGCTGTAATGACCCTAATTTTGACTAACATTATTGGGGATATTTAATTACATGAATAAAATAAAATAATGTAAATTGTTAAGGGATTAAGACTTGAATAATATAAGGTAGTCGTGTCTAATTAATCAATGAACCAAAGAGAATTAAAGTGAAGTAAGTAAGAGTATTAAAATATGGGAAAATAAGAATATGTTCTATTCTCATACCCTAAATGCTCATTCTATTTTCAATTACTACGTTTACAAACAAAACTAAACCTAAGTTTGGCTGGCCACCGTTAGAAGAAGATAAGGGGTAAATAAGCAAGAATTAAAGGAGGAAGCTTAACCATATCAATTCAAGAGCAAATCTCAAATTCCTTAATAACAAGCTAAGGTGAATAATAGATTACATCTCATTTTTATTATTCTTCTTTCAGATCTGATCCGAATATATTTTGCAAAGTAAAATGCTTTTTTTGGTTGTTAAATGGATATACATGCTTGCTGATGATTTGTGCTATTACATGTAGATTTTATGATAAGAATTAATTTGGAAAACCTATTAAATGACATCCAAATAGCTTGCTTTTGATAAGGTCAGAAACATCATTTTAGAGGTGGGTTTCAAGTTTCATAATTTTCTAAGTTGTTCTGGATTTATTATGAATTTTCTAGAAAAGTAAATGGTTAAATTGGGTTTAAAATTAGTTTCGGCTATTATACGTCAGCTTTGGGTCAGAAATTTAAATATGTTAGAAAACATATTAAAAGTGATTTATGGGAATTTTTGAAGAATTATCCTAAATATTTATTTAAAGATACAATTTTTTTAAGGTATGGGAATTAAATGTTTTATATGTTTGTAAAAGGAGAAGCGACAATTTGTTGAAAGTTTTAAATTGTTAATTATTGAGCTCGGCAGCACCTTTAGAAAAGATTAAAAAAGGGAAACCAATTACATGTTAACAAATAAAAATAGTATTATTGCTTCGCCACTTTCGCCAGCCACCTTTCGACCCTATGCTACCATCTCCAACCTGGTCGAAACTAATACACATGGTATCAATGCCTTGGTACGTAGTGGATTTGAGATAGACGGAAGGTATAGTGTTGAAATATGCTTTCGAAGGTGTAGAAGTAGTCTTTATAAACTCAGAAATAATTTGGTTACAAAAATGAGGCTTTCGAAGGAAATATCTTTCAACTTAGTCAAATGCACCTTTATTTTAAAAAGGGCTTTCGAATGAAGTTGCTTCCTTTTGTTTATAAACTAAGCATTTAATGGGGTCAAAACCCATGTTGCTGCATTCAACCTTTTGAATCACTGTTTTTGAAAGGGTTCTTTTGCCTTAAACTTTAAAGCCGCTTCTCCATGCTTTCAAAAGGGTTGGTTTCGAAACCATCCACTTTCTTTTACTTAGGAATAATGCTTTCGAAAGAATTACTTTTGCCCCCGTTCTTTTAAGACCCTTAGATATGTTGAAAGTAAACCTAATGCTTTCGAAAGGAATGGTTTTAAAAGGTTTTGAAACCATGTTTAACAAACTTTTACTTGGACCCAATGATTTCGAAAGGTTTGTTTTAAGAAAGGAGTTTTAATACTTTCGAAAGGTATAATGTAGGTTTAGAAAGGGAGATACCCCAAAATTTTCGAAAGGTTCACTTGGGTTTTTAGATAAAAGGTTTCTAGTGCTTTCGAAAGGCAATTGTAAAGTGTTTTGAAAAGAGGATGTCTATGGTTTATAAAGTTTTCGAAGCAACACCTTCAATGATTTCGAAAGGTATGTTTTGGCCTTTTGGACTAGTATTACAAGGTATAGTAGTTCACTTATTTTGAAAGGGGTACTTTCAATGGGTTCGAAAAGTATTGTTAAAGTTTTTAAACAAAGGTTTCAAATGTTTTACCTTGGTTTCATTGCCTAAGAGCTTCAATTTAGAAGGATATTTAACTTATTTTGAAGGGATAGATAATCTAATTATATTTCATCGACATTGTTTTGTGTAAAGTATAAATGTCAGGGCAGTAATGTTTGAGTAAAGCAAAGAGTATATTTTCCTTGTTTTAGTACGATTTAAAGGGTTAAATCAATTTGAAAGAAATGATTTCAAGGAAAATCTGATGGGGTAGTTAACCCTAAGTAAATGACTCGGATATTAGAAAACCAGATGAGACTGGTATAGGGTCGTGCCCTATACTTTAGCAAATAAGCCCTTGGCTAATATAAGTTCAAAATTCCAGTGTGTAGGGCTTCGTCATAGGTAAGACTAAAATGAGGTTACACACAGAAATGAATATATAGAGAAAGGATAGGTTATTGGTGAGCCCACATAACCATTAGGTTCTGTTGACCCTAGAAGAAGATAGCTAAGGGCAGTCAGTCCAGAAGTGTGTCTAACAGAAGTTAGATAATTGAGTATGTCTGGTAGGCCTGAGTCAACCAATGGTTAATAGTTAGCCAAACAAAACTATATTTTGGAGACGAATAGTCCATTGATTACCTGATTTATGCATATATGATAGTGCTATTGTTGCTTTGGTCAGTTTGATTGCAAGATTCCGAGTTGCAAAAGATATGTTTTAAAAGAAATATTAGTGTGGGGAACCAAATCCGCTAAGCGGCGTGGTCACACTTAATATTAGAAATCAAAGTTGTAATAGTATTATTCGCAGCAGGCTTTATGTCTGACTCGAAGTTTATTTTTTTCCTTATACTCTTGGGTGCTTAAAATTTAATTTGAGTAGATTAAGAGTTAAGGCTTTTCAGGTGTAGTAGGTTGGACGAATAAGCTTCCGAAGACATGCAGGAGGCAAAGCTAGCTATATGGGAGTTATTTAGTTTTATTTTCGATGTGATGTATTAATACTGATATGTCAATTTAGCACTCTGATCATGCAAGGGGCATCTTCATATGTCGCCCTTGCCATATCTTGTAATAATTATAATTGATCAAAACCTGGAAACATTTTGGGATTATGTATCTTAATATGAAATACCGATTTGAAATGCAATCAGAAAGGTTATTTGTAATTTTGTGTTGATTTTATTTCATATTCATGTGTTTTTGATATTATGGATACCATTAACATTACCGCATTTTGTCACGGGAAGTTAATACTATAGACGACTACAACATCTATAGCGCTTAGCTTTAGGCCTCAAGATATGGAATGTTACAGTAACCATGAGTAATACACTGACCAACATTTGAAGAGCGTTGCCTACGCTAGTCTCAGTGGATATATCGATATCCAGTCTCGTTACATCTTGACTAGGAATATTTAAAATGATATTTTTTTATTGTGATAAATTACTCATGGTCACAACATTTTGTATCTACTATCACAAAACATACCATATATGGATTTTATATTGAATATACTTTTAACTAAATTAAATAATTCATATATAACACATTATATCGAGTACATAATAGAAAGAGAACACCTTTTATTTCAGATTATCGAGTTAGATATATGAAACAAATTACATAATTGCGTATAGGGCATATACATAACTCCATCGGTATTACATAATTGATATTATAATATATAAACACACATATATACACAAATATGTATGTGTATGTGCATGTGTAATATGACAATCCGTGCAATATTTAACAGACCCATTGAATTAACATACCCGTGCATGTGTAACGGACATGTTAACTCATCTAGTACACAAATTATCATCCAAATGCATGTTATATGCTTTTATTTATGCATACAAATATTACATACATATACAAATTTATATTTTATTTTGGATGATTATATATGTATATGGGGAATTTATTATATATATATACACACATACACACATATAATTGTGTATATTGTTAACTGGGTTTTTAACCCATCAAAATTCAATAAGAAATAGAACATTCAGACTACGTCAGAATAACTCAAGAATCAACCAAAAGGACCAAAAAAAAAGAAGGGAAAGTCCCAAGGGAAAAATGCTAAAATAAGATAAGGTGATGGATCTCTAGCGATCCATCACCTATGGATCGCTAGCGATCCATAAGGCTTGCTCATGGACACTCCAAGCCTCTTGCATCATGATTCATTACCATTTCTAAGCATGCTTGCTACCTTTCATAGCATGTCAAACAATCTAGCTCAAGAAGTAAAGATTCATCTGATTCAAGCCATTTGACAAGAATTAACTAACTTAAAATGGACCTACAGAACTCATACGAAGTCAGATTGACTTGAAATTTTGGAAGAACATTTAGAAAACATAGAAGAAGGCTCAAAAAAATAAAGTCATCTAGAGTTGATTTGATGGATCAATAGCGATCCACCAGATGGATTGCTAGCGACCCATCTAGATTGGCTCCCACCACCTAATTTTTTTATAATGAGTCCCTAACACCCTCTAGAGTGTTTCTGCAAAGTTTCATTCGATTTTGTTTAGATTTGAGCGAGATATGGATGATTCTTATGGACTAAATGACCCATGAAGATGGATGACCAAACTAACTCCAACGACGTGATATTTGGATAAGGCACTTAAATAGAAGATAGGAAGACAACCAAATAATGATCACTAAAAAATATGCTAAGTGGATGGATAGCTAGCGATCCATCCCCTATGGATTGCTAGCAATCCATCAAGATAGGTAAGATCGCCCTCAAACTTTCTGAGCTCCTCCATAGCACTAAGCAATGGCTTATAGTAGAAAAATATGCTAAGTTGATGATATCTAGCAATCCATCCCCTATGGATAACTAGCAATCCATCCCCTATGGATAGCTAGCGATCCATAGAAATGACTCAGATTGATTTGATATTTTTGGCGATGGCTCCCAATACACATTGAACTTCCCTATAAATACTCACCTACCTCTAACTAGAGATGGATCTTTTCCAGATAAAGAGCTGCCATTAATCTACTAGAATACCTTCACTTCTTCAACTTTCTTCTCCCTTACAATAGTCATCAAGGGGGTTACTGTGATTTTTCAGTTAAGCCTTGAACTTGTGACTTATTCAAACTCATTGTAATTTACATCTAAGGACTAACTATTTGATATCCAGAGAGATTCAATAGTATAATCATAATAAAGATTGATTAAAGCGGACGTAGGACAGAGTCAACCGAACCACTATAAAAATTATGTGTCTCTTTTACTTTTGCTCTTTATTTGTTATTTATCTGAGATTTGTGCCGCTGATTATCTATAATGATGCTATTACATTTAATCTAGTTGTTCATCCATTTTTTGGGTTAACATTTTGGTGCCTTCATTGAGAGCCTTGAACGCGATTTAAAGAGTTGAAGTTTGAATCTAAGATTTTGAGAAGATGAGTATGCCTAATACCAGATCTAGAGTTGTAGCAAGTCAACCAGAGCCTAAGGGAAGACATGAGGTATCCTGAAATTCTCATCAAACCAATTATGTGATTAGAGAGGAGATGGAAAAGATGATGAAAGAGACGTAGGACAGAATCTTAGCTAGACAATAGGAGATGATGGATGGCTTCTTCCAAAGGATGGAGCAACAACGGATGGATAGATCTATAGGGAAAAGGAATCAAACTTCGGCGGGCAATGCTGAAATCAATATGGGAATCAATCCTAATGCCGGAGTTATTGTTGGAACACCAAGAGTGGCAGGAGCTAATCCAAATACTAGGATGCAACCAATAGAAAAATATGTACTAGAACTTCCACAAAGGAATGTAGGTCTGAATGAAGCTAGATGTAACGACCCGATATTTTCAACCATTCGCATCCATTATAAGTGTATAGGTAGACACTCATGCCGGAATTGGATAGCTCAAAATACCGCGTTGTAAATAAAAATTTGGCAAATCTCAGAATATACAGTAAATAAAATCACAGATCACAGACACAGAGTATATAAAAATGCAGCGGAAGAAAAAGAGATAGTAGTTCATGAAGCTACTATATAAATATGAGATACATCAGAGTTAAATAAGATACAACAGAAGAGTAACAAGATACATCACTGAAACACTGGATACTGAAACAAAATAAAAGGCTGGATCTTCAAGGAAAGCTCCAACGCCGAAGGTGAATCTGGAATGCTAACTCACTCAATCTGACCCGAGCGTAAAGCAAAACACAAAACCCTCGAGTCAGGACATAAATACTTATAAACTGTAAATCAACTCAAGTGAACAGTAACAAAATGCATCAGTAACTTAAAGGATGCTTGGGACCGCCCATCCTCTAAGGATCCGTTAAACTATTTACTATGTAGTAATATACGCTATATACGGTAGTGTCTAATCAGTAAAGTATAATCATATAGAAAATAGCGTTAAGGGGATGGTGAACCTTAACGCGGTCGGATCTTTAAAACCAAAATCGTAGTGGGCTCAATATAAGGATATGACACGGCACGCGAGGCAATGTCAGGGTGGATACACCGTTTGCACTCCCGGACCGGTGGTGACGGCAAGCCAGCAGCTTCCTCCCACCTCGAACAATACCCCCGAATCAAAGTGGCGCCATCGAATCGAATCACAACAGTAATAGAATAGTTTCCGATGGAGCATGCTCGATGAAAGGGTGCGACCCTTTGTGTAGCCCGGTATAGCTCCTGTTTTAGTCATATATGTCAACTCACGGGAGTTGGGTCCACGTAATATACCTCGAGAACGTCGCCACCATCCTACTTCATTCTGGAATCTCCACCGCGTACACAGTTGTTAAAGTGGTTTTCGGTATTGGCCGGCTATAAGACAATATCCGATCCCGGTCTCTTTAACAACCAATCATTATTATAAGCCATGGATATTTATTTCAAATAATTTATACTTCCAAGACCAAAATATCATACTCATTTCAAAACAATATCACAATTGTATCATTTCCATTTTAAAAATAATTCAATATTATATCATTCAAATAAAACCCAAATTTTCAAATCATTGAATATTTCTTTAAATTTATTAAACTTGAAATATTCCTTTAAATTATCATAGCATTTTGGAAATGTTACCTTAAGGAATCATAGCATTTTTGGAATGCACTACTTTCCATTTACATTGTATATAATCAAAGTATTGATAAGCTTAAAATTTTAACATGTCAATTTATCATAGCCTTATAGTTAAATAAACTTTCTTGCTATAATATACAATTTAAACCGAAATTCTTATGTTAAGTTAAAAGCACCTTATTAACTTACATTATTATTACAATAAGTAACATTTATCATTTTAATCAATTTAAAATACACCATTACATTGATTAAAATCTACGTGTCAAATGTACGTTTTAAATTTTACATTCCTATTACAATAATGAACATTTATTAATTAAATCAATACCACACCACTTAAAACTTTACATGTTTCTTTCTTAATTAAAACTTTACATGTTCTTGCATTAATTAAAACTTTCATGTTCTCTCATTAATTAGGACTTTACACGTTTCTTTCATTAATTAAAAACTTATACGTTTCTTTCATTAATTAAAACTTATACCTTCTTTCATTAATTAGGAATTTACATGTTCCTATCATTAATTAGAACACCATACGTTCTTTGATTAATTAAAACCTATACGTTTCTTTCATAAATTAAAACCTATACGTTTCTTTCATAAATTAAAACCTATACGTTCCTTTCACAAATTAAACCTTATACGTTTCTTTCATAAATTAAACCCTATACGTTCCTTTCATAAATTAAACCCTATACGTTTCTTTCATAAATTAAAACCTATACGTTTCTTTCATAAATTAAACCCTATACGTTTCTTTCATAAATTAAAACCTATACGTTTCTTTCATAAATTAAACCCTATACGTTTCTTTCATAAATTAAAACCTATACGTTTCTTTCATAAATTAAAACCTATACGTTTCAGATTTATATTACCATTTTACAAATTTAACTAAACTTCCAGTTTATTTGATTAATTTAACATCTTTAGTTAAAACTCAAATTTCACATTTTCAAGTCAAGTTATATTTTAAAATTTCATTTTCAACAGTCATTTATTCAACCACTTAAATTTATAGAAAATCAATAATTCTTTAATAAATCACTTAAATTCAAATATAAATCAATTTATCATATTTACCATTTCCAAATAAAATTAAAGTCCATTTTATTCATGTAACTTAAATATCATTTTTAGTCAAAATTCCAAATTTCAAACATAAGTTATATTTCAAAAATCCAGTTAATCCATTCATAAATTACATTTTTAACACATAGAAAAATCATACTTTATTTATTTTAAAACCTTTCAAAATCTATTTAAATCAAATTTCATAATTTTATATTTTTAAAATACTTAAAATATTCAAAGCACTTTATAGAATAACCATGGGTCTGTATATGGTTTTCTAACCTAGGTCAAGTGATACGGATATGTATCATTTCAATCCGCAGTTTAAAAGGTAAAAATCCGGGTTCTATCATTTCAAACCCGCAATCCCAAGTTTAAATAAATAAATAAAATAACTCAGGCCTATCATTTCAGCCCATAATGATTTTTTATCCTAACAGGGAACTTGCAGCGTGATCATATACAGAAATAATATAAACAATGTCAATATCACAATATACAGTCATGTATCAGATGTCAGGTGAAAATTAACAGTTTTAACATGATAATAACATGGTAATAACACGGCATAGCATATCATATGATCATCATTAACTTACATAAACATTTTACATTACTAAACACTTGTCATCAATCCACTTTTCATAAGTATATATGTCAGAGTGAGAAAGACTCACCTTTTCGAAGGTAGAGACCAAAACAACAAACACAAGAGCGATTCCAAAAGTACGACAAACACGATTTCAATTGAATGAATGGAAAGCCTTGATAATGATCTTGTATACAACAAATAAACAAGACCATATAAACATATGCATACAATATAAAGATTTGTTGAACAATAGAAAAGTAGAAGCAACAAATGACATTACCAAGCTTTTCAGCCACTTTTGCTTGACCACAACTCCATGTATGCTCGGCCATACATGCTTAAGGCTAGGCCACACATGTTTTCAGGTGGAAAAGGATCTGGTTTGGCATCACAAAGGCATGGCAAGCACAAAAATGTGAAGTGGTAGGAGATGATATGAGGAGGTGTTAGGGTTAATTGGTGAAAGGTTAGGTTAAAAGTAAAAGGGTGGACTATAAAGGCCCATAGAAAGATAGAAAGTTTAAGGCCTTTCAAATTTCCTTTTCTATTTAATTTTATAAAAACAAAATAAACTATGACTTCAAAAATACAAGACCACTTTTAAAATAGACTATAACTTCAAAACAAAGGTGACAAAACAAATTTTGTTCATTTCTTTTTTTTTTCAAACAAAAGGGCAGAGGGAATATAGACTAGAATGCCAAATTACAAAGGTGACAAAACAATTTTTTTTTCTCATTTCTTTTTTCCAGAACAAGAGCCAGTGGAAAAATAGATTATAACTTCAAAAATACAAAGTGACAAAAGCAACCTTTTTTTTCATTTCCCCTTTTTTTTCAAAACAAGGCTTGGTGGCAATATTACTTCAAAAACAAAATACAAAGGCGACAAAAATGAAATTTTTTTCATTCCTTTTTTTTCTCAAACAAGGCTCGGTGGTCTGGCATGGGTAGGGTCGGAAAAATATGGTGAATGGCCAAGCACGGTGGCAGGCAATAGGATAAAGCAAAACAATGAAAGGAGAACAAATGAAATAAAACAAGAGTGAAAAGAAGAAAGAAAGAAAAAAGAGAAAAAAAATGAAAGGAAAAGCATGCGCCGGTTCATACCTTCAGGAGATGCTCACGCAAATTTTGATGGAAGCAAAATGAATAATTTGTGGTATGGAACTTTTGAACGTGAAATATATATTAACATTTGCTCACTAATTTATGTAGAGGGCAGGCAAGAGTAAAATGCTTGAACGGTAGAGGCAATTTAATTCTATCCAATAGGTGGAAACGTATGGGAGGCAAGAGGGAAAGAAATAATTCACACACGGAAATGATTTAAGGCAAGATTTGAGCAAGATTTTGGATTCTCAAAAGATAATATACGGCTGAAAACTTTGCATTGTTAACGCAAGAAAAAAAATCAAATAGATAACGAAAAGGCAAGAGCAACAATTAAATATATGCCCAAAGTAACGTATAAATTATTTTGTTTCTCTTATTAAATAAATTTAAAATACTAACGTTTCTATTAGGAAAAATAAACCATCACTTTAAACCAAAATTTAATAGCTATTATACCATAATTAATAACATTTGATTTAGCTTCATCCAATTGATTGTTAAATATAAAGTTAAGAAACAGATGTAAACATATGTAAAAGAAATGTAAAGTTTATTTCCCGTTTCACACTAACTATTACTAACTTTTTTTTTTAAAGTATACAACAAATCTGACCAAAACAAAAGTGAAACAAATGTTACACGATTGTATACAGTTCAAGATGAAAATTTTGCCTTTAGAATTATAAGATTTAGAATTTCTATTAAAGTTACACTTTTTATCCAAATTAAATTTTCAGACATTGTTTATTTTTATTTGGACAAATAAACATAAATCATTTCAAGAAAATTTCCAAAATTAGATTTTTAAGAAAACAAAAGCCAAAGTCTTTAAATAAATGAAAAAAATTAAATTTTTAAACTTTTAAAATTTTAAGTTGAAAGTCACAGTTTGACTATTTTGACCAAAATCAGCATTTCAGGTAAATATTCAACTTATACAAGTTTGGAATTATAACTCATAAAAATCAAGATTATATTTAAATAATAAATTTAATCATTTCAAATAAGTAAAATAAGTTTTTAAATCAAAATCTTACATTAAAAATTATTAAAATATACAATAAAATAATTACAAAATACAGGGTTGTTACACTCTCCCCCACTCAAAACTTTTCGTCCCCGAAAAGGAATGAGGTATGGAAGGGCACAGAAAAGATAGAGTGAAATAGGATTAAGATAAGATGACAAGAAGATTGAAGTTATACCTGATAACTGTTGTTATAGGTAAGTTTTACAAGGTGGAGATTATCAAAGATTATAGAAAGATTTCTAAACAGAAAGATCATAGAAAGATGCATATACCAGTCTATACCAAGATGAGGACGATAAGAACAACCAAAAGATAGTTTGAAAAACAAAATAAGAAAATGAATTTGAAAGCATGGAGATTTCAACTTAAATAGAAAATAAACTTTTACACAAGTTACATAAATCTTAATTATCTCAAATTTCATTATCTTATTATCCAATCATCTTAAATTAACAATTTTTTTTTAAAACCATGTGTTAGAAAAATAATCATTTATTACACTCACAATGTATTTAATAAATTTTATTCTTCTTTATTCCTAATAAAAATTAAATTTATTCCTCTCAATATGTTTATCACTCATGTTCAATATACTTACACTTATTATAACTGCTTTCTTTTATTCTTAGTTCTTTTAACATCATTTTATTGTAAGTTATTCAATTACCCTTTATTATATTTACCTCTGTTAATCATTTTATAATTAAAATTTAAGTGTTTAACATTTATTATAACCACCAAAATTTTATTTATAAAATCTTTTTATATTGTATATTACCCAATTACATTGTTAACTTCTTAAATTAAGGTAAGTTATATTGGAATGGAATTGTGTCATACAAATAAAACTTTCCAATTCAATTATCTCAAGTTTAATCATTTATCCAAAAAATTTTGATTTTCTTTTTATAACTGAAATTATTGTTAAAAATAAAATTTAAGAATTAAATTTCCGATTTCTTCAAACCATTTAGAGATAAGTAATAATATATATATAATATGTCAAATCAAATTTCAATCATATATCTATATATATTATAAATTAAGTCATATTTTAGAAATTCAAATCAATTTAATTTCCCAAAACAAAGCTGTAGCAAGACTACAGAACAGTCTCTTCACTTCGAAACTCAAAAATGAACGTCGATGATGCTGCAGTCATCACCGAAGTTATTTTCCAGCGACAAAGAGAAGAGTACTAATTTTAAACTTAAAATTCTTTGGAAACAAATTTCTATTTGAAAATATTTTAAATATTATATCCCTTTAAACTTTTAAACAAAAGGTTTGGAACCATCGGAAATTAAATTCTCAAATTTCTTTTTCTAAATTCATTTAAGTTCCCATATAAATTTATAAACACTTATTTATAAATTCATTTATAGAACAATAAATGATAAATCAAGTATTATCATTTAAATTATCAATTTGAATAATTTTATTAAGTTCCATAAATATATATATCAAAATTTTATTTCATTAACCAAATTTTAAAATAATATCGTGTCAGTTTGTTCTGTCAAAGTGTTTTAGAAATCCTATCGATAGCGTTGATCAGACGAATCGATCGGAAACCCAACTCAACATCAACAACTCAAACAACACAATATATAAACAAAATATAGATTGACAAATACAATTCAAAATGTTTGAAAATATGTTGGAAACAAAAGACAAGATGATTAAATACAGAGTAGGGAGGCGGATAAGCTAAAATAAATCACGCGCAACCTTAATCGGGTCAACCGTGACTTAAAGTATAAGATCGAAGTGGATTTTCTGGGGTAAATCTACATTCGACCTCAAGAGATAGAGTTTGGGATAATAGGAGACACTAGCATCTAAACCGAGGATATAAAAATTTTGGGGAATCGATGCTGTTGTAAAGGAGTTTCACTCCTTTTACAAGAAAATTTTTGAGATTGGCGGGACCGCCAATTCACTATAAAGATCATTCGAAGCGGAGTTATGGGATACTCCAGAATCAAGTGAAGATGAGTAGCGGGGAATAAGAATGGATTTTTGGAACCGCAGGGAATGTTCCAAAATTCAAAGGAATCGAGTCAAAAGAGAGAGATTCAACTCGAATGAAAGTGATTCTGTAAATACATCTACTCCATATGCTGAGTTTTGCCTAGAGCTAACCAAAGCTCTGATACCAACTGTAACGACCCGATATTTTCAACCATTCGCATCCATTATAAGTGTATAGGTAGACACTCATGCCGGAATTGGATAGCTCAAAATACCGCGTTGTAAATAAAAATTTGACAAATCTCAGAATATACAGTAAATAAAATCACAGATCACAGACACAGAGTATATAAAAATGCAGCGGAAGAAAAAGAGATAGTAGTTCATGAAGCTACTATATAAATATGAGATACATCAGAGTTAAATAAGATACAACAGAAGAGTAACAAGATACATCACTGAAACACTGGATACTGAAACAAAATAGAAGGCTGGATCTTCAAGGAAAGCTCAAACGCCGAAGGTGAATCTGGAATGCTAACTCACTCAATCTGACCCGAGCGTATAGCAAAACATAAAACTCTCGAGTCAGGACATATATACTTATAAACTGTAAATCAACTCAAGTGAACAGTAACAAAATGCATCAGTAACTTAAAGGATGCTTGGGACCGCCCATCCTCTAAGGATCCGTTAAACTATTTACTATGTAGTAATATACGCTATATACGGTAGTGTCTAATCAGTAAAGTATAATCATATAGAAAATAGCGTTAAGGGGATGGTGAACCTTAACGCGGTCGGATCTTTAAAACCAAAATCGTAGTGGGCTCGATATAAGGATATGACACGGCACGCGAGGCAATGCCAGGGTGGATACACCGTTTGCACTCCCAGACCGGTGGTGACGGCAAGCCAGCAGCTTCCGCCCACCTCGAACAATACCCCCGAATCAAAGTGGCGCCACCGAATCGAATCACAACAGTAATAGAATAGTTTCCGATGGAGCATGCTCGATGAAAGGGTGCGACCCTTTATGTAGCCCGGTATAGCTCCTGTTTTAGTCATATATGCCAACTCACGGGAGTTGGGTCCACGTAATATACCTCGAGAACGTCGCCACCATCCTACTTCATTCTGGAATCTCCACCGCGTACACAGTTGTTAAAGTGGTTTTCGGTATTGGCCGGCTATAAGACAATATCCGATCCTGGTCTCTTTAACAACCAATCGTTATTATAAGCCATGGATATTTATTTCAAATAATTTATACTTCCAAGACCAAAATATCATACTCATTTCAAAACAATATCACAATTGTATCATTTCCATTTCAAAAATAATTCAATATTATATCATTCAAATAAAACCCAAATTTTCAAATCATTGAATATTTCCTTAAATTTATTAAACTTGAAATATTCCTTTAAATTATCATAGCATTTTGGAAATGTTACCTTAAGGAATCATAGCATTTTTGGAATGCACTACTTTCCATTTACATTGTATATAATCAAAGTATTGATAAGCTTAAAATTTTAACATGTCAATTTATCATAACCTTATAGTTAAATAAACTTTCTTACTGTAATATACAATTTAAACCGAAATTCTTATGTTAAGTTAAAAGCACCTTATTAACTTACATTATTATTACAATAAGTAACATTTATCATTTTAATCAATTTAAAATACACCATTACATTGATTAAAATCTACGTGTCAAATGTACGTTTTAAATTTTACATTCCTATTACAATAATGAACATTTATTAATTAAATCAATACCACACTACTTAAAACTTTACATGTTTCTTTCTTAATTAAAACTTTACATGTTCTTGCATTAATTAAAACTTTCATGTTCTCTCATTAATTAGGACTTTACACGTTTCTTTCATTAATTAAAAACTTATACGTTTCTTTCATTAATTAAAACTTATATCTTCTTTCATTAATTAGGAATTTACATGTTCCTATCATTAATTAGAACACCATACGTTCTTTGATTAATTAAAACCTATACGTTTCTTTCATAAATTAAAACCTATACGTTCCTTTCACAAATTAAACCCTATACGTTTCTTTCATAAATTAAACCCTATACGTTTCTTTCATAAATTAAACCCTATACGTTTCTTTCATAAATTAAAACCTATACGTTTCTTTCATAAATTAAACCCTATACGTTTCTTTCATAAATTAAAACCTATACGTTTCTTTCATAAATTAAACCCTATACGTTTCTTTCATAAATTAAAACCTATACGTTTCTTTCATAAATTAAAACCTATACGTTTCAGATTTATATTACCATTTTACAAATTTAACTAAACTTCCAGTTTATTTGATTAATTTAACATCTTTAGTTAAAACTCAAATTTCACATTTTCAAGTCAAGTTATATTTTAAAATTTCATTTTCAACAGTCATTTATTCAACCACTTAAATTTAGAAAATCAATAATTCTTTAATAAATCACTTAAATTCAAATATAAATCAATTTATCATATTTACCATTTCCAAATAAAATTAAAGTCCATTTTATTCATGTAACTTAAATATCATTTTTAGTCAAAATTCCAAATTTCAAACATAAGTTATATTTCAAAAATCCAGTTAATCCATTCATAAATTACATTTTTAACACATAGAAAAATCATAATTTATTTATTTTAAAACCTTTCAAAATCTATTTAAATCAAATTTCATAATTTTATATTTTTAAAATACTTAAAATATTCAAAGCACTTTATAGAATAACCACGGGTCTGTATATAGTTTTCTAACCTAGGTCAAGTGATACGGATATGTATCATTTCAATCCGCAGTTTAAAAGGTAAAAATCCGGGTTCTATCATTTCAAACCCGCAATCCCAAGTTTAAATAAATAAATAAAATAACTCAGGCCTATCATTTCAGCCCATAATGATTTTTTATCCTAACAGGGAACTTGCAGTGTGATCATATACAGAAATAATAAAAACAATGTCAATATCACAATATACAGTCATGTATCAGATGTCAGGTGAAAATTAATAGTTTTAACATGATAATAACATGGTAATAACACGGCATAGCATATCATATGATCATCATTAACTTACATAAACATTTTACATTGCTAAACACTTGTCATCAATCCACTTTTCATAAGTATATATGTCAGAGTGAGAAAGACTCACCTTTTCGAAGGTAGAGACCAAAACAACAAACACAAGAGCGATTCCAAAAGTACGACAAACACGATTTCAATTGAATGAATGGAAAGCCTTGATAATGATCTTGTATACAACAAATAAACAAGACCATATAAACATATGCATACAATATAAAGATTTGTTGAACAATAGAAAAGTAGAAGCAACAAATGACATTACCAAGCTTTTCAGCCACTTTTGCTTGACCACAACTCCATGTATGCTCGGCCATACATGCTTAGGGCTAGGCCACACATGTTTTCAGGTGGAAAAGGATCTGGTTTGGCATCACAAAGGCATGGCAAGCACAAAAATGTGAAGTGGTAGGAGATGATATGAGGAGGTGTTAGGGTTAATTGGTGAAAGGTTAGGTTAAAAGTAAAAGGGTGGACTATAAAGGCCCATAGAAAGATAGAAAGTTTAAGGCCTTTCAAATTTCCTTTTCTATTTAATTTTATAAAAACAAAATAAACTATGACTTCAAAAATACAAGACCACTTTTAAAATAGACTATAACTTCAAAACAAAGGTGACAAAACAAATTTTGTTCATTTCTTTTTTTTTCAAACAAAAGGGCAGAGGGAATATAGACTAGAATGCCAAATTACAAAGGTGACAAAACAATTTTTTTTTCTCATTTCTTTTTTCCAGAACAAGAGCCAGTGGAAAAATAGATTATAACTTCAAAAATACAAAGTGACAAAAGCAACCTTTTTTTTCATTTCCCCTTTTTTTTCAAAACAAGGCTTGGTGGCAATATTACTTCAAAAACAAAATACAAAGGCGACAAAAATGAAATTTTTTTCATTCCTTTTTTTTCTCAAACAAGGCTCGGTGGTCTGGCATGGGTAGGATCGGAAAAATATGGTGAATGGCCAAGCACGGTGGCAGGCAATAGGATAAAGCAAAACAATGAAAGGAGAACAAATGAAATAAAACAAGAGTGAAAAGAAGAAAGAAAGAAAAAAGAGAAAAAAAATGAAAGGAAAAGCATGCGCCGGTTCATACCTTCAGGAGATGCTCACGCAAATTTTGATGGAAGCAAAATGAATAATTTGTGGTATGGAACTTTTGAACGTGAAATATATATTAACATTTGCTCACTAATTTATGTAGAGGGCAGGCAAGAGTAAAATGCTTGAACGGTAGAGGCAATTTAATTCTATCCAATAGGTGGAAACGTATGGGAGGCAAGAGGGAAAGAAATAATTCACACACGGAAATGATTTAAGGCAAGATTTGAGCAAGATTTTGGATTCTCAAAAGATAATATACGGCTGAAAACTTTGCATTGTTAACGCAAGAAAAAAAATCAAATAGATAACGAAAAGGCAAGAGCAACAATTAAATATATGCCCAAAGTAACGTATAAATTATTTTGTTTCTCTTATTAAATAAATTTAAAATACTAACGTTTCTATTAGGAAAAATAAACCATCACTTTAAACCAAAATTTAATAGCTATTATACCATAATTAATAACATTTGATTTAGCTTCATCCAATTGATTGTTAAATATAAAGTTAAGAAACAGATGTAAACATATGTAAAAGAAATGTAAAGTTTATTTCCCGTTTCACACTAACTATTACTAACTTTTTTTTTTAAAGTATACAACAAATCTGACCAAAACAAAAGTGAAACAAATGTTACACAATTGTATACAGTTCAAGATGAAAATTTTGCCTTTAGAATTATAAGATTTAGAATTTCTATTAAAGTTACACTTTTTATCCAAATTAAATTTTCAGACATTGTTTATTTTTATTTCAGACATCTATTAAAGTACTACTTTAGACGGAGAACTTCATTGGATGGTGAGAACCGCATCACTGAATTGGTACAAAGGTTCATTAGAGGAGGACCCCCAGATTAAGGTTTGGAAGACATGAACAGGAATCTGTTTACTGCAAATATCCGGAATGTAAGAAATCCTCCAGATTTCAAGCTTCTGACATTGGAAATGTACGATGGAAAGATAGATCTGACGATTCATATGATGAGATACATCTAACATATGGAGTTGTTGGGTGCTTCTGAGGTGGCAATGGGGTCGTGCTTCCCATTATACTTAATGGGTTTAGCTGCAGTATGGTTCAAACAGTTGGAGAATGGTTCCATAAGTAGATGGACTGACTTGGTGAACAAGTACAGAGTTCATTGCTCACAACCAAACATACGCTCTCAAACTTAAAATAAAAGCCTGAAGAGTCCTTAAGAAATTTTTTCAACAAGATTGATTGTAGTGGCGGCTGCAGTTGACAAGCCGGATCCATCATTTATCCTAATGGCAGTAGTATCTGAGGTCGAGTAAGACCTATTTCAAAGCTTCATTGAAAAGGGATCCATCGAGGGATCTTGCAGAATTTTACTACGAAGCTAAGAGTTTGTGTCTGGAAGACGTTGAAGCCGAAGATGAGGATGTGGATGCTGAAATAAATGTTGTGGAGGACAGGGGACAATTCAGAGCCGGAATTGGAAAAGACAAAAGGAAAAGGAAAATCGACGACGACTTCGAAGAGCCAAAACGACAAAGGCGGAAGATGAGATTCTCTTCGTACACTGACTTGATTGAAACCCCTTAGAGGATATACTTGGATACTAAGGGGCAGAACCTCTATCGAAGACCACCTAGGAGGGAGCCTGCTGATCGAGAGAAAAGATCGGTAAAGTTTTGCATCTTCCATAAGCTGAATGGGTATGAAACGAACGACTACCGAAACCTTTATGATCTAATAGAAGACCTGGTTCGGAACAACCGGCTGCCACAGAACGCGAGGAACAAAACTGTGGTAGAATTGCAAGAACAACCACCATCCACGGCAAATGCATCAAGAAACTCCTAAGGATTTGATCTAAGACAAATTATCCCATGATTGGGGTAGATGGGAATCGAATCCGTCTCATATGCTTTGATTTTTCATTTATTTTTCTGCACTTTTCTTTTGGTATTTAGATAATAATAACCTCAGGCCGCTTACACGTGTAACGGATCCTGAACAGTCCCTAGGCACGCTTTGAATCGGATGTCTGAGATAACTATTTTGGACAATAATGACCTCGAACCGCTTACACAAGTATGAGACCCAGATTGGTCTCTAGGCTGCTCTGAGTCGGATCTCCATGGTGAAAATTTATGATTTTTACTTGTTTAGATTCATGCTTATTTGATTTCTACTTGTTTGTTTTGATTTGAATATTTGAATTTCGAAAAATCCATATTGATTATGATGACTGATATTGATCGCCTTAGAGTCCCATCATAGGACCGTAGTGTAGGGTACAAGTCCCCTTTCCAAAAAGCGAGCGGATGGACTTGTACAATATTTATCACCTTAGAGTGCCGACTGGAGAGACGGGATCAGAGTGCAAGAAGTAAGTCCCCTCACTGGAGAGTTAGCGGATAGGTTTACTTAATCCCCCTTAACTTAACAAACAAACGATCAGGAGAGATCAACCCCTTAACCTAAAACATTAAACGATCTAGAGAGATCGCACATTAAACTTAAACGATCAGAAGAGATTTAGCCTTAAAACAATTTGATGTAATAAAAGGATTTGAATGCCTTATAAATAAAATAAAACTGATAATTCCTGTATGAGCACAGGATGATCTTGATATATGATGTGATTTTGATATATGATATGACAGCTCCGAATGAGAAGCAAAATGATAATGATGTAAATTCTTAATGAACATGGGATAGAGATATGTGATGTAAATATAGATATGTGATGTAATTGGATATATGCGATGTAACTAGAAGCATGTGATTTAATTAGAGATATGTGATGCAATAACTGTTATCCCATTTTTGGTCAAAACTGGAATATCAATGTTGTGTGCATTTCCACCACGAACGAACCAAGAAGAAGCAGCCAGCAAGCGTATATAAGTCTGGGGTTTCACTCATGACTCAAGTATAAAAGTCCATTCGGTATCAAAGGTTTAAAGTTTCATTCGGCAATGTAGAGCGAAGTCTCATTCGGCATTCAAGATGCCTTGGTTCATCCGGCGTTCCCAATACAAGAGCTCATTCGACACTCCCAAATATAGAAGCATTCGGCATTCCCAACTCATCACCGAACCAACTCCACTTCCCTTCCTAGCCGAACCAACCACACTTCCATGTACTACCGAACGAGCTCCACCGAATCACCTCCACCGGACCAAGCTCCACCGGTCCAAACCCACACCGAACCAACCCACCATCACCGAACCACTTCCCTACCGAACCAAACTCCAACCACTCCAAACGCTACCGAACCAGGACGCCGCCAGGCAAGAATTGCTTCAGCCCAGGCCCACCAGCAGCTATATACATCCAGGACCCCTGCCCCCAGCCTCACTCTATAAATAGAGGGGCAGGGGTACAACAATGGCAGTCAAGTTTGAGAGCTCAAGCACGGATAGAACTTTCAAACAACTTTCAGTTACTTGTAATCAAGCTTTGTACTTGTAATCTGAAGAGAAAAGGAGAATAACATATAAAGTGGACGTAGGCACGTTCTGGCCGAACCACTATAAATCTGTGTGTCTTTTACAGTTTAGTCCTTGCTTTTTACATATTTGCATAAATCACCCAAATCACTAAAAAAACAACTTAAAATCGACGGAATCATACGACTTTGAGGTGTTTGCCCATTTTTTGCGCAAACATTTTTGGTGCTTTCACTGAGAATTGAACTCAAGGATTCTACCGCTTGGAAGTTGAATTTGAAAGTTTAGAGATTCAGATTTGGAAGAGTCATGGCGAGACAATCAAGCAGAAGGCCAAGGCCAGAGGAAAGTCAACAGGAAGGGAGTCAAGAGGATTCCTCAGGAACAAACCAAACTTCAGCCTTCATCACCAGGGATGAGATGGAGGCTATGATGAGAAGACAAGAAGAGATGATCCAGAACTTGCTTCAGCAAATTGGGCAACTTGAAGCACAAAACCAAGGAGCAACTGGAGTTCAGAACGGAGCAGGACCATCTGGCGTAGCACCAGAGCTAGGGGGCACTCACGCAGAGCATGTTGATCCGACCCCGGGAAGAGAGATGGGGGCATCCGAGCCACCTGGTAGCAATAGAGGAATGAACGTTCATCCAGGGAGGCATACACATGAAAACTCCCGCGGACTCGGGGGGCAGGTCGAAGGCAGTGAGCGAGGACTACAGCTTGGAGACAATGACAGATTAGCAGAGGTGGTTAGAAGAGCTATGAGAGGCGGTTTAGTAAACAGAGACTTGGAAGATGTAAACAGGAGTCCTTTTTCCCCTGCGATTAGGTTGGCTAGGAACCCATCAGAGTTCAAGTTACCGTCAGTAGAGATGTACGATGGGAGGACAGACCCTGCGGTCCATCTTACAAAGTATATGAGGCACATGGAAGTGCTGGGGGCATCACAGGAGGTCATGGCCCGGTGCTTTCCATTGTATTTAATGGACATTGCAGCGTTATGGTTTAGGCAGCTGGAGAGCGGCTCCATAGGAACATGGGAAGATTTAACTGAGAGATTCATGAGGCAATTCAGGGTTCATATTGCGAGACCCAAGAATGTGATGACTTTGGCAACCTTGAAGCAGAAAACTGGAGAGACTTTGAGGAGTTTTCTAACGCGATTTAATGCGGCAGCAGCATCAGTGGATCGACCAGATCCATCCATGGTCATGATGGCGGCTGTATCTGGAATAGTTGATAGTACAGAGTTCAAGAATTCGTTAACTAAGGATCCGCTTATGAATCTGGGAGAGTTCTATCATGAGGCTGAAAAGTTTCTGCGTTTGGAAGATGCTAGTGCAGAAAGAGAGGAAGAAGTGGACGTTTACGCAATCAAGAGCGGAAACCCACCTGGAAAGGGTGTGGAGACTAGCAAAGGAAAGAGAAAGGCTGAGCATAATGATGACAGGTCAAAGCGGCCACGGAGAGAGTCGCGATTCACCACTCACACTGAGCTGAATGAGAGTCTGGAAAGAATTTACCAGGATACCAAAGAGCAGGTTCCGTATCGTAGACCAATGCGAAGGGATCCAACTTCTGACGAAAGAAAATCAGATAAGTTTTGTGAATTCCATGAATTAAACGGTCATAACACTAATGATTGTAGACATTTGAAGGACGAGGTGGAAGGGCATATCCGGAACGGTATGCTCCTTCAGTATGTGAGGAGGCGAACTCCAGCAGTGGAGCCAGAGCGACCACCGTCTACACCGACTAGAGGTGACCCTGGATCCGGGCACCGTTTGATTATCCATTGATTGCTTGATTAAAATAACGATGAACAAGTTGTAAACCTCTCACTAACGCGGTTAAATCATTTACACATGTGAGCGATCGTGCACGATCCATAGGCATGCTCTGAATGACTACCAACCGCGTTATAGTAAGAGTTTGCGCTTTGACATCTTCATTCTGCTTTTTGCTTTGATTTTGATTTGAACATTTAAATTCTTCCTGTTTGGACATTTCTTCCGTAAGGTTCATATGATTATTGCTTTAACATTTACAATTCTATGGAAAAATTTACTTGTATGCCCGTTGGATCGCGAACGGTCCACGAGCACCTCTTGCATGGCAGCGAACTGCCGAAGTCTTTGATTCGGAGACTCCCCCAAACAGTAACTCCGACACTGATAATATTAAGTCCCCCCCAGGAACACACAATTTGCCTCGAACGGCACCGGACTTCGAACAGTCACAATTCGCCTCGAACGGCACCCGACTTCGAACAGTCACAATTCGCCTCGAACGGCACCCGATCGCGAACGATCACAACTCGCCTCGAACGGCACCCGACCTCGAACGGTCACAATTCGCCTCGAACGGCACCCGACTTCGAACAGTCACAAACTCGCCTCGAACGGCACAACTCATCTCGCCACAAATGACTCGATCGCGAAAGGTCGCCATTTGAGGTCCACCCCCTGACCGCCAACAGTCGCACCTTACCACGAATGGCTCGATCTCGAACGATCATCATCCGAAGTAAGGCGCTTGACCGCGAACGGTCCCATTTCATCTTTTGCCGCGAACGGCACCGGCCGTGAACGGTCACATTTCATCCCAAGTGGCATGATCGCGAACGGTCGCCATTTGAGGTCCGCCCTCTGACCGGGCTCGGTCGCACTTTACCTCGAATGGCTCGATCCCGAACGGTCGTCATTTGAAGTAAAACGCTTGACCGTGAACGATCACATTCCACCGCAAATGACTCGATCTCGAACGATCGTCGCATGGATTTAGACGCTTGACCGCGAACGGTCGCACTTCATCTCAAATGACTCGATCGCCAACGGTCGTCATTTGAAGTAAGGCGCTTGACCATGAACGGCCGCGCTTCATCCCAAATAGCTCGATCCCGAACGGTCGTCATTTGGGGCGATATAAAATATCAAGCTCTTTACAGGTTGTCAACAGGATATGAACATCCAGCTCATGGCATTACAAAACACGCCTTCCTACCGCAAGGACATCAACAGGATATGAACATCCAGCTCATGGCATTACAAAACACGCCTTCCTACTGCAAGGACATCAACAGGATATGAACATCCAGCTCATGGCATTACAAAACACGCCTTCCTATCGCAAGGCATGTTTTGGGGGGCAAAGTGTTATCCCATTTTTGGTCAAAACTGGAATATCAATGTTGTGTGCATTTCCACCACGAACGAACCAAGAAGAAGCAGCCAGCAAGCGTATATAAGTCTAGGGTTTCACTCATGACTCAAGTATAAAAGTCCATTCGGTATCAAAGGTTTAACGTTTCATTCGGCAATGTAGAGCGAAGTCTCATTCGGCATTCAAGATGCCTTGGTTCATCCGGCGTTCCCAATACAAGAGCTCATTTGGCACTCCCAAATATAGAAGCATTCGGCATTCCCAACTCATCACCGAACCAACTCCACTTCCCTTCCTAGCCGAACCAACCACACTTCCATGTACTACTGAACGAGCTCCACCGAATCACCTCCACCGGACCAAGCTCCACCGGTCCAAACCCACACCGAACCAACCCACCACCGGTCCAAAACCCACCATCACCGAACCACTTCCCTACCGAACCAAACTCCAACCACTCCAAACGCTACCGAACCAGGACGCCGCCAGGCAAGAATTGCTTCAGCCCAGGCCCGCCAGCAGCTATATACATCCAGGACCCCTGCCCCCAGCCTCACTCTATAAATAGAGGGGCAGGGGTACAACAATGGCAGACAAGTTTGAGAGCTCAAGCACGGATAGAACTTTCAAACAACTTTCAGTTACTTGTAATCAAGCTTTGTACTTGTAATCTGAAGAGAAAAGGAGAATAACATATAAAGTGGACGTAGGCACGTTCTGGCCGAACCACTATAAATCTGTGTGTCTTTTACAGTTTAGTCCTTGCTTTTTACATATTTGCATAAATCACCCAAATCACTAAAAAACAACTTAAAATCGACGGAATCATACGACTTTGAGGTGTTTGCCCATTTTTTGCGCAAACAATAACAATATACAAAATTGGAATGATTGTGATGTATAGATTACACTTGGGTAAAGTCTAGAGTCTTAGGATATAACTGGTTTAGAATAACTTGTGATTGGCAAGAGAATTTGAAGGAGCTGGATAATTCACCAAGGCTAAAGCAGCTAAAAATCTCAATTATCAAAGACCGCAGACAGGAACTTGTTCTTAAGCAAAGTACACCTTTCATTCAAAAAGCGTACTTTGGATCGCAAATGTTAACTGGACTTTTAACCAATCAAAATTCAATAAGAATTAGAACATTCAGACTATGTCATAATAACTTAAGAATCAACCAAAAGGACTAGAAAAAGAAGAAGGGAAAGTCCCAAGAGGAAAGAAACAAAAATAAGCTAAGGTGATGGATCACTAGCGACCCATCACCTATGGATCGCTAGCGATCCATAAGGCTTGCTCATTGACCCTCCAAACCTCTTGTGTCATGATTCATTACATATCTAAGCATGCTTGCCAAGATTCATAGCATATCAAACAATATATCTCAAGAAGAAAAGACTCATCTGATTCAAGTCATTTGGCAAGAATTAACTAACTTAATATAGACCAACAGAACTCATACGAAGTCGGATTGACCTGAAATTTTGAAAGAACGTTTAGAAAACACAGGAGAAGGCTCAAAAAAAAATAAAGTCAGTTAGAGTTGATTTGATGGATCGTTAGCGATCCACCAGATGGATTGCTAGCGACCCATCTAGATTGCGTCCCACCACCTAAGTTTTTTATGGTGTGTCCTAACACCCTATAGAGTGTTCTTGAAAGTTTTGTTTGATTTTGTTAAGATTTGAGCGAGATATGAATGATTCTTATGGACTAAATGACCCATGAAGATAGATGACCAAATTAACGTCAAACGACTTGATATTTGGACAAGGCTTAATTAGAAGATAGGAAGAAAACCAAATAACGATCACTCAAAAATATGCTAAGTGGATGGATATCTGGCGATCCATCCCCTACGGATTGTTAGTGATCCATCAAGATAGGTCAGATCGCCCTCAAACTTTCCGAGCTCCTTTGTAGCACTAAGCAATGGCTTCTAATAGGAAAATATGCTAAGTTGATGATATCTAGCAATCCATCCCCTATGGATAACTAGCGATCCATCTCCTATGGATAGCTAGCGATCCATAGAAATGATTCGGATTGATTTGAGATTTTTGGCGATGACTTTGCATAACAAATGGACTCTTCTACACCTGAACTTTTGGCCCAATACTCATTGAACTTCCCTATAAATACTCACCTACCTCTAACTTGAGATGGATCTTTTCCAGATAAAGAGCTGCCATTAATCTACTGGAATTCCTTCACTTCTTCAACTTTCTTCTCCTTTACAATAGTCATCAAGGGGGTTACTGTGATTTTCCAGTCAACCCTTGAACTTGTGACTTATTTTAACTTATTGTAACTTAGATCTAAGGACTAACTAATTGATATTGAGAGAGATTCAATAGTATAATCATAATAAAGACTGATTAAAGCGGACGTAGGACAAACTCAGCCGAACCACTATAAAAATTCTTTGTCTCTTTTTTTACTCTTGCTCTTTATTTGTTGTTTATCTGAGATTTATGCCGCTGATTATCTATAATGGTGCTTTCACATTTGATCCAGGGTGTTCATCCATTTTTTGGGTCAACATTTTGGTGCCTTCATTGAGAGCCTTGAACGCTATTTAAAATTTGAAGTTTGAATTTAGGATTTAGAGAAGACGAGTAGGCCTAATACTAGATCTAGAGTTGTAGCAAGTCAACCGAAGTCTAGGAGCAGCCAGGAGGTATCCTCAAATTCTCATCAAACCAACTATGTGATTAGAGAGGAGATGGAAAAGATGATGAAAGAGATGCAGGATGGACTCTTAGCTAGACAATAGGAGATGATGGATGGCTTCTTACACAGGATGGAGCAACAAGGGATGGACAGATCTATAGGGAATAGGAATCAAACTTCAAGAGGCAATGTTGAAATCAACATGGGAATCAATCCCAATGCCAGAGTTATTGTTGGAACACCAGGCACTGATGGCAGGAGCTAATCCAAATACTAGGATGCAACCAACAGAAGAATATGTACTAAAACTTCCTCAAAAGAACGTAGGTCTGAATGAAGCTAGAATTATGAATCAGAACACAGGCATGCAGCCGGAAGAGTGCATCCTGGGATACCTCCACTAGAATAGTGGCAAAGTACTGCTTTAGGACGAAGACCTTTATTGGATGGTGAGAACCGAATTACTGAATCGGTACGAAGATTCATTAGAGGAGGACCCCCAGATTAAGGTTTGGGAGACATGAACAAGAATCTGTTTACTGCAAATATCCAGAATGCAAGAAATCCTGCAGATTTAAAGCTTTCGACATTGGAAATGCACGATGGGAAGATAGATCCGACGATTCATACGATGAGATACATCTAACATATGCATTTCTTGGGTGCTTCTGAGGAGGCAATGGGGTTGTACTTCCCATTATACTTAATGGGTTTAGACGCAACATGGTTCAGACAGTTGGAGAATGGGACCATAAGTTGATGGACTGACTTGCTGAGCAAGTTCAAAGTTCAAGCCTCACAACAGAGGAATGTACATATGCTCTCAAACGTAAAAAAAGCCTAAAGAGGCCTTAAGAAGTTTTTTAACAAGATTGATTGCAGTGGTGGCTGCAGTTGACAAGCCGAATCCATCATTTATCCTAATTGCAGCAGTATCTGAGTTCGCAAGTAAGACCGATCTCAAAGCTGCATTAAAACGGGACCATCGAGGGATCTTGCAGAATTCTATTATGAAGCCAAGAGATATTTATGTCAGGAAGAAGTTGAAGCCAAAGATGAGGATTTAGATGCTGAAATAAATGTCATGGAGGACAGGGGACAGAGCTGGAATTGGAAAAACAAAGGGAAAAGAAAAACGACGACGACTTCGGAAAGCCAAAACGACAAAGAAAGGAGACGAAATTCTCTTCATACACTAACTTGACTGAAACCCCAGAGAGGATATACTTGGATAATAGGGGGCATACTTCTATCAAAGGCCACCTAGGAGGGAGCCCGCTTATCGAGAGAAAAGATTTGGAAAGTTTTGTATTTTTCATGAGCTGAATGGGTATGAAACAAAAGAGTGCCGACACCTTTGTGATCAGATAGAAGAACTGGTTTGGAACAACCCGCCGCCGCAATACACGGGGAACAAAGCTGTGATAGAATTGCAAGAACAACCACCATCCACGAAAAATGCATCAAGAAACACCCAGGGATCTGAGCTAAGACAAATTATTCCATGATCGGGGTAGATGGGAGTCGAATCTGGCTCATATGCTTTGCGTTTTATTTATTTTTTCGCACTTTTATTTTGGTATTTAGACAATAATAACCTCAGGCCGCTTACACATGTACGAGATCCCGAACGGTCCCTAGGCACGCTCTAAATCGGATGTCTGAGATGACTATTTAGGACAATAATGACCTCGAACCGCTTACACATATATGAGATCCAGATTCGTCTCTACGCACGCTCTGAGTCGAATCTCCAAGGTGAAAATATAGGATTTTTACTTGTTTAGATTCATGCTTATTTAATTTATGCTCATTTTTTTTTATTTGAACTTTTGAATTTTGAAAAATCCACGTTAATTATGATGACTGATATTAATCGCCTTAGACTCCCATCACGGGACAATTGTGCAGGGTGCAAGTCCCCCTTCCAAAAGCGAGCGGATGGACTTGTACAATATATATCGCCTTAGAGTACCGACTGGAGACACGGGACTAGAGTGCAAGAAGTAAGTCCCCTCACTGGAGAGTGAGCGGATATGCTTACTTAATCCCCCTTAACTTAACAAACAAATGATCCGGAGAGATCGTCCCCTTAACTTAAAAACATTAAACAATCCGGAGAGATCACGCATTAAACTTAAACGATCAGGAGAGATTGATCCTTAAAAAAATTGTTTAATAAAAGGATTTGAATGCCTTATAAATAGAATAAAACTGATAAATCCTGGATGAACGCGGGATGATCTAGATATATGATGTGATTTTGATATATGATATGACAGCTCTGGAAGAGAAGCAAAATGATAATGATGTAAATTCTGAATGAACATGGGACAATTAGAGATATGTGATGTAAATGGAGATATGTGATGTAATTGGAGATATGCGATGTAATTGGAAGCATGTGATTCAATTAGACATATGTGATGTAATAATTCTGAACAAAATCGAAATGATTGTGATGTATAGATTACACTTGGGTAGAGTCTAGAGTCTTAGGATGTAAGAACAACTTGTGATCGGCAAGAGAATTTGAAGGAGCTGGACGATTCACCAAGGCTAAAGCAGCTAAAAATATCAATTATCAAAGACCAGAGACATGAACTTGTTCTTAAACAAAGCACACCTTTCATTCAAAAGGCATATTTTGGATCGCAAATGTTAACTACACTTTTAACCAATCAAAATTCAACAAGAATCAAAATATTAGACAACGCCATAATAACTCAAGAATCAACCAAAAGGACCAGAAAAAGAAGAAACGAAAGACCCAAGAGGAAAGATGCCAAAATAAGCTAAGGTGATGGATCGCTAGCGACCCATCACCTATGGATCGCTAGCAATCAATAAGGCTTACTCATTGACCCTCGAAATCTCTTGCATCATGATTCATTACCATTTCTAAGCATGCTTGCCAAGTTTCATAGCATGCCAAATAATTGAGCTTGATAAGTGAAGACTCATCCGATTCAAACTGTTTGGCCAGAATTAGCTAACTTAAAATGGACCTACATAACTCATACGAAGTCGAATTGACTTGAAATTTTGGGAGAACATCTAGAAAAGATAGGAGAGGGCTAAAAAATTAATTCATTTAGAGTTGATTTGATGGATTGCTACAGACCCCTCTAGATTGGGCCCCAACATTTAATTTTTTTATAGTGTGTCTCTGACACCCTCTAGAGTGTTCCTGCAAAGTTTTATTCAGTTTCTTTAAGATTTAAGCGAGATATGGATGATTCTTCTAGACCAGATGACCCATAAAGATGGATGATCAAACTAACTTCAAACGACTTGATATTCGGATAAGGCACCTAAATAGAAGATAGGAAGACAGCCAAACAAAAATCACTCAAAAATATGCTTAGTGGATGGATAGCTAGTGATCCATCCCCTATAGATAGCTAGCGATCCATCCCCTATGGATAGCTAGCGATCCATCAAGATAGGTTCGTTCGCCCTCAAACTTTCAGTGCTCCTTCATAGCACTAAGTAAAGGCTTCTGGTAAAAAATATGCTAAGTTGATGGATAGCTAGCGATCCATCCCCTATGGATAGCTAGCGATCCATAGAAATGACTCAGATTGATTTGAGATTTTTGGTGATGACTTGGCATAACAATTGGACTCTTCTGCATCTGGACTTCTAGCCCAATACTCGTTGAACTTCCCTATAAATACTCACCTACCTGCAAATAGAGATGGATCTTTTTCGGATAGAGAGATGTTATTACTCTATTGGAATTCCTTCACTTCTTAAACTTTCTTCTCCCTCACAACAGTCATCAAGGGGGTTATAGAAATTCTCTAGTCAACCCTTGAACTTGTCACTTATAACCTAGATCTTAGGACTGACTAGTTGATATCCAGAAGTATAATCGTAATAAAGATTGATTAAAGTGGACGTATGCCAGAGTTAGCCGAACCACTATAAAAAATATGTCTCTTTTCTTACTTCTGCTCTTTATTTGTTGTTTATCTGAGATTTGTGCTACTTATTATCTACACTGCTGCTTTTACAATTGATTCAGGATGTTAATCCATTTTTTGGGTTTATATATATATATATATATATATATATATATATATATATATATGAAAAACATTTAAAACATGCAATTAGATTTAATTATTTATTTTGTTGTAAAACCATAGACAAAATTATTTTTTTATGTATAATATATATATGTTATACTTATTAATAGTATAATATATATATATATATATATGTATTAGTGAAATATATATATAATATATATGTATATACATATACTTACCTAAAAATGCTCATGGAAAAATTGATTTTAAAAAAAAAATTAATTATTGAACAGAAATAAATAATAATGTTATGTAAAAACTGTTTTGAAATTATAATTTTGTGTTTTAGTAATTTTGGCTTCGAAATTAGCCAAACTACTTTGGTCAGAAATTTTGACTTTGAGTTCACTTGAGTTGGCTGTGGTACTAACCTCATATGACTGAGTAGACAAATCCTCTCTTGAATAGTGTTTCACTTTCAATATTCTCACTCAACCCAACTACAGTCACTCGATGGACATTGTGCCATGATTTGACTATAGTCAAAGCAGAGCTTTCGTGTTGAAGAACAATAGTTTTCTCAAGTCGAGAGAACTGTATAAATTAGTCGCAACGATATTTTCTATTTAACTTTAGTTATACTAACTAACATAAAGCTATCGAGTGAGTAATTCCATGGTTATCCAATAACTATCAGTATGTAACCCTTTGGTGCTCCAGAAATCATGAGCAATACACTACCCAACATTTGGAGAGCGTTACATATTCTAATTTTATATCGAGTCTAAATGCATCATGACTATGAGTATTTAAAATGATATGTTTATTATATTGTGATACAATACTCATGATTACGACTATTTGCAATTACTATCATAAACACACCATTTATGGATTTTCTAGTAAATATATTTTAATTAAATATTTAGTTATTTATAACACATTACAACAGAAAGAAAAACACCTTTATTACAAACGAGAATTGGTTATATAGTTAATTAATTTACAATAAATTGCAAAATTTATCCTAGGGCTAGATTAAAAGTAAATGTATGTATAGTAAACAACTTCATGAATTGTTTGTTTGATTATTATATTTTATCGTTTCCGCTGTGAGATTCTGGGATTTGTTTGCTTCTTCTCTTCTTATTTTTCTTATGTAACCTCATTGATTATCAACGTTTCAGATTGTTTAAGTCGGAAATATATGGATTATTGTCGATTTAAACCTTCCGAAATGTGGGTCGTCAACTGTTGGTATCAAACCAAAGGTTTAGCGATAACCTTGGCTTTGTAGGGTTTGACTCATTAGAAATAGGGTATTAATACCTAAGAATGAGTCTGTTTGAGTGCATATATATGAGAGAGCGTACTTGTTAGTGTTATAAAATGTTTTATATTGTGTTTACTTATCCGTTGAGTTGTTTATGAATTTTGGTCTCATGTCATAGATAGGGGTTTCTAAACACTTAAACGAGGCAAGTCGACATAATATTATTTTAAAATCGAGTAAATGAAATAGTTTATCCTAAATTATATTATATATATAAACGGAAAATTAATTAAATTGTTGTTAGGAGATGATAATATTTAATTATCATCGATTATTGATTGAATTAAAAATAAAACAAATACTTAATGAATTTTATTTTATGAAGCATTTGATAATTTGAATTGGAATCAAATTAAAATAAAAATTATTTGGAATTACAAATTTGTAAATTAACAAAATATTTTCATAACGACGTAGTGAAATTTTATGTGTATATTTAGATATAACATATAAATAGAAGTGTTTTTAAATTGAGAATTTTATAATTTTAAATTCTTTTTGTTTTCAAAATTGTTTTTAAAGCCTTCAAAATTAATATTAATATTATTTAAAAGAGTTTGATGAGAAAAATATATTTTGAAAATATTTTTGAATAAATAAAAGCATTAAACTCGCTTGGTCGCTGCGAAATAATTCTACGGATGAGTGTAGCATCACCAGTATTCATTTTCGGGTTTTCGGGTGAGAACTGCTACTAGAAGATTTATTTTCGATTAAAACAGGTTTTGATTATGAAAGAAAAATATATTCTAAGTATGATTTAGTAAATATATGAAAATATTTTTTTTTGAACTTATAATCGAAAATAGTATATAAAAAAATAGGTTATAACTTATAAATTTGAATAGGAAAATGAAACCAAATTTAAATGGTTAAAATATTGGTTAAACAAACAGAAGAAAGAAAACTTTGAATTTGAGATACAAATAAAATAATTGGCTTAGCATTGTAAAAATAAATGGAGTTAGTGAAATGAAGTAAATAAAAAACATTTAACCCAAAAAGCTTAAATAAAAAAAAAAAAAGATGAACCGTATTTGAAATGAAGTCGATAAATTGACAAAATGGAATTTTGAATGAATAAATTATATAACTTATAGATTTGAGAATTAATAAGCTAGAAACAAAATTTAAAATTTGTAAAATGGGAATGATAAGAAATTTAACTTGGATAAGATTAGATAAAATGAGTAACGAATTAAAATGAAATGAAGTTTAACTCAATAAGTTGAATTGGATAATAAATGAAACTAGATAAATTAGTAAAGTGAATTTATTTCATTTAAGCTATAAAATGATTTAATCAAATGAATTTGAACTAAAATGTTATAAAATGAAATGTAATATAAGCGTGTAGAAATTTAATAAAAATAAATGAATGTAAGATAAATTAATATAGTTAACTGAATTTAATTTAAATTGGATATAAATAAAATGCAAGTGGAACAGCTTAAATAAAAATTCCATGTTAACTACTATAATATGAAATAAGTTATAGAAAATAAAATAAGTTAAAGTGGACTTAAGAAGGGCTGAATGAACTAATTGTGAAAGAAAAGTTATTTAATAAAAATAAATGAATGTAAGAAAAATTAATATAGTTAACTGAATTTAATTTAAATTGGATATAAATAAAATGCAAGTGGAACAGTTTAAATAAAAATTCCATGTTAACTACTATAATATGAAATAAGTTATAGAAAATAAAATAAGTTAAAGTGGACTTAAGAAGGGCTGAATGAACTAATTGTGAAAGAAAAGTTATTAATATAAATTAAGTTATAAAATGAAATTTACTTTGCTAAATTAATAATATGAATTTGAATAAATAAAGTGAATCGATGAATTAATAATAGCTTAAGATATGAAATAATAATAATAAAAGCGAGTTTTGTTGTATAAAATATTTATAATAAACTTAGATATATTTATAAATGATGTTAGTGTAATAAAATGGAGGATATACTAAGTGGAATAATTTTATAAATGATTCACCAAATGAATTTATATGAAATAGGTATAAAAAAAGTGAAACAAATTGGAATTTCACAAATTGAATTGAATAAAAATTGAATATAATGAATTTGTAACGAATGTTGATAAATTGAAAGAAATCAATGGAATGTATACCAATTAAATATGGACGAAACAAATGTAAATAATTGAAATATATCGATTAAATGTAAATAAATTGAATTGTAATCAATCAAATGTGAATACAAAGAATATTAGTTGATTGAATAAAAATGAATTGAAACCTAATTAGTTGAATATAAATTAAAAGTGAATGAATTGAATATAAATCCATTGTATGATTAACGAGATGAATATTAATTAGCGAATGTGAATAAATTTAAAATAGATGAAACTTAATATGGAATTAAATTATTTAAGTTAAATTAATTATATGAATTACCGAAATTAAATAATGGAAGAAAGAAGAAAATATGAAGGTAACTATTATCAAGTGTAAATTAATAGAATGCAAACTTATTAATGTTGGTAAGTGCATGAAAATCGATTGGAAGTAAATAAATTGAATGAAAAATCAATGAAACGCAAATCTAATTGAATAAAAGTTAGTTGAATTCAAATAAATTGAATTGAGCCAATTAAATGTTAATAAAAATTTAATATTAATAAGAATGAGAATGTATAAATTTAAATATTGACATTGAAATGTAAATTATGATAGTTATGAAAAGAATTGAATAAATATTGATATGTCGGATGGTTTTTGTTGTTATAAATCATTGTTTAATTGTATTGGATGCATACGATCGTTGTATGGTTGCATATTTATGCTCATGTTTGAGATTTGGATACAAAATGCATGTTTTATACTTATTATAACTTATACATGTTTTACATCTTATATAAGTAACTAACATCCCAAGTTGAGTTGAGATATGTACATACGAAGACCGTTTGAGGCGTATGTATGGATTACTTATATGCTTTGCTTGTTTAATACGAGCGAACTCGCTCGTATTATTAATAATAAGGTACGTATCTCGGAATAAATACCGCGGTTTTATATTTTTGCCCTTCGGGATGCCTCGTCATTGAGATGAGATGTATATTTGATAAATATTGGTTATATTTGTGCTATATATTGAATTGTAAAAAAAATTCGATCGAGCCGCGCAAAGGAGACTCTATCGAAATTTTCGGTAAATCCGGGAGTTAGAAATTTTTTGAAGTTTTAGAAAAATTTTATAACTTGTTTTTCTATATAAATTATATTTTCTGTAAAATCGATATAGGTGTGGCATAGTAGAAGCTTAGTAATAGTTTCGCAAATAAGATGTTTATTTTATAAATTGACAATTTAGAATAAATTATTGTATGTTAAATTCTTTACCTAAACGCCTTTTTGATGATGAAAATTTTTGAGTGGGGGAGTACGTAACGACCCATATTTTCGGCTATTTTATATTAATAAATTTAGTGCATTTATTGGATAAATGTGGATAGAAATAAAATTTAATGATTTATTAATATTGGTTTATTGGATAATTAAATTATTTAAAACTTCGAAACTATTTGAATAATTTAATTCTGGATCTAAGATGATTCAAAATGATATCGGAAATTGATTTGAGTTTTATCTAAATATGAACGAAGATGGTTAACATTTAAAATTAGATTTAAATGTGAAAAATTAGAAATTGAAATTCTGTATTTTAAATTGACGAGTAAAAATAGCCATTTTGGTTACTGCTTTGGATTTCGACGAAACCAGTTTCGTCTTGGATCCGTAATACTGAATTTTGTGAGGTTTTAATTTTCGTAGCGATCGAACTTGCCGTCTGGCTGTGCGAGCTTGAAACATGTAGAAATTTGATTTCGAATTTAATTAAATAATCAACTTTGAAAAGCTATCTTCCACACACGATCGAATTAGGCCTCGAACATAGTTCCATTACGTCCAAAATGGGGGTAAAACATTATAAACGCCAGGTGGCATGCCTCAATTGGAGTTCGGACGAACTTTGACCAAACTATATAAATAAAGCACGCATATCGTATTATTATTTTATTTCAGAGACCCTAATTTTAAACCATGGCCGCCACCTATTATTCCAATAGCCAGAAATTGCTGATCTTCTTTCCTCTTTATCTCTTAATCCGCTCGACGAAATCGTAAAATTCCAAAAACAAAGTTGTAGATCTCGGCGAGCTCTTCAAATCCATATGGTTGATTGCTGCTAATACGTCATGGATTTGCCGAGATCTGAGATAGAAGGATGCACGTGTTTTCTCGAGTTTTGTGCAAACGGGGGCGAATGACGCGATGAAACTTGGTGCGTAGGTGGCTCTCAAGGTGGCGCACACGCTGGTAGTCGCTGATCGAACTCCGGTTGTCTCGAGTTAAGTGCGTTTTGAAGCCGGTGTTCACGTGCCTGGGTTCTGATATGGGCTGTGTTGTGTGAGAAGATGAGGTACGGTTCTTTTTATTTTTTATTTTTTCATTATGTTATTATTAAAATTTTAAATTATATCGTTATATTAATTTAAGCGTAACTTTTGCATACAAGATCGGATCGACGTGCAGTTTTCTCTATTGCGTTTGTATCAAAATTCCGAACAATAAGGAACTGTTTGGTAGAGTTCTGAGACTGTTCAAATTTTAGGCTTTTATTTGAGTTTTAAATCGCCGATAAATCAAAAGTGAGTGTTTATACACTCATAATTGACTGAAATAATTTTTATGTTAGTTAAATTATATACTGAAGTGATTTGAAATTTATTGGTTGTAGTTTGATGAGCTTAATTGACATTTAAATTGACACCCGAATTAATTGATAGAATTTGAATTGACAGTTAAATTGAAGTAGAATTTAGTTGCCATAAAATACCCGAAATTGGTAATTATGAAATTGTTGAGAATTTTATTGATTGTTGGATGATTTAGTTGTGATCGATGTTATTGGTTGATATTTTGGATGTTTATTTATGTTAAATATATCATGTTATCATCCTGTATATTATTTACAGTATATAAAACTGTAAATTTAATTATTTCGAATAAACTAAGAAATAGGTTGAAATGATATATACCTATGACATCTATTTTGGATTGAAATGATATATATCCATCCTTGAAATTAGATTGAAATAATTATCTACTTGGCCATAGGTTAGAGAATCATATACAGACACCGAGTTGGTTATATTAAATTATTTTCAAAGTTGTTTTGAAATTATTTAAATGAATTGATTTTTAAGAATAAAATCAAATTTATGGAAAAATTCAATTACTTTGAATTGAAGCTCGAAATGTTGGAATTTAAACTTGGTAAACGAAATTATTTAATTAATCGAAGTTTAGATTTTAAGTTAAAAAAATTGACATACGGCGTAAATTTTCGAATGTTGATTTGTTTTAAAAGATTGGTCTTTTATTCGAACTTTGAATATTTCTAAGAAAAATTGATATGAAATGATATTTCAAATTTGTGTTTGGAATTGAAAATTTGGATTTAAATTTGGTACTGAAAGTAAATTTGATTAAGTGTTTAAATAGATATCTTGAAACCGAATTTGGAATTGGAACTAAAATTGGAAATTAATTTGAAATTGGAATTTAAATTATTTTGAAATTGGAATTGGGAATCAATTTGAAATTGAGATTTAAATTAATTTGGAAATGGAAATTGAAATTGAGGGAATTTGTGAATTGAAATCGAAATTTATATGGAATCAAAATTTATTCGAGTTGGATTTGGAATTGATTTGGGTAGGAAATTGGGAAGTTGACCGGTTTGACTTTGAAATTATTTTTAAAATGAATATTTTAGTATAAATGATTTAAAATCTATATTCTTTAAATATTCAAACTATTTTGAATTTCCAAACTATTTTACTATGTAAACCCAAATTATTTTCGATTAAACTACTTAAATATTTTCAATTAAACTATTTTTAACCATTTAAATATTTTCTATTAAACTAAATTTTAAAATTCAAACTGGTTAGAGGGTAAATTGTTTATATTTAAATTTTGGATTTAAATACGAACTAGATTAAAGTGAAGATTTTGACCTAAATTATATTCGAATCAAATTTTGGAAGTGAAATCGAGTTATCGGACAAAATTGATAATTTTGAATATATAATAATTTCGAAATGGATTTGGTGTTAAGGAGAATATATAATGATTTCGAAATGGATTTGATTTTGAAATGAATATGATATTTTGATATCAAGTGCAAATTGCTTTCGAAATGTAAAAGAACCGACCGGTGTGTAAATTGACGATTGGTTGTTAAAGAGACCGGGTCTCTTATTGAAATACTCTCTTTCAATATTGGAACCATCTTGACAACCGTGTATGCGGTGGATGATATCCAGAATGTAGTGGTTAAATTAGAGACGTTTACTGGAATGAAGTAAGAGAACTATGATGGATAGCATTGACATTCGCATCAAAATTAAAATGACCAAAACAGGAGCCTACGTCTGGTCAATGAGGTTAGCTACCTTTAGCGACGTTAATCCCTCTTATTACTATTGTGGTTTTGGATTCGATGGGTGCACTTATTTGTCGTTTGGATTGATTGTCGCAGTCGGCCACGGATGGGTTACGACCAGCCAGAAAGGTAAACTGGTAGAATCCTACCTTGGGCATTGCCTCACGTGTCTTGCCATATTTATCCCTATACGAGCCCATTACGACTTTGGTTTAAACTGTAAAAATGTGTTAAGGTGGATCAATGTAAAGATTTAACGCTATTTTGATATCTATTTTACTGATAGACATTATCTATTATAGCGTATCCTATTTATATAAATAGTTTAACGGATCCTTAGGAGATGGAAAATGCCGTAACATTTCTTAAGTTATTACAATCATATTATGATATTGGTTTGACTTACATAAGAGTATTTTAGTCCTGACTCGAGTGTTTTGTCTTTTCATTACGCTCATGTCAGTCCTGAGTTTTTTCAGCATGTGGAAGACTATTGTCTGGAGGACGAAGACGGAGTTTGGTATACTACTATTATTATTACTCCCTGCATTACGCTATTCTGCTGTATTGATTATTTATCTCTGATATGTATATATAACTCTGATAAATGTGTATAGATTAAAATCAAATGTATGTATAGTAAACAACTTTATGAATTGTTTATTTGATTTTATATTTTATCGTTTCCGATGTGAGATTTTATGATTTGTTTGCTTCTTCTATTCTTATTTTTCTTATTTAACCTTGTTGATTATCTACGTTTCGGATTGTTTAAGTCGAACTTGTGTGGATTATTGTCGATTTAAACCTTCTGTAATGTGGGTCGTCACAAAACATGTGTATAACTAGTTATAAACCATATTGTACTACATATAATGTTATAATGATGTTATGCTTTTCAATTTGAATTAATATTGCCAAACTACTATTAAAATAGTGATTTCATATAGTTTACAGATTACAATATATTTACCGAGATATTCTATTAAACACAAATCATAGAATATGCTTATAAAAATCAAGAAATTCGTACAGTGTGCATTTTTACTATTTTATACATTTTTATACCATATTCGTTTTTTAAGTCATCTATACTAATTGGCAAATTTTTCCATATTTACAATTTCTTTTTTCAATTTCACTTAATTTATCAAATAAATAATATTGATTTGACATTGATTAAACTTTTAATCCGTTCTTTATCGATTCTTCAAATATATTACTTTATTACCCTACAAAGTTTTAGTCCTTGGTGCATGACAATAACCAATAAAATCAATTTTTGTAAAAGCAAATATAACTAAAAGAGAAGTAGCTTTTAAATGATCAAATTTTCGGTGCTAAAGTCTTCACACGAAGTAAAACAAATAAAATAATGAAATAAATAAAGTTTTTTATGTTTAGAAACAAATGAAATAGACTAAAAAAGTTAGTACATTGGGATGTATACGTATTGCCATTCACCATATACTAAAAATAAATATTGAAAATGTGAAGATATTTATTTGTAAATTAATTTTCACTAAGACATACAATAATGAACGATAATCTTAAAAAATATCGTGGATTTTACACTAGATTTAGCATTCTATTACAATATAATCCAGAAGGAGAGAAATAACTAATACCCTCTTTTGGTATTTCGACTGAAACATCCATAAATGGTATTAAATATCGGAGCGATATATCGACAAATACCGAACGATATATCGGTAAAGATATTTTAAGCGATATTTTGAAAAAATTATCAGCTAAGAAGCTATATGAGATATATCGATGATATATAATAGCGTAAAATGACAAAAGGGTTTAATTTTGATTTCATTCGTCGGTGACAATCTTACTTAACGGAAGTCCCATGCCTTCCAATTAGTTAACAATGATGACTTTCAAAACCAGAACAACAATGAGGCAACAATTAAAATCATAAGCGAATAACAGAGACATACTGGTGTACAATTATAAATCCTAATTTTATATTACAAAACCAGATAATTATAGAAATAGCGAATTGCTGTTTGTGCACAATATTTATATTCTAGAAACGAAGCTCCTGGAGCTCGTGCGCTTTTTAAAAACCAAAAAATTCACCCAATACAAACCCCAATCCACCTCCCTGGATTTCTTTTCCATTTTAATTTTAATCCCAGTGTTCTACCGTTATACTCCATATCTTCTAAAATAAGCAGAATGATCATTGTCATTGTTAATACAAATTGCATTTGACATACCTTACAACATATATGGAGTAATCTATCATAGAAGAGTGTAAATCGATCGGACCGAACGGAGGTGTGTTCAATTTCTGTTCTAGACAAAATTGGACCGAACAATATTTATATTGGTACAATTTTTGGTGTCCTAACTCGTGTCCTAAATGAAACTGGACGGATACATACTACATTTTTCGGACATGGACTCGACCGGAACGTTGCTATTTACATCAAATTTTATGTTGGCTATATTATTTTTATCAATGTATAGTGAAGTATAAGCATTTTATGAATTCTTGCTCAATTAACCGATCAAATGGCTGTATATATGTTTTGAGAAACACAGAGGTTATACTGATTTATAATAAATTCAGAGAATTCGAATGAACACGGACCGGACGAGATTTTTGCTCGTACAATTTTGTTGTCCTGGCTCGTGTTCTAACTGAATATCGAACGAACCCAGACAGACGTATTTCGGACACGGACAAGAACGGACATCGAACACTCGTACAAAATTAACAGTCCTACATTCATATGTAAATCATCACAAAATACGACACGAGCGACATACGAGATGCTCCCTTGGCTGATCAAAGCAATATAGTCATATCTGACTTAAAACACGGCGAAAATAAACAAAACAATCTGTAACTCCTAATTAGCTACCCGTCAGTCACCTGCTCATCTCCGAAAGCTTTATTCGTCAAAATTTCTAAACCTTAACCCTCAGCCTACTCAAATCAATTTTGAGCACTCGAGAGCTTAAGAGGAAGCAAAAAATTTGAGTCAAACATAAAGCCTAGTGTGAGTAATTCTATTACATCTCGGTTTACTGATATTAAGTGAGACCATGCCGCTTAGCGGAACGGAATTTCCATCACTAATATTCTCTTGAAAACATATATTTTGCAAATCCTTTCCTGTAGCCAAACTAGTTAATCAAACTGATTATATCAAAATCGCAATTTCTTTTATGCTAATTGTAACGACCCAGAATTTCTGTCATTTAAAATTCGTATATTTAATTAATTTTAAATATTAATAAGTAAAATTTGTAAGTCGAATAAATTTTATTTCGGATATACTGATTTAATTAGTGCAACGACCCAGAATTTCTATCATTTGAAATTCGTATATTTAATTAATTTTAAATATTAATAAGTAAAATTTGTAAGTCGAATAAATTTTATTTCGAATATAGTGATTTAATTGGATAATTAAATCAATAATTTAATAATTGAAATTACAGAAATAAATGGAAATTTGGTTTAATGTGATTAAAAATGATTTATAAAGTTGTATTAAATCATATTGGAGTTAGGATGATGTTATAGAACTTTTAAAATTGAATTAAAAGTTAATTTGCAGAAATTGAATATTTTAATATTTAATTGACGAGTTAAAATAGCCATTTTTCAAACAGTCTTGGATTTCGACGAAACCAGTTTCATCAGATCCGTAATGTTATATTATTGTATGGTTTCAAATTACGTGTCAATCGGACTTACGGTTTGTCCGGAGCAAGCCAAAACGCATAGAAATTTGTTTAATCGATTTAATTTAAATTTGATTGTTTATTTCCGTAACTCGCACATATGATCGAATTGGCTCTCGATACCTATTCCATTGTGTCCGAAACGTGGGATAAACCCTAGAAACGCTAGCCGGCACGCTTCGTTTGGAGTTCGGAAAATTTCGGATGAATAGTGTTTTGGTGAATTTTCTATATAAGGACCTAAATATTCACAATTGCAAGCAAAACACCCCTAGGGTTTTAGCCGCCACTTCTTCAATATCAATGGCCGAAAATTGCTGTTGATCATCCCATCCTCCTAATCCAAGCAGAATTAGACTAAAGCTTCAACTACAAAGTTGGAGAGCTTCATGAGCTCGACGACTTCGACGACGGAGATCAATTTTTACCAAGCCGATTGACGGCAAATCAAGCTAGAAGAGCCGGCAGTTGTTCACGTTTTTCGAGGCTTGTAGTTGGCCGAGGTGCACAAGGTTGTGGCCGAAGGTAGCTCTCGTCAGGGGCATTTCAACGGCATCTCCTGATCATCTTAAAGGTAGACGTGGAGGTCGCGAAATTTAGGGCAAGAACGACGGCTATGGATTCTTTTGGTCACGTTATTTACTGAAGGGAGAAGGAAGGATGCGTGCGGCCCAGATCTGGTCAAAGCAAAATCGTGTGGTCCAGATGATTTAGGGTTTGAAATTAAAAAGAAAATTGTATATTATTTATATTTAAATTCGTGTAAACTTTAAAATGCAATAACTTTTTGATACGATGTTCGTTTTGAACGAAACGAATTGCGTTGGGTTCATATGGACGAACACTACGCTATGGAGCTGAATTGGAATTGATTGGAGCTAATGAAAATTTTGGAAAAAATTAAGCGCGCGTTTAATTTTATTCGAAATAAAACACTGCAACTATTATTGGAAGCAAGGTGAGAACTTCTCACTCAATCGAATTGTTTCGATTTAAATTGTAAATAGTTAGATTTATAATTGCTTGATTGTGTGATTGAATGATAATTTATTATCTATTGTTTTGAAATAGTCCCTATACGCCGTATATTAAGCGGGTGTTATTTATTAAACACATATACCGCGATATTTCACCTTGATGTGGAATTGGTTTTATATATGCACTTGGAGTTGATTTTCCCACATTATATAGCGGATTAGACCCTATTGCGCCACATAATAGCGGATAATATTTTATATGAACCCATATACCACGATATTCCGTATTGGAACGTGATTGGTATTATGCTAACATCTGTGGATGCAGGGAAACAGGTTAGAGGGATCCAACTGGATTCCTCACCCGTATTGATTTATTTACAGATATTGTGATATATTATGTTATCATATGATATATGATGTTTTGAATGCCGTGATTGTTATATTTAGTGTTGTTGCAGCATTGGGTCTATTTTTGGAGTTTTAAAAATGTTAAAGTAACGATTTCGAATTTAAAAGGATTTTTAAGTGATTTTTGAAAGTATACATTTTATTGAATTTTGGAATTGATTCATTTTAAATAAATAAACGTTATAATCTTTATGTTATAAAAATTATGATTTTTGAGAAATATAGTTGAAAATTGATTATTGAAATATGGAGTTAATGAATTTTATAAAATAGTTTAAATTGAGATTTTTGAAATTATTATAAACGGTTTATATAAAAGATTAATAAAAATTGATATTTATAAATTAAAAATATTGGAATTATAAAACAAGTTTTTATAAACGTTAAAATGAAGTATAAATGGATTTCATAAATAAATGAAATTTGTAGATTTATAAGTTGTGAAGTTATAAAATGAATAGAGTTTGTAAAATAAAAGATTTATAAGTAATTAACTTATAAATTGGATTTTGGCATTTAAATGAGATATAAATAGAATTTGTTGATTAAGGGATTTTATAAGTTGAAGTATTTATAAAATATATAAATGTGAATTTATAAACGTTGTTTTATAAATCCAAAACCAATCGAATTTGATAAGTAAATATGAAAGCTTATTAAAGGAGATATATCCACGATTTTGGACAGTGAAAAATCCTTTAAAATAAATTGAGTAGAAATGATGATTTGGTTAACAAAGTATATTCACGATTTTGGATAGTGAATAATATATTAAAGAAATATTTTGGGAAGTGATCTTTTAAATGAAATTAAAACGATTTAAAGATGTTCTAAAATGTGTTAAGAATCGAACCATAGATTTCAACATTCATTGCTGAAATAGACGTTTTCGAGAAAAATACTAAAGGTGGACTATAACACTGTTGTTATAGTAAAAGATTTCGAAAGGAAATGTTTTATATAGTATTGGGATTTATATATCAATCTAAATGTCGAATCCCTGTACTAGTGATTTTGGGTTGCCGTAACGATGTTTTACGCAACATTCGTTTTGACTCAAATGAATGTGTTTAAGAGAATGTTTCCTTAAAGAATAAAATATATACTTAATTACGATTTAAGCATAATGAATATTTTTTAAGTATTGAAAATAAATAGATTTGTGAATTACTTATTGTTAAATAAGTATTTGGAAATGTTTTCCAATGTAGAAATTGAAAGGGTTTAGAGAATATATCTTTTTAGAGATAAATTGAGGTGAATATTTGGCAAGTTATTTAATTTATGGAAGATTAATAAAAAAAGGCCTAGTGATTGTTATGGTGCTGGATATTTGTTTGTTGGTCTTGATAGTTAAATAACCGACTATCAATATTTACCTTGAAATGGGTATTTGTGTGATTTGCTTGAATTTGAATGCTACACTTATTTTTAAAATAAACGCTCGTTATTCGGTTTAGCCAGGAGAGGGCCTTTGGGTCATAAATCCCATTCCGAATGAGTGATATGCCGTAATGGATAGCATTTGAAGACCGGTGTTGAAGACCGAGTATTTTCGAAAAGGAAGGATTACCGTCGAATGTTTCTGCATCGGTTGATTTTCGATATAAAGATTTTATCAACCTTTGTGATGGGAAGTCCGGTCGTGATTAGTGAATATCCGGATTGCAAGGGCTTCTTTGGAAGTGCCTTCGATTCCGTTCGATCCCGGAACGGACTTGTATAGATATGTGTCTGACGTTACAATTTGAGATGTAAAGCTGGTTTCTATCAAATATATTTATGTTGGTGGCGGAGAATTTATTCTTTTAGCTTAATACCCTTCTCCGAGACGTACGAGCTCAGAGGTTATGTAGTTGATGGTTACTAGTGATACATTCCCAATTTGGTAATGTGCCATACGAAGTGCTGCTGATCATCTGTTGATCAAAGCACAGCTTTTATATAAAGCGTAGCTTTGTGGACGAGACTTCGTCGGACCTCAAACCCCGGTAATGGTCAAAACAGGAAAGATGCAGCAAGGTTATTAGGGTATAGCACCCCCTTAGTGTATGTCATTCCTTCTGAATATATGTGGTATTATGGTATGGAGCCTTGATACTTAACATATGTTGTTGCTGCAAACTTATTATTTTGTGGTTGTTTGTGAATCCCGAGATTTAGGTCGGTTACAACCGGAGGATGGCATATTCGTGTCAGTTGTTACCCAGCTAGGGGTTACTCGGCCTTGTGTTGGCAGAGATCCGGTTAGGTTCTCGGGGCGTCTTTCCAGAGGCGTACCTATGTGGCAAGGGGAAGTTCCTTGGCCTGGCCATTTGTTAGAAATCCAAAGAAACAATACGAGCCTTGTACGGTTTTAGTTGTACAACCTGCCATCAAATATGGTAGCTAAGTAGGCATACTATAATGGTACCTATGCTGGCTAAGATTAATAATATACTTTCGAAATGTTTTTCCTGCACTTTGCACTTATAAAAATAATATTGAAAAGAAATTTGCGTATCAAGCATCTTTGACTATGATAAGGAGAAATCTCCTCCAATTCTGCGTTTGCATTGTGTGTGTGGCAGGAGGCCTTATGGTAGTTTCATTTCCAAAAGCATTGCGAATCTATTTTAAAATATTTCTTTGTTTGTTTTTAAAGATAAACTGTTTTAAGTTCTCACACCAGTCGCATGACTGACCTGGAGTTTATTGTTCTCTTCCTAAACTCTAGGTGCCCACCAATTTTAACACGGGCAGTCTAGAGTCAGCTTATCAGGTCATTCTAGAATTCAGGAGATGTTGTGGAGATCAGAAGCAAGCTGGATGGCATGGCGTATGAACTAATATATAGTATTTCTTTTCCTCTGTTTGTTATTGGAAACTCTGATAATGTAATGAAATGTGATGTAATGAAATAACATATATGATTCTTTGTTTTAAAGATTATTCATTGATATATTATATGTTGTTCCGCTGCGATTGTGAGATCCTGATATTGTTTCTGTTGCTTCTTCTTTCTTTCTTCTTCTACCTCTTCTTCTAAAACCCAAAGGGTTCGGTTTTCCGGCCTTCGGTTGTTCGGCAGTTGATACAGTGGACGTATTAATGTCGACCCTCGTGAGTCGAAAATCCCTAACGGTGACACTAATAAATGAACTATCTTTCCATAAAACAAGTAATAAGTGAACTATCTGTCCACAACATAATAAGATCCATTATGCCAACTGGACAGTCTGGTCATAAAATCGTGCTGACTGCTTGCAAACTGGACTAACTGTCCGGATCAAAATAGACTAACTATTCGAATCATTTTCTTAGGGTTAACTACTATTCATCTTTTTCCTTAAAAACCTTATCAAAATGATTTAACCTTTTAAACCATATTTATACAAGGAAAATATATTCTTAGTTTTACTCTAAGCTATTTTGCCATGATATATATACTTTACTCAAACTAATGTTGATGAGATTTAATGAGGATTAATTATCTTTCCAAAACAAGTTAAAACCCTTTTTAACTTAAAAATACTAGGCTATGTTGTCTATTTAATATATCCGAAACATTTGTAAAACATTTAAAGAACCCTTTTGAAACCATTAAAGGTAAACCCTTCGAAACCATTGAAAGACCCTTTCAAAACCATTAAATATTGCCTTTCAAAAACATTGGAAAAAAATTTCCTTTCTTTTCTCCGAAATCTTCAAAACATTATACATTCTCCTTTAAAACCTTTAAATATTGCATTTTGAAAACATAAGAAAAACCTTTCCTTTCAATCCTTTCGAAACTCCAGGGAACAACCCCTTTCGAAACCATTCAATAAAATATTTCGAAACAGTCAAAACTCAATCCTTTTGAAAGCACTTTGGGTTCATTTAAAACATGTGGAAACCTTTCGAAAATTTACTCTTACGAAATCTTTGAAAAACGTCTCGGTCGAAAGAATTTGGATTATGCCTTCAAGTAGAGCAGAAGGATCAGAACCCATTAAAGTCGAAAGCATCTGTTTCGAAACTATTTTCTAAATAAAGAAGTGATGGTGTCGAAACCACCCCTTCGAAAGATTTAGAGAAGTGGCCAAAATTTTAGAAAACAGAGTAACCAGCCCTTTCGAAACCATTTGGGCGAAAGGTAGAAAGCGACGGTAAAAAGGCTTCGACATAGTCGATAGCACTCATTTAAAACAAAAGCGCAACCCAAGCGAAACCGTTTCTTTAAATCTATTTGACCTTGTCGAAAGCTATCTAGGTTGAAAGCCATTAGTCGAAAGCAAGCAGACACATTTTTAATTTAAAAGCAAAGTACTGTCTTAACCCCTTTGGAACCTCTGGTTTCAACTCCATACCTTCCACCTAACCTATCAGTTTCCTGATACCATATGCATTGGTTACGACCGTGTCGATGGCGAAGATGAAGAGGCGGAACTTGGTGCCAAAAGCATCGAAACAATGAAAAATATGTAGCAAATATTTCTTTTCACCTAACTTGCTTCACGTGTCTAATTTTGATTGGTTGCCTCTTTCTTTACCTATAAAAATTACTGAAATTTTTAGAAGTGCTGCCGACTTTCCAGTATTAACAAATTTAAATTAATTTACAAAAAGCTCATTCTCCTTCCTTAATTATATAAAACATTAAGTCTCGTACCATAAATACTTTTATATAACCATTAAACTACTTAGGAAAAATGTACAAAAATTTCAGAAAATCTATTTTAATATGTTTTCCAACATATAAAAATTTCATATCCAAATCTTTTATTATTTAACCGTAATTATTAGCCCAAATCAACATTTTTTTTTACTAGAAAATTCATACAAATTCTACAATTATTTAGAAAATTGTAAAAATTAAAATCCATCTTTAAAATATTATTTTGGTTCTTCATAAAAATTCGAAAAGCATTTGGATGTCATTTTATATGGTTTTCATCTTAGAACATATCATAATTTCAATATGAACAACCATAATTCACCAACAAGTATATATAATCATTTCATCATTCAAAAACATGGTAGATCAATGCAAAATATTCGGAATTCATCTTAGAACCAAAAATAAACAGAATTTGAGATGTAAACATTAATCACCTTAGCTTTAGAGGTTAAAGAGATTGAGAAGTGGATGGATTTGATTTGAATTAGCTTTTTTCTTAGCTTTTCTCTATCTTCTTTCTCTTTCTCTTGTTAACGGCGGTCAACCTTAGTTCTACATTTTTTTGATAAAATGAAATAGACGTGCATGGGGTACACGACCAAGGGTTTAGTGTATAAGAATTGACTCTTTTCTATTTTACCCCTCCTCTATTTCAATTTAAACTCTTATTTTACGAGTGTCACGGCAAGCGCTATGCGCGTGAATTATTTTTCTTATAAATTGTACATATTTTAATCGGCAAAAAAATGATTTTTTATTTTCAAATGATATTAAGATTTATGTATTTGTAAAGAAGTATTCTGAATTTATAGAGTAAGTTTAATTTTAGATCCTATTTCTAGAAGTGTTTTAATCATTAGATCCTACTTTTATGTACGTTTGAATTTGTAGAAGAAGTTTAATATTTGGTCATATTTTTAAGTTATTAAGATTTGATAATATATAGAGGGGTGTTTTTGGTAGTTCACACTAGTATCAACAAAGTGTGACACCAAATCTATTACAACTATTATTAAAGACTGTTTAAATGTCACGGCTACCCCTTAATTAAATCAATCTCAATCCCTTAATCAAAACATTATTTTATTTAATTTAGATAATTTACCAAACATATGGGGTGTGCAAAATTTGTCCTTTCACGCCTAATAAAGACAAGAGAGATGTAGATATTTAAGCTCCAAAGTTGTTGTTATGGGCAACATTTTCCGATGGCAATGATTCTGGGCAACCATCCCACATCATTAGCTGTCGTCCATGATTCCCGGCTGATGTTGTGCACAATATTATATTCCAAAAACGAAGCTCGTGCAGCTCGTGCACATTTCAAAAACCAATAAAATTCACCCAATACAAATCCACCTCCCTCGGTTTCTTTTCCATTTTAACATTAATCCTGCTGTTCCACCATCGTACCCCGTACCATCTAAAATAAGCAGAATGCTCATTGTCATTGTTGATGCAAATTGCATTTGAGATCCTTTAAAACTTATACGGAGTAATCATTCGTATGTAAATGCATTAAGCTTCTCGTGCCTCATGGATGATATTCATTCAAGTGCTCAATAAATTTTCCAACGTTACCAATACAAGCTTATCCTTCATCGTAATTGTGTATCTCGAATAAATCTTCCAAACACATTGAAATAACTTATGCCAAAAAAGCTTCAAGTTTAACAAGTAGATATTTCATAATAATTACTTCGAGCAGTGTGAAGTCGCATTGCAAATATTTGATTCCCGATGTCCCATAAAAACATCTTTTGATGACGAATTTTTTTAAATTAATGAAAAAGTAATTGATAGATAGTTTTAAGGATAAAATGTACATTGAGTAAACAAACTATAGATGTATGGTCTTAAATTGGTAAGGTTGTTTTATAAAACTCTCTGCCCGAAAGCACAAAATACAATTATCTATTTATTAAAAAGTTACAGTTAGAGTGGGGAAAATGTCATTCTAAGTTTCAAGATAAGGACAAATAGTTAAAGATGAAAAAAAAAAATGATAAAAAGTTGAAATGAAAGGATTGCCTTGTATTAATTACCAGCTTATCCATATTTAAACTCATGTGAGAAGATTGGTTTCACGGAGTTGAGAGTAACATTTCTAAATTTGTCTCTTTAAAACCTTTGTATTCAGAACGCTGGGATGAAAAAGCAGTGAAATTTTCCATTTATTTTTACCCTTTTCACACTTTAGCAATGAAAATTTGTCATAGTTGGAATCTTGCAGGATAAGCAGCCCATTAATTAAGCTACTGAAAAAGTAAGCTCGTTCTCCTTATATGCCCAGCTGAAAATGCATGACCGGACTCCTTATATGCCCAGCTGAAAATGCATGACCGGACTGTTAGTCGAACCGTGATAAAAGCTTTAAGGTTTTGATGGTTCAACTGATCAAACTGTCCGTCGACCGTGAACATTTAAAAAAATTACACATCTTGTACGCAAAAATATTGACATGAAAATGTTAGATAGACATGTCTTTAGAACTTGCAAGTGAAATTGGATGCTGCTGCATTGCACAACATGGTAGCAATAATTGTATTGTATGCTGCTGCATTGCAAAAGTAAAAGATTCTATGTCCAACCAAGATTAATGCACCAATGAAGTGGATAGGTTGAAATGGTAGAGTGGTTGAGTTTCAATCTGGAATAGTCGAACATTGCATATAAATCCAATCATAAAACACATGCATTTTCATTCCCTTCCATCTTAATTTCAAATGTCACTCCTAGTTCTAACTCTGGTCACCGTCATATTCCCAACCCTGGCCATAATCACACTTTTCCACCTCCTAAAACCTGAACAAACCAATAAACAACCAAACCCAAAATCTCTCTTCGAACTCATAAAAAATGGGCACAGAATCGTCGAGTGGACCTCCGACCTGTTAAACTCCGCCCCATCCGGCACAGTCATCACGTTCATGGGCGTCATCACCGCCAACCCCGCCACGGTCGAACACATCACCAAAACCAAATTCGACTCCTACATCAAAGGCCAACGCTCAATCTCCATACTGCAGGATTTCCTTGGTAACGGCATTTTCAACTCGGACGGTGACCACTGGAAGCTGCAGCGGCGCACCGCCTCTCTAGAGTTCAGCACAAAAGTGATCCGCACCTTCGTCGTGTCCAACATCCACTCCCAAGCGGCAGCACGTCTGCTCCCGGCCCTGGGCGAGCGCGCGCGTGATGGAAAAGTGTTTGACGTGCAGGACTTGCTTGACCGTTTCGCATTCAACAATGTTTGCAAGGTTGTGTTCGACGGCGACCTCGACATAATAGGGGACGATGACACCGACAAGGAAGGAAGAGAGTTTAACGAGGCGTTCGAGCGAGCAAGCAGCCTCTGCGTGGAGAGGTTTTCTAGTGTGGTTCCTGGGCTCTGGAGGTTGAAGAGGCTTCTGAATGTCGGGTCAGAGAGGGAAGTGAAAGAGAATATCGGAATAGTACACCGGTTTGCCACCAAGGCGGTGAGGTCGAGGAAGGGTGGCAGGGTTCTTGGAGACGACATGCTGTCGAGGTTCATAGCGGAGAGCGAGGGGTACGATGAGGAGTTTTTGAGGGATGTGGTGGTGAGCTTCGTGCTGGCGGGGAGGGACTCGACGTCAGCGACGCTGGCCTGGTTCTTCTGGGATCTGAGGAAGAGGCCTGAAATTGTCCACAAGCTTTTGGATGAGATTGACCGAGTAAGAGGAAAGGATAAAAACGCCCAAGTGTTTAGTTTGAATCAGGTGAGGGAGATGGAGTACATGCATGCGGCGCTGTCGGAGACGCTGAGGCTGCACCCGCCGGTGCCGCTGCAGCAGAGAAGGAGCGTGGAGGACGACGTGCTGCCGGACGGGACGGAGGTGAAGAAGGGCACTTTGGTGCTTTACAATTCGTACGCGATGGGGAGGTCGAGCGGGATATGGGGGGAGGACTGGGACGAGTATAGGCCGGAGAGGTGGTTGGATGAGGAAGGGGTGTTTCAGCCGAGGAGCCCGTATGTGTACCCGGTGTTTCATGCTGGGCCGAGGATGTGCTTGGGGAAGGACATGGCGTACGTTCAGATGAAGATGGTGGCGGCGGCTGTGCTCGAGAGGTTTGAGGTGGAAGTGGTGGATAAAGAGAAAGAGAAGGAGTATGAGCTTAATTTGATTGCTAAGATGAAGGGTGGGTTGATGGTGAAGGTCAAAGAGAGGAAATGATGATATGCGCGTGAAGTCGGGATGTGTTGTGTCAGCTTTCTTACGGTATTCAGGTTAGTTTCTACGTTTTATATTGTTGCAATTGTACTGGTCTTGTGCTTGTTCATCTATATATAATGTTGTGTATGGAGTGCTTTTGTCATGAAATGCTTCTTTTTGAAAAACGCAACGTATCTTTGTTTCGTGGCTCATATCCTGCTTGAAAAGGATTGGATGGTTGATCTGGTTTGGCTAGGTTGGTCTCCAAATTACGTCAAATTTTATTTTGTAGGATCAGCTTAGTCTCCAAATTTAAAACTAGTTTTGATCCCAGAAATATTTCAATTTTCAGGTGTGTGTACGTGTGTGTATACATATTTAAATATTCTTAAAGACTAACAAAAATCAAACATTTAAATTTTTTTCTCGTGGAAAAATAGATACAAAGACAAACTTTGAAAAAAAAATATATTAAAGGACAAACAGTTTTAATTTTAGACCGAAGAACAAACTTTGAAAAGAAACTAGACTAATAGCTGCCATTTTGTAGAGTGTAAAACTGAAATTATTGCTAGTTATAATTAGCATTTTGTATAGCGTAAAAACTGAATATAATTCTAGTCATAAATAACATTATCGTTCAGCCTAATTTTCTTTTAAATTGTGCCATTCAGTTTAAAGTTGATGCCTTTGACCTAAATTTTTATTAAGTATGTCCTTTTGCCTAATCCCTCCTTTTCTTTTTTTGTCCTAAATCTCTTTTGAAACCGTTTTTAATCTGAACGTGTAAATCACACACTAGTTTACAATCAAACTTAAGTAGACTAATTTAAAACTAAATTCTAGTCCTTAATTTAAACTCAAAACAAAATTTTAGTTTCAAGTCATTTTTAAATCAGAAACCAGCTAAACATAGTTGAAAAAATTCAATGTTTATGAAATTTTAAATGTTTTTAATTTAGACGAACATAAATGTGGTTTTAGATTTCGGTTTGATGGTTGTATTAATTGGCAAATTTCACACCAGATAGATATTACATAGATACAAATAACATTGTATTCATATGAGTTTTCAAAAGGTTATTCAAATAATAAATAACACCTTACGCGCAACTAAAACACACTACAGCTACAATAACGTCAAACAATACATAAGATGAAAAATTAAAACCGTATGAGGAAAAAAAAAAGAAATTCATAAAAATGGTTGAATCTTTACTTTTGAGATTTAAAAATTAATGAAGGAACATTTAAATGCTCATTTATTTCTAGTAAAGACCAGAGATGCAGTTATTTATTCTCCGAAGTTGTGAGTATTGCCCATGAATGCATTATAACCCATTTTGAAATATCAAAAATATCAAAATGGGCTATATAAACCCAGTCTAATGAATCTCACGAATCAGCCCACATCAATACAGAAGTCCATCATTGCCAAACCTGGAAGATATTGATTCAGAATAGACTGGTCTGATATGATCAATTCAAAAAGATAACTACACCATTTGAATTCCTTTTTCACAGGAAATGAAAAGAAAAGAAAAAAAATAGTTGAACAGCAAAGTTTCTCAGTTTATTACTTCTATCTATGTTCTTTGCCTTTTTTTTTTCTTCTCCTTTTTCTTTTATTAGTTTACAAACTAATTGTTTTGACAGAGGAATGGACTTCGAACATATGAATTGAGAGGAAAAGTATATTTTTGGAGTATTTTTCCTGAAAATCTGCTTTTTGTGGCTTGGAAGCGCAATCTTTTGATCCGATCGTGAACTTCCCAAATACCCCTATATATACCTTTTAGAATATTTAATTTTTATTTCGTATGATCTTTTCAATAAATTAGGAGATAAAATCTTCCTGCAATTACTTTAGACATATTCAAATGTAATTATGAATAGACTTCAGAGAACGAGTCAGATATATATGACTGATTAAAATAGGTAATGCATCCAATCGGTAAATCTTTATTAATCTTTAAAATAAAAACACAATTTTTGGTCCGACCGTGAAATTTCAAAAATGTCCTCCCATGCAAACAAAAGGTAATGAATTCGAATCTCACCGTGAACAAATATTAACATTTATTTTCAAAGGAAATTTTAAACATAACCAATGTTACAAGTTCAAACCCTATTTCAACAAAAAAATTACATTTTCCTTTTTGTTTTTCAGTTTATTTTTATCAAACTATATAGAACTTTCAAATTTAATAAAGAACTTATATGCATGTGCATTGCACGTGCCGAAATATATATACTAACAGACATACAGACATACACATACACAAATATAATTATTGGATATAATCTTTATTAATAATTGAAATAGAAGCGTAATCTTTTGATCCGACCGTTAAGTTTAAAAATTACACATGATTTCAATGCAAAATGCGATTAAATATTTATGATTTTTTTAGATGTGTTAAAACATATGCAATTTGTAGAAAAATAACTCACGCGCGAAACGCGTGCCGTAACGCTCGTAGTTATAAACAGCGTTTTCATGACCGTAACATACCTTGGTCCGACCTCGAATAACTCTGAATCTTGAACCAATACGGTTTGGAACTCAATCGGACCTCATTCATTCATAAACCTTGGTCGGACCTTCAAACCAACGTCCAACCATCAATTTTACCCGGTTGAACCATGGTTCTTTTGTTTTTTTTTCTTACTTTCTCATTGTGTAATTCTCTCTCATTTTCATCTTTCGCATTGTTTTGAAGAAAATAAGTAAATATATATTTTAAAAATCATGGTCGTTTCAAAATCTAAGCCACTAACTTCGTCACTTTGTTTTTCACGGCTACAAACATCTCTAATACCATTATAAGATTCGTCAAGTTTGTCGTTATTAATTGTGCACTACTCTACTATATACAAAAATGTAGTTATGCACTGTAATAACATACAACTTCTGTTGTAGACCTTGAAGACCATCTATAGCTTTTGTACATAGCATTATTATTTCAATATTTTTATGCATAGTCTATAGTCAAATGAGCAAATTTTTTGAAAAAATAAATCACGGTTTCGACGGTTGAACCGTCAAAACCTTAAACCTTCAACGGTTCGAAGCACGGCACGGTTATGGTTATAACTTATAAGGATGGAAAGAGAATTAATAGCTGAGACAGGAAAGGTATTATAGGTCAACTCTTAATTCTTCCAAAAATGATTACTTATTAGCGACAATTATATTCAAGAAACGAAGCTCGTGCAGCTCGTGCACGTTTAAAAAACGAATAAATCCACTCATACAAACGCGGTCCACCGCCTCGTTTCTGTCCTCCATCTTACTTCTCGACAATGGTAATCCTAGTGTTAACTCTTACCATCATACTCCCACTCTTAGCTTTCGCAGCCCACCTCCTAAAATCCAACTCTGAAAAGCACCCAGACCCCAAATCCCTCTCCGAACTAATAAAAAATGGGCATAGAATTGTCGAATGGACCTCCGACCTCACCACTGCCTCCCCTACCGGCACAGTCACCGCAATCATTGGTGTAGTCACCGCCGACCCCACCACCGTCGAGCACATTACCAAAATCAAATTCGAATCCTACATCAAAGGCAACAACTCAATATCCATACTGCACGATTTCCTAGGCGACGGCATTTTCAACTCGGACGGTGACCAGTGGAAGCTCCAGCGCCGCACCGCCTCTTTAGAGTTCAGCACAAAAGTGATCCGCACGTTCGTCATGTCGAACATCCACTCCCAGGTTGCGACCCGCCTGCTCCCCGCCCTCCACAGCCGTGCGGAGCACGATATCCCCTTCGACCTCCAGGAGCTGCTCGAGCGCTTCGCCTTCGACAACGTCTGCAAGGTCGTCTTCGATGGCGACCTCGACCGCCTCGGCCTAGACAGCCCCGACGGCAAGGAGTTCAACGAGGCGTTCGAGCGCGCCAGCAACCTCTGCGTCGCCCGCTTCTCCAGCCTCATCCCAGGCCTGTGGAAACTCAAGCGGATCCTCAATGTCGGCTCCGAGAAGGAGCTCCGTGAGAAGATCGCCATCGTGCACCGCTTTGCTACAAAGGCAGTCAGGTCCAGAAAGATTTCATCTCTAGGCGACGACCTGCTGTCGAGGTTCATAGCGGAGAACGGTGACTACTCCTACGAGTTCCTACGTGATGTGATAGTCAGCTTCGTGCTGGCGGGTAGGGATACCACGTCCGCGACACTGACGTGGTTCCTGTGGGAAATCGGGAGGAGGCCCGACATTGAGAAGAAGATTCTAGAAGAGATTAAGCGGGTAAGGGGAAAGGACGAAAACTTCCAAGTGTTTAGTTTAAGTCAGGTGAGGGAGATGGAGTACATGCACGCGGTGATGTCGGAGACGCTGAGGCTGCACCCGCCGGTTCCACTGCAGCCGAGGACGTGTGCAGAGGACGACGTGCTGCCGGATGGGACGAAGGTGAAGAAGGGGATGATGGTTTACTACAATTCGTATGCCATGGGGAGGTCGAGGAGGATATGGGGGGAGGACTGCGAGGAGTTTAGGCCGGAGAGGTGGTTGGATGAGGATGGGCTTTTTCAGCCAAAAAGCCCGTACGTGTACCCGGTGTTCCATGCAGGCCCGAGGATGTGTTTGGGGAAGGACATGGCGTATATACAAATGAAGGTGGTGGCCGGGATGATGGTGGAGAGGTTTGAGGTGGAGGTGGTGGAGAAGGAGAAGGTGAGAGAGCATGAGCTTATTTTGATCATGAAGATGAAAGGTGGGTTGATGGTTAAGGTGAAGGAGAGGAAGTGATGATGGTGAAAAGATTGTATGTTTATGGTTGTTAATTTTTACAAAACGGTTCGGTTTATGTTAAACGTGCATGATATTTGATGATTGTTGAATAATAAGCATGAAAATAATGAACAAGAGTGGTGTCATCACATTGAGCTAATTTAGGAACCAAACTTTTTAATCCATTTAAGCAAAGAAAGATTTGAGTATGCTGTATGCATACCTGCAATAAATTGTAACGTAAGACTCATTGAGTCATGTATCTCTGAAGAAGATGGACCGGTAATATCTTCGCCGCGGCCAACTGATGTGTCTTTTAAGCAATTCATCGAATAGCTTATCTCCCTTGCCATATCCTGCTCGTTACCATTTTTCTTCCTATCTAGGATTCCAAATATATTGGTTTCGAGCTATGAAGGTCGTACAGGTCAACAGTGGTGAACCTGGTCATTGCCGCTTAGCCAAACGCCACTGTTTGGGGCGTCACTGTACGTTGCTCTGTCAACTGATCCATGCAAGACGATCCCGAAAATCTAGTTCAATGAAAAGAGTGATGGCAAGTGGTTTAAATATCAGTGTAATAGTAAATTCAATTTATTTAAAATATAACAGTGCGTCGGGTCGATCAAATTTGTAAATATACTAACGAGATGGACAGAGATAAATTATGAGTGACTATAGGTAATTTACTGGTACTTGCAGAGAAACGTGAGTGAGATGGACATGGATTGAGTCATGCAGAAGAGCAAGCAAGAAAAATGTTTGAGAACCACAGTGACGGTCTTACCCAGAACACGTCCAATTTTAAAGGCGGTGTAAAAAATAAAACATGAGGATGGGTATAAACGACTTACATTTTTTTATAATTTATAGAATATTAAGGGATCTTAATGCTAAAAAAACAAAAAACAAAAATCATGTCAAAATTTAACCAGACCCTTTAACCCAATCTTTTTGGTTCAATTTTGAGCAACCTTTAAAGATAAATTTATGTTTTACAACATAACAATGTGAACGCACAATTACACTGGTATTAGATTATATAAACGTTCCAACTTTCAACATGTTATTAAACCATACATAACTCATAGCTCAACTGAATACTATATAACATTATTTTACAATTATCAAAGTTGTAAGCACGACCCTCCTACGACAATGTGAAATCTATGATTAATTATAAGGATAAAATTGTTTAAAAACGAAAACTATATAATGAATAAAAGTTCATAAGCAGATAACCTAGCCGTTCTTCTCAATTACAAATATGTACAAAGCTCTTCTTAATTTTTTTCAAATCTTTTACAATCAACTCCTTGCATTTAATTAGTTATGTTGATTCGTAATTCAAATTATTTCAATAAATTCAATTATTTAATGTTCATTAATTCATTTATAAATCCTTAAAAATGATGACTATTCAACACATACAATAGTTATATTAATAAAATGGTAAAGTTGATTGTTCACTCATACATTTAAAAATATATATACTACATAATATAAATTATTTATGTCATCAAGAGAAAACATAAATTATTTACACATACACAATATTAACAAATTTAATTTATAATTTTTTAAGTTAGGACGTTAATTTTACAGAGATGTGTGGTAAACGAGACTGAACGTTAAATTTTATATCAAAGCATCGCATGTCATTTTAATTTATGGTTAATATATTGTATATTGCATAAATATGGTTTAACAATAATTAAAATATAAATACTATTTGTAACAATAATTATACACTAATATTAAATAATTATTGCTTGAGAACTCAAAACTCTAGGAGGACGGCACATTGCTGCCTAAGGAAGACAATAGTGAATTATAATTTGTTTAGCTCGTGGAGGTTGTGCACATTTAAAAAGTCAATAAAATCCACCCGATACAGATGCAATCTACCTCATTTTCTTCCCCAATTTTAATTTTCAACAATGGTAATCCTAGTGCTAACTCTCACCGTCATACTCCCGCTTTTAGCTTTCACGCTCCTCCACCTCCTAAAACCCAACCCAAAAAAGCACCCAGACTCCAAATCCCTATCCGAACTCATAAAAAACGGTCACAGAATCGTCGAATGGACCTCCGACCTCACCTCCGCCTCCCCCACCGGCACAGTCACCACGTTCATGGGCGTCATCACTGCCGACCCCACCACCGTCGAGCACATCACCAAAACCAAATTCGAATCCTACGTCAAAGGCAGTAGCTTAATCTCCATGCTGCAGGATTTCCTAGGCGACGGGATTTTCAACTCAGACGGCGACCACTGGAAACTCCAGCGCCGCACCGCCTCTTTAGAGTTCAGCACAAAAGTGATCGGCACCTTCGTCATGTCCAACATCCACTCCCAGGTCAGTACGCGCCTGCTCCCCGCCCTCCGCAGCCGCGCGGAGGACGGGCGTCCCTTCGACATCCAGGAGCTGCTCGAGCGCTTCGCCATCGACAACGTCTGCAAGGTCGTCTTCGACGGCGACCTTGACCGCCTCGGCCTCGACAGCCCCGACGGCAAAGAGTTCAACGAGGCGTTCGAGCGCGCCAGCAACCTCTCCGTCGCCCGCTTCTCCAGCCTCATTCCAGGCGTCTGGAAACTCAAGCGGATCCTCAACGTCGGGTCCGAGAAGGAGCTCCGGGAGAAGATCGCCATTGTGCACCGCTTCGCCACAAAGGCAGTCAGGTCCAGAAAGGTTAACGGGTCTTTAGGTGACGACCTGCTGTCGAAGTTCGTAGCGGAGAACGGCGACTACTCTGATGAGTTCCTACGCGATGTGATAGTCAACTTCGTGGTGGCGGGGAGGGATACCACGTCCGCGACGCTGACTTGGTTCCTGTGGGAGATCGGGAGGAGGCCCGATGTTGAGAAGAAGGTTCTAGAAGAGATTAAGCGGGTAAGGGGAAAGGATGAAAACTTCCAAGTGTTTAGTTTAAGTCAGGTGAGGGATATGGGGTACATGCACGCGGTGCTGTCGGAGACGCTGAGACTGCACCCACCGGCGCCGCTGGCAACGAGGACCTGCACGGAAGATGATGTGTTGCCGGATGGGACGAAGGTGAAGAAGGGGACGATGGTTTATTATAATTCGTATGCGATGGGGAGATCGAGGAGGATATGGGGGGAGGACTGCGAGGAGTTTAGGCCGGAGCGGTGGTTGGATGAGAAAGGGGTGTTTCAGCCGAGGAGCCCGTATGTGTACCCGGTGTTCCATGGAGGGCCGAGAATGTGTTTGGGGAAGGACATGGCGTATACACAGATGAAGGCGGTGGGGGGGATGATTGTGGAGAGGTTTGAGGTGGAGGCGGTGGAGAAAGAGAAGGTCAGAGAGCATGAACTTATTTTCATCATGAAGATGAAAGGTGGGTTGATGGTTAAGGTAAAGGAGAGGAAGTGATGATGGTGAAAAGATTATTATGTTTATGTTTGTCAATTATATGGCTGTAAGTTGTAACGCAACGCAATGATAAAATGATTTATGTTAGATGTGCATGATATTTGAATAAGGAGCATGAGAATACTGAATAAGAGTGGTGTTTGATCAGATTGAGCTGATTTGGAACTATACATTAGTCCATTTGAGGAAACAAAGATTTGACTATGGTGTACGCATACCTGCAGTAAATTGTAAAGTGAAACTCATTGAGTTGTGTATCTCTGAAGAAGAGGGACCAGTACTATGTCCGCTGCAGTCACTTGATGTGCCCAACCCATTTTGTCTCTTAAGCAATGTATCAAATGGTTTATCTCCCTTGCTGAAACGGATGGCATTTTATCTTCTTTTGATGGTCGTTATGTGAAAAGCTTGACGACCTGTTTCTTCCTCATTCATCATAGCCATTATCTTACTCACTGCCATTTTTCTCTAGGGTTCCAAATATACTCGGTTTTGAGCTATGAAGCAACTATGGGTAGTAATTAAAATTGTTAGTTGCAGAAAAACGCGAGCGAGATGGACATGATTGATGTATGCAGAAGAGCAAACAAAGAAAAATACTTGAGAAGCCGTATAATGAAGTGCGGTGGCAAGGCATAAGGCAATTGGGTTTGTGCCAGGACTATCGCACTAACGGCCGAACTGGTCTTTCTTTTTTAACCGCGCTGTGTCTAAACAGTGTTTAGTCAGTGATTAACCGTCGACTGCAAAAAATCGCAGTAGTCCCTAGCATTCAGCACTATGCCTTTCGCACCATATAAAATAAAATAAAATATGGATACGGTTAGAATGACTTGCATTTTCTATGATTTATAGAAATCAAGATATCCTTCTAAAATAAATCATCGGTGTAGAAATCGTTCGATTATTTATCCATCTATCTATCTTCTTAAAAATCTCATGTACTATCACTTGTTTAGATAATTTTATTGTCTCTAACCTCTTCTTTTTTATTTCTTATTAACGTTAATTCTTAAAAGAAATACAAATGAACCGATGTTTCATAATTTATCTTTCCATTATACTTCATCCTACTATCGACTGCTGCCTATAATTAAACAAGGATGAAATATAAAGTTGTGTATATAATTTTTGTTGTGTTATTTTCTCCAAAAAAAAAAAAAAAATCCGTTATGGTCAATATAAATGTAGTATTCATATTGAAATTGTTACTTTAAGATCACAAACTACATTGAATATATCAGAGAAGTAAGGGGAGATGTGCAACAAATGCTATAAATAATCAAAGCGTTTAAGATTCCCACGTTTAATAGATATATTGAAAAGTGAGTTATGGCTATTGGTTTTCAATTCTAAGTTTTCTGTTTTTCCTCTCTTAACTTTGTTATATGCCACTCACTTCGTACAATTATTTTTTAAGTGGTATTATTATTGTTTGTACATTATCAAACCTTCTCAATTTTAGATCTTTTACACTTTAACCCTTCAAATAAGAGATAAGTCACTCAAATTAAATTCATTTTCTTCATTACTAAAATATTCTTGTTTATTACATAAAAAGTTCAATATCTTTGTTAGACGAATTAATGAACGATAGTTTTTTGAATCTATTTAAATAATAAATTTAATTATTTAGTTAAGTTCAATGTTTGGGCTTAAATACAAAATAGAATGATATGCCTAATGGGTACTGTGACATCCTCCATTTTGAGTGCAACCATCCTTAACATTATTTTTCAATTACAAAATGAGATCAGTTATGGTAGCATTAACGTTAAGCATAAGAATTTACAATTTTCACAAAAAAATTCCATTCATTCATTTGCAAATTCGTTGCATTTCATAACCCTACCATTACATCTTCAGATAAGATATAATAATTATAAATATAACTCTAAACGCGACATATGAATATGCCCCTTGTATGATCAGAATTTTAACTACTTAGACGGGTATGGTAACCGTCATTACATGCATTCAGCAATAAAATAAAAGTAGTTAACACTGCACAACTGATATAATGCTCTTAGATGGTAGTTTCCTTAGGTACGTCTCCCGAAGCTTATTCGTCTAAATTTGAAATACCTTACTCTTAGTCTACCCAAGCCAAATCGAGTATTCGAGAATTTTGGAGGAAATCAAAAACTTCGGATCGAACAAAAGGCTGGTGTGAATAATATTATTCTATCTCAAATCAAAACATAGGTACTCGGTACACCACTGAGTGAAACAGGTTCCTCTCACTGATACCTGATCAAACAATATGTCATCTATAACATATCCTGCAAGCAAAATGATTAGAACATAATCATAACATCAATATCATATCATGCATGTATGTGTTAAAATGAATTATCCGTCATCCAAATGGGTAAAAGGGTTTCATATTCCTATTCCCATAATTACCCAATCTCATAAAATATTCCATTTAACGACATAATTTTTCCAAGGTAACTATGAATCTATATGTGATGAATGAAGATTTTCAATCCTCAATAAACGACACTAATACGTCCAGTCTCGCAATCAATGTCGGAATAACCGATTGTGATGAAAAAAAGAGGAAAGAAGAAGAGAAGAGAAGAAGAGAGAAAGAAACTAAAAACAAACATAGCATCTCGCAATCGCAACGGAATGACATATAATATAATATCAATGAGCTTTACAAAAGAGAAAATGCAATCTTTAATATACATACATCAATCAAAGTCCAACAATCAAATCAAAATTATCAGCCTGGACAGTTATAATAACTTGTTCTCACAAATGCTGATAATTAAAATAACAATGCAGCGAAAAATAAACATATACATGGAATACGATTCGAAAACTTCCAGCTCGTCTACTGAATCTTCAAAGCATCCAAAACTAAATCTGTAAATATGCTCGGTCTGACTCGAGCATTGAAAGGGAAGAACGCCCGAATCAGTCTGATAAACAGCATGAGAAAACACATCTCAAATTTATTTTAAAGTTATAAACTTTTCTTTATCAAAAACAAAGGTATCTCGTAAGACCACGTCGCACATAGATACAGATATGACGATAATCAAAGCATTTCATATCAAATCATCTGATATTATACTAGTGTCTAGTATACAAATAATATTCAAATAGCTAAAATTGTTACATTGGTTAAATTTGGCGACGTAGTAAGTTTACAAACAAACTGGCAGTCACGTAGTGAAGAATGGATTTCATACAAACGATAAGGTAAGGGACTACCTTCCAACAATACACATCTAGAAAAATATACCTAGGGTCCAGATACTGAACTCTTAAACAACCACAGAACAGGCCCACCTCTTCCTGGATAATACCAAATATGACATTACCTGGTCATTCACGATCTATCTATGGTTACAACATACAAATACTCGACATATAGAGGATAATCTAGAAAGGTGATGTAACGTCCCGCCTTTCCACACGCTTTAAATCGACACACGTGACAATTCAAACCATACGGAAGGGCGGATTGTTATGGGGTAAATAAGTAAAGCAGAGAAAAAAAAACAAAACAGAATCTTGCAGCGGAACGATAAAATATAATAGTCAATATATAGTTCATAAAACTGTTTTACAAAACATTTGATTTTTCTTTATACAATAAATATCAGAGTTCACATACCAAGGGATAATAAAAATGCAGCGGAATAAAATGGTGCAGTGGAATCATATAGTAGATAATAGTAATAAAATCTTCGTCTTCGTCCTCCAGAAATAAGGTCTTCAACTCTTGAAACGCTCGGACTGACCCGAGCGAATTGAAAAGGCAAAACACTCGAGTCAGAATTAAAATACCTTATGTGAGTTAAATCAACAGAAATAAATATGAGTGCAGTAACTCAAGAGATGCTCGGGATTTACATCTCCTAAGTATCTGTTAAACTATTTACTATTTAGTATATTTCGCTATTATAGCAGTGTCCAATTGTAAAATAAACTTACTTTTAAACAGTTTTAAGGAGTGACCCAATATTCCCCTTAACACGTAATAGTCCCAGTAGTCCATCCAATATCATAGTCCCTCCTGATCGGGAAGCCACCAGAGAATACCACACGGGCTACGTGAGAAAACCAAACTCGTACAAGGCGCGATAGGGTAGGTGACACGGCACAACTAGGCAAAGCCAGGGTAGATATACCAATTATGCATCCGGGCTGGTGGTAACGCGTAGCAGCTACTACCGCCCACCTCGGACAACACCCCCAAAATCAAAAATCAAAAGTGGCCACAGATTCAATCCAAAAGTCAAAGTATAACATCGTAGGAGTGCGTCTGATCGAAGGAATGACCTCATTGGCCCGAGAATCGCTTCTGTTTTAGCCACCTTATGCCAACTCACGAAAGTCGGGTCCATGTATTTACCTCAAAGGAAACGCCGCCATCATCCTATTTCATTCTGGAATCTCCACCGTGTACACGGTTGTTAAAGTGGTTTTCGAAGTTGGCAGAGAGTATGACAACTTCCGATCCCGGTCTCTTCAACAACCAAACGTTATTATAACACCGCGGTCTTTTCAAAATAGCTTATACTTTAAAACCAGAATAAAATATCCATTTCAAAACCATATAAATACGATATCATCTCTATTTTAAAACCCAAATCAATATGATATCATTTTTATTTTAAATATATCCTTTTTCAAAAATCATAGTACTTTCAAATATATATACCTTAAACCCATAGCTTTGAAACATAATTTTCAATACTTAAATGGTTTAATGATAAATTACTTTATAAAGTAAATTAGCTTTTTAAATTTCTCAAATCAATTCCAAATACAGATTTGAATTCCCAAATAAACGATTTAAATTTCCATATATTTCAAAGTTATAAATATTCCACCTTTTTAAACTAAATTTTTAATTCGTATATATATATATATATATATATATGCCAAATTCACTTTACTATTATTTAGTTTTGAAATACTTACTTAATAAATCCAGTATACTTTAAATAAAACTTTCAAATTCAATAATTGAATATTCCTCAATTCATTTAGACTATATATATTCACTTAAATCATCTTAAACCCGAATTTAGTTATAACCCCATATTCTTTTTAAATATAAATTTCGATAAGATCTTAATTAAATAAAATCTCAAATCAATTTCAAAACCATCTTCTCAACTTTGATTTATAAAAATCAATATAAACTCTATATTAGAATATAATTTAAGTAAATACTTATCCATAATGTATTATAATAAAATCAACTTTATTATATAAACTTACTTCAAACTTTAAACAATTTTATACATAGCTTAAAACCAAGAATTTAACTATATATAAAATAACCTTTATCAAATATCCGAAATCAATATCTCATAAAACCGTATATATTTCTTTACAAAACCATAGAAAATCATTTCAAAATATTTTTATATATGTACCGCGGTGTCTGTATAAAATTTTATATCCTATGATCAAGTGATACAGATATTTATCATTTCAATCCGTAATTTAAAGTAAAAATTACGGTTATATATCATTTCAAACCGCAATCCCGAATGGAATGAAAATGCATAATAACTTGCAGTTTATAACAATATATAATACAACATCCATTCATCCAATATCAACCATCAACCATTTATCACGATCATCATCCAAATTCAAATAATACATCAACATATAACCGGTGATAAATAACAGGTATCAACTATCAATTTATATTCGAAAATAAATTATAACCGTTTAACTGACAGTTTATATGCAATAAAATAAATAACAATTAACTGACAGCTAATATGCAAGAAATAAATAACAATTTAACTGGCAGTTAATATGCGAGAAATAAGTAACAATTTAACTGGCAGTTAATATGCGATGAATAATTAAGTAACAATTAAATTAAATAATTTATTTTACTGGGATGATGATTAAAATATGCCAAACAACTATAAATAAATTTCAAATCACGTCATATATCAATTTAACAAACATAAGAAATTTTAGAAGTTGTGAGTGGGTTTTAAAACACTCACCTTTTGAATTTAAATTGAACTTAAATTCAATTTAAACCAGAAAATTAGACAGTCTTCAAATTCATCCAAGCCAGTGTCAAAATGTCCGGAATTTTACAATGATCCTAATAAAAAAAATAGCGCGTGAAACTGAGTTCGTATGTGAAAGATATACGATTTAGAACGTTTGAAATCAAATAAAAATTTAAAACAGAAAGAAAATGAACTCACCCTCACGTTGCACGTCATCATCACTCCCTCTCCCCCATACGCGTAGAAACTTTCGTACGCCAGTAACGACCGTCCACGCGAAGAAAACACGATAACCCTAAGTCAAAATTGCCGTCGCCAGTAACGACCGGTCTCGGCTCTGATGCCCTAGGAGAACGCGCCTCCCCCTGCCTGAAGTACTCCGGCCATCCACGCGAAGAGTCCGTCGCCCAATCCTCTAAAACAAACGCACCTGCCGCCGTGATTTTTTGACCTAATCGAATTTTTGTTGTCGATCTGACCGTTGAATCGACCAACTACCTGCGTTGATGAACTCCCCTTGTCGATCTCCACCCAACTGTACCGTCAATTTGATGATCTGTTAAAGTTCATCGACGATCAACGGATGGCCGAGATTTAAAACACAATTTCTGATCAAACGATAATCTGAATCGAAAAACGAACACCACCAGAAGATCACGCACTTCGAGAGCTTCAACGTATATTTTTTCTGAAATTTTCTGAGGAGTTTGAATTTTCATTAGATTTTTGAATTTGCAATTGGATCTAGGGTTTGCAGCCGTTGAGGAAGAGGAGCACAGTAGTTTCTGTACGTATAGAGACGAGGAATAGAGGCTGCTAGGGTTTATAACGGGGTTTATATAGGTGGGTTAGAAATTAGAAATGGATGGATAAGGTTGGATATACGCGCTAACTCCAAAATCGCCCAAAAAGCCCGTTTAGACTCCGGAATGAAATTAGGTCAACCCATATATCAAAATAGATGTTTTAAAATATTTTAAACGCAATGGAAAAGATTTCAAGTCCAAATTCCATCGTATAAAGAAGTTATGCTCAAATCAATATTTTCAAATTGATTTTAATTGATTTCAATTTTATAAATTTCAAGGCGTTTCGAGTCCGCACGATCAAACGACAAGTCCGATCGCTACGAAACTTGAAACCCTACAACAATTCACCGTTACGAATCCGATGAAACTAGTTTCGTCGAAATCCGAGTCAGTGACCAAAATGGTTATTTTTCCATTAATTAAATAAATTAATAATTAATTAACATTTTAAATTCTATAATTGACCAATTGAATCATTTTTAAATTTCTTAGTCCTTTATACTAATTTAAACAATTTAGGTTTCCATTTAGAGTTCATTAATTCATCAATTCCAGTATTTAACCTCAATTTATTGAATTCAGAATTTATAAATAAAATTTCAAAAATTCCATTTAATTACCTCAATCAAAATTATATCCATTCATAATTGTCAAATATATGGATCTCATTGGATTCAAAACTATTGCATTAATATTTTCTTATTCCATCTTCATTTCAATTAACGAAAAATTTAAATGTTTAATTCTACTTATTTCAATAAACTCGGTTATTTAACTTAAATTTAAAATAAATAAATAAATCCTGATTCCCATTCTTTAAATTCATTATTTATCATTTTATCATCTTAGGTACCATTTAATTTGGTATATATCCAGATGCATTAACATTTTTCCAATTTCTTTATCTCAATTGCATAACATTAAATTTAGATTAACGTAACATTCAATTTGAATTTTATTGCAATTGTTTACCCGTTTTAATTCAATAGACTAAATCAATGGTTCACTTATAATAAATATTTTACATTCATTACATTAGTGCTCCCATTCCATCCTTTATTTATCGACTATTATATCTCCATTTACTATATTTTGGTCAATTCACACTTCCGTTACTATATTAATAATTACTAAAATAACATTTATTATCAATCATAAACATTATAATTACTTAACGGACATTGATTTTATTCAATGACCATTTATTATACTTTAAATTCCTTAATTAAATTTACTGCTTACATTTTGCTTTCATATGTTCAAATTTGTAACTAAGTATACATCTGCATTATTTCCATTGGTTTGACTTGCATTCAATTTATTAATAATTACCTTAGTTACATTAACGTAATATTAGATTATAAATTTTTGTAACTGATTTCCAATTTTATTATTAAACGAAATAAACAGGTAACTTATACTTGTGTTACCGTGCCTTTAATTTCACTCATGAATTCCCTATTATCAAGCAACCGTTACAGTTCTTAAATACTTATGCTTTTATTTAATTACCATAATTAACCTTAACGTAGTATTAGATTAAAATTTTCATTGGTCACATCCTATTGAACTAACATTTTCCGATTACCAAATTAATCTACATCAATTTGCACTAATTAAGTAAACTAATTGCAATTGACTTCAAACTAAATTTTATGAACTAAATAAATAGGTAACAAACCCTTAACTTTTAATTACATTCAAAAGTTCATTAATTTCAACAAATGTTCCAATCAGCTATATAATTCTAATTTCATCTTTTATTTGTGTTAACTATTTTATTTTCATTATGCTGAAATTTAGTCACCTATACACATTTAATATCCCAATTCATTTATTTATCTTGGTTTAAATCTTTTATTAAATCAATTGCCATCTTATGCATATAATTAACATTTCTATTGATTTTACATTCAAAATTTCTAGTTATTATCTTAACTTACATAAGGTAATGTTTAATTATATTTAATTGCTATTGAATAAATACATTGGTAACGAACAATAGTTGTCACCATTATACATTTTATAACATTTGTAAATTTATTCTCTACAACAATTCTCATTAAAAATACATTTATTCCATTTCCATCTAGTACATATTATTTTATTACCATTAACTATCTATTTTATACAATAAATAAATGTTTACATTTGGTTCTTATATTAAATTTTATAACCAAGCATGGCATGTTTAAATAAAATGAATTGGAGTTTCATTAAGACTGTTAACAATTAACTTGTATTAATGTTGTTTCATTTTAATTTAGTTCTTATTCCATTATTAAATTACAATTTTTGTTATTTATTTTAATATTAACTCATAAAATATTATTAAATTAAAAAATTAAAACATCGAAATTTATGGGTTGTTACACTCTCCTCCACTCAAAACTTTTCGTCCCCGAAAAGGGAAAAGAAGGGAAAATAGAGAACTGCAAATCAATATATCTTACTTAAAATATTAAATTTATAAACAAATAAATTTTCTAAATAAATAAATTAAAATAAAATATACCAATCTATGACAATTAAATCTTTTTATACTCAAATTAATAAAGTTTGGAAAACATTTTCAAAATATTTTATAGGTCCAAAATTTACCGAAAATTTCGACAGAGTCTCCTTTGTACGGGGAGGCTCGGGAGAAAATATAATATCAATTATAATAATATACAACACATATTTTCCAAAATAATATATATCCTAACCCAGGAAAACAATATAATAAGGCTATAGACCGTAATCCGAAAACGAACCTATTAGTCGGGCAAACAACGCTTATTTTATGAAACCAAAAGCAGTAGCAATTGCTTCCATAACCTGTATTTCACTTGTATAATCTGAAAAGAGTTAATAATTATATAAAATGAAATGTTTAAAGGTTGTTTTCAACTTCTAACAGCTAAGTCAATATACACAACGACAACCAATTGCAACCAACATACAATCATCATATACAATCAACACACATCAATTTTCCATTTGTATCAAACAAAACAGGTAGTTGTTCGGGTTTAAAACTTTAAATTTTTACAGAATGAAGAATAAACTACTAAGTGCATCTTTTACTTAACAGTCTTAGATGAAACAAAATAGATTATTCATACATCCAACAGTCTTAAAGTATCCTTGCCCAAACAACCCTAAACCAAACAAACACAATTCCAATAGATCCAGTTAATTTTAATCAATTTCATTTCATAATATTGGTGGTTTATCCCTTTTATTTTCATTTATTTCTTACAGTTTCATTCATTTATTTATTTATTTATTTATTTATTTGCATTTCATGCATTCATTTCTCAATTTCGTTTACTTAGCATCTCAATGCATTACTTTAGTCTACAAACATATATTTAATGCATTCATCTTTTCTACTTATTTTATTTATAATCGCTTCAACCGTTTACTTAAGTTTATTATCCTTTATTTATAATACTTACACTTCTATCAAGCTAGCAGTATTTCAATTACCACTTAAGTTCATAACTTAATAACATCAATTCTTATAATTAAAAGAAATTTATCGAACACTTCATTACATACTTTTACTTGTACAATTTCCATTACATTTTCTTATTAAGCATTTCAACTTTTAAAATCTGGTAAGTTATATATATGCTTTTTAAGAATGTAATTGAAAATTATACAAGTTTATTTCTATTTCTTTTAATTAACTAAATGTTCAATAATATTATTCGTTGTTTTATAGGTTACAGTTTCAAATTTTCCTTTAATACCATTTATAACCTAGCATTAAATCTCTTATTTCCTTTAGAAGTTTCAATTTATTATTTACCTACGTTCCAATTCATTACAGTAATTGAAACTATTAATTAATGGAAACTTAAGAATTAATTACCGGGTTTTATTTAAAATCATTCTAAAATAACAGAGAAATGTATATACTTACACTTTATATATCCAATTGTATTTAAAACAGTTTAAAATTTATATTTGTTTATCAAAACAAATCTGCAGTAAAACTACTACTGTGGCCTTCCCACTTCGAAACTCGAAAATGAATGTCGATAAATGATGCGTGCACTCATCACCGAAATTATTTTCCAGCGACAGAGAGGGGAGTACAACTTTATCTTTTCAAAATTTCTTTAAAACATTTCTTTCAAATTATATTGAAATACTTATATCAGAAAATACTTCTTTTAATAATATTATTATTATATTTCAAAATCATTCAAAAGTAATTTCAAAACCTCGGAACTTAAGTTCTAAATTTTCAATTTTCATTTTCAATCTTATTTCGACTATTATTTATAAATTTCATTACCTAACAACCAATATAATACAACCAAATATAACCCTTATAAAAATTTACTTTATATATATAGAAAATAAAATAGGCAAAATTATTTCATTCACCTACATTAAAATCAAATATTATGTCGGTCTGTCCTATCAAGTGTTTAGAAATCCCCATTGATGTCATAGCGTCTCATGCATCAACCAGAATTTTTAAATACAAAACGGAAAAAATTAACACAATATTAAAACCATTTTATAACACTAACAAATACGCTCTCTCATATGTGTACACTCAGCGGCTCCCATAGGGTATTACCACCCTATTAATAAAGAGTCAAACCCCGCAAAGCTAAGGTTTATCGCTAAACCAAAGCTCTGATACCGGATGTAACGTCCTGCCTTTCCACATGCTTTAAATCGACACACGTGCCAATTCAAACCATACGGAAGGGCGGATTGTTATGGGGTAAATAAGAAAAGCAGAGAAGAAAAAAAATAAAATAAAATCTTGCAGTGGAACGATAAAATATAATAATCAATATACAGTTCATAAAGCTGTTTTACAAAACGTTTGATTTTTCTTTATACAATAAATATCAGAGTTCACATACCAAGAGATAATAACAATGCAGCGGAATAGAATGGTGTAGTGAAATCATATAGTAGATAATAGTAATAAAATCTTCATCTTCGTCCTCCAGAAGTAAGGTCTTCAAATCTTGAAATGCTCGGACTGACCCGAGCGAATTGAAAAGGAGTCAGTACTAAAATATCTTATGTGAGTTAAATCAACAGAAATAAATATGAGTGCAGTAACTCAAGAGATGCTCGAGATTTACATCTCCTAAGGATCCGTTAAACTATTTACTATGTAGTATATTTCTCTATTATAATAGTGTCTAATTGTAAAATAAACTTACTTTTAAATAGCGTTAAGGAGTGACTCAATATTCCCCTTAACACGTAATAGTCCTAGTAGTCCATCCAAATCATAGTCCCTCCTGATCGGGAAGCCACCAGAGGATACCACACGAGCTACGGGAGAAAACCAAACTCGTACAAGGCGCGATAGGGTAGGTGACACGGCACAACTAGGCAATGCTAGGGTAGATATACCAATTACGCATCCGGGCTCGTGGTAACGCGTAGCAGCTACTACCGCCCGCCTCGGACAACACCCCCAAAATCAAAAATCAAAAGTGGCCACCTAATCAATCCATAAGTCAAAGTATAATATCGAAGGAGTGCGTCCGATCAAAGGAATGACCTCATTGGCCCGAGAATCGCTCATGTTTTAGCCACCTTATGCCAACTCATGGGAGTCGGGTCCACGTATTTACCTAAAAGGAAACGCCGCCACTATCCTACTTCATTCTGTAATCTCCACCGCGTACACGGTTGTTAAAGTGGTTTTCGAAGTTGGCTGAGAGTATGACAACTTCCGATCCCGGTATCTTGGTTCCAAGATGTAGAATCGATGTTGAATCACCACTTAGCAGGGTTACTAGGACTTGGGTCTCTTTCTTGGGCGGGACACCAAATCCATGTATCTTTACTAATTAACCAATTTCTCGATGCTGGAGTTGATCCTAAAGAGATCCCACTTCCTCATAAATTTATCTTGAATCGGGATCTTTTGTCTTAATTTTTTCCCAGTTTTGCCGAGGGAGCAACCCCCTTTTTCACCTTGAATTGGTCAAAATACGCGGATTTTTTGAGTTTTCGTGGAGGATTAGATCCAATAATAGGAGGTCTGTGGTTGAGCGATATTTCTCATCATCATTTAGCTATTGCAATTCTTTTCTTGATCGCGGGGCATATGTATAGGACCAACTGGGGTATTGGTCATGGCCTTAAAGACATTTTAGAGGCTCATAAAGGTCCATTTACAGGCCAGGGCCATAAAGGCCTTTATGAAATCCTAACAACGTCATGGCATGCTCAATTATCTCTTAATCTAGCTATGTTAGGTTCTTTAACTATTGTTGTAGCTCACCATATGTATTCCATGCCCCCTATCCATATCTAGCTACTGACTATGGTACACAACTTTCGTTGTTTACACATCACATGTGGATCGGTGGTTTTCTTATAGTTGGTGCTGCTCCACATGCAGCCATTTTTATGGTAAGTGACTACGATCCAACTACTCGATACAATGATCTATTAGATCGTGTCCTTAGGCACCGCGATGCAATCATATCACACCTAAACTGGGCATGTATATTTCTAGGTTTTCACAGTTTTGGCTTGTATATTCATAATGATACCATGAGCGCTTTAGGACGTCCCCAAGATATGTTTTCAGATACCGCTATACAATTACAGCATATCTTTGCTCAATGGATACAAAACACCCGTGCTTTAGCACCTGGCGTAACAGTTCCCGGTGCAACAACAAGTACCAGCTTAACATGGGGGGGTGGTGAGTTAGTGGCAGTAGGTGGCAAAGTAGCTTTGTTACCTATTCCGTTAGGAACTGCAGATTTTTTGGTCCATCACATTCATGCATTTACGATTCATGTAACTGTATTGATACTACTGAAAGGTGTTCTATTTGCTCGTAGTTCCCGTTTGATACCCGATAAAGCAAATCTCGGTTTTCGTTTCCCTTGCGATGGGCCTGGAAGAGGGGGGACATGCCAAGTATTCGCCTGGGATCATGTCTTTTTAGGTTTATTCTGGATGTACAATGCAATTTCAGTAGTCATTTTCCATTTTAGTTGGAAAATGCAGTCGGATGTTTGGGGTACTATAAGTGATCAAGGGGTGGTAACTCATATAACAGGAGGAAACTTTGCACAGAGTTCCGTTACAATTAATGGTTGGCTTCGGGATTTTTTATGGGCACAGGCATCTCAGGTAATTCAGTCTTATGGTTCTTCATTATCTGCATATGGTCTTTTTTTTTAGGTGCTCATTTTGTTTGGGATTTTAGTTTAATGTTTCTATTCAGCGGTCGCGGTTATTGGCAAGAACTCATTGAATCCATTGTTTGGGCTCATAACAAATTAAAAGTTGCTCCTGCTACTCAGCCTAGAGCCATATATGCAGTAGACTCATAATGGAAAATTTCAAAACCATATAAATACGACATCATCTCTATTTTAAAACTCAAATCAATATGATATCATTTTTATTTTAAATATATCATTTTTCAAAAATCATAGTACTTTCAAATATATATACCTTAAACCCATAGCTTCGAAACATAATTTTCAATACTTAAATGGTTTAATAATAAATTACTTTATAAAGTAAATTACCTTTTTAAATTTCTTAAATCAATTCCAAATACAGATTTGAATTCCCAAATAAACCATTAAAATTTCCATATATTTCAAAGTTTTAAATATTCCACCTTTTCAACTAAATTTTTAATTCGTATACATATATATGCCAAATTCACTTTACTATTATTTAGTTTTGAAATACTTACTTAATAAATCCAGTATCCTTTAAATAAAACTTTCAAATTCAATAATTGAATATTCCTCAATTCATTTGGACTAGATATATTCACTTAAATCATCTTAAACCCGAATTTAGTTATAACCCCATATTCTTTTTAAATCTAAATTTCGATAAGATCTTAATTAAATAAAATCTCAAATCAATTTCAAAACTATCTTCTCAACTTTGATTTATAAAAATCAATATAAACTCTATATTAGAATATAATTTAAGTAAATACTTATCCATAATATATTATAATAAAATCAACTTTATTATATAAACTTACTTCAAACTTTAAACAATTTTATAAATAGCTTAAAACCAAGAATTTAACTATATATAAAATAACCTTTATCAAATATCCGAAATCAATATCTCATAAAACCATATATATATATTTCTTTACAAAACCATAGAAAATCATTTCAAAATATTTTTATATATGTGCCACGGTGTCTGTATAAAATTTTCTATCCTTTGGTCAAGTGATACAGATATTTATCATTTCAATCCGTAATTTAAAATAAAAATTACGGTTATATATCATTTCAAACCGCAATCCCGAACGGAATGAAAATGCATAATAACTTGCAGTTTATAACAATATATAATACAGCATCCGCCCATCCAATATCAACCATCAACCATTTATCACAATCATCATCCAAATTCAAACAATACATCAACATATAACAGGTGATAAATAACAGGTATCAACTATCAGTTTATGTTCGAAAATAAATTATAACTGTTTAACTAGCAGTTTATATGCAATAAAATAAATAACAATTTAACTGGCAGTTAATGTGTAAGAAATAAATAACAATTTAACCGACCGTTAATATGCGAGAAATAAGTAACAATTTAACTGGCAGTTAATATGCGATGAATAATTAAGTAACAATTAAATTAAATAATTTAATTTTACTGGAATGATGATTAAAATATGCCAAACAACCATAAATAAATTTCAAATCACATCATATATCAATTTAACAAACATTAGAAATTTTAGAAGTTGTGAGTGGGTTAAAGCTCTCACCTTTTGAATTTAAATTGAATTTAAATTCAATTTAAACCCAAAAGTTGGACAGTTTTCAAATTCGTCCAAACCAGCGTCAAAATGTCCGGAATTTTATTACGATCCTAACAAAAAAAATTATGTGTGAAACGGAGTTCGTATGTGAAAGATATACGATTCAGAACGTTTGAAATCAAATAAAAACTTAAAACAAAAAGAAAATGAACTCACCCTCACGTTGCTACGTCATCATCACTCCCTCTCCCCCATACGCGCAGAAACTTTCGAACGCCAGTAACGATCGTGCACGCGAAGAAAACACGATAACCCTAAGTCAAAGTTGTCGTCGCCAGTAACGACCGGTCCCGGCTCTGATACCCTAGGCGAACGCACCTCCCCCCGCAAGAAGTACTCCGGCCATCCACGCGAAGAGCAGGTCGCCCAATCCTCCAAAACAAACGCAGCCGCCATCGTGATTTTTTGACCTAATCGAATTTTTGTTGTCGATCTGATCGTTGAATCGACCAACTACCTTCGATGATGAACTCCCCTTGTTGATCTCCATCCAACTATACGGTCAATTTGATGATCTATTAAAGTTCATCGACGATCAACGGTTGACCGAGATTTAAAACACAATTTCTGGTCAAACGATAATCTGAATCGAAAAACAAACACCACCAGAAGATTACGCACTTCGAGAGCTTCAACATATATTTTTTCTGAATTTTTCTGAGGAGTTTGAATTTTCATTAGATTTTTGAATTTGCAACTGGATCTAGGGTTTGCAGCCATTGAGGAAGAGGAGCACAGAAGTTTATGTACGTATAGAGATGAGGAATAGAGGCTGCTAGGGTTTATAACGGGGTTTATATAGGTAGGTCAGAAATTAGAAATGGATGGTTGGATATACGCGCTAACTCCAAAGTGGCCCAAAAATCCCGTTTCGACTCCGAAACGAAATTGGGTCAATCCATATATCAAAATAGATGTTTTAAAATATTTTGAACGCAATGGAAAAGGTTTCAAGTCCAAATTCCATCGTATGGAGAAGTTATTCTCAAATCAATATTTTCAAATTGATTTCAATTTTATAAATTTCAAGGCGTTTTGAGTTTGTACGATCAAACGAGAAGTCCGATCGCTACGAAACTTGAAACCCTACAACAATTCACCGTTACGGATCCGATGAAACTGGTTTCATCAAAATCCGAGTCAGTGGCCAAAATGGTTATTTTTCCATCAATTAAATAATTAATTAATTAAATCAAATTTTCATTTTAAATTTTATAATTGACCAATTGAATCACTTTTAAATTTCTTAGTCCTTTATACAAATTTAAACAATTTAGGTGTCCATTTAGAGTTCTGAAGTGACCCACTTCTTTTTACTCAAATTTGTGTGATTTTTAAGTGAGTTTTTTTTAAACACATAGGTGATCACTTCTTTAAACTCATTCTCCCAAGATCCTGAAATTTTACCAATATAAATATATCAGTGTTTAAATTAATTCCTATCATTTATATATATGAGGATATATAAATGTTTCCTTGCAAATCAGAGTGTTAAAGTAGCAAAGAATTTTTTTATTTTTTTTTCATCAACACAATATTTTTCATAGTTGAAATGTTTTGTGTCACATAGCTTGTTTCTACATAGTTCAGATTTTATCTTCTTTTATAATGACTCAAGATTGACTAATACAAAAAAAACAAAGTATTAGTTCCTCACATTTTCATTTGTATTGTTTTACAGAATTTTCATTTAAATCAAATTACCTGATCTGTGGTCTAGCACCCCATGGGTTTGATCCTGGGGTTTCAGTAATTCATACTTGTGATTTAGAAATGATATGAGATGTTAAAACATAATGTGACTAATGATTCAAGGTTTATACACAAACATGCACCAATCATGCTCAAGCAATTCAGTTCAATCAAAATGCATACATTCAGGTTTATATACTTATGTCTTAATTTATACCATTGGTAATGATCTTATGAACACTTGGTGGTTAGTATGTTATAGATCAGGCAGAAGAGAATGTAACGCCCCACTCTGAGACCCACTCTAGTAAAGAGTATTACGGAGTAATACCGTCTACTAGAACGGAGAATAGAGTATAATGGAAGCGACCATGTGTAATCAAGCTATAACTAACTACTGAATACGTCGAATAGGTGGTATTCTTTTCTCAAGTGGTTCGACATATCCAATAGATATTTATAACAAAATTACAATGGCTAAGGAAAATAGGTTCAGAACAAACATAATACTAAATGATAACATCATCATCACAGAACAGTCACATAACCGTCACAGAACATAGGTACAATATATCGTCAATACAGATCCAAGTATCAGAAAGGTGGGTACAAAGCCACCGCTCACACATGTGAGTCAAAAATATGTACATAAGAGTCTGAAATAACAGAGTAGCTGAATAGTGGACAAATAAAAGAGCTATCTATCAGCATAGCAGATAATGTCCAGGCGAAAGCACAGAAAGTTAAGTCCAGAGACCTAACCTGAAACAACTCGGTCTGACCCGAGCGAAAACACTCGAGTCAGGCTAGCTAAACAATCAGTAATAACTGAGATATATAATAATGCAGTACATAAATAAAACAGTACTTCTCCAAAGAGAAGAGTAATATGGACTACATGAATATAATGACGATCCCTAATCATCAATAAACAGTAAAAATCTCCAAAGAGAATACAAACACCAAAGTGTGGAATAAATAAAATCGCCTCATATCATCGGCGTAGCCAAAGCTATATAAAGTTGCCCATAGGCAATAATCCCAAGAGTGACCAGAGTCAGTAATCAATGCCCAAGCAAAGATCGATGCTCCAAAGAGCAATAGGGATATACTGAAAAGTCAATGAAATCAAACACTGAAAAGCAGTGTCCAGAGACACTGTGAATCCACAAGGTAATCGCACTTACATCGTATGGTTCCATAGAACCAACACCGAATGGCGATACTCGAATGGATATAAAATCATCAGATAATACAAATATTGCACGTGCACCGACCAGAGTCGTTGTTGCCAAGTACTGTTGAGTTGTGATCGATTACTCGCACAGATGCGGAACGCGCGAAACGACAAGATCCTTCCTAGAAGGATAAAGGCCCAGAGGCACATGCCGTCAAAACTGCTCCATAGAGCAGGTGTCCAGAGACGGTTGCCCAGAGGCGTGGTGACCCATAGGTCCAGTACTGGCCGCCCAGAGGCTAATGTGCCACTAACTTCTTGGAGAGGAACCCGTAAAGTGTTAACAATGAGTCCCATACCCCACGTTCGCACTAAACGGTTTCCTAACCAATAGCAAGCTCACACTCCAAACAATAAAAAGTCCACCTCATATCATCGGTAGACTAGACCCAAAGGTCAAAACGATCAATCGAATAGGTCGGGGATTAACCGGAAAGAAAATACACACGGTTTCCATGGGCCGGAGATTTCCTAACCGTTTAAGCACCTTTCCACTTCGCTCGACGTGCTAAAAGTGAGTGTGAGATTTTTATTATAGAAAATAATGGTGTAAAACAGATTTGTAATTGATTTCGAAATCACTTTTAAAACGGTCTTTTGAAAAGTCTCCTATTATGGAGTAATTAATTTAATATTTAAAAATAATATTATATAATAATTTTGAAAGCCATTTAGGAGTGAAAAATCCTTTTAAAATAGTTCATAAAAACCTGTGTACGAAATCCAGAGACAAATCTCAAAGAAATCGATAAAACCAGAAAATCACTGAAAATATTCACAAGTGTTTGAAACCATTCAAAAACTGCTGCGAACCCAAGTTCGGCAATTTATTTGGACCAGCAAACTGTGTCCAAATGGCATGAAAACTGGTAGGCACGTAGTCCTACATCCCTACTTTAAGATGCAAAAAGAATTTCTGGATTTCGAGTTGAGACGAAGTGGCAGCGACGTCTCAAAGTTGAACCCAGAAAAAGATTCACAACCTTTTCCAACAGCGACCAGAGTCTAACTTTGGCACGAAAATCGAAGTACCAAACGAACTCCAATGTTGCCCAAATTTTTCAGAGATGGAGTTCGAAACTCCACATTTCCAACGAGTCCAAAATCGTTGGATTTCGACCAAGGATATGACCGTGGCGATGTCACAAAGTTTCAGTCCCAAAACTGAAAACAGAAAGCAACATTTTCATTTTTCAAATTTTTTTTTTGGGCCCCCAGCCCGCTTGGGCTGGGGAGACTTGGGCCCGCCCACAGCCCGCGCGGGCTGGGGGACTTGGGCCCGCCCCCAGCCCGCGCGGGCTGGGGGAAACCCCCCATCCCACGCGGGCTGGGGGTACAGGGCCCGCCCCCAGCCCACGCGGGCTAGGGATACTGGGCCCTCCCCCAGCCCACGCGGGCTGGGGGACTTGGGTCCCCCCCAGCCCACGCGGGCTGGGGGTCTTGGGCCCGCCCCCAGCCCATGCGGGCTGGGGGTACTGGGCCCGCCCCAGCCCACACGGGCTGGGGACTTGGGCCGCGCCCCAGCCCGCTGCGGGCTGGGGTCTGTGGCCCGCCCCCAGCCCCTTGCGGGCTGGGGGCCTGTGCGCGCCCGGGCTGCGCCCGAGCTGGGGCCTGGGTGCAACCCAGGCCTGTCCTGGTGCACCCAGAGCCCTTCTTTGGTCTGTTTTGGCCTGTTTTTAGTCTGCACATTTCCAGCCAGCAGAAATTGTGCATTTTAGTGATTTTGGAGTGTTTTTTTCAAGTTTTTGGCATCAAATTTTGCTAATAACAATCACTAACCATCATATAATGATTATTATACTAAATTAAAGGAAACATAGGGTCAAAACTTAGCATTACCTTATGAAGCAATTTTACAAACACCTTATGTGCAACCCCAAATTGAATGCAAAGATGATTAAGGAGCTATGATACACATGTTACATGATAAAACATGTGTTGCAAAATGATTTATGAAGTCAAAAGAGGATTAAACACATGTTATAAGAGGTTTTTAGCAATATACCTCTCTAGAAAGCAACAATGAACATTTTAGCATCAACCCAAGTTAGCAAAAGAGGATTAGGAGGCTATAAGATCATAAAAACACATAAAACATGTGTTAACAAACTAATTTCAGAAATTAGAAAGTTATAAAAGAGGGATTTGAGGTGGGTATTTGCATTACCTTTGCATAGAATGACTTGCATAAGCCAAAACTTGAAGGAGATGAAGATGGAGGCCATTTTTGTTAAGAAGCTTTAGGAAATGATTAGGGTTTTGATTAGGGTTGAATGAAGAAGGTTATAAGAGTTTGAGATAATATATAGGGGAGGTTTAGGGTGGGTTATTGGGTTAAGTTTTGTAACCCAATAAGAAGAGGGTTATTACAATGTTTCCAAAAAAATTCTAAGTGTTCATGTATGTTTTTGAACTCATTTCTTACCCAAACCCGTTTTAAAATCTCTCCTAAAATATTTAACTCTCCAAAATAACATTTTATCCTCATTTTAAAATCCCATATTTCCCATTTAATTAAAATAGCCTTTTTCAAATAAATTTTGTTATTCCAAATCCTTTTATGCTTCATTAAGAATAATAAAAATCCTAACTTTTATTTATTAATTGGTAATGCAAATCCCTGGTTGTTACAGACTCCCCCCTTAAGAAAATTGCGTCCCCGCAATTCCTTAAGATAGATGTCGTCTATAACGTCAAATCCACAAAAGAAGTGATAGAGATAAAATAGAGAATTCTTACCCGTAGAAGAAGATGGGAGAAAGCCAGGATAAGAGCGCTCGATAGATTCTTTGGTCTCCCAAGTGCAGTCCTTAGGATTCGGTGACCATTGAATCTTCACGAGTGGAACCTCTTTGTTGCGAAGGCGTCTAACCTCCGAATCAAGCACACGGAGAGGTTGCTGCTCCAAAGATAAGTCAGGTAAGATCTCTAAATCAGGTACGACATGCGGCTCAATGATAGAATCAGGATCGCGAACACACTTGCGAAGTTGAGAAACATGGAACACGTCATGCATTCCCGAAAAATGAGCAGGTAGAGTCACACGATAAGCAACGGGGCCGATGCGTTCCGTAATAGGAAATGGTCCAACATAGCGAGGAGCCAACTTCCCTATAGAGCTGAAACGCACAACCTCCTTCATGGGAGAAATCCGAATGAAGACAAAATCACCAATGGAGAACTCAAGAGGCTTCCTACGGTTGTCCACGTAGGATTTCTGGCGGTCATGTGCCTCTTTCATTCTCTGACGGATAAGAGCAATCTTTTCAGAAGATTCTCGAACTGAATCTAGACCAAGAATAAGTTTCTCGCCAGATTCTAACCAACAAGCAGGAGAGCGACATGGCCTACCGTATAGAGCCTCGAAAGGTGCCATGCCGATACTAGACTGAAAGCTGTTGTTGTAGGAGAACTCCACAAGCGGTAAGTGATCCTCCCAACTACCTCCGAAATCCAGGATACAACAGCGCAAAAGATCCTCTAAAACACGATTCACTCTCTCCGTCTGACCGTCGGTCTGAGGATGATAAGCAGTCGAGAGATTCAGCTTTGTGCCCAAAGCTGACTGTAGGCACTTCCAGAAGTGACTAGTAAAGATAGTGTCTCGATCACAGACGATAGAGCTAGGAATGCCATGAAGTCGAATGACTTCCTTCACATAGAGCTTGACCAACTGAGGTGCAGTCCGAGTGGACTTAATCGGAATGAAATGAGCCGATTTGGTCAAGCGATCAACAATAACCCAGATAGAAGTATGGCCTGACCTCGATCGAGGCAGACCGTCAATGAAATCCATGGATATCTGATCCCATTTCCATAATGAAATCTCTAGAGGCTGAAGAAGACCAGATGGACGCTGATGCTCGGCTTTGATCTGTTGACAAGTCATGCAACCACTCACATAACTTGCCACATCTCTCTTCAAACCCTCCCAATAATATAGGCAACACATGTCGGCATACATCTTACTCGACCCAGGATGAATAGTGTACTTAGTGCGATGGCACTCGTCCAGAATATCACGCCTAAGTGATAAATCAGATGGTACAACAATACGGTTCTTCCTACGAAGACACCGATGAGAATCAAGAGAATAATCCAGCAATGTCTCATCACTGGATCCCGACTCGAGAAGATGAATAAGATGCAATAAGTCTGGATCCTGCCGCTGAGCATGGGCAATGCGATTCAATAAGATAGGACGAGCTTCTAAGCTGAATAATAAGACCGGAGAATCAGAAGGTGGAGCTCGATCTCTAATATCACACAAAGATAGGGTCTCAAGAATATCCCACTCGGCAATCATCGTAGAAACTACCGCCGAGTGCTTGCGACTAAGCGCATCTGCAACACGATTACCCTTGCCAGGGGTATACTGAATATCTAAATCATATGAGGCGAGAAACTCAAGCCATCGCTGCTGCCTCACATTGAGATCTCTCTGACTGAAAAGATACTTCAGAGACTTGTGATCGGTGTAAAGAATGAAGCGTTCGCCTAATAGAAAGTGACGCCACGTCTTCAAAGCAAAGACGATAGCTGCCAACTACCCGATCCTTCTGCATAAGCACAGCACCGAGGCCGCTACCACAAGCGTCGGTGTAAACAACAAGATCCTGGTTACTCTCAGGAACCACAAGAATAGGAGCATGAGTGAGAAGTTCCTTAAGTCGCTGAAAGGAAGCTTCACACTTATCAGACCAAATAAAGCGAACACCCTTACGAGTCAACGTCGTAAGGGGAAGTGCAACTCGAGAGAAATCCTTGATAAACCGACGGTAATAACCCGCCAGACCAAGGAAGCTGCGAATATCATGAACGTTCTCGGGCTGCTTCCAATTCTGAATAGCTTCGATCTTGGCAGGATCGACAGAAATACCCTCAGAAGATACAATATGGCCCAAGAACTTGACCTTGCTCTCCCAAAAATGGCACTTGGAGAGCATGGCCTTAAACTGATGCCGACGAAGAGTATCCAAGAAGATCCGCAAATGATGAGCATGCTCTGCCTCGGATCTAGAATAAATAAGAATATCGTCGATGAAAACCAGAACGAATCTATCAATGTATTACCGGAATACTCGATTCATAAGATCGACGAAGAAAGCTGGTGCGTTCATCAAGACGAATGGCATGACCAACCACTCAAAAGAACCATAAAGAGTGCGGAAAGCGGCAAGAGGAATGCTATCTTCCGCAACTCGGAGCTGATGAAATCCGGTGGCAAGGTCGAGCTGGGAAAAGACCTTCGCACCGCTCAACTGATCAAACATATCGTCTATCCGTGGCAATGGATAACGATTTCTGATGGTCAACATAGCTCTACTGTGGACATTTATTTCTATTGTGGTCATTGATTTCTACAATTATTGTATGTATACTTTATATATATATACACACACACATTTTTATCCATACAAGGAGATTGGATAATATATTTTTGCTATGTTTTAACAACATAGCTCTGATACCAACTGAAGTGACCCACTTCTTTTTACTCAAATTTGTGTGATTTTTAAGTGAGTTTTTTTTTAAACACATAGGTGATCACTTCTTTAAACTCATTCTCCCAAGATCCTGAAATTTTACCAATATAAATATATCAGTGTTTAAATTAATTCCTATCATTTATATATATGAGGATATATAAATGTTTCCTTGCAAATCAGAGTGTTAAAGTAGCAAAGAATTTTTTTATTTTTTTTTCATCCACACAATATTTTTCATAGTTGAAATGTTTTGTGACACATAGCTTGTTTCTACATAGTTCAGATTTTATCTTCTTTTATAATGACTCAAGATTGACTAATACAAAAAAAACAAAGTATTAGTTCCTCACATTTTCATTTGTATTGTTTTACAGAATTTTCATTTAAATCAAATTACCTGATCTGTGGTCTAACACCCCATGGGTTTGATCCTGGGGTTTCAGTAATTCATACTTGTGATTTAGGAATGATATGAGATGTTAAAACATAATGTGACTAATGATTCAAGGTTTATACACAAACATGCACCAATCATGCTCAAGCAATTCAGTTCAATCAAAATGCATACATTCAGGTTTATATACTTATGTCTTAATTTATACTATTGGTAATAATCTTATGAACAATTGGTGGTTAGTATGTTATAGATCAGGCAGAAGAGAAACTACAGGCAAGTGTAATGCTAACTTAATCTAGCATACCAAGTAAGATTTTGCACATACTTGTAAACATCATGTTCCAGGCAATTTTATTTAAAGAACCAGACTCACATGAGACTGTGGTGCAGACCTCTAATGGATAGTGAATGATGGCTGTTGACAAAAATCAAGTTGCAGTAAAGTAGTAGTCATGCTTACATTTTACAAAATCCTTTGGTGTTGCAGATTCTTATAATTTAAACAAGACCAAGTGCAACAAACTTTAAACTGTATCTTATGCAATTGGACATTGTTTAATATGATTGCAGTGAATGCTACCAGTACTTTACACACATCATTTTATAACACATTTCAACACTGAAAAATCAAACATGCAAGTTAGGTTTGTAGGCTAAAACTTCAAGCTTCTCATGGTCTTATATCAATTTATAAGTCATGATCAAGCCTCACTAGCTAAACCAGATTAGGTTCAACCATCACCTAACAGTTCTACTACATGCATTTTAAAAGAAAACCTCTGCAGTTTCACTATTTAAAACTTATCAGATATGTAAAAGTAAGTACATCCATATCTAAGATTACATGGCATAACTTCCCTCATCACGGTCTACAGAAAACATCTAGATTAGTTACTTAAATCAGTAACTCAAGACACAATATAATACTTAAGTTTTACAAATTCTTTTCAAATGAACAAAACACTATAATACTGAAAAGTTTGCATATCTTAAGAAAGTTTGCCTAGCTATCTTTATTACAATGAACTACTGCATTTCAAAAACTCAAACAGGTCTTCTAATTTTCCAAGCAAGCAAGCTATTCATACATCTTTACCTGCAACAATATTTTGAGCTGCCTCAATAAAATGAGACACCCCAAATATTGCAAAGGCAATAAATAGGGTCAGAATAAAATTCTGGTATGAGTGAAATCATTATTAAAACAACTTATTAATTCTTAAAACTGTGCAGAGAACATATATTTTGACACTATTCAATTTCATGTCAAACCTGAGCATATGCACATTTAAATTTATCTAACAACCTACACCCAAGCATTCATGCATTCAATCCATTCAGTTCTACATGTACAAATTCCTATGAAATTTAGCTTCCTAAAATCCATAGCATAACCTTTCAATCCCATTTTTATATTTTATTTGGTCTAATCTCTTGCCTTTGAACACAAAGTGTGCATTGCAAAGGACTCAATTCTGTTAACCTTTGCACAGAGGCCTTCAGGACTTGAACAAGTCATGCACATACCCATCATCCACCTGATGATGAGTAGATCAAGGCACCTCTCCTAAATTACTTTGTAATTTAGAGATCATGCTCATTTAATTGCCGAGGAATTTTTTTTTCTTTTAATTTCCAGAAATACTTGTGCTCTTTTCTTCACTTCATAAATCAAAAATCATTGATCTCACTCAAAGAGAACATCCAAGCATACAAGCATTCATATAAAATTCCACTGCTTATAATCAGAGATTATACTTATCCAAATTTTTCCAAAAATCTGCTCACACATTTTCTACTTATTTTTTTCCAGTGCTTGTTTAAATTGATAGAATCATGTAAAAATCTAGATTTATTCTTCTGTGAACATGGGCTATGGTTTTTGAGAAAAACCCATAAAACATATTGGTTTATGATCTGAACAAATCAACACATATATCATATTGCTTTGTTCCAGTCAGTTTTTAATGAACTAGACATAAGCATGAATCTCCTTATTCACACTGCCTATTTCCTTTATTTCTTTAATACCCTACTTCTCAGAAAAACGCTTAACTCATTTTCTAATAAGAACTGGACTACAGAATCCATTTCTGTGATCAAGGTAAGTGTTAGATCGAGTACATTTCAAAGCAGGAGTTAAGGTCATCATATCAGACCAAAATAAATTAAAGTCTCAACCAAAAGTTCAACCAGAAAAACCATCATGATCAATAATCATTCACTCAGAAAAATCAACAGAAAACCATATTATATTTTCTATGTAACAAAAATTGCTTGGCTGCCCTTAGCATGGGTCTTAATGCCCCAAACATCATCTATGATTACCACTCACCTTTCTCTTCTTTTCCCCGAGAATGCCTAAGTTTGAAAACAATGTGAGCTCTTTTTTTTTTATGTGTTTTTGTTTTTGTTTTCCTTTTTCCTCCCAGAAAACCTCTGCCTTACCCCTGGATTTAAATCATTTAACTAGGGTTTTGATAGAGGAAACACCCATTCTATCCTCATATAATTTAAAGGATCATGGGTATATGCTTATGGCTAATCTTGCCATTTTCTTCTTAGTTTCCATTTCTGGTAAAAGCAGTTATCTCACTGCTTTTCTGTGCACATGCTTTTTGCATGATTTTATCTGCACATTATTTTTATGTGACTTAATTTCACAATGTATCTTATCATACCCGAGATAATTCTCATGTCTCTTCCTATAAGTTTTATTTTTAACTGACATAATTTACCATTTGCTTCTCTCTTGATTTATTTCAAAAATGCATCCACACTCATAAATATTGCTTGACTGACTTTTATGCATTTTAATTATCAAGAGAATTTTTTTTATCATCCCATACTTCTCTAATCATATGTATATATTTTCTATACAATATACACACATATATATACAAATCATGTGAATTTTAGAATTCATTTTATACTTAATCATTTTCCTTTCATCACTGTGTATATAAAAATAATTATCCCCTTGCACAACTATTTCACTCACTTCTGATATTCATTTTCAAGCTATTTTTATCCTTTGGTTATGTATATAATATATACATAAAATATGTGAATATAATACTCCTCTTTACTCAGCTATTTTTCTTCCCATTATTATCTTCTTTAACTATTCTCTGTTAACTAATTTATTATTATATTTTTTCCAAAGTACTTTTAATCTCAAAAAGAAATTTAGGTCTTCACATACTCTCCTCCTAAAAGGAATTGTGTCCCACAATTATGCATTTGTTCATTAGTATGTTTCAAAAATATCAGAAATTCACTCATCCAAGATTAATCAAATACACCCAGTAGTATTTAAAGCTATTATAATTTTAGACATACCTTCAAGCAGAAAATAGATTAGGATACTTATCCTTCATCCTATCTTCAGTCTCCCATGTACAGTCATTTCCATCCAAACTCCATTGGATTTTAACTAGTTTAACTATTTTATTTCTCAATTTCTTTTCTTCTCTAGCTACAATGCCCACTGGTTCCTTTTTATAAACCAGATTCTCTTGAATTTCAACATGTGTAGGAGATTCAAGAATGGTCTCCTTATCATGCACCCATTTCCTCAATTGTGATACATGAAATACATCATGTATGTTGCTTAGTTCCTCTGGTAACCTTAATTTATAAGCTAAAGTCCCTATTCTTTGAACAATTTCATATGGTCCTATATACCTTGGTGATAGTTTCCCTGTTTTGCCAAATCTCAGTAATTTCCTCATTGGTGAAACTTTGAGAAACACATAGTCTCCCACCTCAAATTCTACTGGCCTTCTCCTTTTATCTGCATATGCTTTCTGTCTCTCTTGAGCTACTCTCATTCTTTGTCTCACTAATTCAATTCTTGCAGAAGTTTCTTTTACATTGTCTGGTCCAAGCAACACTCTTTCTCCTGCCTCCATCCAACATGCAGGAGATAAACAAGGCTTCCCATACAAGGCTTCAAAGGGAGCCATTCCTATGGTGGATTGATAGCTATTATTGTAAGCAAATTCAGCCAAATAAATGTCATCCTCCCAGTTGCCTCCAAAATCAAGTATGCATGCTCTAAGTAAATCTTCTAAAACCTTATTAACAATTTCAGTTTGCCCATCTGTTTGTGGGTGGTAGGCTGTGCTTAGGCTTAATTCTGTCCCCATAGCTTCTTGAAAGCTACTCCAAAACCTTGATGTAAACAAAGTATCTCTATCACTAATGATAGTCTTGGGGATACCATGCAACCTCACAATTTCTTTCACAAACAATTGAGCTAGTTTATGGGCATTTCTGTTTGAATTTATAGGAATGAAGTGTGCCGTTTTTGTAAGTCTATCAACCACCACCCAAATACTATCATTGCCTCTTCTTGTTCTTGGCAGACCATCCACAAAATCCATTGATATGCTTTCCCATTTCCAAGTAGGCACTTCCAAAGGTTGCAATAGGCCTGAGGGTCTTTGATAATCTGCCTTTACTTGTTGCCATGTCAAGCAATTTGCCACATATTTTGCCACTGCTCCTTTCATCCATGGCCACCAGTAATTTCTTTTAAGATCATGGTACATTTTTGTACCACCTGGGTGTATGGTATATTTTGTTTTGTGATGTTCATTCATAACTTCTTGTTTCAGTTCCTCTAAATTTGGTATGCAGAGTTTCCCCTTTTTCCTTAAATATCCTTTATCATCTACTTCATAGTTTTCCACTGTCATGCCTTGTAATATCATATTCTTTTTCTCCTTCAAACTTGTATCGTGATTCTGCATTTGTCCTATTTTGTCAACTAGTGTTGACTTTAAAGAAATGAGGCTTAATTTACCATACTCAATCATCTCATTGTGGACCTTATCCAATACCCCCATTTCTTCTTTTACTTCCACCTCACTTAGGATTGTCAAATCCCTGAACTCAGCCATCATTAGGCTTGCCAATTTTGCTTGGTGTCTACTTAATGCATCTGCCACTTTATTAGCTTTTCCTGGGGTATACAATATATCAAGATCATAGGCAGCTAGGAATTCTACCCACCTATGTTGCCTCATGTTCAAGTCTTTTTGGGAAAACAAATATTTAAGTGACTTATGGTCTGTGAACAATTCAAACTTAGCACCTAGCAAATAGTGTTTCCATATCTTCAATGCATATACTACTGCAGCAAGTTCTAAATCATGTGTGGCATACCTTGTTTCATTTGGTTTAAGTTGCCTGGATGCATATGTTATGACTCTTCCATGTTGCATGAGCATTGCCCCTAGTCCAGATCCACTAGCATCTGTGTAAACTACTAATCCTTTATTTCCCTCTGGTACTTGTAAAACTGGAGCTTCCATCAATGCTTTCTTTAGTGATACAAATGCTTGTTCACACTTTTCTGTCCACACATATGCTTGTTCTTTTCTAGTTAACTTGGTCAATGGGATGGCTATTCTTGCAAAGTCTTTTATAAATCTCCTATAATAGCCTGCCATTCCTAAAAATGATCTTACTTCGGTCACTGATTTGGGTCTACTCCAAGATTGAATTGCCATGACCTTATTTGGATCTACTCTAATGCCTTGTTGAGATATAATATGCCCTAAAAATTTTACTTCATTCTGCCAAAATATGCACTTATTGAATTTTGCTTTTAAATTGTGTGCTCTTAGCCTTGATAAAATCAGATGCAAGTGCCTTGCATGCTCCTCTTCTAACTTTGAGTACACTAATATATCATCAATAAAGACAACCACAAATTTATCCAGAAAATCCCTAAATGTTCTATTCATTAAATCTACAAAATATGATGGTGCATTTGTCAATCCAAAAGGCATCACCAAAAATTCATACAATCCATACCTTGTATTGAAGGCAGTGTACTTAATGCTTTCTTCCTCTACTTTCATCTGATGAAACCCAGAGGCTAAATCTAGCCTTGAGAAGACCTTTTCTCCATTTAATTGATCAAACAAATCATCCATTCTGGGGAGTGGGTATTTATTCTTGATAGTGACTTTATTTAGTTCCCTATAATCAATACACATTCTCAGTGTACCATCATGCTTTTTCACAAACACTACTGGAGAACCCCAGTTTGAACTGCTAGGCCTTATAAAGCCTTTCTGTTCCAATTCTTCCAGCTGCTGTTTCAATTCTATTAATTCTTTTGGACCCATTCTAGTAGGCTTCTTGATGATAGGACTTGATCCAGGAATTAACCTTATTTGAAATTCAACTGGTCTATTGTCTGGTACCCCTACTACCTCTCCAAAAACATCTGGATACTCTCTTACCACTTCTATATCTTCCAAAATTAATTCCTTTTCAGTCATACTCCATATTTGATTAAGACAATTTGTTTTAGCTATTTCACTCATGACTAAAATATTTTTACCATTTTGTGTTTTTAAAGATATTGTGAAGTTTTCTAGATTCAATGTTGCTTTGAATTTACTCAACCAATCTACCCCTAAAATAATTCCTATTCCAGGGAATTTTAATACAAACAAATCAGATTTAAACACATTTCCCCTATGTTTAATTCTACTCCCAAACATTTTAATCCTAGCAAACAAGAGCTACCCAGGGGACTTTGAATAAACAAGGGTTTCCAACTTTGTGGCATGTGAGAGCTAATTTATCCACTATGTCTTGTGATATTAGAGAATGTGTGGCTCCAGTGTCATATATCACTATGATTGGGTAACTTTTAATTAGAAGTATACCTTCCAATTGTCCAGAGCTTCCTGCTGCATTTGCTTTTAACTTTGTTTCCAGTGCTCCTACCTTTGCTCCTTTTTTAAACTCTGGGCAGTTTCTTTTAATATGACCTTCTTTCCCATAGTTATAGCAGCTGAATGGTGCCTTCTTAGCTTCTTGACACCTATTACTCATGTGTCCTTCTTTGCCACAGTTATAACAAGTAATCTTCTTCTTAGCTTCCCCACCAGTTGCTCCTTCAACTTTCCTATTTGCATTCTTTTTATCATAAGGATGTGTCCTATTTTTCCCTTTCTTTTGACTATTTGCCCTCATGCTCCTAAACTTTTCTCTGGCATTGTCATGTTGTTCAAAGGAAAGGGTAAGATCTATGACTTGATCAAATGTCATGTCTTTGTATGGTAACATTGCCCTACTCAAACTAGCATTGAGTCCTTGAATGAATCTTGAACTCTTTGATTCTTCATTTCCTATGAGCATTGTTCCATACTTAGACAAACTCTCAAATTTTTGAGTGTATTCAGTCACACTCATTGATCCTTGCCTCAGCCTTATGAATTCCTCAAGCAATGTTGCCTTAGCTGTTGCTGGAACAAACCTTGCCTCAAGCATATCCTTGAATTGATCCCATGTTATCTCATTTTCTGGCCTCCCTGTGATGATTACCTCCCACCAATCTAATGCTGCTCCTTTGAGTCTCCTTGAAGCTATCTGCCTCTTTCTTTGATCATTAATTTGCATGTCTGTAAATATTCTTTCCAAAGTTCTCAACCATGTCTGCACTCCCACTACTCCTTCAGTGCCTTCAAAATCCTTGCCTCCTAAATTTGAAAATGTCTTTAATAACTTAGCTAATTCCTCATGAGGATTTTCTTCCCTCTGCACTGCTCCCTCCCTTAATGCTCTCACCAAATCTTGCAAATTAACCAATGGTGCAACATTTGAGGGTCCTGCTCCAGTGCTTGGGGGTCTTCCTACCATGTTTCGCTATTCAAGTGCATAGTTAGTTAGTCATAGTCCTATTTAATTATTTTCTGCAATTTATTTCTATTGTGGACATTGATTTCTACAATTATTGTATGTATACTTTATATATATATATATATATATATATATATATACACACACACACACACACACATTTTTATCCATATAAGGAGATTGGATAATATATTTATGCTATGTTTTAACAACATAGCTCTGATACCAACTGAAGTGACCCACTTCTTTTTACTCAAATTTGTGTGATTTTTAAGTGAGTTTTTTTTTAAACACATAGGTGATCACTTCTTTAAACTCATTCTCCCAAGATCCTGAAATTTTACCAATATAAATATATCAGTGTTTAAATTAATTCCTATCATTTATATATATGAGGATATATAAATGTTTCCTTGCAAATCAGAGTGTTAAAGTAGCAAAGAATTTTTTTATTTTTTTTATCCACACAATATTTTTCATAGTTGAAATGTTTTGTGTCACATAGCTTGTTTCTACATAGTTCAGATTTTATCTTCTTTTATAATGACTCAAGATTGACTAATACAAAAAAAACAAAGTATTAGTTCCTCACATTTTCATTTGTATTGTTTTACAGAATTTTCATTTAAATCAAATTACCTGATATGTGGTCTAACACCCCATGGGTTTGATCCTGGGGTTTCAGTAATTCATACTTGTGATTTAGAAATGATATGAGATGTTAAAACATATTGTGACTAATGATTCAAGGTTTATATACAAACATGCACCAATCATGCTCAAGCAATTCAGTTCAATCAAAATGCATACATTCAGGTTTATATACTTATGTCTTAATTTATACTATTGGTAATAATCTTATGAACAATTGGTGGTTAGTATGTTATAGTTCAGGCAGAAGAGAAACTACAGGCAAGTGTAATGCTAACTTAATCTAGCATACCAAGTAAGATTTTGCACATACTTGTAAACATCATGTTCCAGGCAATTTTATTTAAAGAACCAGACTCACATGAGACTGTGGTGCAGACCTCTAATGGATAGTGAATGATGGTTGTTGACAAAAATCAAGTTGCAGTAAAGTAGTAGTCATGCTTACATTTTACAAAATCCTTTGGTGTTGCAGATTCTTATAATTTAAACAAGACCAAGTGCAACAAACTTTAAACTGTATCTTATGCAATTGGACATTGTTTAATATGATTGCAGTGAATGCTACCAGTACTTTACACACATCATTTTATAACACATTTCAACACTGAAAAATCAAACATGCAAGTTAGGTTTGTAGGCTAAAACTTCAAGCTTCTCATGGTCTTATATCAATTTATAAGTCATGATCAAGCCTCACTAGCTAAACCAGATTAGGTTCAACCATCACCTAACAGTTCTACTACATGCATTTTAAAAGAAAACCTCTGCAGTTTCACTATTTAAAACTTATCAGATATGTAAAAGTAAGTACATCCACATCTAAGATTACATGGCATAACTTCCCTCATCACAGTCTACAGAAAACATCTGGATTAGTTACTTAAATCAGTAACTCAAGACACAATATAATACTTAAGTTTTACAAATTCTTTTCAAATGAACAAAACACTATAATACTGAAAAGTTTGCATATGCTTAAGAAAGTTTGCCTAGCTATCTTTATTACAATGAACTACTGCATTTCAAAAACTCAAACAGGTCTTCTAATTTTCCAAGCAAGCAAGCTATTCATACATCTTTACCTGCAACAATATTTTGAGCTGCCTCAATAAAATGAGACACCCCAAATATTGCAAAGGCAATAAATAGGGTCAGAATAAAATTCTGGTATGAGTGAAATCATTATTAAAACAACTTATTAATTCTTAAAACTGTGCAGAGAACATATATTTTGACACTATTCAATTTCATGTCAAACCTAAGCATATGCACATTTAAATTTATCTAACAACCTACACCCAAGCATTCAATCCATTCAGTTCTACATGTACAAATTCCTATGAAATTTAGCTTCCTAAAATCCATAGCATAACCTTTCAATCCCATTTTTATATTTTATTTGGTCTAATCTCTTGCCTTTGAACACAAAATGTGCATTGCAAAGGACTCAATTCTGTTAACCTTTGCACAGAGGCCTTCAGGACTTGAACAAGTCATGCACATACCCATCATCCACCTGATGATGAGTAGATCAAGGCACCTCTCCTAAATTACTTTGTAATTTAGAGACCATGCTCATTTAATTGCTGAGGAATTTTTTTTTCTTTTAATTTCCAGAAATACTTGTGCTCTATTCTTCATTTCATAAATCAAAAATCATTGATCTCACTCAAAGAGAACATCCAAGCATACAAGCATTCATATAAAATTCCACCGCTTATAATCAGAGATTATACTTATTCAAATTTTTCCAAAAATCTGCTCATACACATTTTCTACTTATTTTTTCCAGTGCTTGTTTAAATTGATAGAATCATGTAAAAATCTAGATTTATTCTTCTGTGAACATAGGGTATGGTTTTTGAGAAAAACCCATAAAACATATTGGTTTATGATCTGAACAAATCAACACATATATCATATTGCTTTGTTCCAGTCAGTTTTTAATGAACTAGACATAAGATGAATCTCCTTATTCACACTGCCTATTTCCTTTATTTCTTTAATACCCTACTTCTCAGAAAAATGCTTAACTCATTTTCTAATAAGAACCGGATTACAGAATCCATTTCTGTGATCAAGGTAAGTGTCAGATCGAGTACATTTCAAAGCAGGAGTTAAGGTCATCATATCAGACCAAAATAAATTAAAGTCTCAACCAAAAGTTCAACCAGAAAAACCATCATGATCAATAATCATTCACTCAGAAAAATCAACAGAAAACCATATTATAATTTCTATGTAAGAAAATTTGCTTGGCTGCCCTTAGCATGGGTCTTAATGCCCCAAACATCATCTATGATTACCACTCACCTTTCTCTTCTTTTCCCCGAGAATGCCTAAGTTTGAAAACAATGTGAGCTCTTTTTTTTTTATGTGTTTCTGTTTTTTTTTTCCTTTTTCCTCCCAGAAAACCTCTGCCTTACCCTTGGATTTAAATCATTTAACTAGGGTTTTAATAGAGGAAACACCCATTCTATCCTCATATAATTTAAAGGATCATGGGTATATGCTTATGGCTAATCTTGCCATTTTCTTCTTAGTTTCCATTTCTAGTAAAAGCAGTTATCTCACTGCTTTTCTGTACACATGCTTTTTGCATGATTTTATCTGCATATTATTTTTATGTGACTTAATTTCACAATGTATCTTATCATACCCGAGATAATTCTCATGTCTCTTCCTATAAGTTTTATTTTTAACTGACATAATTTACCATTTGCTTCTCTCTTGATTTATGTCAAAAATGCATCCACACTCATAAATATTGATTGACTGACTTTTATGCATTTTAATTGTCAAGAGATTTTTTTTTATCACCCCATACTTCTCTAATCATATGTATATATTTTCTATACAATATACACACATATATATACAAGTCATGTGAATTTTAGAATTCATTTTATACTTAATCATTTTCCTTTCATCACTATGTATATAAAAATAATTATCCCCTTGCACAACTATTTCACTCACTTCTGATATTCATTTTCAAGCTATTTTTATCCTTTGGTTATGTATATAATATATACATAAAATATGTGAATATAATACTCCTCTTTACTCAGCTATTTTTCTTCCCATTATTATCTTCTTTAACTATTCTCTGTTAACTAATTTATTATTATATTTTTTCCAAAGTAATTTTAATCTCAAAAAGAAATTTAGGTCTTCACAAGTTCATTAATTCATCAATTCCAGTATTTAACCTCAATTTATTAAATTCAGAGTTTATAAATAAAATTTCAAAAATTCCATTTAATTACCTCAAACAAAATTATATCCATTCATTATTGTCAAATAGATGGATTTCATTGGATTTAAAACTATTGCATTAATATTTTCTTATTCCATCTTCATTTCAATTAACGAAAAATTTAAATGTTAAATTCTACTTATTTCAATAAACTCAATTATTTAACTTAAATTTAAAATAAATAAATCCTGATTCCCATTCTTTAAATTCACTATTTATCATATTATCATCTTAAATACCATTTAATTTGGTATATATCCAGATGCATTAAAAAAATTTCGATTTCTTTATCTCAAATGCATAACATTAAATTTACATTAACGTAACATTCAATTTGAATTCTATTGCAACTGATTACCCGTTTTAATTCAATAGACTAAATCAATGGTTCGCTTATAATAATTGTTTTACATTCATTACATTAGTGCTCCCATTCCATCCTTTATTTATCGACTATTATATCTCCATTTACTATATTTTGGTCAATTCACACTTCCGTTACTATATTAATAATTACTAAAGTAACGTTTATTATTAATCATAAACATTATAATTACTTAACAGACATTGATTTTATTCAATGACCATTTATTATACTTTAAATTCCTTAATTAAGTTTACTGCTTACATTTTGCTTTCATATGTTCAATTTGTAACTAAGTATACATCTGCATTATTTCCATTGGTTTGACTTGCATTCAATTTATTAATAATTACCTTAGTTACATTATGCTTTTATTTAATTACCATAATTAACCTTAACGTAGTATTAGATTAAAATTTTCATTGGTCAATCCTATTGAATTAACATTTTCCGATTACCAAATTAATCTACATTAATTTGCACTAATTAAGTAAATTAATTGCAATTGACTTCAAACTAAATTTTATAAACTAAATAAACAGGTAACTTACAACCATTGTTACCCTTAACTTTTAATTACATTCAAAAGTTCATTAATTTCAACAAATGTTCCAATCAGCCATATAATTCTAATTTCATCTTTTATTTGTATTAACTATTTTATTTCCATTATGCTGAAATTTAGTCACCTATACACATTTAATATCCCAATTCATTTATTTATCTTGGTTTAAATCTTTTATTAAATCAATTGCTATCTTATGCATATAATTAACATTTCTATTGATTTTACATTCAAAATTTCTAGTTATTATCTTAACTTACATAAGGTAATGTTTAATCACATTTAATTGCTATTGAATAAATACATTGGTAACGAACAATAGTTGTCACCATTATATATTTTATAACATTTGTAAATTTATTCTCTACAACAATTCTCATTAAAAATACATTTATTCCATTTCCATCCATTACACATTATTTTATTACCATTAACTATCTATTTTATACAATAATTAAATGTTTACCTTTGGTTCTTATATTAAATTTTATAACCAAGCATAGCATGTTTAAATACAATGAATTGGAGTTTCATTAAGATTGCTGACAATTAACTTGTATTAACCTTATTTCATTTTATTTTAGTTCTTATTCCATTATTAAATTACAATCTTTTTTTTCATTTCTTTCAATATTAAGTCATAAAATATTATTAAATTAACAAATTTTAAACATCGAAATTTATGGGTTGTTACACTCTCCCCCACTCAAAACTTTTCGTCCTCGAAAAGGGAAAAGAAGGGAAAGTAGAGAATTGCAAATCAATATATCTTACTTAAAATATTAAATTTATAAACAAATAAATTTTCAAAATTAAATAAATTAAATAAAATATACCAATTTATAACAATTAAATCTTTTTATACTCAAATTAATAAAGTTTAGAAAACATTTTTAAAATATTTTCTAAGTCCAAAATTTACTGAAAATTTCGGCAGAGTCTCCTTTGTACGGGGAGGCTCGGGAGAAAATATAATATAAATTATAATAATATACAACACATATTTTCCAAAATAATATATATCCCAACCCAAGAAAACAATTTAATAACGCTATAAACCGTAATCCGAAAACGTACCTATTAGTCGGACAAACAACGCTTATTTTATGAAACCAAAAGTAGTAGCAATTGCTTTCATAACCTATATTTCACTTATATAATCTAAAAAGAGTTAATAATTATATAAAATGAAATGTTTAAAGGTTGTTTTCAACTTCTAACAGCTAAGTCAATATAAACAACGACAACCAATTGCAACCAACATACAATCATCATATACAATCAGCACACATCAATTTTCCATTTATATCAAGCAAAACAGGTAGTTGTTCGGGTTCAAAACTTTAATTTTTTACAGAATGAAGAATAAACTATTAAGTGCATCTTTTACTCAACAGTCTTAGATGAAACGAAATAGATTATTCATACATCCAACAGTCTTAAAGTATCCTTGCCCAAACAACACTGAACCAAACAAACACAATTCAAATAGGTCCAGTTAATTTTTATCAATTTCATTTCATAATATTTGTTGTTTGATTCCTTTTCATTTATATAATGGTTTATCTTTTTATTTTCATTTATTTCTTACAATTTCATTTATTTATTTATTTGCATTTCATGCGTTCATTTCTCAATTTCGTTTACTTAGCATCACACTGCATTACTTTAGTCTACAAACGTATATTTAATGCATTCATCTTTTCTACTTATTTTATTTATAATAGCTTCAACCGTTTACTTAAGTTTATTATCCTTTATTTATAATACTTATACTTCTATCAAGCTAGCAGTATTTCAATTACCACTTAAGTTCATAACTTAATAACATCAATTCTTATAATTAAAAGAAATTTATTGAACACTTCATTACATACTTTTACTTGTACAATTTCCATTACATTTTCTTATTAAACATTTCAACTTTTAAATTTTTTTAAGTTATATATATGCTTTTTAAGAATGTAATAGAAAATTATACAAGTTTATTTCTATTTCTTTTAATTAACTAAATGTTCAATAATATTATTCTTTGTTTTATAGGTTACAGTTTCAATTTTTCCTTTAATACCATTTATAACCTAGCATTAAATCTCTTATTTCCTTTAGAGGTTTCAATTTATTATTTACCTACATTCCAATTCATTACAATAATTGAAACTATTAATTAATGGAAACTTAAGAATTAATTACCGGATTTTATTCAAAATCATTTTGAAATAACAGATAAATGTATATACTTACACTTTATATATCCAATTATATTTAAAACTGTTTAAATTTTATATTTGTTTATCAAAAAAAATCTGCAGTAAAACTACTACAGTGGCCTTCCCACTTCGAAACTCGAAAATGAATGTCGATGATGCGTGCATCATCACCGAAATTATTTTCCAGCGACGGAGAGGGGAGTACAACTTTATCTTTTCAAAATTTCTTTAAAACATTTCTTTCAAATTATGTTGAAATACTTATATCAGAAAATACTTCTTTTAATAATATTATTATTATATTTCAAAATCATTCAAAAGAAATTTCAAAACCCCGGAACTTAAGTTCTAAATTTCCAATTTTCATTTTCAATCTTATTTCGACTATTATTTATAAATTTCATTACCTAACAACCAATATAATATAACCAAATATAACCCTTATAAAAATTTACTTTATATATATATATATAATAAAATAGGAAAAATTATTTCATTCACCTATAGTAAAACCGAATATTATGTCGGTCTGTCCTATCAAGTGTTTAGAAATCGCTGTTGATGTCATAGCGTCCCATGCATCAACCAGAATTTTTAAATACAATACGGAACAAATTAGCAAAATATTAAAACCATTTTATAACACTACCAAATACGCTCTCTCATATATATACACTCAGCGACTCCCATAGGGTATTGCTACCCTATTAATAAAGAGTCAGACCCCACAAAGCTAAGGTTTATCGCTAAACCAAAGCTCTGATACCAGATGTAACGTCCCGCCTTTCCACACGCTTTAAATTGACACACGTGCCAATTCAAACCATACGGAAGGGCGGATTGTTATGGGTAAATAAGAAAAGCCGAGCAGAAAATAAAATAAAATAAAATCTTACAGCGGAACGATAAAACATAATAATCAATACACAGTTCATAAAACTGTTTTACAAAATATTTGATTTTTCTTTATACAATAAATATCAGAGTTCACATACCAAGGAATAATAACAATGCAGCGGAATAAAATGGTGTAGTGGAATCATATAGTAGATAATAGTAATAAAATCTTCGTCTTCGTCCTCGAGAAGTAAAGTCTTCAAATCCTGAAACGCTCGGACTGACCCGAGCGAATTGAAAAGACAAAACACTCGAGTCAGAACTAAAATATCTTATGTGAGTTAAATCAACAAAAATAAATATGAGTGCAGTAACTCAAGAGATACTCGGTATTTACATCTCATAAGGATCCGTTTAACTATTTATTATGTAGTATATTTCGCTATTATAATAGTGTCTTATTGTAAAATAAACTTACTTTTAAATAGCGTTAAAGAGTGACCCAATATTCCCCTTAACACGTAATAGTCCCAGTAGTCCATCCAATATCATAGTCCCTCCTGATCGGGAAGCAACCAGAGGATACCACACGGGCTACGGGAGAAAACCAAACTCGTACAAGGCGCGATAGGGTAGGTGACACGGCACAACTAGGCAATGCGAGGGTAGATATAACAATTACGCATCCGGGCTGGTGGTAACGCGTAGCAGCTACTACCGCCCACCTCGGACAACATCCCTAAAATCAAAAATCAAAAGTGGCCACCGAATCAATCCAAAAGTCAAAGTATAATATCGAAGGAGTGCGTCCGATCAAAGGAATGACCTCATTGGCCCGAGAATCGCTCATGTTTTCGCCACCTTATGCCAACTCACGGGAGTCGGGTCCACGTATTTACCTCAAAGGAAACACTGCACCATCCTACTTCATTCTGGAATATCCACCGCGTACACGGTTGTTAAAGTGGTTTTCGAAATTGGCAGAGAGTATGACAACTTCCGATCCCGGTCTCTTCAACAACCAAACGTTATTATAACATCGCGGTCTTTTCAAAATAGCTTATACTTTACAACCAGAATAAAGTATCCATTTCAAAACCATATAAATACGATATCATCTCTATTTTAAAACCCAAATCAATATGATATGATTTTTATTTTAAATATACCCTTTTTCAAAAATCATAGTATTTTCAAATATATATATACCTTAAACCCATAGCTTCGCAACATAATTTTCAATATTTAAATGGTTTAATAATAAATTACTTTATAAAGTAAATTATCTTTTTAATTTTCTCAAATCAATTCCAAATACAGATTTGAATTCCCAAATAAACCATTTAAATTTCCATGTATTTCAAAGTTTTAAATATTCCACCTTTTCAAACTAAATTTTTAATTCATATATATATATATATATATATATATGCCAAATTCACTTTACTATTATTTAGTTTTGAAATACTTACTTAATAAATCCAGTATCCTTTAAATAAAACTTTCAAATTCAATAATTGAATATTCCTCAATTCATTTGGACTAGATATATTCACTTAAATCATCTTAAACTCGAATTTAGTTATAACCCCATATTCTTTTTAAATCTAAATTTTGATAAGATCTTAATTAAATAAAATCTCAAATTAATTTCAAAACTATCTTCTCAACTTTGATTTATAAAAATCAATATAAACTCTATATTAGAATATAATTTAAGTAAATACTTATCCATAATATATTATAATAAAATCAACTTTATTATATAAACTTACTTCAAACTTTAAACAATTTTATACATAGCTTAAAACCAAAAATTTAACTATATATAACATAACCTTTATCAAATATCTGAAATCAATATCTCATAAAACCGTATATATTTCTTTACAAAACCATAGAAAATCATTTCAAAATATTTTTATATATGTATCGCGGTGTCTGTATAAAATTTTCTATCCTATGGTCAAGTGATACGGATATTTATCATTTCAATCTGTAATTTAAAATAAAAATTACGGTTATATATCATTTCAAACCGCAATCCCGAATGGAATGAAAATGCATAATAACTTGCAGTTTATAACAATATATAATACAACATCCATTCATCCAATATCAACCATCAACCATTTATCACAATCATCATCCAAATTCAAACAATACATCAACATATAACAGGTGATAAATAACAGGTATCAACTATCAGTTTATGTTCGAAAATAAGTTATAACTGTTTAATTGGCAGTTTATATGCAATAAAATAAACAACAATTTAACTGGCAGTTAATATGCAAGACATAACAATTTAACTGGAAGTTAATATGCGATAAATAAGTAACAGTTTAACTGGCAGTTAATATGCGATGAATAATTAAGTAACAATTAAATTAAATAATTTAGTTTTACTGGGATGATGATTAAAATATGCCAAACAACCATAAATAAATTTCAAATCACATCATATATCAATTTAACAAACGTAAGAAATTTTAGAAGTTGTGAGTGGGTTAAAGCACTCACCTTTTGAATTTAAATTGAATTTAAACACAAAAATTGGACAGTCTCTAAATTTGTCCAAACCAGCGTTATAATTTCCGGAATTTTATTACGATCCTAACAAAAAAAAATCGCGCGTGAAACGGAGCTCGTATGTGAAAGATATATGATTCAGAACATTTGAAATCAAATAAAGATTTAAAACAGAAAGAAAATGAACTCACCCTCACGTTGCCACGTCATCATCACTCCCTCTCCCCCATACGCCCAGAAACTTTCGAACGCCAGTAACGACCGTCCACGTGAAGAAAACACGATAACCCTAAGTCAAAATTACCGTCTCCGGTAACGACCGGTCCCGGCTCTGATGCCCTAGGCAAACGCGCCTCCCCCCGCCTGAAGTACTCCGGCCATCCACGCGAAGAGCAGGTCGCCCAATCCTCCAAAACAAACGCAGCCGCCACCGTGATTTTTTGACATAATCGAATTTTTGTTGTTGATCTGATCGTTGAATCGACCAACTACCTGCGTTGATGAACTCCCCTTGTCGATCTCCACACAACTGTACCGTCAATTTGATGATCTGTTAAAGTTCATCGACGATCAACGGATGACCGAGATTTAAAACACAATTTCTAATCAAACGATAATCTGAATTGAAAAACGAACACCACTAGAAGATTACGCACTTCGAGAGCTTCAACATATATTTTTTCTGAGGAGTTTGAATTTTCATTAGATTTTTGAATTTGCAATTGGATCTAGGGTTTGCAGCCATTGAGGAAGAGGAGCACAGAAATTTATGTACATGTAGAGATGAGGATTAGAGGCTGCTACGGTTTATAACGGGGTTTATATAGGTAGGTCAGAAATTAGAAATGGATGGATAAGGTTGGATACACGCACTAACTCCAAAGTGGCCCAAAAAGCCCATTTCGACTCCAGAACGAAATTGGGTCAACCCATATATCAAAATAGATGTTTTAAAATAATGAAAAAGGTTTCAAGTCCAAATTCCATCGTATGGAGAAGTTATGCTCAAATCAATATTCAAATTGATTTCAGTTGATTTCAATTTTATAAATTTCAAGGCGTTTCGAGTCCGCATGATCAAACGACAAGTCTGATCGCTACGAAACTTGAAACCTACAACAATTCACAGTTAGGATCCGATAAAACTGATTTCGTCGAAATCCGAGTCAGTGGCCAAAATGGTTATTTTTCCATTAATTAAATAAATTAATAATAAATTAATTAAATCAAATTTTCATTTTAAATTCTATAATTGACCAATTGAATCATTTTTAAATTTCTTAGTCCTTTATACTAATTTAAACAATTTTGGTGTCCATTTAGAGTTCATTAATTCATCAATTCCAGTATTTAACCTCAATTTATTGAATTCAGAATTTATAAATAAAATTTCAAAAATTCCATTTAATTACCTCAATCAAAATTATATCCATTCATTATTGTCAAATAGATGGATTTCATTGGATTCAAAACTATTGCATTAATATTTTCTCATTCCATCTTCATTTCAATTAACGAAAAATTTAAATGTTTAATTCTACCTATTTCAATAAACTTAATTATTTAACTTAAATTTAAAATAAATAAATAAATTCTGATTCCCATTCGTCAAATTCACTATTTATCATAATATCATCTTAGGTACCATTTAATTTGGTATATATCCAGATACATTAACATTTTTCCAATTTCTTTATCTCAATTGCATAACATTAAATTTACATAAACGTAACATTCAATTTGAATTTTATTGCAAATGATTACCCTTTTTAATTCAATAGACTAAATCGATGGTTCACTTATAGTAATTGTTTTACATTCATTACATTAGTGCTCCCATTCCATCCTTTATTTATCGACTATTATATCTCCATTTACTATATTTTGGTCAATTCACACTTCCGTTACTATATTAATAATTACTAAAGTAACGTTTATTATCAGTCATAAACATTATAATTACTTAACGGACATTGATTTTATTCAATAACCATTTATTATACTTTAAATTCCTTAATTAAATTTACTGCTTACATTTTTCTTTCATATGTTCAATTTGTAACTAAGTATACATCTGCATTATTTCCATTGGTTTGACTTGCATTCAATTTATTAATAATTACCTTAGTTACATTAACGTAATATTGGATTATAAATTTTTGTAACTGATTTCCAATTTTATTATTAAACGAAATAAACTGGTAACTTATACTGTTGTTACCATGCCTTTAATTTCACTCATGAATTCCCTATTATCAAGCAACCGTTACAGTTCTTAAATACTTATGCTTTTATTTAATTACCATAATTAACCTTAACGTAGTATTAGATTAAAATTTTCTTTGGTCACATCCTATTGAAGTAACATTTTTCGATTACCAAATTAATCTACATTAATTTGCACTAATTAAGTAAATTAACTGCAATTGACTTCAAACTAAATTTTATGAACTAGATAAATAGGTAACTTATAACCACTTTTACCCTTAACTTCATTAATTTCAACAAATGTTCCAATCAGCTATATAATTCTAATTTCATCTTTTATTTGTGTCAACTATTTTATTTCCATTATGCTGAAATTTAGTCACTTATACACATTTAATATCCCAATTCATTTATTTATCTTGGTTTAAATCTTTTATTAAATCAATTGCCATCTTATGCATATAATTAACATTTCTATTGATTTTACATTCAAAATTTCCAGTTATTATCTTAACTTACATAAGGTAATGTTTAATTACATTTAATTGCTATTGAATAAATACATTGGTAATGAACAATAGTTGTCACCATTATACGTTTTATAACATTTGTAAATTTATTCTCTACATCAATTATTACAACAATTCTCGTTAAAAATACATTTATTCCATTTCCATCCATTATACATTATTTTATTACCATTAACTATCTATTTTATACAATAATTAAATGTTTACATTTGGTTCTTATATTAAATTTTATAACCAAGCATAGCATGTTTAAATACAATGAATTGGAGTTTCATTAAGATTGTTGACAATTAACTTGTATTAAAATTGTTTCATTTTAATTTAGTTCTTATTCCATTGTTAAATTACAATCTTTTTTTTATTTCTTTCAATATTAACTCATAAAATATTATTAAATTAACAAATTTTAAACATCGAAATTTATGGGTCGTTACAGGTGATGACCATATCCTTATGGGAGCGACCCATATAGCCATGTCGCTTCTACCATGTTTCTGTCATTTCTGGATGATGAGGCTTAAGGTAACGATTACCTTTCACATAACACGATCACTTTGAATGCCGCATCGTCATTCTCATAATCACACAACTGATTTCTACAAACGTATAACTCTCGAGCTCATACATCTGAGGAAAGAGTATTAAGCTTAGGGAAGTTGCCTTCTCCGCCACCAAACAGATGATACGTTCATAGAGATCAGTTAATGCAATTAGAAATTCAACGTCAAACATTCATCCATACAAGTTGTTTAGGAACAGGACAAACGGAAGGCACTCTCCTACCACATCCTATTGGGAATAACCCCTAGAATTAGCAGCGAGAAGGCCTTGCATATTGTAGATTTTCATAACGAAGCACTACTGCCACCATAAATATAGGTATGGTAAAGTTAATCTCAAAAGACTAGTGGCAAGCAGCCCTACATCATGAAGGTCTCCATCGTCAAAATCATAATCATAAACCTGCACTTTCGAACGCATACATTAGCCAGAAATGGTTCTCGGATAAATCCGACCTCGGTCCCTTCGAACCAACAATGAAAAAAGAGTTTCTTAACCTCATACGAAAACCAAGTCTTGTAGACTTATCACGTTTCTAACTCTCAACTTGCAATCCTTCGGCCAAGTAGGACGCTCCGTAGATTGGAGTACCATAAACACTACGCACTGCTCGAATCAACATTCTTAGTCCAAACGATAGTTGAGCCTACTTAGTCAGCTTCGTGCTAATTTCACAACTGATCGATTCTCACATCAAGTTAAGAAACCAAAAATGGTCAAATTTGATAGTCGGTTATTTAACTATCAAAGCAACAAACAATATCTAGCACATAAGCAGTCACTAGGCCCACTTAATTAATCTTTTATTAATTAAATCAATTTTCAAATATTTACTTCTAATTATCTTTAAAAACATATATTCTCGAAAACATTTCAAACCTTCGATATTGGAAAACATTTCCATACACTTATACCAATGGTATAAGTATATTAAATAACACTACCATTTGGAGACACGCCAAATAGATTTCTATAACCGTACAACTCCAGAGTTCATACACCTCCGGAGGGTGTTAAGTATAGGAAGCAATATTCCGACACCACCAAGCCTTTAGTACGATCATAAGAACCAATTCATGTACTTCACAATGGAAGGTCAAAACAACATTTATTGGATCAAAACGAATGTTGTGTAAAACATCGTTATGACAACCCAAAACGCTAGCATAGGGTTTCGATTGATTTTATATTTATAATCCTATATACTATATAAAACATTTCCTTTCGGAAATCATTCACTATAATAACAGTGTTATAGTCCATGCCTTCCATACTTCTCGAAAACTTCTATTACAATAATAAATTTTGAAGTCTATATTTTCGATACTTATCATATTTTAAAACTTTTTTAAAACCATTAAATTCCATTTGGAATTATTACTTTCCAAAACATTACTTTAAAAAGAATAATTACTTTTCAAAGCTATTAACTTCATTAAAAACATTATTTTCAAAACAATCCTTTGAAAGATTGTTTCAATTTTCCAAAACTTAAATGTATTTCCTTTTCATAAAAAATCCATATTCAAATCTCAACCTAAATCATTTCCAAATTTATAAAACTATGATTATAAATCTCTTTTCTATTTTATAAAACTTCTATTTTGTAAAATCTTTTTATTTATAAAATTCTATTTATAAATCATTCTTTTATAAAAGTCCATTTATTACCAAAATCCATTTAAAATCTATATTTTTATAAATCAAATTTATTTATAAAATCTACTTATAAATCATTTACTTTATAAGTCTAGTTTATTTATAAAATCCATCTATAAATCCATTTATCAAACACTTTTCAAATCCATTTACAAAATATTTAATAACTTCGATTATAAATTTATTTCTTTATTTATAAAATATCGCTTTTAAAAATCCTTTATAAAATATTCAAATAATCTCTATATAGAAATATTTCACCAAAATATATTTCTATAACATCAAAAATCATACCTTTTTATTTGTTTAAAAATAAAATCATTCCTTTTAATAATTTAAAAATTATTAAAACATAAATTCTACCAAAATCACTTTGAACATCATTTCGCTTCAAAATCGCTATTTTATAGTATTTCAAAATGCTAAAAATATGACCCAGTGCTACCATAATAGTAAATAAGCAAAACAAATCCATGTTATCAAAAATAGCATCCAACACACCATATATCAAAATATATGGAAAGTAAAATCAATGGTGTGAGGAAACCTATTGGATCCCTCCAACCGGTCCCCCTGCGTCAAATAAAACATATAATCAAATAATGAAAAAATAAACCGCTTTGAGGCGGGATTCGTATACAAATGGTCATCCGTCCATACACGGAAACGTAATAGGGTCTCATCCGCTCCGATAGGCGGGAATATATCCAAACCAACTAATAAGTATAGTATATCATCCAACCAAGCAATAAACAACATAATAAAATACTTTTCCACTTATATAAAAATATAAGCAGTCCAGAGAGGCGAGTTTACTCACAAAACGCCAGAAATCGGCAAAGCGCTCTGGTTTGAATTAAAATTGAATTGTCGTTCAGTTTAACCCAAAATTCCTATTTGCCCCAAATTCGTTCAATCCAACTTCATAGATACGAGCGCAACACAACTTTTCGTGCTCGATACAAACCTCATACGAGAAAGTTATGAATAAATTAACATGACGAGACAATTAATATTAACTAACATAATTAACTAAGTTTTAAACTTTAACCTTCTTCTATCTTTTCCTCGTTCATGCGTTTGCTTCCAAGCCACGCAAACCCTTTCATTTTTTTTAAAACGTGAATGAACTCCACGACCAGCTCCTCCGGCGACGACCTCCATCAAAGCACCGCCTCGCCGGCAACCGCCGCCCCTTGCCTAGCTCCTCCCTGAACCGCCGCATGCGCCACGTACGCGTAGTGAACCCATAGAGCTTCTCGCATTTGGACGAGCCTCGCCGTCGCCTCACCGTCGCCTCGGTCGTCGACTCAATGATCTGACTATTGGTTAAGCTCATATCATCGTGCTCTATATTTTTTTAGTTGAAGTCGAAGGGTGATTCGGCCTCTAGAGGCTCCAATCAACCATGGCCAATGATTTCTAGGTTTTTTACAACAACCTGAAATTTAAGCTATAATAATTAATTAATGAATTAATCAAATGATAAAATAAATTCATGAAATTATCAAAATTAAGTTACAAGAGTTGCCTCATTGTGTCCATGGTAATTTTCTGGTCGATTTCCATATATAGAACATCACAATCCGAGATAATATGAACAAGATATGAATTAAACGAGAATAAGAAGAAGAAAGAGAAAAACTAAATAAATGGCTAGGTCGACCACTGGGTCGACCTAACCATCACCTAGGTCGACCGGCCAGTCGACCTAGGGGGCGGTCGACCTGTAAGTCGGCCTGCTTACGTTTTTGAGTGAAGAATTAAATTCTTCGAGTACAGTCGATTTCAACACGTCGTTTACATTCTTTTAGCTAATCTGGTCTCTTCATGCTATCATCCAACGGCTCATATTCAGCCTATGATGTGGTTGCATCCTATTCAACCCCCAAATCTAATAGTTTGAGATCCACTTCTACCCCTATAATTAAGACCCTAGGCCTAACACTTTTTCTCAATCTAGATTTTCTCCGCTTGAGTTCACCTTTTCGGGAAGGACCCTAAAAGGAATAATTTTCCAAGGCGTGAATCTTTTTAATAAAAATATTTTAATACCCTCAAGTGGATCCGAGAAGACCTAAAGAGAATAACTTAGGACCACAGGTGAGTGATTCTAATTATTTTAGATTTCTTTAAGTAATTTAAAATAATAGGGTTTTCAATAGTTGTAGTTTTACTACGATTTTTGGAATAACCTTTTAATAATTTATTTACAGTTTTTAAAATTATTTTCAGTCTATTTCTTTAGCTATTATTTTTTGTTAATTTTAGCTTATTTTTATTAATTATAGCTTTCCATTTATTTATAGTATTTTAATTTATTTACTATTATTTATGCATTATTTACATCTTTTTTCTACGCTTTGGATTTTCTTCTAGTTTCAGTTTTCTTTTATTTCTCCTTCTTTTTCACGTATGGATTAAAATAGATTAAATGTGAATATGGATTAAAATTATAGGAATACTGAAATAACGAAAGGGAAGATGTAAATTGTAAAGACTGTAAAAAAATGGAATTAAGACTGAAATTGAGCCTAATTATGATATTAATGTTAAATGTGACGACACGGAATTTCTGGGCATTTGAAATTGAAATATTAAAATGATTTTAAATATTTGAAAGTTAGTTTAACTTGAATTTCAAATATCACTATGAATTTGGCAATTATTTATTCATTTTAATTATTGAAGTTGGGTACAATATTTAATCTTGAGTTTTATTAATGTTAAAAATATTCCAAAGACTTATAAATTTATATTAATAGTACTAAAGATAATGAAAGATTTAGAATTGAATTCGAAAAATGTTTTGTTCAGTTTTAAAAATATATTGTTTAAATTAATGTTTAAAACTATTCCGAGGCATAGTCTTGGAATTCGACGAAACCAGTTCCATTGGATCCGTAATAGTGTATTATTATCGGATTTCAATTTTCGTAGCGTTTGGAGTGATCATTTGGTCGTAAGATAGATAAACACGCCGAAACCTATATCGAAATTTAATATAATAACTGGATCCAAAAGCTATCTTCTCCATACGATCGAATTAGGACTCGAAGTCTTTTCCAGTGTGTTCGGAATTGGGGTTTAACATTATAAACGCCTGGTGGCATGCCTCGATAGGAGGTTGAGATTTTGATTTGCGAATTTAAGACAATTTAAATTCAAATATAGAATCACCGTATCTTATGATTCATCACGTGTCTTGCCTTTTTGAGCACGTGTTCTTCCCGAAGACACGCGTCTTCGTTAATTATTATATTCCATCTTGTATCAATTTATTTGTAAGAAAAATTTTTTGTTCAACAAGAATAAAATCAAATAGTCGCGTTCTTTTTAAACTCGAAATCAAATCAAAGTCGATCTTCCCAAATCTCTTTCTTCTTTGATACGAGCTCAAATCGCAATTCGATTTTGATAGGGCGGAGCACGCGATGGGGACAATCGACAGTTTGCGTCGTGAGTCATGCGTGCGTGAAGTCTGGCATAGGGTAGGCGATGAGCATCGCGATGGATAGCGAAGAAGGGTCGCTCGCGCTCTCGTGCACTATGGCATGGAGGTGGGGTGGTCTTGCGATCTGGGGAGACTCGAGGATCGACGAATGGAGATTGAGCGCGACGGGATCACCGTGTCTTCGTACAACCTTTGAACACCGGCAGTGTCGCATTCAATATAGTGGAGCAGAGGCTTGGCTTCGGTGGCGCCACGGTTAATGGCATCGATGGTTTTAGGGCTGCAAGGAGAGCGTTGTGATGATACTGTTTTTTTCCTTTTTATTACAGTAATTATGTTAAATAATATTTTTGGCCTTCAATTTTAGACTAATTTGCTGGGTAATTAGTATATCTATGTGAATTAGTTAGCTTCTAGGTAAATAATAATAATGATCACACACACACACATATATATGAATTAATTAGCTTCTAGGTAATTAGTATATCTATGTGAGAAATTAGGATATATATATGTGTGTGTGTATAACCTGTCATAAAATTAATAAATGGGAAGAAAAGGGGATGTAAACTGGGTTAATTTACTATGATCTAAAATGAGTTAATTAAATTTAATAAATGATAATAACTGTTCGGTTAGTTCAAATGTAATAATTGATTAATTAAAGTTATTTAAGTGATAATTGATCACTCGATTTGTTTGAATGTTAATAAGACAATAATGTTTATACAAGGTTAAAATCATGGAAACAAGCAGTTTGGAATGGATTGCAAACAGCAAAATAAAAGGTGAGTTAATCTCACTCATCTAGATTATTATTTAAAATTAAATCGTTAAATTTAAATTTTTGGTTGGATGATTGAATTGATTGGATGCGGTACATTATATAGTAGTAAATATATATATATATACACACATACATACATATTGGAGTGATTGATTTCCCACATTATATAGCGGATGAGACCATATGCGCCGCATAATATGGGATGAGATAATATAAACCCATATACCGCGATATTCCACCTCGAAGTGGAATTGATATTTTTATATTGTGCTAACATCTGTGGATGCAGGGAAACAGTTGGAGGGATCCGACTGGATTCCTCAAAATATTTAGATTGTTTAATATTCTATGATATGATTTATTTGATAATCTGGGATAGATTATATTGGTGATTGAAAATAATTAAATGCTATGGTTTGATTGAATATATTTGGGTATACTGAGATATAGAAGTTAAAGATTGAATTTTTAAAGGAAAATAAAATAAGAAATTTTTAAGTAAAATAATTTTAGAGAATTTGGATAAGTTAAAGAATGAATTGGAAAGGATTAAAGTTGATTTTTATATTCTAGTAAATAAAATTTCAAGAATGGGAAAGGAAATTTTTGAATAAATAGGAATAAATAGATTTTTAAACTTAAGTGATATTAATGAAAGGAATAAAGGATTATTTGAAAAAAATTAAGGATTTAAATGGTTTAGGAAGGAATAAAGAAAGAATTTTGAAATAAATATGAAATTGGTATTTTCAGTTTAAATAAGATTTTAATAAAGAACTAAATCTGAAATTAATGGGTTTTGAAATAAATTTGGATAAGTAAAGGAGTTTATTTTAATGGATAAATTTTGAAATTCAATTTGGAAATTGATTTAGTATTTGAAATTGTGTTTTGAAAGAAGGGTGAGACTATAGAATTTATAAACTGGGTTTATAAGGTGCAATGGATATCAGTGGATATTCAGAAGTATAAATTTACGGTGGGAATCTATAAAGTAATGGGAATTTGTTTTAAAAATAAATAGTGGTTTATTTTTAAAGGTTTGGAAGAGAAGTGTATTTCCCTGAAAAGCCAAGTACGTTTTCAAAGCAGATTTTTAGTATAAGTTAAAGTTTTAAAGTTTGTTTAAAGGAATGTCTTTAAGAAATTATTATTTAAGTTGTTTAAATTTTATAAGTGAACATTTATTTAAATTAACTATAGTAGTAATTATTTGGAAGGTTGACCAGTATTATGATTTTAAACATAATTATAAATATTTATATTTTATAAAATAGTTTTATTTTAAAGATAGTTTGGTTAAAGTTTTGTTTTAAAAACTTGTATAGAATTTCGTAACTCTTATTTTTTTTAAAATTTAGTTTGGCTTAACTTTTGTTTTAAAAATTTATTTTTATATTTTATAAAGTAGCTTTATTTTAAAATATTTTTAAAGTATATATTTTTGAATAAAGTGTTTAAGTAGTTTAATTTAAATGTTTAAAGTATATTTTAGAATAAAGCGATTCAAATTATTTTAAAATCAAAAGTATTTGGACTTGGTGATTTTTAGTGAAAATAAACTATTTTGGGAATTTATTTCGTGAGTGGAAAGAGACTTGAACTGATTTCAAAGGATCGAAGTATAGAAGATATCTTGCGAAGATATTATGAATAATGAATAATTTGGGAAACTATTTAAATCTGATGGTTGTTTTGAATTTTATTTGATAGTTAAATAACCGACTCTCTATATTGGCCAATGCGCTGATCGTTTCAAAGGGACCGGGATCGGAATTTATTTCTCGAAAACCACTTCGATTCGGTTTGAACGTTTTCGTGAGGAAGACAAGAGCTTGGAATTGAAGATGGAGCAGTGAAGTGAAAGGGCTAATCGCTAGTAATCCTGAGGGTGATTCCAAAATGGATTAGTAGGATTAGTGCCTTCGGTTCCGTTCGAACCTGGAATGAACTTGTATGGACGAATGCTTTCAGAACACCGTCAGAAGGACGATGAGCATTCTAAGTAATTGTGTGCTAAGAAGGTAACACATAGCCTCGAGCCTCACCAACCGGGAATGGCTAAAACAGGGAAGGTGCACACAAGACTAAGTGGCTAGCAACCAATTAAGGTAAGATCGACCCTGTCTAGATGTCCCTTTATATATTCAGCTGTGTGGACGGTTGTTGATCCCAACCGTGGGGTGAACTTATTCGGACTATCCAGTAAGGGATGGCTCCAGTCTTGTGATGCAGGAGATCAAGGTGGATCCTCGGTATGGTGATCTAAACCACGTACTTTTACGAGTGGTGCCCCAGTAGCCCTGCCATTAATGGAAATCCATTCCCCCTACGTGCCTTTACGGTTTTTGTTTGTAGAACCCACTTTGTGGCTAGTAGCTGAAATTTAATAATGTAACAATTTCGGCTATTTGAATAAGTATTTGTATTAGACACTATTATAATATCAGAGGGTTTTATAAGAAATGTTTTGGTTATCGTAAGGTAAAAACCAGCATGTTTGTTTGTGGCGTGGTCCTACGAGATACCTTTGATTTCAAAGGATTTTGAAACTTTAATAATCCAATTGAGTATGTTTTCTCACGCTGGTTTTCCAAACTGACTCAGGTGTTATTTAACTATAATGCTCGGGTTAGACCGAGTATTATAGAGTATAGATTTTGGATGGACTGCTGTGGAACTCAGGAGACGAGCTGGATGGCGAGACGTACTTCCGTACTTGATTATTATTCCGATGTGTAAGGACATGTTATCGAACTGTCCGGATTTGATGAAATGATTGTTGTACCGGAGAAATGTATGTATATATGATGATACAGATTCTTTGTATTTAAAGTCGATGTTATATATCATATTTTGTTCCGATGTGTTTGTGAGATTCTAATATTATTTCCTATTTCTCCTTCTACCTCCTTCTTCTTTAGCCCTAATGGTTCGATTTTCCAGCATCGATCGTTCGACATTTGATACAATGGCCGTATAAATGTCGATTTTCGGACGTTGAAAAATCAGGTCCTTGCAGATTAGTATCAGAGCTGAAGGTTAAGCGAGAACCTTGGCTTTGGTGGAGATTACTCATTTGAATAGAGGCCATAGTACTCTAGAATGTGTCTGAGTGTATAAATAGATATGAGTGCGTATTCGTTAGTGAAAGTGACGACCCGGAATTTTTAAGCATTTGAAATTGGAATATTTAGTTGATTTTAAATATTTGAAAGTTAAATTTTAACTCGAATTCAATTATTATTATTATTTAGAAACTAAATTATTGGAATTAATTACTGGAAATTGGGTCAAATGTTGAATCTGGAGTTTTAAGCCTATTAAAAATCATTGGAAGGCTTGTAAAATTTATATTGATAATACTGATGATAGTGAAAGTGTTAAAATTAAATTTGGAAGTGCTTTGTTAAGTTTTGAAATTTTATCGTTTAAATCGATATTTAAAAATAGCCTTCCGAGGTACAGTCTCGGAATTCGACGAAACAAGTTCCATTGGATCCGTAATATTATATTATCATCGAATTTCAATTTTTGTAATGTTTGAAGTTGTTGTGTGAGCGTACGATATATAAACGCGTTGAATCGAAAATTTAATATAATAACTGGATTTAAAAAGCTATCTTCTCCATACGATCGAATTAGGATTCGAGACCTTTTCCAGTACGTTTGGAATAGGGGTATAACATTAGAAACGACTTGCGGCATGCCTCGGTAGGAATTCAAAATGTTAAGTTGCATTTATCGAGACAATATAAATTTAATTAAAAATATATTTATATTCTGGTCATAGTTCCTTTCGCGTCCAAACTTTCCAAACTTTTTCCCCTCTTATCAATCACTATAGCAAGCCTATTCGAGCACGCAAAAGAATTCAAACACGTTTCCTTTTTTAATTTACTTTCGCCCTTGTTTCTTTTTGGTGAAGCTTCGGCCGAAAGAAATAAAACGCAAGCCTCCTTCTATAAAAGTCCCAAATCCTTTTTTTTCTTCTCCAAATCGAACACTAGCCACCTCGTTTCCAATTCATGTTCCAAAAAACAGAAGGAATCGCGTTCAACATCGTAAGATGGGAGATCGAATAACGTCGTCGATAGGAGAGGTAGACGTGCTGGTTGAGGTAGCTGGAGAGAGGTCGTTGCGAGCTAGACTAACGTGACTTGGGCAGCGACAAGCTAGCGAGGGATGCAGGCGATGTGGACGGAGGTGTTGAATGGTCAGTGATGGCTATGCGACTTTGGATTCCAGGATGGGATGACGACGATGGGAACGAAGCTTGGTTGCGACGAGGCTGAGAAGGGCAAACGCGAAGCAGTTGGGGGTTCGTCAGTGGAAGGGCGGCGATGTTGGTTGGGTAATGCAGGGACGATGTTCGACGACGAGGTGAGGTTTATCTGCCCTATTTTAATCTAATTCAATTAATGTACATGCAGATAAAAAAAGGGTGGTGGCTCGGGACTAGGAAGTCGGGTGGACGATACTAGTTCGGGAGTGAAATATGTGATCAAGTGAGCTGTCAGATTGGTATAGCGTACAGATGATATGTATACATCGTATGGGTTTAAATGAAAATGATATTGAAAATTTGTGAATAAGAAATGTGAAATGATTTCTTTTGAAACGGAAGTATATTTTGTGAAAATACAATTGATAAAAGTGAAAGTTGACAATTTCTGTGATAAATGTGACTTTAAAGAGTAATCAAATTTGAATATTTGATTTTGAATGAACAAAGTTATATATCTTTGTTATATAAGATAAATCTCCCCTTGTTGAATCTATTGCCGGAAGAAAAGGATTTTGAAAGTGTTTGAAGTATAAAAGGAGTTTTATACAAGTTTGAAATGATCCAAAGTTTTTTTTTAAAAAATTAATTATATATATATATATATATATATATATAAAGGATCTTATGAGGATTTTGGAAAAAGGTTTTGGGAACCTTTGGATTTGGAAAGGCTTTTGATTTTTGGGTAAAATCAATATTGGAATTTGAAAACCTAGTTTGAGAATTAGCGATTTTGGGATAATCGATTTAAGAAAGGAGATTTATATGAGATTCATACTAGGTGTATGATTTGAAAGATACTATATGTGTATAGTATAAAGTGTTTTGATAATGGCTCTAGGGAAAAAGGCGCTCCTTTGAAATGAACTTCTCAGGAGTGCCATAGGATGGTACTGCCTTGAACCCTAAGGGGGGTTCTAAAGTTGATACTGTGAGGAGTCCGGACAAAACTAGTTCCTGAGGATTATGAGTAGTGTGTAGCGAAAGTCGAGGGCGCTGATGCCTACAAAGGCATTTGGGTTATGATGTGACGACAGTGTAACTCGATGTCACTGCGATCTACTGCAGACCATAACGAAAGTCGTGTGTGCCGCTGAGAGCCAACAGTCTACGTTTAATTTTATATCGGTAGATTGCGACCTATGATAACATAGCGAAAGTCGTGTGTGCCACTAAGAGCCAACAGTCTACGTTTGATTTTACATCGGTAGACTGCGACCTATGTAGGAGTGGGGAAGTTTCTTTTTGACAGCGAAAATCGAGGGCACTGATGCCTATAGTTACATGGACTTTTGCTGCGATGGCAACGTAACCCTAGAATGCAACTGCGATCTGTTGTGGGTTCCATGGCGTAATCAAGGGGCGCGGAATGCTTACAGTTACATGGACTTTTTGTGCGATGGCAACGTAACCCAGGATGTAACTGCGACCATGGATGAGGGTGATGATTTCCAGAGCATTCTCACCAAATGCATTTCTTCTATTTTCAAAAACTGTTTTCTATATTTTCAATAAAATTATTTTTCGAAGTATTTTCTCTAGGTGTTGAAAACGGGTTTACGAAGTACTTATAGATTTTTAGTCCTACGCCTGATCAACGTATGACCGAATTTCTGTAAGAACAAGGATGGACTGGTTGAGACATCGAGTTATAAGAAGTATTTTTATAAAAATCTATTTTAATATTATTATGAAAATTCAAAAGTATTTCTATAATTTTAAAATAAAAATGTTAGAATTTTGGAAAATGAAAGAAAATCCAAACTGGAGTTATGAAAAACAAGATTTGAACTCAGGAAAATTCAATGAAGTGATTTGTGAAATAAATTTGAATATTGACATAAAAATTGGAAATAAGCTAGTTAGCCAAATAAATTAGTTAAGTGAATATCTTAATAAAATATAACTTGGTTAAATAGAAGTTGAATTGGGAGTTAATATTGGAGTTTGGAAATGAACTCGAATTATAAATATAATTCGACTTGAATTCGATAATGAATTAAAATAAGTGGAGATATTGTAAAAATAAAATGGAATTGAATTATAATAGAAATGGTTTGAGATTGCAAACAAAACCCAGGTGAGTAGAAATAAATTGAGAATGGCTTTGTATTAATAAAATAAATTTGAAAATGAATTAAGTAGGTGAATTAAAAATTTAAAATGGGGTGAATAAATGGGTTAATTGAATTAAATAATAAATGGATGAAGTCTGATTGAAAAAAAAAATTAATCAAAGTTTTGATTGGAATTGGGATATCAGAATGAACTTAACTTATGAGGCGTATTAATTTGAAGTAAAATTACCTAAGTCAATAAAAGCTTGGTTTCGAGTAAGAATGGAAGACCGTTAAATAAAGTTTGGGTTAAGTTTATTTTGAAAATGGATATTAATATAAGCATCGAATGTTGTCAATCTCAATGAAATAGTTTTAAAATGAAACCAATGCGGAGATGAAATGAAATTCAAATGTATGGTTGGTGAATAAATTAGAAATGAAACGGAATTAAATAAAGAATGAATTGAAATTAATTTGAAGTAGCTATAAACTAAAATGGATACTCTATCAAGCGAATATCGCCGAATTTGCATAAAAATAGTTGTCGTTTGACGTAAACGAAGGTAAAGAAATTCTATGAGTTAATAGAAGCAAATAAAATTGATTTTTGAATCATTTGAAGTGAATATGAGCTGTTGGGTTAAAATAAATTGAATGCAAGCAATTGAGTTGTAAACCAATAAGATTGAACGAAATGGTATATGAATTGGTTGAAAGCAATTGAATTAATTTTGAAATCATATAAATTGCTCGTGTGTGACGACCGCCCATGACTCCCGCACTAAAACAAGGAAATGGTGCGCTGAAAGGTGTGCCAGGCAGCCATGGACGATAGTCGAGGTAAGATAAAAAAGAATAGTCTATCGTATTACTCACAGCGCATGGATAAAATACAATAGAAAGTATACATAGTGAAGCTCTATAGAACAGAAGTCTCATCATATAAACTCATAGAAGTTTTATACAATCATCTGAATAGTCAATATATCCAGCCACACTACATAACACTCAGAGTATCAAACAAACAGCGGAACATCCAGTACATATAGTAGGAAAACGATATGCAAAAGCCTCCAGCTCGTCTTCGTCATCAACAATGTTGGTAGCCAAGAACAGCACCTGTCACCTGCTACCTAGTCTGCTCATCCCAACATGGATGAACAGCCCAAGGTAATAAGAGTTGAACATAAAACCTTGAGTCAGACAACAGTCTTAGTGAGCAGTAAATCAACTATCAAACATACCAAAAGAGCATAAAGGAAAAAGGAATAGGGACCCAACCATCCCACTCCACCTCTTTCTACAGTGATAGCCCCCAGACCCACTAAGCGGAAACAAGCATAACAAAGCAGACATTTAAAGTAAAGTAATTATCACTCGAGTCAAGGTCGATGTTTTTCAAGTACAAACCCCCAAGGCCTAAACCAAGATAAGATAAGCACCCAGAAAGCATCGCTCTTGAGATCGAATGATGGTGCAACCCAACATCCATGACTCTGGCTATCACTGTTATCATTGCCTCGATATCACCGTTAATTGAATGACCGGCACCTTCTTTCAGCCGTCCGTCAAGGGCTAATGGCAACCCCGGTTCTAGACATAACTCCGCACGTCCTCGTGACCCGTGCCTAGGACTATTGAATCTGTCCAGAGTACTAACACGTCATCGTGACCCGTGTCTGGGACGTCATCGTGACCCGTCCCAACGTACTCTTGCTTTGAGCATGCTAGAACCTTCAATAACGATAAGATCCAAGCCTCCTAATCATCCTCCTCGACGACTATTCTCATACTAGCTCAAGCGCCTCTCGAGTCCACCATTATCAACCAACTCGAACCACATCATCGAGTTATCAACATGCTTGGGATGATCCCGTCTGGACTAAACCAAGCTCTCACATCAGGCTTTGCTCCATAGCATCATAGCAAAGTCCATCATCATCATCATGCTTTGCTTCATCACACCATAGCAAAGTCCATCATCATCAAATCTATCCATATGAGCTTCACCACTCGCTTCATATGCCACAAGCAGCTTTCACCATTCAAGAGCCTTTCCACTTAGCTTTTGAATCATCTTCGACCAACTCGTCCAAATCAACTATTAGCTAATTTGAAACGAATCTATCAATCAAATCAATCATTAATCCAAGCAATCAAAATTTCAAATAAGATCTAATAAGCAATTATACAAGAATGGCAATTTCGTAATTAAAGTGTCCAAATCTAACAAGTATGAATCATAAGAAAATATCTCTATAACTTGATAAATGAACTTGCATAAGTAATCATATAATAAAATGGATATCAAACTTCATAGATGATGTATCTACATGCAGACTTAAGGAAAATGCAAGAAATCTCTATCTTTAACACATAAACAAGCCACCGATCCAATATACTCCTTTGGGTACTGGTGAGGGATAACCACCACTCACCGAATCACCTAAACACCTCAAAAGATAACAACTTCAGATCTGGATAGCGAAGAACTAAGCTTGATCCGACAAGGTTCCACTTCAAATGATGAAATCTCTCTTTGTTGGATGAAGATCTTCAACTTTGGCTCTTGGATCTTAGATCTTGATCTTCAATCTTGGATGGATGTAAGCACTAGATTAGAGTGGAGAAAAGAAGTGAAGAAGTGTTGTAGTCGAGCTCTCAAAATGGCAGCACTTCGTCACTTCAAAATCCGGTGCCAAAAAGTGAACCAAACCCCTCTATTTATAGGCTGATTCCTTAACTCGTACCCCCTTAAGTCCTCCACGACTTAACAGCCCACAGCCTACGACTCAATACACATGCCGACCTAACGATTCCAGTACCCACACGACTCAACGGCTCATGCCTTAACATGGCTCAACATAAACACAGCTCAACACGGCTCACAGCTCACGACTTAACCCTTGTCGACCCAACCGACTCAACTACCTATGACTTAGCGACTTAGCAATCCTACGACCCAACGACCTAACCCTATACACGACCTAACACCCACACACGACCTAAGCCTTAACTCCTTAAGTCGCTAACCACTAGGTCGTTACTCCCTCCTCAAGCCGTTAGTCCCTTAGGTCGGTCCAACCCAATAACTCGCTAACCCCTAAGTCGTTAGCTCCACTAAGTCGGTCAATACCTTAAGTCGCCCAAATCCTTAAGTCGTTAACCCCTTAACTCGGCAACCATCCTTAAACCGATAACTCCTATAAGTCGCTACCTACCTTAAGCACCACACGAGTTAACCACTACACGACTTAAACTTTGGTCGACTTAACAACAATACGACTTAAAGCATATAGTTTAACAATGTTTCGATCCGTAAAAATACGGGTCGTTACATTCTCTCCCCCTTAGGAATTTCGCCCCCGAAATTCCAAACAAACAAGAGCAACCAAAGTTATTTCGCATGCCTACCATCCATAGCAATCAACAAACCATGCATCCAATTACTAGCCTAGCATGCAGAACTCTAAAACTAGAACAAGTTACAAATTCGTGAGATGTCACGACACCTTAGGGCCATACCTCGAAGAGTTCAGGATGAGCTGCCTTCATCCTCTCTTCCTCCTCCCACGTACAGTCGTTAACATCATCACCCCATTGTACCTTGATCAACGTAATCGTCTTCCTCCTAAGCTGTTTCGTGTCGGTTTCCACAACACGAAGCGGCTTACGAGGTCTCGTAACAATTGGATCAACCTCTAAATCTTCACAACTATCAGCAGAAACCACTGTATTCGAGTCATGCACATACTTCCGTAGATAAGATACATGAAAAACATTGTGCACGCCCGCTATCTTTTCTGGTAACTCCAATCTATAGGCGAGCTTTCCAATTCGCTCGATGATCGGGAATGGTCCAACAAATCTTGGAGTCAATTTTCCTTTCTTCTCAAATCGAATAACATTCTTCAGTGGAGAAATCTTAACAAAAACCATATCTCCTACGTCGAATTCCAAATCGTTACGACGCTTATCGGCATAACTTTTCTGACGATCTTGAGCTGCCTTCATTCATCGCCGAATGATCTCTATACAATCCGTAGTCTGTCGAATCATTTCTGGCCCAAGTATCAACTTTTCTCCAGTTTCCAACCAACATGCCGGAGAGTTACACGGTCTTCCATACAATGCTTCATACGGTGCTATACCAATACTTGACTGATAACTGTTATTATATGCAAATTCCACCAAATGAAGATGATCTTCCCATGATCCTCCGAAATCCAAAACACATGATCTCAGGAGATCTTCCAAAACTCGGTTGACTCTCTCGGTCTGACCATCTGTTTGGGGATGATAAGTTGTACTCAAACACAACTCGGTTCCCAAAACTTTCTGGAAGCTCTTCCAAAATCCACTAGTGAACAATGGGTCTCGATCGCTCACTATACTCTTTGGAATACCATGGAATCGAACTATCCACTTAACATAAAGCTCAGCCAACTTCGATGCAGTCCTAGTTGATCGAACAGGAATGAATCTTGCACTCTTAGTCAAACGATCTACAATGACCCAAATCCCTTCATTTCCTGCCCTGGTTCTAGGTAGACCATCGATAAAATCTATCGATATCTGCTCCCACTTCCATGTAGGAACCTCTAATGGCTGAAGCAATCCACTGGGCTTCTTCTGCTCGGCTTTTACCAACTAGCAGTTCATACATTTGGAAATAAAATTTCCAACATCCTTCTTCATACCTTCCCAGTAGTAGGTCCTTTTCATATCCCGATACATCTTATTTCCACCTGGATGAATTGTCAACTTCGAGTGATGACTTTCCCTTAGAACTTCATCTCTCAATTCATCTATATCAGGAACAACTAGTCGTCCTTGCTTCCGAAGCCAACCCTCTCGATCGACCTCGAATCCTTTATCTTGTTCTGGATTCAATCCAGATTCCAAATCACGGATAATCTTGACAAGCTTATCGTCTCGCTTTTGGCTCTCGCCAATCCTTTACACTAGAGTAGGTATTATTGATAAGTTTGCCAACATCTCAGGTTCCAATTCACATCTAGGCCTGAAGTCAAATTCAGCCAAATACTCGAGACTCTTCCATTCGGAAAACATGGCTCCCAATCCTGCATGTCTTCGACTTAACGCATCTGCCACTGCGTTACCTTTTCCCGGAGTATAGGCTATACCAAAATCATATGATGCTAAAAACTCTAGCCATCTTTGCTGCCGAAGATTCAAATCCTTTTGGGAGAAAAGATACTTCAACGACTTATGATCTGTAAACAACTCAAATCGAACTCCCAATAGATAATGTCTCCACATCTTCAGAGCAAAAACAATCGCCGCTTACTCCAAATCATGAGTTGGGTAATTCCTTTCATGCGGCTTCAGTTGTCGACTTGCATATGCAACAACTTTATCCTTTTGCATTAGCACTGCTCCAAGTCCAGTACCACATGCATCGGTGTATACCACCATCTCATCATTCCCACTTGGAATAGTCAAAACAGGAGCACTTGTCAGTCGCTCTTTCAGGATTTCGAAAGCTTGCTCACACTTAGCATCCCATCTGAACACTTGGTTCTTTTTCGTCAATCCTGTTAATGGTGCAGCTATCTTGGAAAAGTCTTTGATAAACCGACGATAATATCCTGCTTATCCAAGAAAACTTCTCACATCAGATGCATTCTTAGGTCTAACCCAATCCTGGATTGCTGCCACCTTAGCGGAATCAACCGCTATTCCATTTCCAGAAATAACATGGCCTAAGAACCTCATCACTCTTCCAGAAGTGACATTTCAAAAACTTAGCCTTTAGCCGATGTTTCCGCAAGATTTCCAAAACAATACGCAAGTGCGTCTTGTGCTCTTCTTCAGTTCTGGAATAAATCAGAATATCATCCACGAACACAAGTACGAACTTGTTCAACTGATCTCTGAATACTCTATTCATAAGATCCACAAAATATGCTGGTGCATTGGTCAATCCAAACGGCATTACCAGCCACTCATAAAAACCGGATGGTGTCCTGAAAGCAGTCTTCGGCACACTATCCTTAGCCACTCTCAACTGGTGAAATCCCGTTGCCAAATCCATCTGAGAAAACACCTTAGCTTCGTGAAGCTGATCAAACAAGTCTTCTATTCTCGGCAATGGATACTTGTTCTTCTTAGCCACTTTATTCAGCTCACGATAATCCACACACAACCTCAACGATCCATCCGCTTTGGTTGCGAACACAACTGGTGCACCCCATTCGGACACGCTACGCCAAATGAATCCTTTCCGTAAAAGGTCATCAACTTGCACCTTCAACTCTTGCTGCTCCCTAGGCGCCATCCGCCTAAGAGGCATCACAATAGGTCTGGCTCCCTCAACTAGATCGATACGAAACTCGATCTCCCTATGCGGCGGTAACCCTTTGACCTCGTCAAAGACATCCTCAAATCCATTCACAATAGGCACCGATGACAGTCCATCCCGTGGAACAACCAGCGAATACATGAAGCTCATGAAGACGCCTTCCTCATGCTTACATCGTATCACAACCTCTCGCCCCTCCACATTCTCGACTGTCACCTCCAGCCTCTCACAATCAATCCTTGCCACATACTTCCTAAGCCAGTCCATACCCAAAATAATTCCGAACCCCGCAAAGTTCATAACAAAACAATCACAAACAAAAGAGCAATCATGACTCGATACAACTAAACCACAGCATACCATACACAAACAAGACGAACCCCCAACTGGATTAGTCACAACCAATGGTCTATCAACAATATCCGGTTCCAAACCCAACCGGCCTACAAGTTCATTACAAACAAACGAATGCGACGCCCCAGTATCAAATAACACTCTTACTGGAACACCACACATGGAAAGAGTACCTTGAACCACCACACTCTTCCCCTTCTCTTCAGCAGTAGGAGCTTTCAAAGATGATGGAACAGCTCCCAAAGCATAAGCTTGCACAGTCTGCTTATCTTTCCTCGGTTCTGGACAGTCCTTCCTGATATGCCCCATCTTATCACAGTGGTGGCACTTCAACTGCACCTTTGGATTCTTGCAATCCCTAGAGAAATGGCCCTTCTGCCGACAATTGTAGCAGGTCACTTCACCCTTTGGCTTCTTCTGGCCATCCTTACCCTTCTGTTGTTGCTGCTTCCTCTTCTTGATTCCACCCTGCTGTGGTTTGGGCTCTTCCTTAGTCACAGCAACAACAGATCATTCTTTAGGAAACAAACTCTCGTGCCTGAGAGCTTTCTCCACAAGCTTCTCAAATGGGTCATCCAAATGATCCACTAACTGCCTCCCAAGATAACTGTCCAAGCCTGTCACAAACTTCTCGTTCTTCTGATATGGAGATTCAATATATGACCGAGCATACTTGGACAAAGCTTCAAACTCAGAAACATACTCAAGAACTGATCTTCCACCTTGCTTGAGTTCTACAAACTTTTTAAACAAAACAGATTTCTGAACCGTAGAAATGAACTTAGCTTCAAATCTGACTTGGAATTGCTCCCAAGTAATCTCTTCCTCTGGAGTGTCAATGGTGATAAAGTTCCACCAATCAGAAGCTCTCCCTTGAAGCTGTCTTGATGCAAGCTTTCTCTTAGTTGCATCCTCAATTCCTAAATCACCAAAGATCCTTCTACAAGCATCAATCCATCTCTGCACTTCAATGGTTGATTCTGTTCCTACGAAAACCTTTCCTCCAAGAGCAGTATAGTCCTTACACAACTTAGCAAAATCCACTGGTTTTGGAGCTTGAACTTGAACCCCAACATCTACTGATGGCCTCGGAGTTGGTATCCTTCTCATGATCGAAGTCATCATAGCTTCGAACATTGCAGCATAGTCGGTAGCTCCCCCAGCAGCACGACTTTCCCTAGCAGCCTGTCTCTCACTTCGACTCATCCTTAATATCTACAAAAAGGAATGATTTGGAACACCTTGAGAAACAAATACATAAGGAGTTCAAATCCTTCTAAACTACAATATTATATATAGTAATTATCCATCAAAATACAATTACGTCTCTCATACGTAGTTACGTCAGTGTGCGTTGGCTAAAATCGATTAACCAAAGCTCTGATACCAAATGTGACGACCACCCATGACTCCCGCACTAAAACAAGGAAATGGTGCGCTGAAAGGTGTGCCAGGCAGCCATGGACGATAGTCAGGGTAAGATAAAACAGAATAGTCTATCGTATTACTCACAGCGCATGGATAAAATACAATAGAAAGTATACATAGTGAAGCTCTATAGAACAGAAGTCTCATCATATAAACTCATGGAAGTTTTATACAATCATCTGAATAGTCAATACATCCAGCCTCACTACATAACACTCAGAGTATCAAACAAACAGCGGAACATCCAGTACATATAGTAGGAAAACAATATGCAAAAGCCTCCAGCTCGTCTTCGTCATCAACAGCGTTGGTAGCCAAGAACAGCACCTGTCACCTGCTACCTAGTCTGCTCATCCCAACATGGATGAACAGCCCAAGGTAATAAGAGTTGAACATAAAACCTTGAGTCAGACAACAGTCTTAGTGAGCAGTAAATCAACTATCAAACATACCAAAAGAGCATAAAGGAAAAAGGAATAGGGACCCAACCATCTCACTCCACCTCTTTCTACAGTGATAGCCCCCAGACCCACTAAGCGGAAACAAGCATAACAAAGCAGACATTTAAAGTAAAGTAATTATCACTCGAGTCAAGGTCGATGTTTTCCAAGTACAAACCCCCAAGGCCTAAACCAAGATAAGATAAGCACCCAGAAAGCATCGCTCTTGAGATCGAATGATGGTGCAACCCAACATCCATGACTCTGTCTATCACTGTTATCATTGCCTCGATATCACCGTTAATTGAATGACCGGCACCTTCTTTCAGCCGTCCGTCAAGGGCTAATGGCAACCCCGGTTCTAGACATAACTCTGCACGTCCTCGTGACCCGTGCCTAGGACTATCGAATCTGCCCAGAGTACTAACACGTCATCGTGACCCGTGTCTGGGACGTCATCGTGACCCATCCCAACGTACTCTTGCTTTGAGCATGCTAGAACCTTCAATAATGATAAGATCCAAGCCTCCTAGTCATCCTCCTCGACGACTATTCTCATACTAGCTCAAGCGCCTGTCGAGCCCACCATTATCAACCAACTCGAACCACATCATCGAGTTATCAACATGCTTGGGATGATCCCGTCTGGACTAAACCAAGCTCTCACATCAGGCTTTGCTCCATCGCATCATAGCAAAGTCCATCATCATCATCATGCTTTGCTTCATCACACCATAGCAAAGTCCATCATCATCAAATCTATCCATATGAGCTTCACCACTCGCTTCATATGCCACAAGCAGCTTTCACCATTCAAGAGCCTTTCCACTTAGCTTTTGAATCATCTTCGACCAACTCGTCCAAATCAACTATTAGCTAATTTGAAACGAATCTATCAATCAAATCAATCATTAATCCAAGCAATCAAAATTTCAAACAAGATCTAATAAGCAATTATACAAGAATGGCAATTTCGTAATTAAAGTGTCCAAATCTAACAAGTATGAATCATAAGCAAATATCTCTATAACTTGATAAATGAACTTGCATAAGTAATCATATAATAAAATGGATATCAAACTTCATAGATGATGTATCTACATGCAGACTTAAGAAAAATGCAAGAAATCTCTATCTTTAACACATAAACAAGCCACCGATCCAATATACTCCTTTGGGTCCGTGTGAGAGATAACCACCACTCACCGAATCACCTAAACACCTCAAAAGATAACAACTTCAGATCTGGACAGCGAAGAACTAAGCTTGATCCGACAAGGTTCCACTTCAAATGATGAAATCTCTCTTTGTTGGATGAAGATCTTCAACTTTGGCTCTTGGATCTTCGATCTTGATCTTCAATCTTGGATGGATGTAAGCACTAGATTAGAGTGGAGAAAAGAAGTGAAGAAGTGTTGTAGTCGAGCTCTCAAAATGGCAGCACTTCGTCACTTCAAAATCCGGTGCCAAAAAGTGAACCAAACCCCTTGATTTATAGGCTGATTCCTTAACTCGTACCCCCTTAAGTCGTCCACGACTTAACAGCCCACAGCCTACGACTCAATACACATGCCAACCTAACGATTCCAGTACCCACACGACTCAACGGCCCATGCCTTAACACGGCTCAACATAAACACAGCTCAACACGGCTCACGGCTCACGACTTAACCCTTGCCGACCCAATCGACTCAACTACTTATGACTTAGCGACTTAGCAATCCTACGACCCAACGACCTAACCCTATACACGACCTAACACCCACACACGACCTAAGCCTTAACTCCTTAAGTCGCTAACCACTAGGTCGTTACTCCCTCCTCAAGCCATTAGTCCCTTAGGTCGGTCCAACCCAATAACTCGCTAACCCCTAAGTCGTTAGCTCCACTAAGTCGGTCAATACCTTAAGTCGCCCAAATCCTTAAGTCGTTAACCCCTTAACTCGGCAACCATCCTTAAACCGATAACTCCTATAAGTCGCTACCTACCTTAAGCACCACACGAGTTAACCACTACACGACTTAAACTTTGGTCGACTTAACAACAATACGACTTAAAGCATATAGTTTAACAATGTTTCGATCCGTAAAAATACGGGTCGTTACATCGTGGAAGTTATTTAGAATGCATTTCTTTTAGAGTTGATGTGTTGTAGTTTTTGAAGTAAGAGAAATGTTATAAACTTCATATATATAGTGCTTATATATAGTGCTTATTCTCTAATTACAATAAGTAACTAGTCTTTAATTGATTTCACAAATTAATTAACCTTAATCATAAGTAATTAATATTTAATTACTTCATTAATTACATTTATCCTTAATTAATTACATTAATTAATCACTTAATAATTAATTATTTCTTAATTAAACAATTCTTAATTACATCATTAATTATAATAATTAATGATCTCTAATTTATAATTAAATTAATTACTTTATTTAAAATTGATTACATTTAGTAATTAATCTAAATTTTTAAAAATACAATTATTAATCATCTTTGATTAATATTAAATCAGTAATTAACTACCCTTAATTACTCATTAACAAATTAATTATCTTCATAATTAATTATCTTCATTAATTAATCCCTTGATTAATTACAAAAGTAATTACCAAAATTACTTAATTAAAAATCACCTCTCACTAATTACATTCCAGTAATTTTCATTTATGACTTCCTTAAGTAATAATGCTCCATTAATAACATTAAGTAATTACTCTTATTAAACCATCAAATGATTTCTTAAATTAATTATACTAAATTAATTAATTTAAACAAATCGTATTATCAAAATTAATTACAAAAAGTAATTAATACCTTAATTACTTTTATCAAGTAATTATGCTTAACAAAATACAATTGATTGTCTTCAATTAATTAATCTAATTAATTATCAAAATTTATCACATTAATTAATTACTAAATTATCCTTAGATAATTATCATTATTAACGAACAACCTTTCCTTATTACTTTCTTAAGAAAAATTATCTTAGATTAATTGTTATTAACCATCTCTAATTAAAGATTAATCTAAATCATTATTTAAAATCAATTAAATAAGTAAATTCCTTAATTATCTTAATTATTTCCAAGATAATTTATTTACTTATTAATGATTTCATTAACATTCAAATGTGTTTAAAACAATACACTTCTAAATGAAATTCAATTTCCATTTTAACGTTTCAAGATTTCAAAATGTTTAACCATTTAAACATTATCCAAATTTTAAATAAATTTATTCTCAAAATAAAAGTAAAGAACCATTATTACTTATATAAGATATTTATATAAGAAAGTTCAAAACTAAATTACTAACAAATTTTTATTTAAGAAATCAAGCCTAAAATAAATTGATTATATAACTTTTCAAATTTAGGTTTAAACATTTCATAACTTTAATTCAAATATTAAAGAAAAGAATTCTTTCAAGTTTAAATCTTTATTTGAAATCAAATTCATTTTTTTAAATCTACTTTAAACATTTTAAACTTGTTCAATCTTTCAAATTTACAAAATTGTTTTGAATTCAATCCGGTTCAAAATAAATCTGAAAACCAAATTTATACTTGATTTCGAAACTCACTTTAAATCTTGCTTAAAATTTAAAATTTTCATTTTTAAAACTTTGAATTCAAAAGTTCATCTGAATTCAGATTTTAAACTTTGCATTTGAAAACCCCTATTGAAATTCTGCTCAAAAATTTGAATTCCATTTAAATTTTCAAAAATGCAACACAGTCAGGTTTATAAACTTGAAAACAGAAACTACCCGAGACCTCCCCAATATTACTCCGAGTTAAACCCTAATCTCCTTCGAGACAAATACATGTATACTCGACCTTCCTGCATAAACCCACGGGTTCACCAGAATCAGATGTGCATAGTGCATTTGCACTGGCACTCCGACGACCTTCAGCAATCATATTCCCCTCCACCAAGTTGCAGACCAACCTCCGTCGTGATTGCAACCATCAGAGTTACCCCATTAGCTCGAAACCAAATTCGAGATAACAATGCAACCTGGAAACCTCACCACTGCTTCATTCCAAACCTGTCATCATCGCTCACACCCAACTCCGACCATCATCACTGCGACTCCGGCCTTCGCTTCATCTACACCCTCTCTGCAAATTCCCAAAACCCTACCTCACTCGAATCACCACAGAAAACAAAAAGCTACCAAAACTACGACCATCGGTAACTAGGGCTAGAAACTTGCAATGGCCAACCACGGCCGCCAATCACCTCTAACCATCAACTTCCCAATTTTCCCCCATTCTCCAATCAATCTTCCACCTCCAGAAAGAATCACAACTCCTAAAATCCACCAGATCACCATATAAACCCAAAAACCCCAAATTGGTTCAACTCAGAAATGCTAACACCATAGTTGTTTTAAAAATGTGACGTTTGATTTAGAATTTATGATTTCAATCATGCATTCTAGCTATAAACTTGTTTTAACAATTTAAGGAGTTTGATATTTGCTCATTTAAAACAATAACTGTAATAATTTATTCAGAGACAATCAGTTTTTCAAATTTAACTAAATTATGATTCAAAATCAAATTTTCATGCTAAGCAAACATCCTTTGCTTATATAACAAATCCTATATGAAATCAATTAAGAGGTAATGGGTTTTTATTTAAAGGTTCTTAGTTTTTTTTAAAGCAGAAACAAGTATCAGGCAACATTCATATGTGAACTTATATATATATATATACACACACATATTATTATCACAAAACAATCATACGAACCTGATTATTTCTATCAATAAACATGCAACAGATAACTCAAGCCTTTTGCATTTGTGAGGTTACTCACTTAAAAGAAGACAGAGCATCTTTTTCCTTTTTATCTACAACAGTTTGAATTTTTTTTAAATAACAGTTTGTTTGAAACTTGAGTTCTGTAAGTTTGTTTAGCTCTAATTTTTACAAGAAAAACTGTTTTTAAAATAGAAGTTCACTCACCTATTAATGAAGAAGCAGAAGACAACAAAGATGCAATAACATTTCCTGGAACCTGATTTTAATCTGCATGTTGAAGTTGATTTGAAATTTGCTTGATGAATCTGCGTTTTAGCTTTCCTTTGATAACTGAATTTACTTATTGTTGTAGATTTTATAACTGCATGCAGACCATTCTTCTTTTGCTTGAATTTGTTGAACTTGCAAATTGATTTTGAAACTTGTAGATTGAATTTTTGTTACCAGATTTGGTTTTACAGATCTTAAACATGAATTGGGTTTTTGGTTTGCAGAAATGGATTTTGAATTTTGCTTATAATTTGATCTTCAGATTTTCTTTTGAAAAAAAATGTTTTGAAAAATTAATAAGTTTCTAAGTTTTCTTATCTACAAAATTTTAATTTCAAAATATGTTAATATGCCACATGTTATCTAAGTAATAACAAATGTTTACAAGTGTCTTCTCTTAGTGTTAAAAGCTTAACACATGTTCACTTCAATATTAAAATAAATTTCTTAATTTATAAATGTATTTAAATTTTTCTAAACCAATTTTCTAATCTAATTTAACATTTTCTAAATTTTTATCTATTTTTAGCCTTTAATTGATTGCATGAAAACTCCTTTTATAAAATTACACAACTTAATGTTTATTTGGAATATTTTTTTTTAAAATAATATTTTTAAAACCAAACTTTCAAAAGAGAAAATATAAAAAGAAAAAGGAAGGTTGAATCACATTTTATTCCAAAGTTTTCAAACTAAATATCATACTCCAAAATAAATGAACTAAGTTTATTTCAAAACATTTTTTTTAAAATAAAACAAAATAAACTTTTATTATAAAACACAATTTGAACTATTATATTTTTAAACAAAACAAATATTTACTTATATTTCTTTTGAAAATATAAGATAGATTTTAAAATTAACCTTCAAAAGTTTTCACTACTAATATAAATCAAATTTTACCAATTTACAATTTATACATATATATATAAATTTGAAAATGTTCTTATTGAATTTAAATTTAAATTAAAACCAAAACTTCTATTTACAATGTATATAAATAAAATATTCATTATAAATGAAATATTTTTTTAAATAAGCTTAGAAAGATAATTTTATCATTTAAATATTTTTAACTTTTGAAAAGAATAAAATTCTCAAATATAATTATCATTATTATAAATTTTCAAAAGAATATCATTTATCAAACTAAATAATTATTAGTTTTCAAAAGAAATTTTTTGTTTGAATTTGATTATTAATCAATATTTTATATTTTAAAATAATTATTAGTGGAAATTATTAAGTATTGCCTAAATTTCCGAGACATCACAGATGACCTCAAAAGTAGGTCAAGAAAAACTAGAAGTGCAAGAGTTGTGAGATGGTTGGCCATTACGCAAAGGATTGTAGGAAGGAAGCAATGAAAGGGAATTGTTTCAATTGTGGACAGCCTGGTCACTTTTGTAAAGCCTGCCTTGAGAAGACGAGGTAGGGAGCAAGCACACCTACAGCACAGATACAGGCTTTGGGTACATCGCCTTCTAGAAATGGACAGGATTGAGGTGGGAAAATCACTTTAGAGGTTTTGTTTCTATTTCTGTTTTTTCCATCCAGTCTCTTTTTGATTCTGGAACATCACACTCTTTTATCTCTAATTCTCTTGTGGATTGTTTGCACTTAGACATTTCTTTAGTAGTAGACCTCATTATTGTTTCAAACCCCATAGATGGATCAGCACTCTTGTCTATTGTTTGCAGAGGTTTGAAAATTTATATCCTAGGCGTAGAATTTGACTGCAATGCCTATGTATTGGGATTCTTGGGGTAGGGGATGATTTGGAAATGGATTGGGTATCCACTTGTGAAGCAATTTTGGACTACGAAAGGAGAGTCGTCGGATTAGAGACATGTAGTGATACGACTCTCGAGGTCTCTTGTGGCCCACAAGGGTCAGTCGTGTTGAGATTCCTTTATTCCTTTGATTCATCACTCGGAAAGCTTGATTCCACTCTAATCATTAAAGATTTTTCAGACATTTTAAGGAGGTTCTTCGTACACTTCGTGTTCATCGGTGGAGAGAAAATTTCTTGAAGTAACTTTCGGCATAAGGAAGCATAATTCTTGGGGCATAGAGAATGTCTACGCACAAAAAAATACGCATGTCCGATGAAACGGTTGTTGCTATCTGCTCCAATAACGAATCATTGGTTTAACTGAATAACTAAAGAAAATAGATAGACCTTTCTCTTCGTTTCAGGTTGATGGATCTTCTCAGTTGGAAGATCTCCCATATGGACGATCCTGTTTGGTCAAAAACCTAGCGGCAAACTCCTATGTTCCTTTCATTACGGTATTTTAGAACAAGTTCCTGGATGACAAGCCTAAAGAGTATCTTATTGATGATATCGATATCGATGATAGTGACGATATCCATATTGTTGAATTCTCGTATTATGTAATTTATTATGGAATTCTGAATTGAAAGAGAAAAAGAGATCCTTTTCTATTTCATATTCATGAAACAAAAATTCTTTTTTTATGAACCCGGGTACTCGAAGAAATTTGAATAAAAAAAGAAACTCTAGATATTAACTATCTTTCTCTTTGAATGAGATCTTCGGATTTTGAAAATCCAAAGAGGGGTAGGCAAAGCTTGGAGATGTTTCATAGAAAAGGAGAAAAGCTATGTGTAGATAATTGCATAAATTAAAATTGCCTTAGAAATGTGGATTTAACGGTAATGCCATAAGATAAATATAGGCATACAAGCGGAACAAGAACATAAGACTTTAAGTAAGGAAAGGAGATTTCCAAGGTTTAGGAAGGATATTCCTAGGGTAGCAAGTAGAAAAATCCACTTTATGTCTAACCCAATGAACTAAAATTATTAGAATTGAAAAAAATTAAATAATTGTCATTATTTTTAAAGTAAATATTATGTTTTTGGGAATATAGTAAGAACTTTGAATTGGTTCTTCTATGATGAAAATTCTGTCGAAAAAGTGAAATTCTTTTCGAAGAATTATAAATCATATATAGCTCATTAGTTTCTTTGAAAGTAAACAAAGATCTAAAACATGAAAACCTAGAGCATATTAAGTGTCGAAAAAGTAGATTATAATATTCATTGTTGTAATAGATGTTTCTGTGAAAAATGATGGGAGCATAAACTATAACACTACCGTTATAGTAAGTGACTCCTAAGGGAAATGTTTTACATAGTAGGTAAGGGTTATTGGTATTTATTTTTAATTAAATCAATACACTAGTATCTTTGGGTTGTAGTAACGGTGTTTTACGCAACATTGGTTTTAAACCGAAATAAAAATGAATTTTAAAAGATAATTTCCAAGAGTAGAAATGAAAATGATTTGTATAATGCACTTATTATTTAAATAAGAATAAGAAAATGTTCTGGCTATGGATGTGTTAAAACGGTTTTAAAAATGATTTTTTCTGAAAAGAAAAGAGTAAGTTAGACATTAGAAGATGTCTATCATAAGAGAATATAAATTAAACATTCTTTAATCTATTGGAATGAAAAGAGTAAAGCTATAATTTTCTATGAAACCAATAAAAATGTTTTGTGCAAGTTACAAGGATTGCATGAAAGAGATATACAGTGTATGTAAGCATCATATTTTGTGTAGCCTATTTCGAAAAATATAAAATAAGTTTCTTGTAATTTCACATAAACATGAAGTCCTCTTTTAAAAGGTTCATAAAAGATTTAGCGTTAATAATTTCTCATAGGAGAAAGTAGTCCAATACATTAAGGTATGAGACCTTTAGATGTAATAAGAAGATGTTTTGAAAACACATAAGGATATCTTATTGATATTCTAAAAGGAAAAAGTAAATAAGTGTTTGGAAAACTTAATAAAAGTAAAATTTGAAAATTCAAATTTTTATAGAAAACTAAAAACTTCTTTAAAAGAAAATGAGAAATAAGTTTTGGAAGTAAAATTTGGAAGTTTTTCCCTCTAGGTTAGAAAAATAATGTAAATTCAAAAGTCTATGAAGATGCAAGTCTAGAAAGATAAGATTTTACGTAACCTAGTATTTTCGAATTTAATAGAAACTTAAAGATAACACTTTTAAAGATAAAGGTTTTGTGATTTGATGTTTTAAAAATTTCGAAACCTTAATTTTTAAAATGAAACTATAAACACCGAACCAAACTCCTAAATATGAAGTCGATAGGAATCATTTTCTAGGTGTAACGGAAAAGGTATAAGGCTACAAAGGAGACAATAGTAATTACTTTTGGAAGTAATAATAGAGTTTTCATAAAGTATATAGAACCCTAGTAAAAACCTAGGAATGTTGATTCAGGTAAGCTGGATAATGAAGAACAGTTTCGTGAAATTAGTAAGATTGTAAGGCACACATGGTTGGGGACGCATATTTTTTATTTTGGAAGAACTTAGGAGAAGCATCTTTCTTTAGTGGAATCTGCATAAGATGGTAGTTCTCAAGCTAGCATTGTAATGACACCTTTTAAAGTCCTTTATGGAAGACCGCGTAAGTCGCTTTCATGTTGGATAGAGTCTACAGAGGGATTGCCTTGGTTCCGACACGGTTAAGGAGACTTCATAGAAAATTAGTTTGATTAGGAGAAAATTCGTATCTACGATCCGCATTTCTTTAATAATATTTTTTCGAATTTCCTATTTTCCATCTCTAGTTTTGAGTAAGGTATTTCCTTTATTGTCCTTTAGGAGGGTGGAACTTAGGACAACCTATGTGTGGTAGGATTTGATGTAAACATGTTAAGAATGATGGATGCCAGTGGTTGCAAGTGTTTACTAGTGGATGCTAATGGACGCATATACTTACACCAGGCACTATTATCTCTTAGGGATCGGCCTAACTAGGACACTAGAGCTTATGCATATGGATGTGTGCGCATTTGCATTTTTATTTTCATGTTTGCTATAAATAGATGTTTATCACATGGTTGTTGCATTTGGATGATGATTGAAGCGCGCATATAGAACTATCAGTTATCATTAGGAATTTTTGCATTCATTTGGATACATAGCACGGACATAATTGCATAAAAGGAGGTCAACTGAATTAGTGGATTGCCTAATCTTTTACATTAGTTAGGGACATTAAAACTACACTAACTGCATAAGTATAATAAAGTGCATTAGAAAAACTTAAGGACAATGGATAAATGATTGAGTAGTTGGTTGTAGATATTGGAGGAAAACATTTAGTTTATTCTTTTATCCATGGAGATTTGGGGGACGAAATCGCTTAAGGAGGGGAGAATGTAACAACCCGAAATTTAAGCTATAATAGTTAATTAATAAATTAGTCAAATGATAAAATAACTTTGTTAAATTATCAGAATGAAGCCACGGGAGTTGCATCATTGTGTCTGTGGTAATTTTCTGGTCGATTTCTATATATAGAATGTCAGAATCCTAGCTAATATGAACAATATATGAATTAAACGAGAATAAGACAAAAAAAAGAAAAATAAACAGACAAATAAATGGGCTAAGTCGACCACCAGGACGACCTAGCCATCACCTAGGTCGACTGGCCAGTCGACCTAGGGGAGGGGCGGTCGAGCTGTAGGTCGACCCGCCTATGTTATTGAGCGAAAAATTAAATTCTTCGAGTACATGCGATTTTAACATGTCATTTACATTCTTTTAGCTCATTTGGTCTCTTCGTGCTACCATTCGACGGTTCCCATTCAGCCTATGACGTGGTTGCATCATATTCAATCCTCAAATCTAATGGTCTGAGATTCACTTCTACCTCTATAAATAAGACCCTAGGCCTAACATTTTTTCTTATTCAAGATTTTCTCCGCTTGGGTTCACCTTTTCAGGAAGAACCCTGAAAGGAATAATTTTCCAAGGAGAGAATCTTTTTAATTATTTTAATACCCTCAAATGGATCTGGGAAGATCAAAAGGGAAGTGCTTTGGTCCATACGTGAGTGATTGTAATTATTTTAGATTTCTTTAAGTAATTTAAAATAAGAGGATTTCCAATAGTTTTAGTTAACTATCATTTTTGGAATAACATTTTTAGTAGTTTATTTACAGTTTTTAGAATTATTTTCAGTCTATTACTTTTAACTATTTTTTTCAGTTATTTTAGTTTATTTCTGTTAATTTTAGCATTTCCATTTATTTATAATATTTTTTTTGCGTGATTTACATCGTTTTCCTACGCATTGGATTTTCTTCTATTTTCAGTTTTCTTTTATTTCTCATTCTCCTTCGCGTATGGATTAAAATAGAATAAATGCGAATATGGATTAAAACTATAAAAATACTGAAATAATTGAAGATAAGATGTAAATTGTAAAGACTGTAATAAAAATGGAATTAAGACTGAAATTGAGCTTAATTACGATATTAATGTTAGAATTGGACTAATTAAAGATAACTGGCCTAGTTATAACTTAGAATTATAACTAGAAAGAGTATAAGATAAAAGAGGCTTATTTTCACACTTAGACCTTGGGTTAAGTAATAAGTATGATTATAGAATAGGTTATAATATGAAAAAGAACGGAATGAGGCTTATTTTAAGACTTAGGATAAATTAATAAGCATAGACAGTAAGAATAATAACAAAGGCTTATTTACAATAATTTGTCTAAGTTAATAAGAAAAAATAAAAGTAGGATCCGTACCGATAGCATTTTTCTTATGCAGTTTAGGGTGGATAAGTGGTCAATAGTAAAAGAAAAGATCTGTAACGGCAGCATTTTCCTTATGCTGTTTAGGGTAGATAAGTGGTCAATAGTTAAAAGAAAAGATCCGTACCGGCAGCATTTTCCTTGGGACACGCTTATACTATTTAGGGTAGATCAGAGGTCAATAATTAAAAGACTGAATCATGGGGATTTGGACAAGGGATGCAACTAGATTTTGTTTAACAGGGACCAGTACCAACAACATTCTCTATATTCTATGGATATGGTGTCTCGCAATAGTCTGAAGTGAGACGAGAGAATGCTTATGTTGTCTAGGGTAAATAAAAGGTCAAAAGGGGGAGCCATAGATAGTGCGAACCGACGGTGACTGAGCGGCTGGACATTCTGTCATGTATTTCTTTCCTTCAGTTTTAGTTTTTAGTTCTTTTGTTGTGCTCGTATTGAGATGGATGTATTGTGCTTTGATATTATTTGAGGCTTTGGGTTTTTTATTCCACAAGACTTGTATGGGTATTTTATCATATGATGTATTGGGTATTTGGTGACTTATTTTTATCATCTTATATTATGGAATTTGATTTTTAGAAAAATACTATAATTGTTTCCACTGCATTATTGTTATTTAATTTTTGTCTTATGAATCTTAGCCTCTGCTAGTTTTAATTATACCTACAACGCACCATGCCTTTTAGTGTGTCCTTTTCGTATACTAAGGGGTGTGGGGTGTTACATTTTGAATGGCGGCTGAAAATTAGGATTTGCAAATGAATGAAAGTTGAGGGATAAATTTTCCACAAAGTACTATTCATCCGTGAAAATTTCGAACTTTAAATGTAGCATGTCGGCTGACGTTCTATATGTTATACCCCTATTTCAAATACAATAGAATATATATATATATATATATATTATATATATATATATATATTATATATATATATATGTGTGGAAGCCATTTCCATCATATACAGAAGTTAACTTTCAAAATCATATTATTTTAATTTAAATTTCTTTAATTAATTAATACGCGTTTCGATCTCGCATGACCAAACGATACGTCTGATCGCCATGAAATTCGATGGCATACAATTCACTATTACAGATCCAACGAAACTAGTTTCGTCGAAATCCAAGACAATGCACAAAAAGACTATTTTTACACATTAATTAAGACGAATAATTTCGAATATCAATTAAACCACTTTTAATTCAAATTTAAAAGTTTATCAACTTCATTATTTTTCAAATAGATTTTAAATCAACTTTAGAAATCATTTTCATTCATACTAAATTAAAGATTCAATTATCTAAACAATTTCAAATATTAAATTTAACAATTTAATTATCAAACAAATCACTATATTTGAACTATAAGTTATTGAACTTATAGATTTTAACTTTTCAGTATTTAAAATCCGTATGAATGAAATTTTGTATCGTTACATTCTCCTCCCCCCTCTAAAAGAATTTCGTCCCAGAAATTACCAGGTAAGAAAAATGTCGCAAACCCATTAACTTTTGAAGAACAGTTAGTTAAAATGGATTACTAAATTCATTTAAACCTTTTATCTTTTTAAAATAAATTGGTTAAAATTTCTTATAAAAACTTTTTTTAAGTCTTGAAATTCATTCATAGTTATTAACTAACACTATTCCAAAAATCAACTAATATCATTTCAAGTTATAAAACCAAAATCCAAATTTTAGTTATAAAAAAATTTCGAAAATTCTGAAAAAGTTTCTACCACCTTAAATTTATGAAATCTTTTGCCAGTGTCTCCTTTGGGGGGTCTGATTTGAAAAAAATTCGCAATATATATATATAGTTAAAAATATACATTTCATATTCAAGGATGAGGCAACCCGTAGGAAAAATGTGTAAAAGTGCGATATGTAATCTGAGATATGCACCTTTTGTATTTATTAGCAAACATATACAATCAATATAGCACGAAAGTGAGCTCCAATTGCAAAGCATATGCCATCTGTACCTACTAAACACTCAACAATCAATGAGAACATGTATATATAAAGTAATATCAATATATAACATAACTATTACAATAACCATGCAAATGAAACGTATATAGCAAAACAAATCATCAAACAAATGATATCCATTCAGTCAATTCATAACCATTACGTTTTGCATTTTCAATATCAACTTTTAATTTATACTTTCATTTCTATCCAATTTATTTACACTCAATTTACTTATATTCAATTGATTTACATTCCATTAATTTACATTCCGATAATTTACATTCCAACTAAATTAATTGACTTACATTCAATTATTATCCTTCAATTTATTAACTTCCAATTTCATTTTCATTTATACTTACCATTCATTTTTATTTAATTCACGTTCATTTACATTTGCATTCATTCTTCACTTAGTATATTTCTTAATACTAATAACACTTAATAGCCATTTCATAAATTCTTTTCTTAAGATTATTTTAAACATTTTATACAACACAATATATTTTCATTATCACTTCACGATTTAAGTTCATATTCAATTTATTAATTATATTAATTCATTCAATGTAATACATTTTAAATTCTATCCATGTTTAACAACATTTCAAAACATGCTCCATATTAAATTCAGTTAGGAATCATTTTCATAAAATTCCTCTTTATGTTCATAAACATTTTCCTTAGTACTACTATCATTTATAAACCCTTACTTAAGTTTATATTCATTCCATTAATTTATTACAAATCAAATTCAATTTCATTGTTATTTAACTTTGCTTAAATAAATAATCGTTTCAAAAATTCATTTTATTTAACTTAACTTTAAGTTAAATTTCATTTCGTGGTTCAATTATCAAATTACTTTTCTTAACATTCATATTCAACAAATTTAAAAAAAAATAACTCGCTAATTCTTAAAATTTATAAGTTATAAAAATTAGTTTCTTATGTTTTCGCAAACCATTCAATTTTTATTATTTTGCAATTCATCTTGAAATCATATTATAAATTTCTCCTTTAAATTTAGTTTCACTTTGGTTATATAAAAGCATTTCTTAATTATTAATCTTTATTTACATTATAATAACAATAACTTTTATTAGAACACAAACAACAAACAAAAAATCATAACAATTAAATATTATCATTGATTAACAACCAACAAACCATATATAACTATAATAATTTCTGAAAAATTATTCTTTCATATATAAAATATAATTTAGGTAAAATTATTTCATTTACCCAGTTCCAAAATAAAAACCCTTTTGTATATATTAGTAACAAATATGCGCTCATATATATAATACGCTCAACTCATTATAGGGTGCTACTGACCCTATCTATAATGAGTACCCATCAAATCATAAAAATTCACTAAACTTAAGCTCAGATACCACTTGTGACATACGTGGATTTTCGACCCTCAAAAACCGACATTAATATGTCTACTGTATTGCGTGCCGAGCAATCGAATGCTGGAAAAACCGATTGTTATGAAGAAAAAAGAAAGAAGAAGAGAAGAGAAAAAGAAGAGAGAAAGAAACTAAAAAAAACACAGAATCTCATAATCGCAGCGGAACGACATATAATATGATATCAATGAGCTTTACAAAAGAGAAACTGTAGTCTTTAATATACATACATCAATCAGAGTATAAAAATCAAATCAAAATCATCAGCCTAGACAGTTATAATAACATGTTCTTACAAATGCTAATAATTTAATTAACAATGCAATGGAAAATAAACGTATACGTGGAATATGACCCGAAAACTTCCAGCTCGTCTACTGAATCTCCAAAGCATCCAAAACTAAATTTGTAAATATGCTCGTTCTGACTTAAGCATTGAAAGAGATGAACTCCCTGATCAGTTTGGTAAACCAACATGAGAAAACACATCTCAAATTTATTTTAAAATTATAAACTTTTCTTTATAAAAAACAAAAGTATCTCGTAAGATCACGCCGCACATAAACATGGATGAGTTTTTACCTTACGATTACCAAGCATTTCATATCAAATCATCCGATATTATGCTAGTGTCTAGTATAAAAATAATACTGAAATAGCCGAAATTGTTACTTTGGTTTAATTTGACGGCGTAATAAGTTTAAAAACAAACTAGAGGTCATGTAGAGAAGAATGGATTCCATACAAATGACAAGGTAAGGGACTATCTTCCGACAGTACACCTCTAGAAAAATATACCTAGGATCCAGATATTGATCTCCTAAACCAAAATAGAACCAGCCTACCTTATCCTAGATAGTATCGAATATGACATCACCCGGGTCGTTCCCAACCTATCTGTGGCCACAACATAACAATACTCAACCTATAGAGGGTAATCTTGAACGTTGATGACCATATTCTTATGGGAGCAACCCATATAGCCCTACCGCTTCGACCATGTTTCTGTCATTTCCGGGTAGTGAGGCTTAAGGTAAAGATTACCTTTCACACAGCACATTCCACTTTGAATGCCACTCTGTCATTCCCATAATCTCCCAACTGATTTCTACAAACGTATAACTCCTGATCTCGTACACCTCAGAAAAGGGTGTTAAGCTAAGAGAAGTTGCCTTCTCCACCACCAAACAAATAATATGTTCATAGAGATCAATTAATGCAATTAGAAATACAATGTCAGATATTCATCCATGCAAGTTGTCCAGGAACAGGGCAAATCGAAAGCACTCTCCTACCGCATCCTATCAGGAATTACCCCTACAATTAGTAGGGAGAAGTCCTTGTATATCATAGATTTTCATAACAAAGCACTACTACCACCATAAATATATGATATGGTAAAGTTCACCTCGAGGGACTAGTGGCAAGTAGCTCTGCATCATGAAGATCTCCGTCTTTAACATTATAATCATGTACTTGCACTTTCGAACGCATATATTGGTCTATAGTGGTTCTCGGATAACTCCGAACCTGGTCTCTCCAGATCAAAAATGAAAAAAGAGTTTCTTAACCTCTTACGAAAACCAAGTCTCGTAGACTTACCATGCTTCTAACTCTCGACTTGCTATTCTTCAGACAAGAAGGAATCCTGGTAGATTGGAGTATCATAAACACTCTGTGCTACCCGAATCAACATTCTTAATCCAAAAGATAATCAAGCGTACTCAGTCGATTTCATGCTAAGTGCACGACTGATCGGTTCCCACATCAATTCAAGGAACAAAAAATGGTCAAATTTGATATTCGGTTATCTAACTATCAAAGCAACAAACATGTAACAGCCCGATATTTTCAACCATTCGCATCCATTATAAGTGTATAGGTAGACACTCGTGCCGGAATTGAATTGCTCAAAATATCGCGTTGTAAATAAAAATTTGGCAAATCTCAGAAATACAGTAAATAATAATCACGGATCACAGACACAGAGTATTTAATAATACATCGGAAGTAAACGAGATAGTAGTTCATAAAGCTACTACATAAATATACCAGAGTTAAACAAGATACAACAGAAGAAATAAAGTACAACAGATGTTTCAATATGATAACCAAGTACAAGCTGAACAGAACAACCGAAATGAAATAGATAAGACTACATAAGCAGATAATCTCCAGCCATTCCAATCTCCAGAAAGTGGAATCCAAATCTGTGAATACTCAGGCTGACCCGAGCGTAAACAAAAATACAAACACTCGAGTTAGGACATACATACTTATACAATGTAAACCAACTCAAGTGAACTGTAGTAAAAGTACATGTAACTTAGAAGATGCTTAGGACCGCCCATCCTTTAAGGATCCGTTAAACTATTTATTATATAGTAATATACACTATATACAGTAGTGTCTAATCGGTAAAGTATAATCATATAGAAAATAGCGTTAAAGGGATGGTGAACCTTAACGCGGTCGGATCTTTAAACCAAAATTGTAGTGGGCTCGATATAAGGAACATATGACAAGTCACGCGAGGCAATGCCAGGGTGGATACACCGTTTGCACTCCCGGACCGGTGGTAACGGCAAGCCGGCAGCTTCCGCCCACCTCGAGACATACCCCGAATCAAAGTGGCGCTACCATATCGAATCACAAAAGTAATAGAATGGTTTCCAAAGAAGCATGCTCGATGAAAGGGTGCGACCCTTTGTGTAGCCCGGTATAGCTCCTTTTTTATTCATAATTAGGCCATCCATCGGCGTTCTCTTACTTCATTCCAGTAGCGTTCGCCAACCAACCTACTTCGTTCTGGAATCTCCACCGCGTACACGGTTGTCAAAGTGGTTTTCGGTATCGACAAAGAGTATGCCCATATCCGATCCCGGTCTCTTTGCCAACCAATCGTTATTATAACCCGTGGTTATAACTTTAAAAAAATATTTTATACTTCAAAAGAAAATATCCTTTTCAATCCAAATCTTTATCAAAATAAAGAATAGATCATTTCCAAAACCATTTCCATATATCAACATACCATATCCTTCAAATTCAAATATTTATCGAAATAAATATCAAGTCATTTCTAACATTTCAATATATTAAATTATCATATCCTTTCAAAAACTCCTTTCAAATCAATTTATGTATTTAAAATATCATATCCTTTCAAAATTTCCTTTCAAATCATTTTATTATCAAAATACATATCTTTCAAAACGCCGTTTTTAAATCATTTTATTATCAAAATATCATATCTTTCAAAACTTCATTTCAAAACATTTTCAATATCAAAATATCATCTTTCAAAACTTCATTTCCAAAACATTTTTAATATCAAAGTATCTTATCTTTCAAAACTTCATTCCAAAATATTTTTAATATCAAAATATCATATCTTTCAAAACTTCATTACAAAACATTTTCAGTATCAAAATATCATATCTTTCAAAACTTCATTTCAAAACATTTTTAATATCAAAATATCATATCTTTCCAAACTTCATTTCAAATCATTTTAATATATCAAAATATCATTTCAATGATAGTTTATACGTCAAAACCATTTTATTTCAAAGCTTTAATATATCACATTTCATAAATCCAATATTATTTAAATAAACTCAAATAATATATATATTTTAAATATTCATCTATAAAATAACTTAAATAAATCAAAAAATATCATTTCAAAATATCAAAATATCAAAGTATTATTCAAAACATCATTCATTTTTAATTCATTTAAATACCATTTAAACCATTCATTTTATTTAGAAATTAATCACCATTTCAAACTTACATTTTCGAAGGAGTTTATGTTTAAAGATTAAATCTTTTCATAAAAAATAAAGTCAATTCCTTATATTTGATAGTTAAATAATTAATTTCCAATAATTTAAATCTTATTCCAAAGATTAATCTCATTAAAGTTTAATAAAATTCAGTTTCCGTAGCACTTAAAAATGCTACGTAAAGTTGTAGTTTAAACAGTTCATTTAACAAAATACAGCATTTAAGTGCTGTAATAGATTTCTTTAAATTCCAAATAAAATTTAAATGTTAAGTTTAACCACTATAGCACTTACAATGTGCTATAATAGCCTTTATTTCAAATTAACTTTTTAGTTCATTTAAAACAACTACAGCATTTACAAAATGCTGTAATATCCTTTACATCAAACTTCAAAAATGTTGTTAAATCAAATTCAGGGTTTAAATACAAATTTCACCAACAGTTAATCTTTAATTTAAATCATTTAACTTATAAACATCATATAATTTCACATTTTAAAACCATCATTTCAATACTCTTATTTATATGATTTTTATAAAGTTAAATCTCATCCAAAAATCAGATTTTAACATAATTTCTTATTTAAATTCAAGTATTAAATTCCATTTCTTTAATTAAATTATTAAATTAACAATTAGGATTAAATTTACAAAATATAACTTATTTGCATAAATTTTACTTAATTAAAATTTCACTTTTTTTTAAAACAAAATTTAAAATTTCACATTTAAGTTATATTTCAAAATTTACTTTCATTTGTTTTACATTTTAACTTATTCAAAAATCATTATTATTTTTATAAAATCATTTAAAATACATTTTTAAATCAAAATATTATATTTTCTATTACTTTAAATAATTTCCTTTTTAAAACAAACATAAATTCCAAAATTTACTTACAGTTCAAATTCTACTTTACCGTTTACTTAATTCATTATTTAATTTATAGAAAATCACTAATATTTCTACAAAATCATTTTTAATTAAATTTAAATCAAAATATTATAAATTTTATATTTTAAAATATTTTAAAACATTTTCAAAAATATTACATAAACCATGGGTCTGTATATAGTTTTCTGGCCTAGGTCAAGTGATACGGATATATATCATTACAATCCGCAGTTTACAAAGAAAAACCGGGCTCTATCATTTCAAACCCACAGTCCTAAGTAAAATGAATGATTTTGGAAACCGCTCAGGCCTGTCATTTCTGCCTATAACGTTTTTCCCTATTCTAAAGTCCGTTCGGGTATGTATCATTTCAACCCATAGTGATTTTACTCTACAGGGAACTTGCAATGGTGATAATTGATATAAATGACAGAATAGCATGAAATAACAATAACATATGATATAACAAGTGTAATAACAGGTGTGAACATCATATGATGATAATATAATAGATATAGCATGATGATAAACAGTTACAGATTCAAATGGTGTCAGTTTATCAGTTATATAAGTACAAATTAGTCTGGTGAGATTTACTCACCTTTATGGCTGGAGATTGCAATACGAATGACATAACGGATTCCAAAAAGGCACGACGATACAACAATAGGCTCAAGTGGGAAGAGATACAAACTTAGAACTTGTATCACAACCCAAAACAAAACAAAATAAAAGTTAAAAATCAATACGATTTGAAATGGTATAACTTTGAAGCAAAAGCAGTTTGACTACGAATCTTTTTGCCTTGCTTTCTCAAATCCTTTGCACTACCTAGGAGTTTAATAAGGTCAGGTTTGGGACATATTTGGATCAGGTATGGGTCACAAAAGTCACGGCCATGATCAAAAAAAATTGGAGGAAGTTACAACATAGGGTAAGTGAAGGGTTTCTAGGCAAATAGGTGGAAAAATGGTCCAAATTAAGGCTTGGCCATGGGCAATTTTGTTCGGCCAGAGGGTTTACATCTCAAGTCAGTAGCTGGAGTGATGAGGTAGGGTCTGGACAAGGTGGTGGTGGCGGCCAAAGGTGGTGGTGGTGATGGAAAATGGAGTGGTGATCAACTAGGTGCTCGGCTATGCATTGTTTTGGACATTGTTTGCATTTTTGTGAAGTTTAGCTTATAGGAGGGTTTTGCCTTGGTCTAACTTGAAGTGGTGTGTCGTGATGATGCCAAGGAGGAGTGGTAGGGGATTGTGGCCGTGACTGTGGAGATGGTGGCCGTGCAACAAGGCAAGAGAACAAGGCAAAAATCATGTAAAAATGGAAGAAAAAGAAGAAAAGAAAAGAGAAGATGCCATTGCCACAATTTGCTTTAACCGTGAAAATGAATTGAGAAAGAAAATTTTAACATGAAAAGAGAATAAATAAATGGCTAGAAACTGCAAATGGGCAGCCAAAATGAATAAATGAGATTGTTATGGCATTTGAAACGTTTTTGGACAATGAAAAGTCTAGAAATGAGAAGCCTTAAACTCTTCACATTCCATTTTCTAAAGATCAAATAAAAAAATAAAAAAGTCAAAAAATACTTTTAAAAACCGAAATCAAGTGAAAATATAAGAAAATAAACAATTAATTTTAAAGAAAATATAAAAGGAATGAAAAAAATTACTTAAAAATACAAAACAGTGTCTAGAAATTACAAATAAATCACTGTTGACTTGGGAAAATTAGTAACTTCATTTCAAAAATATTCTAAAATAAAATTTGAATTATAAATTATTTTAAAACATTTTCAAGGTAAAATAAATAATTAAATTTAGAGAAAATAGCAAAAGAATTGAAGAAATTGTTTAAAAATGGCAAACAGGTCATGAAAATTTCAAATAAATCGCTGCTAGCCTTAGAAAAATATACACTTCATTTTAAAAATATTATGGGGTAAAACTTTGAAATAAAATAATTTATTTATCATTTCTAGAATAAAATAAATAATTAAATTGGATAAAAATTGAAAAAGAACTAAAGAGAATATTTAAAAATTGAAAACTAAGCGTGGAAATTACAAGAAAAATATTACTAACTCTAGAAAAATTCCTACCTCGCTTTAAAATATTAAAAGAAAAAAATATACATAAAATAACATATTAATACATATTGAAATAAAATATGACAAAGAAAAATATAATTTGTACAATTTAAAATAACAAAATTGCAGAATAAACAAATTGCACTCAATATTGAAATATACATAACTTTTACTGTTTAACTCCGTTTTCAACGAAACGAAAAGCAGTGTTCAAGTTATTACATCTATTTTCATAATAAAAGATAAAATTTAAGATTCAAAATAATTTAAATTTGAATTTTAAAATTCAATGTTTGAACAGTTTGAGTAGAAATTCGCCTTTTTAGTAAAATGTCCAATTTATTCTATTTTTCTGAGGAGTTTGAATTTTCATTTGATTTTTGAATTTGCAATTGTAATTAGGGTTTGTCCGCCATTGAAATGAGGAGGTGAAGAGGGATTGTACGCATAAACAAATGAGAAATAGGGGTAGGCTAAGGTTTATAGTAGTGTATATATATATATATAGGCTAGGTTGGAATAGAATAGATGGACCCGATTTAAAAACGCGCTGAACGATGAATGGCCCACAAGCCCGTTTCGACTCTGGAACGAAATTGGGTCAACCCATATATCAAAATAGACATTCTTAAATATTTTAAACGCGATGGAATGGGTTTCAAGTCCAAATTCCATCGTATGAAGAAGTTATGCAAAAATCAATATTTTCAAATTGATTTCAATTTCATTGATTTCTAGGCATTTCGTGTTCGTACGATCAAACGACAAGTCCGATTGCTACGAACTTGAAATCCTACAATAATTCACCGTTACAGATCCGATGAAACTGGTTTCGTCGAAATCCGAGTCAGTGGCCAAAATGGCTACTTTTTATACTAATTAAATAATTAATTAATTAATTAAACCTAATTTTTAACTTTCAATTATATAATTGACAAATTTTATCACTTTTATATTTCTCCATCATTTACAATGATTTAAACAAATTTAAATGTCAATTTAACGTTGATTCATTCATCAATTTCAGCGTTAACCTTCATTTTCCTTTCATTCAGAAATTATAATTTAATTTACAATAATTCCAGTTAATTTACTTTTCATTCTATTATTCATTTCACTGAGGCTGGAAGGATGAAATTAACTAAATTTTAACTAAATATTCTCTAATTTCAACTAAATTTTCAATTAACGAATAATTAAATATTTAATTTCATTCATTCGCAGTTAGTCCAATTATGAAATGTTTATTCCAACAAATTGTTTTAATTTGATTTAAATCTTTATATCACATCCACCAATTTCAAATAACATAGTTAATGCTGGTTTTTACATTATATTACATAAATATACTCAACTTACTTTCTTTATTGTGTATTAACTATAATTTCCATTAGTATTGAAATCTCTGCCAAATATAGCATTTGCATTTCCTCCTTTATTAGGATTTCATTCAACTTGTTTATAGTCAATTTATATTAACATCATTACCTTTAATTTTAGTTACCAATTCATTCATAAACCACAACCATACATTACTACCAAATATTACCTTAAATCCACCCTAACGTACTATTTAATTCCATTTATTGCAACAGGTTTCAATTAATAGTGATTGCGCTAAATTAGTTTGCACTAACGTTATTCCATTAATCTACATTAATTCCATTGATTTGCATTTCGTTCAATTTATTAATAGTTACCTTTGTTAACATTACGTAATATTAGATTATAATTTTACAATCTTAACAAATTCATAAATTGTCAATTGCCAAATATATATATATTAATTACTATTAAATTCTCTCAATAATTTATCTACTTGGTTTCAAACCTTTTTGTTCATCAATTACATCCTTATAAATAAACTTCCGTTTCTAATCAATTTACATTCACATTTCCATTATTATATTAATCATCATTAAAGTAACCTTTAATTACTTGTATGTTCATTCTTCCCAACTTATTACACCATATTACACTATTTCGCACATTAATTCAATAATTACACTTGTTTATCTCATATTCCCATTATAACTAAGTCATAACATTTACACTATTTCATTTGTTGTAGTATCATTCTATCTATTAATTTATTAACCAAAATTAGCACTGTTACGGTTTAATTTACTTATTAGCTTACAACAAGTGCTACCATTAGTTCATACACTAATTTATTACATTTCCATTCCTTATACATTATTTTATTAGTAAGCCAACGTTTTAAATTATTAATTTACCTTTTATATCCTATTATAAACTAATGCACACAATAATTAAGATTTTTAAATCAAATTAATCACTTCATCTTGGTACATTCTTTTATTACAATAAGAATATAATTAACATTTACATTGTTTCACTTATTGGAATTACATCCAAGTTATTAACAATTAACTTACATTTATGCTGTTACATTCAAGTTATTAAAAATTAACTTACCAATCTTATCCAAGTTATTATTTCCATTAATAATTCGCTAAATTTTTATTTCCTTCAACATTAAGTTACCAAAATCTTCTTAAATTAAGAAATTTAATTACCGAATTTTACGGGTCGTTACACTCTACCCCACTCAAAACTTTTCGTCCCCAAAATGGAAAAGAAGGGAAAAGAAGAATTAAGAAATCAATATATTTACTTAAAATATTAAATTTATAAACAAATAAATTTACAAAATTAATTAATTTAAATAAAATATACCAATTTATAACTATTAAATCTTTTTATACTTAAATTAATAAAGTTTGGAAAACAATTTCAAAATATTCTCTAAGCCCAAAATTTACGGAAAATTTCGACAGAGTCTCCTTTGTACGGGGAGGCTCGGGAGAAAATATAATATCAAATATAACAATATACAACATATATTTTCCAAAATAATATATATTCCCACACGGGGAAACAATATAATAGCGCTATAAACCGAAATCTGAAAACGTACCTATTTGTCGGACAATTTACGCTTATATTATGAAACCAAATGCACTAGCAATTGCTTCCATAACCTGCATTTCACTTATATAATCCGAAAGGTTAACAATTATATAAAATGAAATATTTAAAGTTGCTTCAACCGAAACAAACCAATCAATACAAACAACAATCATTTGCACAAGGCATACACTCATCTCATAGAATCAACACAAATCAATCATTTATTTATATCAAATAAAACAAATAGTTGTTCGGGTTCAAAGACTTTAAATTTTACAGAATGAAAAATAAACTATTAAGCGCACCCTTTACTCAACAGTCTCTGATGAAGCCAAATAGATTATTCATACATCCAAACAATTTTAAAGTATCCTTACCCAAACAACCATGAGCCAAAACAAACAACATCTATTTCAAACAACCGATTTAGTTTATCCTTATTAATTCCATTCATACATTTGTTGTTTGATTTCTCTTTTTCCATTCAGATATTGGTTTATCTTTTTAATTTACATTTATTTCTTACAATTTTATTTAGAAATAACTTCAACTTATTTACTTAAGTTCAAAATTTTCTTACTTACAATACATGCCTTATATTATATATAATTAGTAGTATTTCAATTATACTTAAGTTTATAACAACTACAACACCAAATTGTTATTTATTAAAGAATTTCATTAATTACTTTCATTACTTCAAATTTATTACTTGTATAATATCTATTACATTTTCTTATTAACATTTCAACTCTTTAGTATTCGGTAAGTTATATATATGTTTTTAAGGATGTAATTTGAGAGTTATACAAGTTATTTCTGTTTTCTTAATTAATTTAATGTTCAATAATAATATCCTTTGTCTTATAGGTTACACATTTCAATTTCTTTTAATTTTCTTTATAACCTAGCATTAAATCTTCTTATTTATCAATGGTTTCAAATACTCATCTTAAACTCAAGAGGTTTTACTTACTATCCATCTTTTCTACTTATTTAATTATAAATAACTTCAAACATTAACTTAACTCTTATTTTAATTAGAGTTTCCAATTATTAATTAGTTACTTTCCATTTCACTACAATAATTGAACTATTAACTAACAGAAACTTAAGAACTAAATACCGGGTTTAATCTCAAATCATCTTAAAATAATAGATAAATACATACTTACAACTTATATATCCAATTATATTTAAAATAATTTGAAATTTATATTTGGTTATCAAAATAAATCCGCAATGAGCTACTACAGTGGCCTTCCCACTTTGAAACTCAAAAATGAATGTCGATGATGCATGCACTCATCACCGAAATTATTTTCCAGCGATAGAGTGGGGAGTACAAAACTTATTTCTTTTAAAACATTTCTTTCAAATTATATTGAAATATTTATGTCAAAACATACTTCCAATAATATTATTATTATATTCCCAAAATTAATTGAAAGAAGTTTCAAAATCCCGGAACTTAAGTTCTAAGTTCCCAACCTTTCATTTATTTTATTTCAAATCTTATTTTCAACTAATATTTACAAATTCATTACCTAATAACCAGTATTTGTAACCAAAAATATATTATTTATAAAATTTATTTTAAATATAGAAATATAATAGGCAAAATTATTTCATTCACCTATATTTAAAACAAATATTATGTCGGTCTGTCCTATTAAGTGTCTAGAAACCTCGATTGATGTCATAGCATCCCATGCATCAACAAGAATTTATAAATACAAAAACGGAACAGATTAACACAATATTAAAACCTTTTTATAACACTAACAAATACGCTCTCTCATATATATACACTCAGCGACTCATCATAGGGTATTACTACTTATTAATAAAGAGTCAAACCCCACAATGCTAAGCTTTTCACTAAACCTGGCTCTGATACTAGATATAACGTCCCGCCTTTCCACACGCTTTAAATCGACGATAAACCACACACGTCAGACTTAAATCATACAAAAGGGCGGATTGTTATGGGGTAAATAAGAAAAAGCAGAGAAAGAAAAACAAAATAGAATCAAACAACGGAACGATAAAATATAATAGTCAAATAAACAGTTCATGAAGCTGTTTACAAAATATTCTATTATATTTATGCAATACATACCGGAGTTACACATACCCGAAAATATTAATAACGCAGCGGAATCAGTATGAGTGTAGTGGAATACTATAATGAATAATAATAAATCTTCGTCTTCGTCCTCCGGAATATGCCTTCAAATCCTGAAATGCTCGGGCTGACCCGAGCGAATTGAAAAGACAAAACACTCGAGTCAGAACTAAAAGATGTTATGTAAGTTAAATCAACAAGAATAAATATGAGTGGAACGGTGTCAGAGATGTTTACAGAATTTGACATCTCCTATCCAGTGTCAGCGTGAGTGTAATAACTTAAGAGATGCTCGGGATTCACATCTCCTAAGGATCCGTTAAACTACTTACTATGTAGTAATATTTTGCTATTATTATAATGTCTATAGTAAAACAAACTTACTTTTAAATAGCGTTAAGGAGTTACCAATCTCCCCCTTAAACACAATAATAGTCCCAGTAGTCCATCCAATATCATAGTCCCTCCTGATCGGGAAGCCACCAGAGGATACCACACGGGCTATGGGAGAAAACCAAACTCGTATAAGGCGCGATAGGGTAGGTGACACGGCACAACTAGGAAATGCCAGGGTAGATATACCAATTGCTATCCGAGATGGTGGTAACGCGTAGGCGCAGCTACCGCCCACCTCGAGCCACGCCCAAAAAAAACAAAAGTGGCCATCGAATCACTCCAAAAGTCAAAGTATAAAATCGAAGGGATGTGTCCGATCAAAGGTGCTACCTCATTGGCCCGAGAATCGCTCCTGTTTTAGCCACCTTATGCCAACTCACGGGAGTGAGGTCCACTTATTTACCTCAATGGAAACGCCGCTATCCTACTTCATTCTGGAATCTCCACCGATACACGGTTGTTAAAGTGGTTTTCGGAGTTGGCAGAGAGTATGACAACTTCTGATCCCGGTCTCTTCAACAACCAAACGTTATTATAACATCGCGGTCATTTCAAATTAATTTATACTTTTTAAACCAGAATATAATATCAATTTCAAACCATATAAATACGATATCATTTCCATTTTTAAAACCAAATCAATGTGATATCATTTTCAAATATATCATTTTCTAAAATCTTAACATTTTCAAAGTTATAATATTTCGAAACCAAGCGCTTGAAATATAGCCTTCCAAAACATAAAACTTTGAATTTCATAACTTTGAAATATAACTACACCACTTAAATGGTTTAAATATTAAATTACTTTATATAATAAATTAGCTTCTTTAATTTCGCAATCAATTCCAATACAGGTTTAAATCCTCAAATAAACCATTTCAAATTTCATATATTTCAAAGCCTTAATATTCGATGTTTCAAAACTAAATTTTATAATTTATATATATATCCCAAATTTACTTTACTATTATTTAGTTTTGAAATATTTAATTTAACAAATCCAGTATCCTTTAAATAAACTTCAAATTTCAACAATTTAATATCCTCAATTTATTTAGACTTGATATATTCACTTAAATCACCTTAACCCCGAATTTTGTTATAAAACAATATTCTTTTAAAATCTGAATTTCAATAAGTTCCAAATGGATTCTTATTAAATAAAATTCTTAATTAAATAAAATCTCAATCAATTTCAACTATCTTCTCAATCTTGATTTATAAAATCAATATATACTCTATATTAAATATAATTTAAGTAACTATTTATCCATATTATATTTAATAAAATCAAACTTTATTTTATACTTTAAACCAATTTTATACATAGCTTAAAACAAAAATTTTAACTATATATAAAATAACCTTTATCAAATATCCAAATCAATAGCTCATAAAATCATATATATATTCTTTACAAAACGACAGAAATCATTTCAAAATATTACTATATATAGACCGCGGTGTCTGTATATAATTTTCTATCAAGTGGTCAAGTGATACGGATATTTATCATTTCAATCCATAATTTAAAATAAAAATTTACGGTTATATATCATTTCAACCGCAATCCCGAACGAAAAATAAATGCATAACAACTTGCATATTATGATGATATAAATAAAACATCCATTTAATCATCAAAAAATCATGCATCTATCACAATCATCATACAGAACAGTCAAAAAATATCAATATGTAATAGGTAATTAACTGGCAGTTATATTCAATAATAAATTAAATAACGATTTAATTTAAATAAATGCAATAACTGAGATGATGATTAAAGTATATGAAAAAGTCATAAATAAATGCATTATCACAACAAAAATTTAATTTAACCAACATAAGAAATTTTAGAAGTTGTGAGTAGGTCAAAACACTCACTTTTTGAATTTAAATCCAATTTAAACTCAAAAATTGAACAGACTTAGAATTTGTCTAAACTAGAGCTATAATATCCGGAATTCAGCTATGATCCTAACAAAAGATCCCGCGTGCAAAACGGATATCATATGTAAAAGTTATGTTAGCTAGAGCGAATCGAGATTAAATTTATATAAACTAAAACGAAAATCAACTCACCGCACACCTTCCGCCACGTCACCATCTCTCCTCCCTCTTTCGTACGCACGCAACTCCTACTCTTCCCAGCCGAAACACAGCAAGCACGTCCCCCCGTTGACCGCCGCTACCTCACGCCTCCGGCCACAATACGCCACGCCACCTTCGTCCTCGAGCTCGTCACGCTCGGGCGCACGCTGTGGCCACGGTCCAGTCGTCTGACTCGCCGACCGCCGCCACCCTATACGCTACGGTTTCGAACCCTAATACGCAAATTCCAACCACCACACAAAGAATCACGCTAGGTAACCACCACCATTCAACTCCAAATGCAATTCTCCACAAAACCCATACCTTGATTTTTCTAATTGAGGCCAAAATCGAAAACCCCCAAATCGACGTGTATGGTTCATGAATTTTGATCTTTGACTGAGTTTTCAAGACGATTCGAACATCAATTGCAAAAACAGAAGCTACGCGTAGATTTGTATCGATGAAATCTTCGATATATATTTTTTCCAAATTTTTCCGAGGAGTTTGAATTTTCATTTGATTTTTGAATTTGCAGTTGAAATTATGGTTTGCCCACCATTGAAATGAGGAGGTGAAGAGGGATTGTACGCACAGACAAATGAGAAATAGAAGTAGGCTAGGGTTTATAGTAGGATATATATAGGCAAAGTTGGAATAAAATAGATGGACCCGATTTAAAAACGCGCTTAACGATGAATGGCCTGAAAATCCCGTTTCGACTCCGGAACGAAATTGGGTCAACCCGTATATCAAAATAGATATTCTTAAATATTTTAAACGCGATGGAATAAGTTTCAAGTCCGAATTCCATATTATGAAGAAATTATGCAAAAATCAATATTTTCAAATTGATTTCAATTAATTTCAATTTCATTGGTTTCTAGGCGTTTCGTGTTCGTACGATCAAACGACAAGTCCGATTGCTACAAAACTTGAAATCCTACAATAATTCAGCGTTACGGATCAGATGAAACTGGTTTTGTTGAAATCCGAGTCAGTGGTCAAAATGGCTATTTTTTATACTAGTTAATTAATTAATTAAACCCAATTTTTAACTTTCAATTATATGATTGACAAATTTTATCACTTTTATATTTCTCCATCATTTGCAATGATTTAAACAAATTTAAATATCAATTTAACGTTGATTCATTCATCAATTTCAGCGTTAACCTTCATTTTCCTTACATTCAGAAATTATAATTTAATTTACAATAATTCCAATTAATTTACTTTTCATTCTATTATTCATTTCATTGAGGCTGGAAGGATGAAATTAACTAAATTTTAACTAAATATTCTCTAATTTCAACTAAATTTTCAATTAACGAATAATTAAATATTTAATTTCATTCATTTGCAATTAGTCCAATTATGAAATGTTTATTCTAACAAATTGTTTTAATTTGATTTAAATCTTTATATCACATCCACCAATTTCAAATAATATAGTTAATGCTGGTTTTTACATTATATTACATAAATATACTCAACTTACTTTCTTTATTGTATATTAACTATAATTTCCATTAGTATTGAAATCTCTACCAAATATAGCATTTGCATTTCCTCCTTTATTGGGATTTAATTCAACTTGTTTATGGTCAATTTACATTAACATCACTACCTTTAATTTTAATTACCAATTCATTCATAAACCACAACCATACATTATTACCAAATATTACCTTAAATCCACCCTAACGTAATATTTAATTCCATTTGTTGCAATAGGTTTCAATTAATAGTGATTGTGCTAAATTAGTTTGCATTAACGTTATTCCATTAATCTACATCAATTCCATTGATTTGCATTTCATTCAATTTATTAATGGTTACCTTAGTTAAGTTACCTTAGTTAACATTTCGTAATATTAGATTATAATTTTACAATCTTAACAAATTCATAAATTGTCAATTGCCAAATATATACATTAATTACTATTAAATTCTCTCAATAATTTATCTACTTGGTTTCAAACCTTTTTTTCATCAATTAGAGCCTTATAAATAAACTTCTGTTTCTAATCAATTTACATTCACCTTTCCCTTATTATATTAATCATCATTAAAGTAACCTTTAATTACTTTTATGTTCATTCTTCCCAACTTATTACACCCTTACACTATTTCACACATTAATTCAATAATTACACTTGTTTTTCTCATATTCCCATTATAACTAAGTCTTACACTATTTCATTTCTTGTAGTTTCATTCAATCTATTAATTTATTAACCTAAATTAGCACTATTACGGTTTAATTTACTTATTAGCTTACAACAAGTGCTACCATTAGTTCATACACTAATTTATTCCATTTCCATTCCTTATACATTATTTTATTAGTAAGCCAACGTTTTAAATTATTAAATTACCTTTTTATATCCTATTATAAAGTAATGCACACAATAATTAAGATTTTTAAATCAAATTAATCACTTCATCTTGGTACATTCTTTTATTACAATAAGAATATAATTAACATTTACATTGTTTCATTTATTGGAATTACATCTAATTTATTAACAATTAACTTATATTTATACTGTTACATTCAAGTTATTAAAAATTAACTTACCAATCTTATCCACGTTATTATTTCCGTTAATAATTCGCTAAATTTTTATATCCTTCAACATTAAGTTACCAAAATCTTCTTAAATTAAGAAATTTAATTACCGAATTTTACAGGTCGTTACATACTGCGTGTCCGTGTATGGTTTAGCTTGAAATTATCGCCATTTTTCAAAACAATTTCATTAAATTAGAGTTCAAAATTTAAATTTAAGGTATACTTGAATATCATATGATTAGAGAAATTTCAACGATGTGCTAAGGATGGAAGTCACCTACAGACTCCCCAACAATCACACAATATACCAACAAGATAAAGCAATTCTTATGAATTAATCGTCTAATATGTGATAGGATCGATATAGTAAATATCATAAGTGAACATCGGAGTGGTGTATAGTTATCTATTAAACCAACATATTCTAATTATCTTGTAATATAACATTATAAGGATTACTCATAGAACTATTTTCTGCTTGTTCTTTCCAAATTTTGGTTCAACATCTACTTATCCTACAATCGATTTATATAGAGAAATACATCTATACAAAGAAAATATAAATGGAAAGTGGACTATGTCACAATACTAATGTGAATGCCAATGTACCTATTATAGGAATAGGCCCGACATGGTTCTTTTCTTATGCCAAAAGCCAAGATCACATGCATCCTAATCAACACCGACATCAAGTTTACTTCACATGAATCTAAATTACACACTCAGTTTGGATTAGATTTACATAATTTGCATCACAGGATCTAAACCACACACTTAGTTTGGATTAGATCCTAGGATATTTTATCATATTGTGGTCAGCATCCAAACACCAAGTAAGGACATACTCCACATGTTGCAGTACGAATGTGTACCATAGAGCAACAATGCACTACCCAAGACCTACAGTCTTATACCGCATTGACATTCAGTCTACTCCACATGGATCTAAATTGCACACTCAGTTTGGATTAGAACCGATTAAGGCCGATGTCCAAACACAAAGTATAGATGTACTCTACTTAATTCATTAACAATGTAGAGCAATAGTGCACTACCAAAGATCTATAGCCTTATACCACATGACACTCAATCAACTCCATATGGATTTGCACACTTAGTTTGCATTAGATCCTATAGCGGCCGGCATCCAAACACCAAGTAAGGATGTACTCTACTTGATTCATTACCGACATAGAGTAATAGTGCAGTACCTAAGATCTACAGTCTTATACCGCACATCCATCATCTAAAGGTAACGATCATTGACGAAATGATCTGCAAAAACTTTTTCATAAGTAGAAGCAAAGTATTCCCAAAATGCTTTTATACTTTGTAAACCATCTTCCAATATAAGTAACTATTTTCTTAAAATTCCAAAATTTCAACCTAGGAAATCATTTGGAAGGAATTAAGTATGAAAGGTTTATCCATAATAATTATCTTTTTTGAATCATTTGACGGATCTTGATAATATTATATGAATAAGGGGTAGTGAGCATTTGAAATTTAAAAAGCATATAAAATAAAAGTTGTAGAATATTAAACTTGATAATTTCGATAAAATCTATTCAAGGAATCAAAAGTTATGGTCAATATACTACAAGATGATTTTGGATTATCCTCCAAATCATTTATGCCTGGGTATAAACTCAACTTTGCACCTCAATTTTTTCATTAAGATATATGAATTTGGAAAAGGCATACACATAAAAGTTGTAGCCCTGTGAGTTAGCTTTCCAAAGCATTAAAAAAATCCAAATTCTGATTAGATTTGAAAAAGTTATGATCGAATTACCGAAAGCTGTTTTAGCAATTTCGAACCAGTATTATCAGATAAACAATTTAATTATCACATTATGGAATGACATATATATATATATATATATATATATATATATATATATATTTAAAAATATTTTCTCAGATCAAGTTTGTGTGAATGTAGCTTTTGATTCACTCCTCTTGATTCTTCTTACTTTGCATGCCTTCATCTTTTTTATACAAGTGGAGAGAATGCACCCTTATCTATGGCTGCAATGTTTTTCACTTAGCACACTGGATGATCTTATTTGCAACGAGGCCACTTCTTTCATCCTAAGTCATTTATCCTTTCTCCATAAGCCACTATTCTCATTCCCTCTTAAGCTATTTCACTCCTTTCTTCATAAGCCACCTCATTCCTTCATTTTCAAGTTACTTTTTAATATGACAAATATATGCTAGGGTTAAATTTAGATAATAAATTAGCATACTTACACTTGTCATTTTATACATGAAAACATTCCTTTCTTTGTTACTTCATGACCTAACCTACATGTTCATAAACATAAATATATGTACCATTAGTTTTGTAGACCAAAGGAAAATATGTAGATAAATATATGAACGTACCTAAAATTTCGCTATGCCTCTCTATACGGTGCTTGATAACAGATTAACATATTATACTTGTTAATATAAACACTAAACAAAGTTAAACTTGCCAAAAATAAAATTACCCACATCCCCGACCGGAGGTATGATGCCTTATCCTAACTTATATTGTTTATGAAATTAAGGTAGCTTTATTTAAAATTCCTAAGATGATTTACTAATCTCAGGTGAAATTTCACTTAGCACCTAACCTAAGCTCTGATATCAAACTATAACGACCCAGATTTTTGGACAGGTCAGAATACTGAAAACCTGTAATGACCCGCCTTTTTGGACAGTTTAAACCGACGATCAAATACACATGCCGATTTCAAACCATTAAAAAGGGCAGATGGTTATTGGGGTAAATAAGAAAAGAAAAGAAAGAGAAATAAAGGAAATGAAACAACACAGAATCTCGCAGCGGAACGATAAAATATAATAGTCAAATAAACAGTTCATGAAGCTGTTTACTATACTTTGACAATTATCTATACAACATTTATCAGAGTTACATATATACAACTGAACAATTAAAATAATGCAGCAGATAGCATGATGCAAGGGTAATAATAGTAATAGTATACCAAATCTTCGTCTTCATCCTCCAGAATAGATCTTTAAAAATCTGAGAAACTCAGGACTGAACCGAGCGTAATGAATAGACAAAACACTCGAGTGAGGACTAAAACATCCTTATGAAAGTTAAATCAATCGTAAATAAATATGAGTGTGACGGGGTCAGAGATGTTTACGGGGTTTGACATCTCATATCCAGTGTCAACGTGCGTGCAATAACTTAAGAGATGTTACGGGATTTTACATCTCTCAAGGATCCGTTAAACTATCTACTATGTAGTAATGTACGTTAAGTAGATAATGCCTATCAGTAATATAAAGTATCAAAATAGCGTTAAGGCGTTACCATAATCCCCCTTAACACATTTTTATAATGCCATAGTCTATACAGCACCGTAACCCCACCGTAAACTGGTGGTTATCAGAGAGTACCCCATAGGTATAACACAAAACAAAACGTAGTGGTCGCGAATAGGATAATCGGTATGACAAGGTACATGAGGCGATACCAACTAGGATACTAGCAATTGCGTGATCCGGACTGATGTTGAGCATAGCCAACAGCTACCCCAACACCGCGAAACAACACTCCCAAATCAAAGGGTGCACCCAAATCGAATCACAAATGTAATAGATATGGTATCGAAGAAGTGTGTCCGCTAGAGGTGGCGAACCTCAATGGCCCGGTGCGGCTCCTGTTTTAGTCATGTCAGGGGTCATCCAATATCGTTCTCTTTCTTCAGTCAGCGCGTTCACCAAACCATCCACTTCATTATGGATCAACACTCCGTGTATAATAGTTATTAAAGTGGTGTTCGGTATCGACAGAGAGTATGTCCATATCCGATCTCGGTCTCTTTAATAACTACGTATTATTACACCGTTGGCTCTTTTACATTTCAAATCGGTTCATAATTGATATCAAATATCATATTCGCTTTAAAAATCAATTCCATATCAAATATCATCGTATCTATTCAAATGTAAGATTCCGTTTCAAAAATCGTTTTCGCATCTATATCTCATTTCGACTTCAAAATCATTTCGAATTTCAATTTAGGTTGCAACTTCATTTAACTCAATTCGTATTTAAATCCAAGATTTAAACATAAACATTTCACCTTATTAACCAGTTTGGAATTTTAGAAAATAGTTTTAAGTAGTTTTCTAAAGTGGTTTTAAATAATTAAAATAGTTAAAATACTTAAAATCTTAAAATGGATTTGAAATAGATAAATTAGTTCAAAATAATTTAAATTGAGTTAAGTAGATTTAAAACAGATTAAAATGGTTTAAGTATTTAAAAATGGTTTATATAACAGAGTAATTTGGAAAACAAAATAAAACAGCTTCAAAACCAAACCATTTCAATTATAACTTCCCAATTCAATACAAATTTCAATTTCCATTTTACCGATTCAATTTCGATTTCAATTCACATCAATGTCAACTTTGACTTCAAATTAATTCAATTTTACATTCACCTTCAATTTATTCAATTTCGATTTATATCGATTTTCAGCTTGATTTTCAAAATATTAATTTATAACACTTAACAAAATTATCCTTCAATATTCAATTTTAAATCCCAGTTACAAATATGATTCAATTTCAAGCTCGATTTCAACATATCATTTTATATCGCTTTTACTTAGTAATATCCAAAGCTCGAATTAAGGTTAAATCTTTAAACAAATCAATTTTCGAAATTCAATCATATCCCGATTTTAAATTCCAAAGTCTCCACTTTAATTATTTAACCATTTCTTTTAACCAAAATTTATTTCAACATTCCAACTCAATTTTTCGATAAATTTGATTTCTATAAATTGATTTCTATTTTTAACTTTTAAATCAAAACATTTAAATAAATTTCAAATCGACGATTTTAAGAACTATTAATTTAGCCAATTCGGTGTCCGTATATAATTTTCTATCCTATGGCCAAGTAATTATTTATTTCAATTAAATGTCAAGGATGAGTATATATCACTTCAATCAAATCACAGTTTCATATGTATGCATAACAGGATATATATAAGCAAATAAACATCCAAACATTTAAATATCAACCAATAGCATCCATCGAAATACATCATCCAATAGACAATACAATTCATGGCAATTTCATAGTTATCAATGTCAGGTAATCTAATCGCAATTCAATTTTTATTTCAATTTATGTAACAACCCTATATTTTGTAATTATTTTATTGTATATTTTAATTATTTTTAATGTAAGATTTTGATTGAAAAACTTATTTTACTTATTTGAAATGATTAAATTTATTATTTAAATATAATCTTGATTTTTTTATGAGTTATAATCCCAAACTTGTGTAAGTTGAAATATTTGCCTGAAATGCTGATTTTGGTCAAAATAGTCAAACTGTGACTTTCAACTTAAAATTTTAAAAGTTTAAAAATTTAATTTTTTTTCTCTTTTATTATGAAAGTACATAAAATTCTAAGAACACCACTTTTCGTTTCGTTAAAATTGGATGTAAATTTGTGAAAGTTATACCCTTTACAATATTGTGCGTATATAAGGTTATTTAACAATGACTATTTCAAATTATATAAATTACTTCTTCTTGGTTATATTTTATTTTAATATGTGATAATATGTTTATTATGTATGTTTTGACTTTTAAATATTTTTAAATGATAATAGAATTTTTCCAAAATTTACTGTATTTATTTCCTATTTTTAAAGGCTGTTTTCTAATTTTCTGCCATTTTCTTCATATAAATTATATTTAATAATTTTTTTTTGTGAATGCACTTTTATTTTTTGTTATTTTATTTGTTATAAATATTTTACAAGTCCATGAAGATTTTCTAAAGTTCATTTGGATTTATTTCTAATTTTAAAGCCTAGTCTACAATTTTAAGCCATTTTCTTATTTTAATTATATATAATTAAAATTTATTTATTTATTTTATGCACTCACTTTTATTTGCTGTGTTTTACTTTATTTATTCATTTTACATGTATTTAAATTAAAGTAAATTTTTTCAAAGTGTATTGAAGTTATTTCTAATTCTTAAGTCTAGTTTTTATTTTTCTATGCTATTTTTCTTATTTAATCATATCTAATTAATATTTAATTTTTAATATTTTTTATCTGTTATATTTTCGAATTTTAACTGAGATTTTAATTATTTTCATTTATTTGGATGTATATAAATATATATGGGAAATTTGAAAGGGTTAAGAGCTAAGAAACGGAAAAACGTTTTATCCGTTTCTTTTGCAGTTTCTTCTGTCATTAATACATCAATTCATCTTAACCATTCCTTTCCCCATCCTTTGCAGCCGACTTCCTCTTGTCATTCACGAATTTTTGAAGCCCCAAAATCCTAAAAATCATGGCCTCCGCCTTGAAGAAAAAAATTAGGTAAATCTCTCTCTTCTTTCTACTATTCTTACTTTTCTATGCAATTTTGCCTTGTTTCTCTTTTAAGTTTGGATCGGCCTCTTCTCCATAGCTGCAGCCACAAACTCCTACATCTCTTCCATGCCTCCAACACCATCTACTCCACCAACCATGACCATGGCCGAGCCATCTATGGTGGCCAAACCCTTCAAATTGCAACCTACATGCCTAAAAACAATGTTTTTGACCATTGTTGCCTCATTCCCTTCATCTCCACTTGTTGCCTTGCCTATATGATGTTAAATCTGACCTATATGATGTCATACCTGAGCCAAAGAATCATCATAGCCAAGCATAAGTGTTCCTTAGGCCAAGCATTGAAGTGGTTGAAGCAAGGTCCAATCTACCTTGTTCATTTCGCTTTGTATTCCAAAATTATTTCAATGTTATTTTATGTTGAATGTTTATATATTGTCTGGTTTGTTTTGTTTTGGGTTGTTGATACAAAATCATATCATGGCTATCTTTCAATTCAAATCAAAAGTCGTGAAATTGTGCTTGTCGTGCTTTTGGAGTCGTGCTTGCATGTTGTTTTGGTCTCTAGCTTTGAAAAAGGTGAGTCTTTCTCACTCTGACATATATACTTATGAAAAGTGGATTGATGACAAGTGTTTAGTAATGTAAAATGTTTATGCAAGTTAATGATGATCATATGATATGCTATGCCGTGTTATTACCATGTTATTACCATGTTAAAACTGTTAATTTTCACCTGACATCTGATACTTGACTGTATATTGTGATATTGACATTGTTTATATTATTTCTGTATATGATCACACTACAAGTTCCCGGTTAGGATAAAAATCATTATGGGTTGAAATGATAGGCCTGAGTTATTTTATTTATTTATTTAAACTTGAGATTGCGGGTTTGAAATGATAGAACCCAGATTTTTACCTTTTAAACTGCGGATTGAAATGATACATATCCGTATCACTTGACCTAGGTTAGAAAACTATATACAGACCCGTGGTTATTCTATAAAGTGCTTTGAATATTTTAAGTATTTTAAAAATATAAAATTATGAAATTTGATTTAAATAGATTTTGAAAGGTTTTAAAATAAATAAATTATGATTTTTCTATGTGTTAAAAATGTAATTCATGAATGGATTAACTGGATTTTGAAATATAACTTATGTTTGAAATTTGGAATTTTGACTAAAAATGATATTTAAGTTACATGAATAAAATGGACTTTAATTTTATTTGGAAAACGGTAAATATGATAAATTGATTTATATTTGAATTTAGGTGATTTATTAAGGAATTATTGATTTTCTATAAATTTAAGTGGTTGAATAAATGACTGTTGAAAATGAAATTTTAAAATATAACTTGACTAGAAAATGTGAAATTTGAGTTTTAACTAAAGATGTTAAATTAATTAAATAAACTGGAAGTTTAGTTAAATTTGTGAAATGGTAATATAAATCTGAAATGTTAAGTTTTAATTAATGAAAGAAACGTATAGGTTGAAACGTATAGGTTTTAATTTATGAAAGAAACGTATAGGTTTTAATTAATGAAAGAACGTATGGTGTTCTAATTAATGATAGGAACATGTAAATTCTTAATTAATGAAAGAAAAGTATCAGTTTTAATTAATGAAAGAAACGTATAAGTTTTAATTAATGAAAGAAACGTGTAAAGTCCTAATTAATGAGAGAACATGAAAGTTTTAATTAATGCAAGAACATGTAAAGTTTTAATTAAGAAAGAAACATGTAAAGTTTTAAGTAGTGTGGTATTGATTTAATTAATAAATGTTCATTATTGTAATAGGAATATAAAATTTAAAACGTACATTTGACACGTAGATTTTGATCAATGTAATGGTGTATTTTAAATTGATTAAAATGATAAATGTTACTTACTGTAATAATAAAATGTAAGTTGATAACGTACATTTGATAAGCAAGTTTTAATTTATGTGAATGGCATACTTTTAATGATTAAAATAATAAAGTTTCTTTATTGTAATAATAATGTAAGTTAATAAGGTGCTTTTAACTTAACGTAAGAATTTCGGTTTAAATTGTATATTACAGTAAGAAAGTTTATTTAACTATAAGGCTATGATAAATTGACATGTTAAAATTTTAAGCTTATCAATACTTTGAATTATATACAATGTAAAGTGGAAAATAGTACATTCCAAAAATGCTATGATTCCTTAAGGTAATATTTCCAAAATGCCATGATAATTTAAAGGAATATTTCAAGTTTAATAAATTTAAAGAAATATTCAATGATTTGAAAATTTGGGTTTTATTTGAATGATATAATATTGAATTATTTTTGAAATGGAAATGATACAATTGTGATATTGTTTTGAAATGAGTATGATATTTTGGTCTTGAAAGTATAAATTATTTGAAATAAATATCCATGGGTTATAATAACGATTGGTTGTTAAAGAGACCTGGATCGGATATTGTCTTATAGCCGGACAATACCGAAAACCACTTTAACAACTGTGTACGCGGTGGAGATTCCAGAATGAAGTAGGATGGTGGCGACGTTCTCGAGGTATGTTACGTGGACCCAACTCCCGTGAGTTGGCATATATGACTAAAACAGAGCTATACCGGGCTACACAAAGGGTCGCGCCCTTTCATCGACCATGCTCCATCGGAAACTATTCTATTATTGTTGTGATTGGATTCGGTGGCGCCACTTTGATTCGAGGGTATTTTTCGAGGTGGGCGGAAGCTGCTGGCTTGCCGTCACCACCGGTCCGGGAGTGAAAACGGTGTATCCACCCTGGCATTGCCTCGCGTGCCGTGTCATATCCTTATATCGAGCCCACTACGATTTTGGTTTTAAAGATCCGACCGCGTTAAGGTTCACCATCCCCTTAACGCTATTTTCTATATGATTATACTTTACTGATTAGACACTACCGTTATAGCGTATATTACTACATAGTAAATAGTTTAACGGATCCTTAGAGGATGGGCGGTCCCAAGCATCCTTTAAGTTACTGATGCATTTTGTTTACTGTTCACTTGAGTTGATTTACAGTTTATAAGTATTTATGTCCTGACTCGAGTGTTTTGTGTTTTGCTTTACGCTCGAGTCAGATTGATTGAGTTAGCATTCAAGATTCACCTTCGGAGTTGGAGCTTTCCTTGAAGATCCAGCCATCAATTTTGTTTCAGTATCCAGTGTTTCAGTGATGTATCTGATTTGTACCTGATGTATCTTATTACTCTTCGGTTGTATCTTATTTAACCCTGATGTATATTATATTTTATATAGTAGCTTCATGAACTACTATCTCTTTTTCTTCTGCTGCATTATTATTACTCTGTGTCTGTGATCTGTGATTTTATTTACTGTATATTCTGAGGTTTGCCAAAATTTTATTTACAACGCGGCATTTTGAGCAATTCAATTCCGGCATGAGTGTCTGCCTATGCACTGATAATGGATGCGAATGGTTGAAAATACCGAGTCGTTACAATTTAACTGTCAATTTAATTTTTCAACGGTTAATTCAAATGACAAGCTATATGACAATTAAATTTTTCAAACAACGACAAATAAAATTCATATCACTTCATAATATCAAATTTAACTAGCATAAAGATATTCAATACGTTGTGAGCGTTATAAAACACTCACCTTGATTTTTACGATTTTAAATCAAATCGAACGACGTTCGATTTAACTCAAAATTTTCTCTAGCTCCAAACTATTCCAATCCAGTTCCATTGGAAAGAGCTCGACAAAACGAAGCCAACGCAATTCGTTTCGTTGAATTCCGACCTCGCACGAACAAGATATGATAATTTAAAGGTTACACGAATTTATAATAAAATTAAATTGCAATTTTAAACCCTACAACATCATAGCCGTTCGTTACCTGATGCAAAATCACGTCCGCTACCCCTTTCTTCCTCACGCGCTCGTTCTAGCCCACGTATACTCGAACCCATCACGCAAGCTAGGGCTCGAGATCGCCGCCACCACCCTCGACTACAACACGATCGGCCAACACCCCTTCAAAGCTCGAAGTCGCCTTCACCTCTGGCCAAAGAACGACGAAGCTTGGCACTTTAAATTCCTCGAACGACGTGCACGACGCGAAGCCGAACGCGGCCCCCCCAGCGCCTCCAAATGACAACGATGCACGCAATCAACCGTATGGATTGAAAGTTCTCACCACGCTCTTCAACTTTCGTTTAGAAAGTTTTGCGAATAGGTTAGCGGATTTGAAGAAATTTGAGGAGGAAGGCAGGAGATTTCCGTCCATTGATAATTATAAGAGGCGGCCGGCAATAAGAAACCCTAGCCCCTTTTTTATTTTTAAATTTGTGAATAAAGGGATATTTATAGGAAACGACGAATACTATTCATCCGGCTTTACCAAACTGCGATTTACGCACGGTGACCGGCGTTTCTAGGGTTTACCCCGCGTTCCGAACATAATGGAATAGGTTTCAGAAGCTAATTCGATCGTATGTGCAAGTTATAGCGATAAACGATCAATTTGAATTAAATCGATTTAGACGAATTTCTATGCATTTTGGCTCGCCCCGGACAAACGATAAATCCGATTGACACGAAATTTGAAATCTTACAATAATATCACATTACGAATCTGATGAAACCGGTTTCGTCGAAATCCGAGAATGTTTGAAAAATGGCTATTTTAACTCGCCAAATTAATATTAAAACAATTTCGATGCGTTTCGAGCTGCCACGGTCAAACGAAAACTCCGATTGCTACGAAAATTGAAATCCGATAATAACAAACTATTACGGATCCAATGGAACTAGTTTCGTCCAATTCTGAGACTGTTCGAAAATTGGCTATTTTTCAGTCGATAATTAAATATTAAAATATTCAATTTTCACAAATAAATTTTAAATTCAGTTTTAAAAGTTCTATGACATCACTATAACTCCAATATGATCAAATTAAATTTTACAAATCATTTTAATCATATTAAACCCGTTATTCAATTATCCAATAAATTCCAATTTTAAAATCTTATTAACTCCATTATAATCCCGATATAACTTACATTCACTTTGGAAATCAATTTGAATCATATTAAATCAAATTTCAATTATTCACTCTATTTTCATATATTAAATTTCAATATCAAATTAATCATATCAAATTCTGAATTTAATTATTCAAACATTTGTAATATTAAATTTAAACGAATTTTATTATTCTTAAATCACTATCTTTTGAAATATTCAACGAACTTATAAATTTAACTTTTGAAATGAATTAAAATTTATAGAACAACCATTTCCATTATACGGTTATTCAATTCCCATTATTAAATTATTCAATAAATTCCAAATATTAAATTTAAACAATTTACCTGTTCAATATTCAATATTTGATTTTTAATAAATTTTACTTATCAATCAATTACTCTATTATACCCAATGAATTCGATATTTATTATCCTATTCAACTATCGATTTCAAAGGTATTCACTAAGTAGCATTTATTTCATTACTTGGATAATTATTGTTGCAAATCATTCTAGTTATTATTATTCCAACGAATTACAAAAAAAATTCTAACATTAAATCGCGAAATCTTATTAAATTAGCTATTTTTAATTATCGAAAATTTACGGGTCGTTACACTCTCCCCCACTCAAAACCTTTCGTCCCCGAAAAGGAAAAAGAAGGGAAAAGGAACTAAGTATAGAATTCAACATTAGATATATTTTATTCAAAGTTACCAACTTATAAACAATGAAATTCCATCTATAAAGTCATTACTACACTTCCACTAAGTTACCCTGAACGACTTTCTAACTTTAAAAGTTAGTTATCAAAACAAGTTATAAAAAATTTTAAAACTTGAAAAAATTTCTGACAACCGGATTTTACGGAAAATTTCAGCAGAGTCTCCTTTGCGCGGCTCGATCGGTACAGCTACAAAACGCCTCTACGGGCCCCAAACCAACAAAAGAAAATCAAAAGCCAAGTGGCTCATCAAAAATCACCAAATCCAATGACAAAATAAACATGTACCTTATATTTTATTAGCGAGCATATACGACTAATATAGCACGAAAGCGAGCTCCAAATGTGAAGCAAGCTCAATCCGCACCTACTAACACTCAACAAACAATGAGAATCATGCATATATGAAAATAGTATCAATATACATCATATAGCAACATAACAACTACATGTGCCAACATAGAAAATGCAACAAAAACAACAAATGCATCCACCAATCAACTATCATCCAACTAATCCATAACCAATCAATATAAATTCACTTCTCATTAATATTTATTCACTTGGTTTTCAATTTTAAGCACAGTTGATTCATTAACGTTGGATTTTACTAACATTCATTCTCAATTCAATTAGTTAGCATTCACTAATTTATATTTACATTAGTTCACTTCCAATTTGAATCAAATTAAATTCTATTTAAATTCATTTAACTTCCAATTTGATTTCAATGATTTATAGCTTTCAATTTCATTAACACTTAATAAATTACATACAATCAACTAACAATCATATAACAACCAAACCATACCCAACATAACCAAATTATTAATTTTACATTCAATTTGGTTTATCTTATATATATATATATATATATATATATCCTGTTACACAATTTTAAATGAATCATTTTAGATTTGGCATCATAAATTTCCAATATTAACTTTAATTAAGCCCGTAAGCCGTACATATATCATCCTTGAGTAATATCAATCTAATCGCTTATTCGATCACACAATTTCACTTCCAAACTAGTATCGTTCACACGACTCTCTAGTGCTGACTCAGATTTGGTTCCTTGATTAGAAACTGTTACTCTCCTTGCATAGCCATATACTATGATAGAGAATTCCAGAACCAAATTAAAAATCCACATCCAGGGTTCGCCGTCGAAAATCGAGTGGAAAATCCTAACTTGGATCGATATAAATCATCTTGAAATTTTGTGCTCGAATTTGGATCAAATCGTTATGCGAATAAAATAATATACGTACAATCTCACGTATTTCCTTCTAATAGATTTCTATCCAATTTATCTATACTAAATTATTTTATTGGCTTCTATTTTTTTCACTTAATTACTCACAATCCATTTTCAGTTTGTATATTCATTTCTTTACATAGCATATTCTTCAACATTATCTTTTCTTAAACATCATCATAGAATTTTGCCTACTGAAGTTCATTTTAAACATTCTATATAATTTAATTAAATTCAATTTCATTTTCCAATTGATTCTTAGCTATAAGAAATTCTTTTGTTTATATTTACTTTACTTTCATAATTTTAGTTAATAACAAATTTATTTATGGAACATTTATAAACCAGCACTTTAGTTTATTAATCATCCTATAAAAGTCTAACCTCTCATAAATGACTTTTCTTAGTTACAGTTATCTTAAAGGTTACAAATTCAATTTTTTTCTTTACAATCCCTTTGCAATTTTTATTTATTTCCTATAACCAATTTACAAAGATATAATACGGTTCATTTATCTTCTTTCTTAAGTTCACTTACTTGTTCCATTCATCATTTCATGCTATATTTAAGTATATATAAAAATTTTCGCAACCAAATTTTCCATTTGTATACATTTAATTCCCTTTGAGTTTTCCTTACTTGTATACTTCAATTATTTTCAGGTTCTGTTTATTTGTACAACATCTCATTACATATCCAAAACATCATTTTAACTTCTTAATATTTGGTAAGTCATATTATATGTTATTAGAATGCAAATTTGGTACTATACAAATTTATAGAATTTCATTTTACTAATTTAGAATGTTCACATTTTAATTTGTTTAAATCCTCTTTACCTTCCAACTTTAAAGTTTTCCCAAACTATAGCTTAGATATCTTAATCCTCTTATTTTATAAATTCTGGTTATTCACATTTCATTCAAATAATTTGAAAATTATTAATTAACAGAACTTAGAAATTTAAATGCCCGGTTCTTTTCAAATCATTTGAAATAAACATATACACTTATATCTTTAATATATCAAATCACACCTTTGGAGTTTAAACCAAAATCCATTTACCCAAAATAATTTCGAAGAAAAGCAAAGCTTCTTAGAAGTCTCCCCCACTTTGAGACTCGAAAATGAACGCCGATGATGCTGCGCAGTCATCACCGAAATTATTTTTCAGCGACATAAGAGAGGAGTACTTAATTCATTCCTTCTTAAAATCCTTTCAAATATTCCTATAAACAATTTTCACTAATATTACTATATATTTCTTCAAAGCTTTGAAAACCATTTAAAAACCTCCGGGTCTTAAATTCAATATTTTCCAATTTAAATCTATTTTAATTTATAAGTCACCTTTATAAAATATCTTATAGGAATTTTTTTTCTTAAAACAATCCACAAGTATTTTTATCATTGTTCATTTTATAGTTCACCTTATTTATTAAATTACAATGTCCAATTAATGATAATAACTGATATTATCATTATTAACAACCAGGTAAGCTAGATAAGTTACAATAATTTCTTAAAATAAATCCTTTATATACAAAATATAATTAGGGCAAAATTATTTCATTTACCCGATTTCAAAACAATACTATGTCGAATTGTTCTGTTTAAGTGTTTAGAGATCCCTATCAATCACGTTAATTACTCGTATTGACAAGAATCCATAAGCCACTCAACAAATCAACCGACATAATATAAAACATTTTATATCACTAACAAATACGCTCCCTCATATGTATACACTCGGCGACTCATCATAGGGTATTACTACCCTATTTATAAAGAGTCAGACCCCACAAAGCTAAGGTTATCGCTAAATCAAAGCTCCGAAACCAACTGTAACGACCCGCCTTTTTGGACAGTTTAAACTGACGATCAAATACACATGCCGATTTCAGACCATTAAAAAGGGCAGATGGTTATTGGGGTAAATAAGAAAAGAAAAGAAAAGAAAGAGAAATAAAGGAAATGAAACAACAAAGAATCTCGCAGCGGAACGATAAAATATAATAGTCAAATAAACAATTCATGAAGCTGTTTACTATACTTTGACAATTATTTATACAACATTTATCAGAGTTATACATATACAACAGAACAATTAAAATAATGCAGCAGATAGCATGATGCAAGGGTAATAATAGTAATAGTATACCAAATCTTCGTCTTCATCCTCCAGAATAGATCTTCAAAAATCTGAAAAACTCAGGACTGACCCGAGCGTAATGAAAAGACAAAATACTCAAGTCAGGACTAAAACATCCTTATGAAAGTTAAATCAATCGTAAATAAATATGAGTGTGACGGCGTCAGAGATGTTTACGGGGTTTGACATCTCATATCCAGTGTCAACGTGCGTGCAATAACTTAAGAGATGTTACGGGATTTTCCATCTCTCAAGGATCCGTTAAACTATCTACTATGTAGTAATGTACGCTAAGTAGGTAATGCCTATCAGTAATATAAAGTATCAAAATAGCGTTAAGGCGTTACCATAATTCCCCTTAACACATTTTTATAATGCCATAGTCTATACAGCACCGTAAGCCCCACCGTAAACTAGTGGTTATCAGAGGGTACCCCATAGGCATAATACAAAACAAAACGTAGTGGTCGCGAATAGGATAATCAGTATGACAAGGTACATGAGGCGATACCAACTAGGATACTAGTAGTTGCGTGATCCGGACTAATGTTGAGCATAGCCAGCAGGTACCCCAACACCGCGAAACAACACTCCCAAATCAAGGGGTGCACCCAAATCGAATCACAAATGTAATAGATAAAGTATCAAAGAAGTGTGTCCGCTAGAGGTGGCGAACCTCAATAGCCCGGCGCAGCTCCTATTTTAGTCATGTCATGGGTCATCCAATATCGTTCTCTTTCTTCAGTCAGCGCGTTCACCAAACCATCCATTTCATTCTGGATCAACACTCCGCGTATAATAGTTATTAAAGTGGTGTTCGGTATCGACAGAGAGTATGTCCATATCCGATCCCGGTCTCTTTAATAACTAGTATTATTACACCGTTGCTCTTTTACATTTCAAATCGGTTCATAATTGATATCAAATATCATATTCGCTTTAAAAATCAAGTCCATATCAAATATCATCGTATCTATTCAAATGTAAGATTCCGTTTCAAAAATCGTTTTCGCATCAATATCTCATTTTGACTTCAAAATCATTTCGAATTTCAATTTAGGTTGCAACCTCATTTAACTCAATTCGTATTTAAATCCAAGATTTAAACATAAACATTTCACCTTATTAACCAGTTTGGAATTTTAGAAAATAGTTTTAAGTAGTTTTTTAAAGTGGTTTTAAATAATTAAAATAGTCAAAATACTTAAAATCTTAAAATGGATTTGAAATAGATAAATTAGTTCAAAATAATTTAAAATAGGTTAAGTAGATTTAAAATAGATTAAAATAGTTTAAATATTTAAAAATGGTTTATATAACAGAGTAATTTGGAAAACAAAATAAAACAGCTTCAAAACCAAACCATTTCAATTATAACTTCCCAATTCAATACAAATTTCAATTTCCATTTTACCGATTCAATTTCAATTTCAATTCACATCAATGTCAACTTTGACTTCAAATTAATTCAATTTTACATTCACCTTCAATTTATTCAATTTCGATTTATATCGATTTTCAGCTTGATTTTCAAAATATCAATTTATAACACTTAACAAAATTATCCTTCAATATTCAAATTTAAATCCCATTTACAAATATGATTCAATTTCAAGCTCGATTTCAACATATCATTTTATATCGCTTTTACTTAGTAATATCCAAAGCTCGAATTAAGGTTAAATCTTTAAACAAATCAATTTTCGAAATTCAATCATATCCCGATTTTAAATTCCAAAGTCTCCACTTTAATTATTTAACCATTTCTTTTAACCAAAATTTATTTCAACATTCCAACTCAATTTTTCGATAAATTTGATTTCTATAAATTGATTTCTATTTTTAACTTTTAAATCAAAACATTTAAATAAATTTCAAATCGACGATTTTAAGAACTATTAATTTAGCCAATTCGGTGTCCGTATATAATTTTCTATCCTATGGCCAAGTAATTATTTATTTCAATTAAATGTCAAGGATGAGTATATATCACTTCAATCAAATCACAGTTTCATATGTATGCATAACAGGATATATATAAGCAAATAAACATCCAAACATTTAAATATCAACCAATAGCATCCATCGAAATACATCATCCAATAGACAATACAATTCATGGCAATTTCATAGTTATCAATGTCAGGTAATCTAATCGCAATTCAATTTTTATTTCAATTTAACTGTCAATTTAATTTTTCAACGGTTGATTCAAATGACAAGATATATGACAATTAAAATTTTCAAACAACGACAAATAAAATTCATATCACTTCATAATATCAAATTTAACTAGCATAAAGATATTCAGTACGTTGTGAGCGTTATAAAACACTCACCTTGATTTTTACGATTTTAAATCAAATCGAACGACGTTCGATTTAACTCAAAATTTTCTCTAGCTCCAAACGATTCCAATCCAGTTCCATTGCGAAGAGCTCGAAACAAAATGAAGCCAACGCAATTCGTTTCGTTGAATTCAGACCTCGCATGAACAAGATATGATAATTTAAAGGTTACACGAATTTATAATAAAATTAAATTGCAATTTTAAACCCTACAACATCGTAGCCGTTCGTTACCTGATGCAAAATCACGGCCGCTACCCCTTTCTTCCTCACGCGCTCGTTCTAGCCCACGTATACTCGAACCCATCACGCAAGCTAGGGCTCGAGATCGCCGCCACCACCCTCGACTACAACACGATCGGCCAACACCCCTTCAAAGCTCGAAGTCGCCTTCACCTCTGGCCAAAGAACGATGAAGCTCGGCACCTTAAATTCCTCGAACGACGTGCACGACGCGAAGCCGAACGCGGCCCCCAGCGGCTCCAAATGACAACGATGCACGCAATCAACCGGATGGATTGAAAGTTCTCACCACGCTCTTCAACTTTCGTTTAGAAAGTTTTGCGAATAGGTTATCGGATTTGAAGAAATTTGAGGAGGAAGGCAGGAGATTTTCGACCATTGATCATTATAAGAGGCGGCCGGCAATAAGAAACCCTAGCCCCTTTTTTATTTTTAAATTTGTGAATAAAGGGCTATTTATAGGAAACGACGAATACTATTCATCCGGCTTTACCAAACTCCGATTTACGCACGGTGACCGGCGTTTCTAGGGTTTACCCCGCGTTCCGAACACAATGGAACAGGTTTCAGAAGCTAATTCGATCGTATGTGCGAGTTATAGCGATAAACGATCAATTTGAATTAAATCGATTTAGACGAATTTCTATGCGTTTTGGCTCGTCCCGGACAAACGGTAAATCCGATTGATACGAAATTTGAAATCTTATAATAATATCACATTACGGATCTGATGAAACTGGTTTCGTCGAAATCCGAGACTGTTTGAAAAATGGCTATTTTAACTCGCCAAATTAATATTAAAACAATTTCGATGCGTTTCGAGCTGCCACGGTCAAACGAAAACTTCGATTGCTACGAAAATTGAAATCCAATAATAACAAACTATTACGGATCCAATGGAACTAGTTTCGTCCAATTCTGAGACTGTTCGAAAATTGGCTATTTTTCAGTCGATAATTAAATATTAAAATATACAATTTTCACAAATAAATTTTAAATTCAGTTTTAAAAGTTCTATGACATCACTATAACTCCAATATGATCAAATAAAATTTTACAAATCATTTTTCATCATATTAAACCCGTTATTCAATTATCTAATAAATTCCAATTTTAAAATCTTATTAACTCCATTATAATCCCGATATAACTTACATTCACTTTGGAAACCAATTTGAATCATATTAAATCAAATTTCAATTATTCACTCTATTTTCATATATTAAATTTCAATATCAAATTAATCATATCAAATTCGGAATTTAATTATTCAAACATCTGTAATAATAAATTTAAACGAATTTGATTATTCTTAAATCACTATCTTTTGAAATATTCAACGAACTTATAAATTTAACTTTTGAAATGAATTAAAATTTATAGAACAACCATTTCCATTATACGGTTATTCAATTCACATTATTAAATTATTCAATAAATTCCAAATATTAAATTTAAACAATTTACCTGTTCAATATTCAATATTTGATTTTTAATAAATTTTACTTATCAATCAATTACTCTATTATACCCAATGAATTCGATATTTATTATCCTATTCAACTATTGATTTCAAAGGTATTCACTAAGTAGCATTTATTTCATTACTTGGATAATTATTGTTGCAAATCATTCTAGTTATTATTATTCCAACGAATTACAAAAAAAATTCTAACATTAAATCGCGAAATCTTATTAAATTAGCTATTTTTAATTATCGAAAATTTACGGGTCGTTACAAAACCTGTCCGTTTTAAAACTATGAATGATAACTACCAACTTAGGACACAACATTATTTGATAGATATTCAACATTACTAAATGTACATGATACAGATTCAATTAATACAACTTACTAGGGCATTTATTTATACATATAGGATGTGCTTTAATTTATACCAAAAATCAAAACTATAAATTTTACCGTTGGGCAACTCTATGAGAGAGACAACAATATCCATTTCTGCGAACTCAATAAACATGCCAATACAAAATAATTTTAGAAGCATGAAAGATATATCAGCACAAAATAAATAGCATACACTATACAGAATAATGTTATACTATTATTGGGGATGCATCATTACCATTTGTGACTGCCTACCTAGCTCTATCTAATTAGATAGCCAATTAGATACACACACACGCATATAATATATATATATATATATATATATATATATATATATATATATATAATTCCAGAACTACATAGCGTATAGCATGCAAATGGAGCTTCCAAATCCACCCACTTAGACGTAATCTTTGCATTTAGATTTCTTAAATCTAACGAACTTTATTATATTTCAAAATATAATCCTTTTCGAAAATAATCTCTTTGAACTAAATTCCTGGTTTCATTTCAAATCCTTTTGAAATAACAATACATGCAACATTTATATCAAATCATACTTTTCATTTGGGATTTAAGTTTTTGAAAGAATAGCTTTTCAAATCTTCTTTGGTCCAAAACACTTAGTACCAACGTTTTTCCCAAAATATCTTTTATATCCAAAAATATGGGAAAGCACTTTTATAAATATTTATTTCGGAAACGTCTAAATATATCTTTGGAAAACATTTATTTTGAAGATATATATCTAATTTTTTGATTTATAATTAATTCCTTAACCAATATCATATTCAAATATCTTATAATCAAATTGTGAGGTTCCAATCACAAGATGTTCATTCTTGATTCATATGTAATTATCATCTACCATAATCAAATATTATATCTAAACATCTTATAGTCAAATTGTGAAATTCTAATCACAAGATGTTAGCTGTTAAATTCTCGCAATTATTTCTACCCAACACTTGTCATGTGGAAGAGAAATTACCGTAAGAATGGCTGAGCACATGTCTTACAATCAATCTATGAAATAAACAGAGCAGCAAACGATAATCAACAGTTCATTCTATCGAACATTTATACACTTTTCTAACTTCACATATACTTTCAACGAAGTATTCGTATACTAAATATAGATCATGTCACTTGTTGTAAAAGGCATATAAGTGATAGTAATTATTTTAGAGTTAGTTATTTACTTTTAAAATCCTAGGTTTTCAAACTTAACCTTTTGATGTGTTATGATCACTATACTTGCATTAAACTTGCATATATGATAGTATATAATTTAATGAAATTTCAAAGATCTCACTAACATGTAGCCACTTCTTTAATCCCATGTCCAAGCCCTCCTAGGCTAAAAAAAGAACCCTAGAGTCTTCTTATCGTTACCAAAAGCAAAGCAACCAAGACTGGCTCCACCTTTCCCTTTCATGCTCACGGTCGTACTCCTTCTCACCTCTTTTACTCCAATTTATTCCAAGGAAGCGCCACACCAATTGTTTAAATTTGGATAAAAGGTTAAACAAGGATGGTTTTAGTGAAGATTTAAGGTCGATTGGATCATTTTCAGATTTAATATGATTTTTGGAAGATGTGATATATATTCTGCCATTAAGACTTCGATCAAAAAGTGATCTATTTTGCAACTCAATTTTGACATGGTTAACTTTCGAATTAGAGATTTTGATCCAAATGAACATTATTGATTTTTGAATTATCTTTTTGACAAAGGAAGAATCATTGAATTTTGCCGAGTAATTTGAATGTAGTGGCTTAAAAACTGAGGGTATTTTAGAAATAAAAATCTAGATCAGAAAATAGCTTCACATCCAAGCGATTTTTGATAATCATTAACTCTGAATCTTGCAAAGTGGTCTAAATAAAAATTCTTTCTCATTGAGGTTCATTTCCAACAAAAATTGAATCACTTGATTTGGATATAGTTTGAAAAATATGGTCGAAATAAGTAGGAGCATTTTCTAGAGATTAATTGAACTTGAGAATTGCAAATGAACTACGAATATATATAGACAAAACAAAGCTTCCAAGAGAAGCTATAAGATCTTCCAAGAGAAGCTATAAATATCAAAAAAGCTTCCAAGAGAAGCTATAAAAGCTTTCAGGCAATGTTATCAAAACAAAGCTTTCAAGAGAAGCTATCAAAGTTTTTAAGCAAAGAATGAAACAAAGCTTTCAGTAGAAGATAGCAAAACAGAGCTTCCAAACAAAGCTTCCAAGAGAAGCTATCAAAACAAAACTTCTAACATAGGCCATCAAAGCTTTCTAGCAACGCTATCAAAACAAACCTTCCAAGAGAAGCTAACAGAGTTTTCAAGCAACACTATCAAACCTAAGCTTCCAAGAAAAGATATCAACCAATATGATGTGTATGTAAGAAGCCATGGGAAAATTCTAGAACTAGCAAGTCTAGATAAGGCCTTAATGAATTTTGTGCACGTGAAGTAAGTTAAGCATATGAAATTCTTTTCAATATATATATATATATGTATGTATGTATGTATGTATGCATGTATGCATGTATGTATTCTCATTTTCAGCACAGAAATAATTAAATAAAACATATTATATTTCCTAACTATCACAAAATTTGATTAACTGCTTCTCAAAATTCAAGAGTGTTACAATTAAATATTCGAATTCGAAAACTCAAAAGTTACGGGTAGTTACAACTATGTTGTCTTATATTATTTAGGAATAATTAGAGTATGTATTATATTACACATAATCATTCATCAGTTTGTAGTCTCAACCTCTCGATATTTTCCTTTTTTTTCATCACTAGGTTGATGGAATATTGTGTGCTTAGTCAAGTAATGTTTGAAGGAGTGAATGATGAGGGTGTTGCTTGTGTATATAAACTTGTATATAAATAATCATCTGACATTGTTTTGGATTTATGTATATGTATCTAGATTGGATCTGATCGTGTTTGACTTGTATATATACATTGAATCGGTTAGTTTGGAATATAGTGTTATTTGATTATATTATATATTTTTACCTTCTGTCGTGAGTTCAAAAAGTGATAGATATAATCTATTTATTATTTTGTCTCTTAGTATCAATTACTAATGATTTATCCTTTTCGGCTTTCGAGGTTTATACTTGTGTTAAATCATTGGGTCAAAAATGGCAAGTTGTTGCATTTGGTATCAGAGCAAAGAAATTCCTAGAACTAGGAATGTATTAAGAAAGTGTACTTATATTTTCTTATTAGATATCTATACATACAGAGAGGATTCGTGTACTTATGTACACACCAATGATCATTTTGGTTTAGTTCACTATTTATTAGGGAGTTTCTAATGGATCCCATTATTCTTTGAAATAGTTAAATAACTCCATAGAAACTGGAATGGTAACTAATGCTCCCAACCTCGATGTGGTCCGAGCTGGTATTAGCACCAGGAGTGCTGCCATGGACATCTCTGGGGTAAACATTTCTATATGGTTCCACCGGTACCTTCAATCAACTGGTTAGGGAAATGCCGCAAACCCTTTCAAGATTCCTCCTATTCCTAATGCTAGTACTATTATGGAGGTTACATCTACCCAAAAATAATCCACTATAGATTTCTCCAAGCTTTGTAGGGATTTTTCAAGTTTAGATGGGAAATCTATGTCGGTACCGGGCTTATTAAGTGACTAAGGCATGGTTAAGTTCTTATGAGAAGATCTTTAGTTTATTGTGTCTAAGTGACATTTCTAGAAGGTAGGCGACCATATGGAATCTTCAGGGGAAGGCAACAAATAGTGGCAAATTGGATGATATGGAAGTAAATATATAAATATGGTAATATACATACATACATATACACATACATGGATACTTGACTATTGTGATTGGTGCTTACTAGATTATCGGTTGTTGTATCCTCTATTGGTTATCATGGTTACACAATCGCTTAGTATATACGATTTTATAAGGTGCGTATTGTAGTAGGCAAATGTATGCATAAGCCATATATGGAATTGTGTCTATTCGGTGATTCAACCATTTGTTAATGATATAAGGTAGGCTTGGCTTTGTATATAGGTTGTATATGGGTTAGACCATATCATTGACCATTATAGTTATAATTGATTAAGACCTTATTTCACAAGTTAGTTATGTTTATTGTATTATTTACTGACTTATTAAATGCATGTGAAATAGAAATAAGGTGTGGTGTTTTCTATAGTTGTCTTAGTATTATTTGGAAATGATTGAAGTATGTTTAAGAATAGACGTACATCACTCATCAGATTGTAGTCAGACTTATCTACATTTTCCCTTTATGTTTTCGTCACTAGGTTGACGGAATATTGTATGCTTAGTCATGTAATCTTTGAAGGTATAGATGACAATAATGGAATTTCTTGTGTACATAAACTTTTTATAAATAATACATTTTATTTCGGTTTGGATTTATGTATATGTATCTAGAGTGGATTTGATTGTGTTAGACTTATATATAAATATTGAATCTGTTGGTTTGGAATATAGTGATATTTGACTATATTATATATTGTTAACTTCTATGTGGTTAAGAAAGGTATAGATAGAATATATTTATTGTTTTGTCTCCTATTATCAACTACCATCGACTTGTCTTTTCAACTTTTGGGGTTTATACATCTTGAATTGTGTTAAATCACAGGGTCGAACATGGCCTATTATTTTACATGCGACATGTAAATAGTATTCTTTTAATCACCATTTAGAAATGTCATTTTCAACTCCATTTTTTGTATTTCATAAGCACAGAAAGCGGAGATAGCAAGCAAGATCCGAATGGACTTAAGCATGGCTATGGGTGGAAACATCTTATCATAATCAATGCCTTGAATTTGACGAAATCCTTTCATGACTAGCTTGCATTATAGGTCTCTACCTATCCATCACCATTTTTCTTTTTCTTAAAAATTAGTTTGCAGCAGGTGGGTATTATTCTTTTGAGTATGTCATCCAAAGCACAACTATTTTTTATACATGAAATCCATTTTGGATTTCACAGCTTTAAGCCAAAGTGTAAAGTCTATACTCTACGGTGCTTGTCGAAATGTGAGGGGAGTGCCAACTTCTAAGACACATGGTATCTCTCTGGTGCATGAGTTTCCCATTAGACCTTCTAACGTATAATAGTGAATTTGATTCTCAACTAGTTCAGCCTCTGTGTTCACGTGCTCGGAACTCATCCAAGTTTATAACATCGCTATTAATTTATTTTAGAAAAATTCCTTTCCAAGAAATATAGTATGCAAGAAACAATAATATTTTCCTCAGTGTTATAGAAAATATATCCCATAGATTTCTTAGCATATTTTATGAATTTACACAGAGCTGATTTTGCCTCGTGTTTATTTGGACTAACATTCCTAAAGTAGGTTGGACAACCCCACTTTTTCAAATGCTTGAGGTGGGGTTTCTTTTCACACCATGTCTCATATGGTGTCTTAGGCACAAATTTAGTAAGCATCAAATATAACATATATGTCGTTATTCGAACACTTATCCCAAGTAGGAAAGAAGTAACTCGACCTTACTCATCATGGAAATCATATCTAATAGGGTTTGATTACTTCTTTCTAAAACACAATTGTATTGTGACGTATAAGGTGGAGTAATCTAAGAGATTATCTCATTATCTTTTAAGTACCATTGGAGCTCTTGTCCATTATAATCGCCTTCTTGATTTGATTAAAGTATTTTGATTTTTTGGTTCGTCTAATCATGTCATTCTTATAATATTTAAATTTCTTTTAGACGTCTGATTTATTCTTTATATATTCTTGAGTAAAAGTCACAAAGTAAGTTGAATTGTCCTTAGTCGTTATAGGCAACGGGCCACATACATCAGTACCTACGCCACATACATCAGTACATATTAGACATAAGAGTTCATTAATTCTTTCATTGCTTCCACTGAGGGGGTGCTTGATCGTTTTCCCTTTGAGACATGACTCACAAGTGTCAAATGATTCATAATTAAATGATGGAAGAAAACCTTTAGTTCTCGATTTGTGCAGTCTTTTGTCACTAATATTATCTAGCATATAGTGCCATACATAACTATTATTAATGAGAATGGAAGATTTATTAACAACATAGACATGATTAAAGTTAAGTACAAAAATGCCATCATCGAAAAAACCATTGCAGATATTATTTCCATCAAACACAATATTAATTGCACTTTTATTGCAATGAAAATCGAAACTCGTCTCAAATGACAAATTTAATACCTAAACAAAGATTTTGACATAATAACAACTATTCATAAATAAATCAAATCCAACAAGAAAAATCAAGTGATAGTCTCCAACTACAATTGCATATAAAATAGATCCATAAGCAACCTATAGCCTCATTTCGAACCTTTCGAATCATAAGTCCCTATAATGAATTACAGATATGAGTCCCAGATCCATTATCTAAAACACAAGATAATTTATTGATTGAAGTTAATTTCGAATCATAAACTTACCTTTAGTAGTGGATGAATCATATTCCTTTTTTTTCTTTCTTTGACCATCCTCAAACAATCAAGACAATTGTGTTTTCCAATACCCTTCTTATAACAATGGTGACACTCACCTTGTCATTAGGGGTATCATTCTTGCCCATTCTTAAAATCATGCTTGTGCTTATTCGAACCTTTCGAAGATGATGCCTTACACCTTACACCTAACACCATGTTTTGATCCTTGAACGATACCTAAGCTTACCTTAACATATTTCATAGCACGATAAGGTTTATGCTCAAGTGGTTCATATTGTAATTCAATATAAATATATCAAACTACAGAGTCGACAAGCCAAGGATCAAATCCACTTGCACTTCATCACTTATCTTAACATCTGCCATAGAAAATTTATCAATATAGCCTTCATTGTTAAGATAAATTCCTCAACATGACTACCCTTACTCATCTTCGTCCTGAATAACTTCTTAGTAATCTCGTACCTTGTAGAACGAGATTGCTCCCTAAACAAATATTTAAGGCTTTTAGAAGATATTATGAACACACGTATTTTGGTATTTCCTTTGCTACATCTTGTCTAAAGTTGACAACATAAAAACTTAAGCAATTTCACCATTAGCTAGCAAGTGTTATAACATTTTACTGCCTTGGGGTTGGTATTTTCAGTGGGTTTCTATCTTAAAGGTTTAGTAACTGATGACCATGAATGTTTATATGTAAGTACTTTTTTTATCGCTCTTAGACAATCAATATAATTAGGTCCGATGAGCTTATCATTTTCCAAAATATCTTAGGTTGGTCATTATACTACAAATTTAATTTTAGTAAATTAGAAAAATTTATACATAGCATATATTCTTACATTATTAGAAAGATTAAATGTATTCATTTCATTTTCTAATTAGGCTACCACTAGAATTTTATGTTTCTCAAAACCCTAAGAAAAACATAGAAATCTTTCTATTTCTATAACAACCCTCTTTCAAGACCCGAAAATGATTGCCGATGATGCTGCAGTCATCACCGTAATTATTTTCAAGTGATAAAATGAGATAAATTTTTTTGTAACATTAATTTGTTTTACATAAGTCATTATATATTCATTAACCCATCTCGTTCGCCGGGAGTAAATATAAAAAAGTATAAATATAGGGTCGTAGCCGATATATGAAGATGTTGACATGTACACTTAACCAACTATAAATCCCAGTTTTACATTATGAAAGTTTCAAAATGACTTTTACTAGCAAATAAGCCTTTTGCTTCTTCTTTGAAGTCTTAATTCATCTTTTCCAAAAGCAAACTATCTATACAATAAATTCAGTCTACTCGAATAAGCACTCGTGAGTTTATGAGTTGACATTTATAAAGAAGATGTCAAATTTTTGGGGAAAGGTTAGTTGTAGAATTTTGGTATTTGGTTTATGCGGTTAGCACATAACCAACTTCCAACTACTATGAAACTGTAGCTTGATTTATCAAAATTTTTGAGAAGGAAAATATTTTGAAATTTTTTCCGTGATTTGAAAAGTTTCCTTTTGAAAAGAAAAGAAGAAGAAAGAACAAAATTGTTTTGTGTTTTAGTTATTTTGGCTCTTAAATTATTTTTTAAAGTTTCTGTTCAAAATTTTATTTCAAGAGAAAATGTGCATCTAAATATTTTAGGATTTTATTTTCTAAATGACGTATAAAATTTAAAAAGTGAGAAAGATTTTTATGAAATTTTTTAATTTTGAAGGAGATATGCTAGGCATAAGAAAGACAAATAGAGTTAGAATTTGAGAATTTAGCAGTTCATTAGGTCAACGACGCGATAAATGCAAGCGATAACAAGAAAAAAGCTATTTTAGCCTTAGAATTTATATTTCCAAACATTGTCGACGAGGCACGCAAGTCTATTTTTAGACTTAATTCCATTTTAGAGTTTGAAATAAGCCTCCTTATGTGCTTTGTGCGTGAAAAATTTGGAGTAAATCCGAAGCAGGGAGGAAATTTCCATTATACTAAAGGATTAAAAATAGTGTGGTAAAAATGTTAAATCCTCCGCCTAAATTCCTTCTTCGGCATTGGAGTAAAGTTTAGGAAGCAATTTATCGATGCGTTAGATTATTGGATGGTAGGAGTGGATGCAAAAGTTGTTGCTTCATACTTTTATCTATAGAAATATGGGAGTTTCTGGTTGAAAAGATTTTTCAAAAAACTGCATACATGTAGAATTACCAGTATATATATAGGTTGTTTGCATCATGTTTTCAAAAATATTTTTAAAAGAAATGCATTCGTATATGAGGATCCAATTTAGAATCATTTACATACATATTTCTTGCGTGGAGATATAGTTATACGCTATGCACTTATGCACGTTTGGTTGCAAAATCTATTGTATACTCATTGATTGTGTAGTTTAGGATAAATAGGAATCAAAACCTTAACTTAGCCATTGGTGAAAATATCGGAAACGAAATTCATTTTAAAGGGGGGAGAATGTAACATCCTGTAATTTGGCATTAGTTATTTAACTAGTTAGTTAATTAAGCTTCAAAAATGGAATTTGTATAAACGATGGAATTTGACCATGAAACTTGCACTATTGCATTTGTGGCGAAATTCTGAGTAACTTTCATAGTCAGATTTATGCGATCAGAGTCCAAATAAAGAAGTTACGGATGAAAAACGAATTTGAAACGAAAATAGTTAAATAAAAAATAACTTTTTTATATTAATTGCCCGAGCCCACAGGCCAACCCATTATCGGGGACGGTTGAACCCCAATGGTCGAACGGTGCCCCAAGGGCGGTCGACTGGTGGTGAACTGATGGCTCTAATAAACCTAGGTCACAATAGCCCAGATTTAATATATTTCGATCTAACGGTTCTGCTTTATTTTAGCACTTATAAATTCAGGCCTAGCCTTCCTTTCTCTTCTCATATTTTTATGGAGGCAATAGCGAAGCTCTGCCATTTCTTCTTCTCCACTTTCTTTCTAAATCATAAAAATAAGATATTTATATCTATAGACATATAAATCAAAGAAAAGTAGGAATCTAACAAAAAGGAGAAGAGAAGAGAATCAACCATATGCGTATTTGAGGTAATTTATATATATAATATATTTGTCTCTATTTTCTCTTCCAATCCCAAATCTCTTCTCAGATATGTAACTCTAATGTATGTACATACCTTTTATACATATCTCTTGGATTAAAAAGTATTTGAAGATGAATCAATGGTTCTAGTTTAGATCTGGAGTTTTGGATCCATTTTAAAAGGCGAGTGGGTAATTTTATAGATTATATGAAAATTATTCCATTGGTGTTTATTTGATTTTTATGCCTAATTAGATAATTGTATGAGTTGTAAGCAATAAATTGATATAATTTTAATATAGTATCTATTGCCTACATATTCTTGTGTATGAACTGATTTAGCATTGTTGACAACCTTATCTGAAAATCAGTCCCAAAAGTATGAAGTTAGAATGTTGACTTGAATGAAATTTATTCCAATCTAAAATAGATTGTACAATAATGCTATAAATTTGGATTATTACCCTAATCTTATTGGAATGTAAACTTTTCTATTTTTGGAATTGTTGAAATTTAGATCCACTTAATATTTGTAAATTAGTTTGATTTCTTTCCCATTTAGAAAGATACAACATTTGATCTAACAAGGAATATATGCAAATAGAAAGAGAAAAAGATGTGTAAAGTACGAATTTATTATAGTTTACATTATCTATTTTGGTAATTAAAAGAAATGGTCTCTCCTCAAACGATGTATGTTTTATATTTTAAAGTTAAATCTTTTGTTCTAGATTAATTTATGGAAATTATAATTGATAATCTTATTAGATATGATTTCAACAATTTGACATGGAAAAGAATATTCTAGTAATGATATATAACAAGAACATATTGGATAAAAGTAAATATTTATATGTAATTACTATGCTTATAATAATTAAATGAAATTTAATAACAATGTTTGCACGTAATATTCACGTTTAGGATAATTAACTAACGGAAAAATAATTTAAAAGGCTATAACTCCAATAAATGGTATTAAATATGGGAGTTGCAATAATCTGAGGGTAAATGGATAAATGTGACTGATAAAAATGGAAGAGATATAAAAGGTTACTAATTTGAAATTAGTAATCATACATAAATGTCTTAGGAAATGTCCGTTGGGATTTTATGGACAAATTGACATTTATGAGCATTAAATAGGGATTTATGGATAGATAGATATTTAAGGTAAATCTTATTGCTTTGAATAAAATGAGAATTAGTAAGCTAAGTCCAATGCCTACCTAAGCTAATATTAATAAAGACTTGGGTTGGTTATTTGGACTTAATAGGTTAGTGATGCGAGATTAGTAGGGTCACTCGATGAAAGACTGCCCTTCACTTTGAGGCTACCAGCAGTCGGGTGCATTTACTACTGATGTGAGATATTATTAATCCTAAGACTCATGACGATGTGAGAGATTGTGCTTCCTTTCTTAATTGGAAAGTATTAAATGGTCCAAATTTGGAATTAGGAGCGATGAGGGATATCTCCATAGAGGTTCGCTTTCTGAGGTCATAAGTGGTTGAAGGGTCCGCCTATCTTCTAAATGGAAGTATTAAGTAACCTAGTGAGATTTCAAAAAATAAATAAAGATGTCTCTAATAAGGGTTTACTTCATTATTGAGGTCTTAAGTGGCTGAAGGTTCTTCCTTCCTATAGAAAGAAGTAACATAATGAGTTGCCATATTTATCATTAAAGAGTGAGAGTGGATATCTTGGGAAGGGTTCACTTTAGGTTTGGGGTGTGCAGTGACTGTAGGGTCCTTCTCTTTTCTATAAAAGAAGTATTAAGTAACCCAATGAGATTTCCAAGCAATGACAGCTAGAAGGTACCACTGAGGGGCATGCTTTTGAAAATAGGTCTTAAATGATGGGGTCTACCTAAATTAAGGTCTTAAATGACCAGAGTCTGCCTATCACTTGGAAGTATTAAGTGGCTTGGGTACAGACTCTTATATTGTTAAGGCCGTAATAACAATAGTACCATCTAGGAGCATTCCTTAAGGATAGGTTTTAAATGATGGGGTCTGCCTTAGTTAAGGTCTTAAATGACCAGGGTCTGCTTATTTTCCACTTGAAGGTATTAAGTGGCTTAGGTATTGTTTATTACATGGCTACAGTTATATCGACGATAGATGCAGTAATAGTTGGACATTAAGTGTCAGAAGCCCTAAATAGTGGTTAGAGGTCTTGTAGCTAAGACCTGTAGGATCGATTTCATCCTAGAAGGGGGGTGAATAGGATGATGCTGTTAATTATAAAAATTGTTGCGGAAGCTTATAAAATTATTTCAACATAGATATATCGAAATTATAGTAGCACAAATAATAGCAGAATAATAAATGCAGAAATAAACGACACAGAATTACCCAGCTTCGGCAAAACCCTGCCTACATGTTGCCCCTAAGGTTTCTACTAGAAATTAAGTAGTCACATGCTTACACATGTAAACTCGCGACACCCGCTACTGACTAACCTAACTCTACGCTCAAAACTCTGCCACAACTCAGCCACTGAGTTGCGAATTCTCAAACTACGCCACATAGTTTGTCCCCTAGTCACACGACTAGTAATACACAAGTTTAAAAAGAAAATACAAATTTAAAAACAATTTTAGAACACACAAAACCCTAATCAAAATATAAATCCTAAATTAAACAAGCCGGCTTAAATAAAAGAGGGCTCCTTTTGCTTTTTATATTTTCGTCCTGATCCTTTAATTTTAACCGGACTGGTATCTCTTTCTTGTAAAAAAATGGCGGCTTCTTGTTGCTCGTTCTCATTCGTTCCAATTTAGGGTTTTGTGATTTTTCGAAGCGGCCGACTTTGTAGATCAATCAAGTGGATATTTGCGTGTAGATTTGTTGATCGATCGTTTCTTCGTTACTCAATTTCAGCTGCTTCGATGATCGAGTTCGATTCAACAATCTGGTACGTGATTTATTACTTTTGTTTTACTGTTTTAACTTGCTTGAACTCGATGGATTTGAAAGCCGATGATGATTGGGTTTTTATATAGGGTTCGAACCCCTTGATTTTCGTTCGTATATATTTGTTTGAATTTGTCTTCGGCCATTTGATTATTTTTGAATGATGGTGATTTATCTGACTTCTTCAATTTATATAATTTGGTTGGTTGATACTCAGGTGTTGATTCGTGACTTGGTCAATTTACTTGGTCACCATGGTTTCGAATTATTTGGACTTTTGACTTCAGTTTGAATTTTTCTCTGTAAGTTGAATTCGGCCAATGATTTGAATTTGTAAAATTTTGACTTTGTTTTGATAAATTGCTGCTTGGATTTTTGACCCATGGCTTCTTCTGTCAACATTCTGATTTGTTACATTATTTTTATAACTACTGTACATAAGTATTTCTTGTATGTTATTCGTGTCACTGTTCTTGTGCATTCATGTGCTTGATGTTCACTTATTATTCGAGACAGTTTGCATTAATCTGTACTCTATTTGAGCTGAGCATTTCGACTTGTTCAGGTTTTAACTTGCCGTATCAGTTGAAGCTATTTTGATTTCGGCATTGATTATGTGCACTGTGTATATACATGTGTGATTATACATGTATATATGTATGTTGTATATGTTGGCTACTGTGTTGATCTTGCTTGCTACCTGGTCGACATTTGCAGTTCACTAGTCTTGGCCTTGGTTCCTGTGCATAGCATATTGAACTGTTCGAGTTGTTTTTTTGCATTCATTCTTCACTTGTGTACTGTCTGGTTCATATTGCATCGCTTCATCATTGATTGTTGATAGTTGTGTGTTTTGCATATCAGGTTGTACTTGCTGTGTGGTTTCAATACATTTGAATATTGTATGCTTGAATCTGTACTTATTTGGTTTGATATTGAAACCAATGTGGCATTTGTGACCTGATGCATATATATTCAGTTGCAGTTTCATTCATCTTCATATACGTACCTATTTCACTAGTGCATCATTGTTTCACCGGTGCATCCCTTGACTTGTTGACATGTGCATGTCATTTGTGTCTTTAAACCTTTGTATTCAGTTTTGTTCTTGTTAGTTGTGGGTCTGGTTCGCCCTTAATTCATGCTATACATATGTGCATTTGATGCTTTGAAAATCTTTCATTGTTGCCAGTCAAAATAAAAGAGTAGCATTTATATGTCAATGATGCATTATGGTCAGGTTGCTCTGTTTTCATTTAGTACGATTGCACTTGAGTCATGTCTGATTGAGTCGCTGTCTTGAATCGAACTATTATTGTTCATGTGTACACTTTGACCGGCTTGCTCCTGACCATTTTATTAAACTTGTATATCCGAACTGCACCTGTGTTGAATCCAGCTTGAAGCTCGGGTTTGGCCTTGTGCTGATATTATGACATTATTTTTACTGCACTTGAGTTGACCCCGGCGTTTTGGCTTTGACCTGTGCTCACCTGTCCCTATAATTTTATCAAGTGTATATATCGGTGTACACGACCTTGTGGCATATACAGTGATACATTGTGTATGTGACAAGCTGTTCGTGTATGATGAATTCAAAATCAAATAATGATGAACAACCCAAATAACTGAGGCAAATATTATTTTCAAAATTCACATTTTATTTTATACTGCAAAAATATTTTATTTTCAATTTTACTACGTCAATATATATTTTTGCAGATTACTCAGATGCTGGATTCACATTGGAATGAAGTTGAAGACCGGTATGAGTTGAGTGAATGAGTGACATGTAGTAAGGTGCAATGTAAATGTGAACTGTAATTTAATCAAATTTGTATTGCAATTGAAATTGTATATAGTGAGAGCTTGAAATTTGCACTAATCAAAAATTGTAATAAATATTTGGTTGAATAAAATTTCTGTTTGAATTCAAATTCTGTGTTATTTATTTTATTCAGCAAATATTTATTTAATCTATGAAAAATAAAATAGTACATTAACAAATACATTTAAATGAATATATATATATATATATATATATATATATATGTGTTTATTATCATCAAACAAAAATCATATAATCGCATATTCAACAGGACCCACCAACCATTGACAACATTGTTAGGAAATCACGTTGGGAACATGTCTTAAATGGCGGGGTCTGCCTTAATTAAGGTTTTAGATGTAAGAGTCTACCTATTTTTCTTTTTAAAAGTATTATAGAAGCTCGCTTCATATTTAGAAGTACTAAGTGGCTAATGGGTTTGAAAGTATTGGGTGGTTGATATGCCTTTTTATAACTTGGGAAGGGGTGGGTAAGTAATCGTTTATGCAATGTAAGGTTAGATTAGAAGTGCAAACCATGATGGACATAACTATTAAATGGAAATCAATCGGTATAAATTTATGTTATGGATGGTTTATATTTTCATTCAGTAAAATGTTATTCTGACTCCCTTCTCATTACAACCCACATGATAGATTTAGAGGAACATGTCACTGGAGCTGGATGTGCTTTGTTGTTAGAGAGTCCTCTTTCTCTCTTGCTCGATGCTTATATGGCAATCTGATATCCAAGTATTACCATTAATTCCAAGATAGTTGTCAATAGTATTCTTATCCTATTATTATTTCCGCCATTATTTAGATTTCTATCAATCTTTGATAATGCTCATGCTTATTTATAGGTACTAAATCGAACGATCTGTGCTTTGATAGACTTGGGTTTCGATTTTTGTCGAAATTTAGACCCATTAAGGTATGGGTCTTCAACCGACATTATTTTCGAAGTTGCCAATTTGTAGCGCAAATTTGAACGAGCGTAAATGAACAAGATTACCGTGGGTATTTATAGTTGCCAAAATATTTGACACTTTTAAGGTAGATAGAATGGCTCGGTGTCCCATCATATCAAATACTGTAGCCACGTTGTCCATCTATCCACACATGCTAGGTTGATTAATAGAAACTAAATGACACAATATTCCATCATATCAAATATTGTAGTCACATTGTCCATCAGTCCACATGTAACGACCCGTACTTTTAAACATTTAAAAATATTAAATTAAATAAGATTTTTTGATAAAATTATTAAAAAACCAAAAAAAATAAGATTTTACTGATACAAATTAAATTATAATACAAGTTATGAGCTTAAGTAAAATTTCTACTAATGAAACATGTTTTAAATAACGTAAGGATGACAACAGATGCTAGTGTGTATTTTAATAACATTGGTTTGAGTGAACAATTGTAAATTTTTAATTGATTGGAGTAATAAATGTTAATAAATAAAAATAAATGTTTCTTTATTAAAGAAGAAATCATATGTTTATTTATTTGAAATGTTTGGTAGCTTAAAGATTTACTGTAGACATGAGAAACTATTATTTGGTAAGAAATGTATAATTCATATTTGTATCCAATAGTGTATAATATGTGTAAATTACTATTAGATAGGAAATAGTTGTTCTATTTTTCATTACATTTGTTTTGTCCATTTTGAAATTCATCTTTGTAAACAACTGAAATTAATGTAATCGAATAATTTTAGTTAATGGTAGAGAGTACACCAAATTGTAAATTAATAGGTGTAATTAATCATAGCTTATGTTTTGTGAAAATATAAGGAAAATTTATTTAATGAAAAGAACATTTATATCAAATAAAATGAACGTTTCATTTGTGAATGCAGGTTCAATTTCATTAAAATAAAGAATAGAATGATTGATTTAAAGGAAGAAACACATGCATGTTTGAATTGTGTTTTAGCATGTAGATGGATTACATGAGTAGAAAAATAATTTATTTAAGTTATTTATTACTCTGATGTATAAACAACAAATTTATAAACGTGTTTAAATGAATAAAGGAAACAATTATTATATTTTTCATCCATTTTAGTTGTTTGTTTTGAAATTAACTTTGTAAGTAAATACAATTAATGTAATTGAAATATTTCAATTAGAAGGGAAGAAAACGTTGATTGCAATTAATAGATTTAATAAAAATAACGCACCTTTTGTGTCAAACAGAAAGGATATTCTATTGGAAATAAAAGATCATTTAGGGAAAAACCAAATTGAACATTTTCATTTTAGGGTAAGTACTTTTATTTATTATGCATAGATAAAAAAAACTAAATGCATACAAATTTGAATATCATTTGAGTCAATGAAGTTAATTTGGTTACATTTCACGAATTGAATTTCCAAAGTGTTATGCGATGTACATGAGCCCTTCGTTTCTTTTGTTATTAATTTTCGCATGTACGTTTTAGAAAGTTATTTCATTAATACTTGATCTGTTCATTTCTCCTTCTGTTTAATACCTGAGCCTAGACTTTTAGTTTGTATTTAATTCTTGCCACCTCATTTTCACGTATACAAAATTTCACTTTCCTTTGGTTCGTAAACTTTTCCATTTCTACGTACATTTCTTTACGCACTATTAATGTCTGAAGCTTTCAAAGAAAAACGTGACATTTATTTTTGTCTCTCCACCTTAATTTTTTAATTATTAAATAACCTGCAGCTTATTTCTTTCATTTACAGTATATATTTGTGTTCATTTTTTGTTAAGTTTTATTGGGTTTGTTTTAACTAATGGGCTCCTAGTAAACCAAGAGACCTTAGGAAACCTAAGAGACTTTGATTCCTTCCTTTTCTCACATTTTGACCATCTATTTGTCTATCTGACTAAAACCAAGTACGTACAAAAAAAATTCTCATTTGAGAAAATTTCTACTTACTCTTCTTCTTCCTCAAATATACAGAAAACTCCAAACTTCAAAACTCCTAAATCTCCAAATCAAATTCCATCCTTCCTCCTTCAAAATCGTAGCTTACCTCGCTCCTCTTACCGCCATCCACCTCCATCACCACCCACAACCCATAGCCAAAGCCCCACCTTTCCTCTTCTTTTCTTTCTCTTTTTCCCTTCCCTTTTCCCTCTTCCTACCCCTTATTTCCATGGCTTCTATATTCCACTAAACTACTCCAAATCATTTATTTATTTATTTGAAAACGTGTATAATTTCAATGGCAACTACTTTGTTGTTGAACTTTTCTTTCTATTTTGAATATTTCTATATTAAAAACTATGTTTTTCAAGTCCTTTCTCAGGTCCAATTTTGTAGGAAAATACATCATATTGTATCAATCATATCTCCTTCAGCAATTAACCAAATTATATGTTTCTTTTTTTATAACCAATTATTTTTCTAGTGGCTTAAACTTTCTTTTGGTTCATTTCTTCAAATTCCTTAATTTTATATGCAAAAAACTCAAATTTTTTTGTAGTATATTTGAACACAGATTTTCAACTCAAAAAAACACCTCGGTTTGTTTTGACCATAACTTCCTCTTGATAGAAGCTTTTTAAGTGATTCTTTTTTTGAAAGTGGAGAGAAAAGAATTTACAACAACATTCTAGTTAGTCACTTTTATAGATTTAGTAATAGGCTGGTCCATATATTTTCTTAAAAATGACCTAGTTTCTGGTTTGTCCGCTGTACAAATTTGGGCATTTAATTGGATTTTAATCGTCGACAAATCAAAAGTGAGTGTTTTAACCCACTCACAACTACTAAATTATCTTATATTGGTTAAATTAGACTTATGATGTGATTAGAAGTTTATTAATTTCTGTTTGGTGTTTTAATTGGCCATTCAGATTAAATTTGAATTAATATTGAATTTTATAGCCATCTAAATAATATTGAATATAATTTTTAGTTAAACACCAAATAATGATAAACCAATTAATTGTTGTGATTTATTTCCTAATTTGGATGTTGATTGTGATTGATGTTATTGGTTGAAATTTTGGATGGTTGGATATTTATTTATGCCTACATCTTATCACTATGTGTTGAAATGATACATACCCGAATGATCTTATAGATTAATCGTTTTGGGTTGAAATGATAAACCCGAGCGGTTTTCATTAGTTTGAAAATTTTAATTTTAGATACTGGTTGAAATGATATATATCCATATAAATTCTTGAATTTGGATTATGCATTGCAATTGAATAATCTAAAAGGTTTAAGTTAAACTTCGGATTTGTTTTAGTTAGATGATTAAGATTGATATTTCAAATTATTTGAAACCTTTTAAATGATTATATTCACGTTGAACACTTCATAGGAGATGAAAATCTTGTAACATCTATGAAACTATTGCACTAGTATTTCTATTTTATTTATTTTGATTTGACTTACATAAGATCTTTTAGTTCTGACTCGAGTGTTTTGTCTTTTCATTACGCTCGTGTGATAACCCAAATTTTTAAATATATGTTCATTGATAATTAACTGGGTTAATTAACAGAAATGCTGATTTATACACTGAATAAATAATACCGATGATTAAAAATATCAGAATGTTATAAATGGATTTGAAATTATAATATTAGTTAAATTAAAATAATGAATCTTTTTAGTAAATAAATAAATATGTAAATAGGTAGATGCAAAATTTATCTTATGATAGCTATTTTATTTTTATGCACACATTTATGAATGTAAAGGAAACTTGGGTTAGAAAATTCAAGGTTATATTTTGAGGTTAAAATTACAACTAGTATGTATAATATTTGGATATTAACTAAGTATATATTGGGTTCTACATTTTCTTTCTTTTTAAAGTTACACAAATAAAGAAGAAATGTGTTAATGAGAATATATACAAACATAAAACACTAATGAAAATTTAGTCAAATTTATAAACATAAGTAAATAATGACATAATTTATATTAATATAAAATATATATAGGTAAAATATATTTTAAGTTTAGACACTTGTAAAACATTTAATTATTACTTTTCACAATTGTGGACTATGACAACATGTGTAAAAATTATATCATGCAAAATCAAAAAATAGCAATTTATTCTCTCTCTTTTTTAAAAAAAGAGCAAATTCAGTTAAAACATTTTATATTTTTATTTTTCTTCTTTCTTCTTTTCTCTAACTATCTGGAATTTTCTAGATCGAAAATTCTGGGTCGTTACATTTGGTATCAGAGCAGAAGGTTAAGCGAAAACCTTGGCTCTGGTGGGTGTACTCATCTAGAATAGGGTCAGTGGTACCCTAAGATGAGTTGAGTGTATATATGTATGAGAGAGTACTTGTTATTTTCTTATATAAAAGTTTTAAAATTGATTTTACTGAATGATTCTTATACAAGCTTATGTTTTGATACAAAAAGCAAATCATTTTCCAATTATTGTATATAAAGAAAATTTGTAGTTAAAATGTTGGAATTAAATTAAATGGTAATAGAATACAACCAAATTGAAATTTAATAAGCATATGTTTGAAAATGGATTCAAACTGAAATTAAATCTTAAAGTTGGGGAAGAATTTCAAAATAAGATAAATTAGAATAGGTTTCGAACCAGAGAAATAGAATGGTTATTTTGTTTAATAATGGGATGATTGTTTTCCAATAAATAATAAAATATGTATTAATGAGTAAGAAAATGAAATGTTTTAGGGAAATAAAACATTTAAATTGGAGCTGAAGATGATCTAAATTGTGGAGTTTTAAATCTAGTTCTAGAAATTTAAAAAAAAATTGAATTAAAACCAAAAGAGGTTTAAAATTTAAAGTAACTTGGCACGTAAAGGAAATAAATATGTATATTTGAAATAAACTCTAAGGTTGAGTTTTGAATTTTCCTTGGAATGTGATCTGAAAACATAAAGTGATATAAGTTTTGAACTTATAAGTAAGAAAGAATATTATTAGAAATTTGAAAATTTGAAGTGGGAATTCAAATTTGTGTAAGGTTGACTGAATGAATTGAATTTAACTTTGGAAAAAGTTAAGTAATTTAACAATCAACCTGAATCCAAAATTTCAAAATGAAATTGGGATTTAACTTGGAAAGATAAATGGTTGATTTAAAATGGAAATTCAAATTTGAGTAGGGTTAACGGGATTTAAATTGAATTTAACTTAGAGGAAGTTAAATAAGTTTGAATAGACAACCTGATTTGGAAATTTCAATATGAAATTGAAAGATAATTGGGAGTTTGTGTGATCTCAAGATGGGTTTGAGATCTGGAAATTGGAAATGTATGGGTGTTTTAAAATAATTTGGATAATATTATCCTAATTAATAATTTTTAATTCTGTGAATTGTATTTGAAGTGTGGTAATGTATCCATTATTGAGATAAGAAGGAAAATTAAACTTTAATTTGAAATTAAGGAGCTGAAATTACTTTGAACTTAAGATTGAAATGTCCGAAAGAAACTTGGAAATTTAAATTGTTTAAAAGGGATTTGAATTATTATTTGAACCTAGAAATAGGTTTATGAAGAAGTAAAGGCTAAATTGATTTAAGGGAATTAAATCAACATTTGAAAATTTAACTCGAATTTATATCATTCGAGATGGTTTAAATTTGAAATTTGAATTAGTTCAAATTGAATTTGATTTGAATTAATTGAAATTGTGAATGAAGATGTATAAGTATAAAATTCAAATGGAGAATTTGAATTGGATAGATTTGAAACGATTTGAAATTGAAGTGGGTTTAATTTGAAATTAGTCCAAATTGATTTGAATAATTTGGAATTGTAATTAGAGTTGAATAGTTTTAAATTCAAATGGAATTTGAATTGAATTTGGAAGAAATCAAGAATAATTCAACTTGATTTGGAAATGGAGTTTGGAATTGGGATTAATTCAAGCTGGAGTTGAAATGAATTGAAATTGGAACTAGTTCAATTGAAATTTATTTGAATTAGTTGAATTTGAGATCAAGGTTGAATAAAGTTAAATTTGGAAAGAAACCGAGGTTAATTCAACTTGAATTGGGGTTGAATCAATTTCAATGGAAATTGAAGTTATTTAAATTGGAGTTAAGTCAATTTAAATGAAAGTGGAAATTTAAATTAAATTGATTGGGAATTGAACAGTTTGACTCTGGACTATTTTCAAAATAAACTGTTTTAGTACAAATCTATTTTTCCAAACTATTTACTGTACAACTTTTCTTTTTAAACCTAAAACTATATTATACCTGTTTTACAATTATTTTTGGAACTATTTAATAATTTTTCAACTGTTTTAATAACTAATTACTGTTTTTCAACTACTTTATAACTAATTACTATTTTATGGCTATTTTGCAATTATTAAAATTTCTATAACTATCTGACTATTTTCCAACTATTTTACAGTTACTTAACTATTTTGGAGCAATTTTACAAACTAATAACTATTTTTCAATTACTTATATATTTTTAACTTTTCAAGCTATTTTCTAAATTTAAACTGGACAGAGTTCGAACTGTTTATGATTAAATATCCATTTGAGATAAGAATTGAAGAGTTAATCAAAGGGATGTTGGGAGGAAATATGAATAAGTGAATATGAATTAAAGTGAATGTGAATAGAAAAGGAGATTGATTTGGCTAATAATCAATAAAGATAAATACGTATGATGTACGTATATTATTCTATTCGCATAGTGATTTAATCCAGATTCGAGCACAGAATTTCGAGATAGTTATATCAATCCGAGTTGGGATTTTTCACTCGATTTTCGACGGTGAACCTGGATATGGATTGTTGATTGGTTCAGGATATTCTCTATCATGGTTATGACTATGCAAGAAGAATGACGGTTTCTTATCAAGAAACCAGATCTGAGTCCACACAAGGAAAGCAGGTGGACGATACTAGTTCGGAAGGGAATTTGTGTGATCGAGTGAGCGATCAGATTGATATTATGTACGGATGATATGTATACATCGTACGGATTGGAATGAAATTGATATTAAAAGTTTGTGGATAAGAAATGTGAAATGGTTTTTGAGATGAAAAGTATATTTTGTAAAATATATGATAAAGTAAAATAGAAACTGGATATTTCTATGGTAAAAATTTACTTTATAGGAGTGAGTAAATTTGGTAAGTGGCTTTATAAAAGAGTGATCAAATTTGAATATTTAATCTAAAACAAACAAAGTTATATATCTTTGTTATGTAAGATAAATCTTCCCATGTTGAATCTATAGCCGGAAGAAAGGATTTTGAAGGTGTTTGAAGTATAAAGGGATTTAATACAAGTGTGAATGATCCAAAGTTAAAATTATATATATATATATATATATATGTATGTATGTATGTATGTATGTATGTATGTATGTATATATGTATATATATATAAAGGATCATATGAGGATTTCAGAAAAAGGTTTTGGGAACCTTTGGATTTGGAAAGGCTTTTGATTTTTGGGTAAAATCAATATTGAAATTTGAAAAGCTTAGCTTGAGAATTATCGATTTTGGGATAATCGATTTTGTGTAAAGGAGCCTTGTATGTGATCATACTAGGTGTATGATTTGAAAGATACCATATGTGTATAGTATAAAGTGTTTTGATGATGGCTCTGGGGAAAAAGGCGCTCCCTTGAAATGAACTTCTCAGGAGTGCCACCGGGTGGTGCTGTCTTGAGCCCAAAAGGGGGGTTCTAAAGTTGACCCTGTGAGGAGTCCGGACAAAACTAGTTCCTAGGGATTATGAGTAGTGTGTACCATAGCGAAAGTCGTGTGTGCCGCTGAGAGCCAACAGTCTGCGTTTGATTTTATATCGGTAGATTGCGACCTATGGTAACATAGAGAAAGTCGTGTGTGCCGCTGAGAGCCAACAGTCTGCGTTTGATTTTATATCGGTAGACTGCGACCTATGTAGGAGCGGAGAAGTTTCATTTTGACAGCGAAAATCGTGTGTGCCGCTGAGAGCCAACAGTTACATGAACTTTTGCTGCGATGGCAACGTAACCTAGGAATGTAATTGCGATCTGTTATGGGTTCCATGGTGTCATCGAGGGGCGCGGAGTGCCTACAGTCACATGGGCTTTTGCTGTGATGGCAACGTAACCTAGGATGTAACTGCGACCATGGATGGGAGTGATGATTTCCAGAGCATCCTCACCAAAGATATTTTCTGTATTCTCAAAAATGTTTTCAATATTTTCAATAAAATTATTTTTCAAGTATTTTCACTGGGTGTTGAAAACGGGTTTACCAAGTACTTGTAGATTTTCAGTCTTACGCCTGATCAATGTATGACTGAATTTCTGTAAGAACGAGGATGGACTGGTTGAGACATCAAGTTATAAAAAGTATCTTAAAAAAACTATTTTATAATATTTTTAAAGTGTTTTAAAAATTTACCAAAGGGTAATTTTTCTGATAATAATCTTTTTAATAGATTCTGGCTTCGTTCCTTTTCGAGGACGAAAAGATTTAAAGGGGAAGGAATGTGATAACCCAAATTTTTAAATATCTGTTAATTGATAATTAACTGGGTTAATTAACAGATATGCTGATTTGTAGACTGAACAAATAATACTGATGATTAAAAATATCAGAATGTTATAAATGGATTTGAAACTATAATATTAGTTAAATTAAAATAATGAATCTTTTTAGTAAATAAATAAATATGTAAATAGGTAGATGCAAAATTTATCTTATGATAGCTATTTTATTTTTATGCACACATTTATGAATGTAAAGGAAACTTGGGTTAGAAAATTCAAGGTTATATTTTGAGGGTAAAATTACAACTAGTATGTATAAATATTTGGATATTAACTAAGTATATAATTGGGTTTTACATTTTCTTTCTTTTTAAAGTTACACAAATAAAGAAGAAATGTGTTAATGAGAATATATATAAACATAAAACACTAATGAAAATTTAGTCAAATTTATAAACATAAGTAAATAAGGACATAATTCATATTAATGTAAAATATATTTACAGGTAAAATATCATTTAAGTTTAGACACTTGTAAAACATTTAATTATTACTTTTGACAATTGTGGAATATGATAACATGTGTAAAAATTGTATCAAGCAAAATCAACAAATGGCAATTTGTTCTCTTTAAAAAAAGAGCTAATTCAGTTCAGACATTTTATATTTTTCTTTTTCTTTCTTCTTTTCTCTAACTATCTGGAATTTTCTGGATCGAACTGGGTCGTTACAGCTCGGGTCAGTCTGAGCTTTTTAGTGCATTGAAGACTATTTTTGGAGGACAAAGACGAAGATTCAATATATTATTGTTATTTATTATTCCACTACATTCCGTGTTCCACTGCATTATTATTTTTATTTTTGATGTATGTATAACTCTGATTTGAATTGTAAAAGTGTAAGCAAATGTTATTTGTAAAACAGCTTCATGAACTATTTATTTTATTATTATATTTTGTCATTCCGCTGCGAGATTCTGTGTTTTATTTTTCCCCCTTTTCTTTTATTTTTTTATTTACCCCATTAACAATCCTCCCTTTTGAATGGTTTGAATTAGAAGTGTGTAGTTAATTGTCGATTTAAACCATCCAAAAAGGTGGATCGTTACAGTTGGTATCAGAGCTTTGGTTTAGACATACCTTAGCCTGTTGGGGTTAACTCATTAGGGATAGGGTAGTAATACCCTAGAATGTGTTGTCTGAGTATATATACAGGAACGCGTATTTGTTAGTGTTACAAAAATATGTTATATAAATTTTGAAAAGAAATTATTTTTCCTAATATTATATGATATATGTAAAGGAATAATATTTTGTTACTAATATAGTTATTTGTAATGTGTTTGATTTATGAAATGGTAATATTTAATTATTATCATTTTTGTTGACTTGTTGTATTTAATCAAATTATAAAGATTGGTTAATTGTTGTTGATTGAATTAATGGACTAAACACTAGTTTAATAATGGTGTATTAAAGAGAATAAAATGAATAATTAGGATATTTGATTATGAAATTAAAATGTTGTTGTGAATTTTGTTGTTTGTTGACATGTAATTTCGACTATTGAAAAAAAAAGGAATATTTGGTTATTTTGGATAATCGAAACCTTTTGAACTAATATATGAGTGAAACTTGATAATTGGGTTGAATTATATAGTTGAATTGATAACCTTAATTTTAAAGCAAGTAAAACAAGGTTTAATTAGTTATATCTATGTTTAGTAAATGAATAGAATTGGGGTATACATTCTTAGCATGTAATGTAATAATATGCAAGTGTGAACTTTAAGCCTTGGGATCTTTAAATTGAAATTGTGATTAATGAAATGTTGTAAATGAGATTAAATTGGAAAAATATGTTTATAAACTTAATTAACATTTATGAAACATGTCATAAATAAATTGAAAGGTAAAGGTGAAACTAAATGGAATAAGCAAATATGGATTAAAAGTGAAATGATTTCAAATAAAGCCTTGACTTGTAAATTGTTATGAAATAAATGGATGTTGCAATAAATGGTTATAAATAAAGTTGTGATAAATTTAAACTCGAATAATGTCTTATAAAAAGGTAGGTTTAATAAATTGGTTATAAACGTAAGAAAATTTCTTATGAATTGATTTGCAAATAAATGTAGTATTAAATGAGAAATATTACATGTGAAATGAATGTAATTTAAATTAAAGAGAAAATAAGCAATATTGTGAGAATGGATATACTAATGTTTATATCAAAAGGAGAAATTCCATGAAACAAATATTAAGTATGAAGTTGATTTCAAAACTATTGATTTGGAATGGTACTCAATTTTAAAGCGAAATCTTATATAATCGAAGTCTATATAAGTGTGATTTGATACTATTGATTTTGGAAAGTATTCAATTTGAAAATGGAATCTTATATATAATGGACTTTATATAAGTATGATATTTGAAGTTGATTTGAAAAGGCACTATATGATACATATTTTCGAAGTAAAGATATAGAAAGTGCCTTCTGCTTGATATCCGCTTTGTGACCACATTGTGGATTCATTCTATCGATATTATTTTCTCTGATCTTGGTTTTTCAAATGTAATACTCAAGTGTCCTACCATGGCGTAACCCATGGTCATTTTTTGGGTAGCGTAATCCGCAAGCCAGAGATGCTTGAAGGGTGTGGATGTTTCCTGAGGGATCTAGGCGTAACCATTGTTATGTATCCTGCGGTCTACCGGTTTTGTTGTCGTGGCGTAATCCACAAGGCAGAGATTGCTTAAAGGGCATGGATGTTTCCTGGGGGATCCAAGCATAACCATTGTTATGTATCCTTTGGTCCACAGTATTGGTTATCATGGCGTAATTCGCAAGGCAGTGATTGCTTAAAGGTACGAATGTTTCCTGGGGGACCCAGGCGTAACCATTGTGTATCTGCGATCCAGGCGATTTGTTTGGATTTTATTTTACATATCGGTTTTGAAAGTTTTTCAAGTGTTTTCACTGGGTGTCGAAACAGGTCTACTAAGTACTTGGAGAATTCTAGCCTTGCGCCTGATCAACGCATGGCCAGAGTCTGCAAGAACGAGGATAAACCTGTTAAGACATCGAGTTATAAAAGTATTTTGATAAAGTATTATATAAAAGATATTTTGGTTATCTTTTTTTCTTTCCTAAATACTTTAAAATATTATCTATTTATGTACATCATGGCTTATTAGTGTTGTAAATATCGTAAGAAATTATTAATTCAATAACATATTTAAAGTAAATGATTATTAATTTATTAATAATGTTTGGAAAGTATCTTGAGATAAAACTAATAAATTCATAAATAATGGATTTAAGGGTTTCAATAGCTTCTTTGTAAATATAAGTAATGATGTAAATAATTATTTTCAAATAGCTTACATATATTTATAAATATGTTATTTAAAATATTTAAATGGTATTTAAAAATAAAGCAAGAAATTTTACATATGAATGTTTGAAAAGTATTAAAGTATTAAAGATGATTTATTTGCAAATGAATCTTTCAAATGAATATTGCAAGTAAAATTTATATAAGTTTCTTTGGATGTAGAATCTAAAGATATTATATAAATGAAAAAAAATTGATTTGAGAAGTTTATTTATAGTAATATACTTGGCAAATAAATTTGAATCTCTATTTTGCAAGTATAGTTTGGAATATTTAATTGATTTCGAAGTACTAATAGTAAATTTATTGGTTCATTTACTGTTTGAATTTTTTATTGAACCATAATAAATGTTTTTCCATGATTTGAATATTCATTTTAAAACAAGTGTGTAAAATTAACTATGAAGATATGAAATTTTAAACTTTGATTTAGAAATTTAATGTAAGATTTGAGTACTCTATTAGTTTCAGTTTAATAATCTTGAGTTTATACTTATTTTAAAAATAACGAGTCTAATAAATTACCGGATTTAAGGAACTTTATTTTAAAGTTTATTATAATGTTTTGATATAAATTTCTAACATTGTTTTAGACTGTTGAAAAATCTTTGCATAATGCTATGAGGACGTTTTAAATATATCTTATATTTTTATTAAGTTAATGAGGTTAAATGTTTTAACTGAATTTTTAGATATGTTGAAATATTTCTTTTCTCTTCAAGGGAAAAACCAAAAACTTAAATTTTTATTCAATAACCGAATGGGGTTATAAAAATAAGTAGGAGAGTAGAAGCTTAAGTAATATTTTTTTGAAATGATTCATTAATGACTTGAATATTTAATGGAAACACAAATTATGTAAGTGATTGATCTTTATATAAATAAATGAATGAAAGGTAAATGATGAAAAAAACTAATCGAATAAACTTAAATAAATTTAAAATTCTTATTGTTTGGCTGATGGTAAGTTTGGGAAAGAATACATCTAGTTGTTGAGGTTGTTTGACTAATATATTAAGTAATTACCTAAGGCTGTTGAGCATAGGGCACACTTGACAGTTTATTCATCACCTTGCATGATTTAACGTTTCTGAACTAAACAAACCATTGGTTTTGGTTACTATGGATGTATGATGGATTATTTGGTTGCATAAATGGTTATATTATTTGTGTATATGTTTTATTTTTGAAATATGACACATATATTGAAATTATTGGTATCATTATTTTCGGACGTATCCGCGTAAAGGAGACTCTGTCGGAAATTTTTTCAAAAATTTAAGACTTAGAAAATCTTTGTAGAATTTGAGTTATTTTCAAATTTTATTAAACCTTAATATGTAGGTTTAATTGTTTATAAATTGACTGTTTTAAATAAAATATGACAAATTTTGGATTACTTCTTGCATCTTTTCGAGGACGAAAAGTTTTGAGTGGGGGAAAGTGTAACGACCCGTACTTTTAAACATTTAAAAGTATTAAATTAAATAATATTTTTTAATAAAATTATTAAAAAACAAAAAAAATAAGATTTTACTGATACAAATTAAATTATAATACAAGTTATAAGCTTAAGTAAAATTTCTACTAATGAAACATGTTTGAAATAACATAAGAATGATAACAAATACTAGTGTGTATTTTAATAACATTGATTTGAGTGAACAATCGTAAATTTATAATCGATTGGAATAATAAATGTTAACAAAGAAAAATAAATGTTTCTTTATTAAAGAAGAAATCTAACAATCCTGACTCGACCTTCGAAAATCGACATCAAATACGACACTCGTATCCAAATGCCGCAAATCCAAACGTCGAACCTGGTTCGCCGGAGCTTATAACACATAAGTACAACACAGCGGAAGAAAAATGAATAATACATTTGATATATATATATATATAACATTTAATACAATATCTAATACAATAGAATACAATAGAATGGTACAATGGATAACAATACTATCAGAGATACAAGAAAATAGCAGCGGAAAGATAGTGTCTTCAATGCCAAATTCCAAGAACTCCATCTTCAATCCAAAGCTAGCTCGAACCCTCATCACGTTTCACCTAGATGAACAAGTCTCGCCTAATGCTGAAGTGTAGCAAATGCGATCCACAAATCCAAAGAGCTTCGAAGGCAAACGAATCTATACCTATTACAAGATTATCTGAAAACCCAACTCTAGACTACCCGTGTGGAAAATAGTGGGCACCTAGAGTTTAGGAAAGGAACAATAAACTCCAGGTCAGTCGTGGGACTGGTGTGAGCAAACAAAATAGTTTTATCTTTTTAAACAAACAATAAAGCTTTTAAAGTTTAAATCCGCAATGCTTTTGGAAAATGAAACTACCATAAGGCCTCCCGCCACACACACAATGCAAACGCAGAATTGGAGGAGATTTCTCCTTATGATAGTCAAATATGCTTGATACGAGGAAAATTTCTTTGATATTATTACTATAAGTGCATAATTTGGAAAAACCATTTCGAAAGTATAATATTAATCCTAGCCAGCATAGACATTCCGAACTATGCCTACTATAGCTACCATCCAAACAATGGGGCGCCACCATAAGTAGATGGCAGGTAATACAACTAAAACCGTACAAGGCGCGTATTGGATGAATGGATTTCCAACAAATGGTCAGGCTAAGGAACTTCCTATTGCCACATGGGAACGCCTCTGGGGGGACGCCCCAAGAACCTACCCGGCTCTCTGCCAAACAAGGCCGGCTACCCCCTTCCCGGGGAATAAAACCTGAGATATGCCACCCCCGGTCCTTTGGGACCTTTATCCGAGGGCCCTCCAACAACAACATCACACAGTAATAAATATACTAGTGTCTACATGAGTAAGTATCTGGGCTCCATACCATGATACCACCCTTTTCCAGAAGGAATGGTCATACCCTAGGGGAGCTACCCCTGAAACCTTGCCGCATCTTTCCTGTTTCGACCATTACCGGTTTGTGAGGCTCGATGAGGTCTCGCCCACAAAGCTACTCTTTTTCACAAAGCCATGCTTTGATCAACAAATGATCAACAAATTATCATCAACATACAGCAGCACTTAGCGTGCCACACTACCAAATTGGGAGTACATCGCTGATAACCTTCAACTACATAACCTCTGAGCTCGTACGTCTCAAAGAAGGTGTTAAGCTAAGAGAATAAATTCTCCGCCACCAACAGATATGTATTTGAAAGAAATCGATTCTACATCTCAAAGTGTAGTGTCAGACACACAACCATACAAGTCTGTTCCGGGTTCGAACAGAACCGAAGGCACTTTCGAAGAAGCCCTTGCAAATCTGGGTATTCACAATCCCGATCGGACTTCCCATCACTTTGGAGATCTCTATACCGTAGCTACTCAGTGCAGAGACAATCGATAGATCGTCCTATCATTCTCGCAAATACCCGGTCTTTACCACCGGTCTTCAAATGCTATCCATAACGACGTATCATTATTCGGAATGGGTTATATGACACAAGGTACTCTCCCAGCTAAACCGAATAACGAGCGCAATATTTAAAAACATATGGACATGGGATTTTTAGTTAAGTCACAACTTATTATCCAAAACTTTCCTTTAAATGGTTTAAACCAAATTACCATTTCAAATCTTTAAACAAAGGATTTGTTTCACAAAGTTTATCCAATTTCACAAAGATCCATTTACGGATTTCAAAACAATTTCCATTCCAATTGGATTAGCTCATCTAATCTTTAAATCCAAGGTTTTACGCATAGCTTCCAAACCCGTTTTCAATTATTCATTCACAACTTGGAAAACCATTTCAATTCAAACTTGAAATTCCTTTTATACACATTGGAAATTCATTTCTTATACGAAAGCTTTATCATTTGAAAACAAACGGTTTTCATTTTGGAAAAATCGAATTTTAATTATACAAGTTAAAGTTTTTCAAACTCGGGTTAAATTTAATTCCCAAAACAACACCTAAAAAATGGTTTAAAAATCCATATACTTGTGTGACCCTTTACATCATAAATTCTCAAAATAGAATTTAATTTCAAACCTTGAATTCAATTTTAAATTGAGTTATTAAGTTTCAAAACTTTATTAAGTTATTCAAAACAACTTTTATTTTAGAAATTCTTTTCCAAAAGCTTTTCACTTTAAATCCGATCCATTTCCAAAACCATTTAGATTTAAAAATTAGATCTTAAAAATTATTTCAGAAATCTGTGACTTAACCGATCTCCACGTGCAATCCATATTTGTGTGTGTATAGTGTAGTCCAGGGATATTACACAATAGTGCACAACATCAATCATCACAGATATATCGATAAGCGGTATAACCCATAACGCTTATCTTCATCAATAGATTCATAGATAAAGTAAATTTATCAATCACAAAGATTCACTAATATGATTCGATGTGGGTTTCGGATAACCAACTGGAATCCGACTCCCTGCCGCATCGAAGTTCAAATGCCATTTTACGGGCAAAAGGGGTTTCACACACATATAGGAACAAATCACAAATCACAATCCATCACAAAGCAATCACAGTATCACAATAGAAATATCAATCCAGTACAGAACAATTGGTGATAGTCAATCCTCTCTAATTAGGGTGAATATGATTAAGTGTGTTAACCACACAATTTATTTTATAAAATTTAAATCAATGATTAATTATTCCTAACTATAAATTGATTCAATCTCGATTAACTTTATCAACTAACTTTTCTTAATTTAATTATCTTAATTCATAAATCCTTAATTTATAATTAATTAAATCTTAATTACTTTCATTAATTAATCACCCTTTAGTTAAATCAACTTTTAATTATAAGGTAATCACAAATTATAATTGTTTAAATTTTTTATTTAATCACTATAAAGAATTTTGTCTTTAAGTTAAAAATTTAAAAATTTGATTTACTCCTAAGTATTTTATCAAGTTAAATTTTTAAACAATTTTATTTTTAAAATCTAAGTTTTAAAATACTTCATTTATCCCGGATAATTATTTTAAAAACAAGTTTAAATCATGTTTCAAAATTTTTGCTGTTTTTAAGTATGACCCGAGGCCTTCCCCGAGTTCCCCCCGATGTAAAAGCTTCCCTGCTTCGAGTTTCCACTCGAATCATCCCGTGAGAGAAATTTTTTCACAAATTTGTAAGCCCGGAAATCTACTCGATACAGCTCCAAAACGTCACGAGCTCGACTTCGAGTTTCCTACCTAAATTCCCGAGTGGTGCTTCGAGCTTCCCTCCCTGCTTCCCCAAACCAGTCCACAGACAAACCGATCATCCACATGCACGTGCACGGCTGGTTTCGCCGCCGCTGGTCGAAGCTGCGGCCACCAATACGTCGCCTACTATTCCCCAACACATTACGACCACCCTGATTTGGAAAAAAGTTTGAAACGTGAATCGCGACCTTCCAACCCAAAACCTATCAGGGAACGTCATCAGTAAATCGCCTCGCGCCGCCTCCCCAGCCCGTTATCGGCCACGCGATTTCGACCCTAGCCTCGTCGTCACTTCACGCTTCTAATGGCTCCGGTGTTGTGAAATCCGGTCGCCTGTCGACTGCGCAGCCCCATCGTTTCTACCACGAACGAAAATGGGTTCTTAAACCCTATTTTGCTTTCGAATCAAAGATTTATGGATTTATAAATTACTCTAGTATTTTTCTGATGATTTCGAACATTGAATCATGCTGCCACAACGATCTCGAGGGCTAAAGTTCCTTAGATCAACATAATTTGATGAAGTTTCATTTTATAGACCATCCTAGATATTCCAGTGAAAAGCTAATGAGAAATTTTGATTCTAGTTTCAGAAATCATCATTTTAAGAGTGGATTTACATGGTATTATTGAGATTAAAATTTATGAAGTTCGAATTTCTTGAAATTTTTGAAATTATAACAGTGCCTCATGGTTTACAGGAAGGAAGAACTGTGTGTATTACTCTAATTCATTGTTGGCAAACATAACACCAGTTTGAACAAAAACTTTAACTTGTTTCAGTTTATTTACAGAAGAAATGAGGGAGAGAGGTTTAGATTTGTTTGGATATTGGTAAATCTGTAAACCAAAAATTATTGTATTTATTTAGTTCCCAGTAAAAAGAAAATTTCAACCTACTTTGATTAATTACTGAAATGTAATATAGGTTCTTAAAACAACATTTCAACTTATTTACAATCCTTGTCAGAATCAAAGAGGGAGAGACATTTAGATTTGTTTTGATATAGGTATGGTTAGCCTGTAAACCAACATTCAGAAGTAACTGTGTTTTTGTTTTTTTTTCTCTTTTTTTTTAGTTTCTAGAAAGAAGCAAGCTTTTAAAACTGATAAATTACTGAAAACACAAGCATATCCAAACCACAGTTTATCAATCATTTTCAATAGGAATAGAGAGAAGTTTTTTTTTTATTTGGCATGGTTCTCACTGTAAACCAAAGTGTTACAGGAAACAGACAGCAAAAAGAAGAAGGAAGAAATCATATTCCTAGGCAAAGAAAAATTCAAGCATAGCACCCATTCACAAGCCAAAACTAACCACATCCATGCAAGCATTTAAACACAAGAAAAAAGAAATGAAGAAGGCATGGGGTTTACTCACATTTTTTCATAGTGTTTCTTGAGGACAGAGGAGCTCTTGACAATTTTTTTCTTATTGAAAGATGAAGCCTGCAAATTCTTCTTTTCTTATTTTAAATTGGAGTTCAGATAGTTAGATTTATAACAGAGAAGCTTTCCTTCTTTTTTCTGCAGTTTTGAAACCAGAAACCATGTTTAGCCTTAAACTTGATTTTTCCTTTAAATTCATTCCCAGAAACTAGCATTATAGTAAAATCCTGAAACTTCACTGTTTTTCACAAATCTGAGAGCACACTACAGTTTTGTGGCTTTAGAAATCACTTCAGTTTTAGCTTTTGAATTTAAAGAAGAAATTGACGGTTTTCTTCCTTTCTTTTCTCTGAATTTTTTTCTTGCTTGAGTGTTCGAGTTTAAAGATTGCAAAATCTTTTGATTACTGAACTTCAGATGTTTAGGAGATTTAAAAATTCGAATTGAAAGGTGAAAGGTTTTCTAAAAAAATTTTATTTGACTAATTTATTTAGGAAATGATGTCTTGTGCCATTTGTTAAAAATAATCATAAGCTTTAGATCTTGTTAATTATTCTACTCCACCCTCACATGTTGATATATATGCAGCCTTTAATGTTTACAAAGCAAATGAATTTTATAAATTTTATATTTATAACTTATACACTTTAAAAATAAATGTATATCTTTATTCTTTTGTATATATATACATACATATGTACAATGTCAAAAGAAAAGTTTAACCAAATTTACATTACATATGTTACATCTTAATGATTTTACATGCTACTAATTTTTAAAACATTTATTTTAAATTTAAATTCAATTTTCAATTTCAAACTTGAAATATAAACTTTCATGTCCATTTATACATTCACGCTTTATCTTGAACAAATTTAAATTAAATTTTAAATATGCATTCAATTTACTCATATTTGTAATATACATATATATAAATAGGATTTTAAATTTAAATGACTTTTTACAATATTTATTATTTCAATATTTTAATTCTCAAAATAAAATTGGGATTTAATTCATATATTATTTCCACTTATTTTATTTGTTCTACATTTTTCTTCCAATTCATTTTCAAATTAAATTCAAAAGTTTTAAAACATATTATTTATTTAAATTGATAACTTTGGGATGTTACTTTTTATCTATAAGATTTTAAATATAGAAATTCAAAACCTCAATTAAATTTTAAAATCAATACTCAAATAAACGAATATCCTATTTAATTTGAAATTTCAAATTAATTTACAATTTTATCCAAAAATTTATTTTCATCATCAATTTTAAATTTAATTAAAAATTGGGATCGTTACAAGAAATCATATGTCTGTTTATTTGAAATGTTTGGTAGCTTAAAGATTTACTGTAGAGACGAGAAACTATTATTTGGTAAGAAATGTATAATTCCTATTTCTATCCAATAGTGTATAATATGTTCAAATTACTATTAGGCAGGAAATAATTATTCTATTTTTCATTACATTTATTTGTCCATTTTGAAATTCATCTTGGTAAACAATTGAAATTAATGTAATTGAATAATTTTAGTTAATGGTAGAGAGTACACCAAATTGTAGATTAATAGGTGTAATTAATCATAGCTTTTGTTTTGTGAAAATGTAAGGAAAGTTGATTTAATGAAAAGAACATTTATATCAAATAAAATGAACGTTTCATTTGTGAATGCAGGTTCAATTTCATTAAAATAAAGAATAGAATGATTGATTTAAAGGAAGAAACATATGCATATTTGAATCGTGTTTTAGCATATAGATGGATTACAAGAGTAGAAAAATAATTTATTTAAGTAAGTTATTTATTACTCTGCTGTATAAACAACAAATTTATAAATGATTTAAATGAATAAACGAAACAATTGTTATATTTTTCTTCCATTTTAGTTGTCTGTTTTGAAATTTAACTTTGTAAGTAATTGCAATTAATGTAATTGATATATTTCAACTAGAAGGGAAGAAACGTCGATTGCAATTAATAGATTTAATAAAAATAAACGCATCTTTGGTGCCAAACAGAAAGGATGTTTTATTGGAAATAAAAGATCATTCTGGAAAAACCAAATTGAACATTTTTATATTAGGGTAAGTACTTTTAGTTATTATGCATAGATAAAAAAACTAAATGCGTACAAATTTGAATATTATTTGAGTTAATGAAGTTAATTTGGTTACGCTTCACCAATTGAATTTCAAAAGGGTTGTGCGATGTACATGGGCCCTTCATTTCTTTTGTTATTAATTGTTGCATGTACGTTTTAAAATAGTTATTTCATTATTAATACTTGATCTGTTCATTTCTCCTTCTGTTTAATACCTGAGCCTAGACTTTTAGTTTGTATTTAATTCTTGCCACCTCATTTTCACGTATACAAAATTTCATTTTCCTTTGGTTTGCAAACTTTTCCATTTCTATGTACATTTCTTTACGCATTATGAATGTCTGAAGCTTCCAAAGTAAAACGTGACATTTATTTTTCTCTCTCCACCTTAATTTCCTAATTATTAGATAACCTGCGCTTATTTCTTTCATTTACAGTATATATTTGTGTTCTTTTTTTTAGCTAAGTTTTATTGGGTTTGTTTTAAACAAATGGGCTCCTAGTAAACCAAGAGACCTTAAGAAACCTAAGAGACTTTGGTTCCTTCCTTTTCTCACATTTTGACCGTCTATTTTCCTATCTGACTAAAACAAGTACGTATAAAAAAATTCCTCATTTGAGAAACTTTCTACTTACTCTTCTTCTTCTTCCTCAAATCTACGGAAAACTCCAAACTTCAATACTCCTATATCTCCAAATCAAATTCCATCCTTCCTCCTTCAAAATCGTTGCTTACCTCACTCCTCTTACCGCCACCCACCTCCATCACCACCCATAACCCATAGCTAAAGCACCACCTTTCCTCTTCTTTCTTTCTCTTATTCCCTTCCCTTTTCCCTCTTCCTTCCCCTTATTTCCATGGCTTCTATATTCCACTAAAATAATCCAAATCAAATATATATTTTTTGAAATCGTGTATAACTTCAATGGCAACTACTTTGTTGTTGAACTTTTCTTTCTATTTCGAATATTTCTATATTAAAAACACCATTTTTCAAGTCCTTTCATGGGTCCAATTTTGAACGAAAATACCCCATATTGTATCAATCATATCTCCTTCATAAATTAACCAAATTATGTGTTTCTTTTTTTCAAACCAATTATTTTTCTAGTGGCTTAAACTTTCATTTGGATCAGTTCTTCAAATTTCTTAATTTTCTATGCAAAAAACTCAAATCTTTTTGTAGTATATTGGAACACAGATTTTCAACTCAGAAAACACCTTTGTTTGTTTTGACCATAACTTCCTCTTCGTAGAAGCTTTTTAAGTGATTATTTCTTTAAAAGTAGGGAGAAAATAATTTGCAACAACATTCTAGTTAGTCACTTTTATAAATTCAGTAATATGCTGGTCCGTATATTTTCTTAAAGATGACCTAGTTTCTGGTTTGTCCGCAGTTCAAATTTGGGCATTTAATTGGATTTTAATCGTCGACAAATCAAAGATGAGTGTTTTAACCCACTCACGACTACTAAGTTATCTTATATTGGTTAAATTAGATTTGTGATGTAATTATAAGTTTATTAATTTCTGTTTGGTGTTTTAATTTGCCATTTAGATTAAATTTGAATTAATATTGAATTTTATAGCCATCTAATTAATATTGAATATAATTTTTAGTTAAACACATAATAATGTTAACCAATTAATTGTTGTGATTTATTTCCTAATTTGGATGTTGATTGTGATTGATGTTATTGGTTGAAATTTTGGATGATTGGATTTTTATTTATGCCTATATCTCTGTTATCACTATGTGTTGAAATGATACATACCCGAATGATCTTATAGATTAATCGCTTTGGGTTGAAATGATAAACCCAGCGGTTTTCATTGATTTGAAAATTTTAATTTTAGATACTGGTTGAAATGATATATATATATATATATATTCATATAAATTCTTGAATTTGGATTATGCATTGCAATTGAATTATTTAAAAGGTTTAAGTTAAACTTCAGATTTGTTTTAGTTAGATGATTAAGATTGATATTTCGAATTATTTGAAACCTTTTAAATAATTACATTCATGTTGTACACTTGATAGGAGATGAAAATCTTGTAACACCTATGAAACCATTACACTAGTATTTCTATTTTATTTATTTTTATTTGACTTATATAAGATCTTTTAGTTCTGACTCGAGTGTTTTGTCTTTTCATTACGCTCGGGTCAGTCTGAGTTTTTCAGTGTATTGAAGACTATTTTCTGGAGGACAATGACGAAGATTTAATATGTTATTGTTATTTATTATTCCACTACATTCTGTGTTCAACTGCATTATTATTTTTATTTCTGATGTATATATAACTCTGATTTGAATTGTAAAAGTATAAGCAAATGTTATTTGTAAAACAGCTTCATGAACTGTTTATTTTATTATTATATTTTGTCATTCCACTACGAGATTCTATGTTTTATTTTTCCTCCTTTTCTTTTATATTCTTATTTACCTCATTAACAATCCTCCCTTTTGAATGGTTTGAATTAGACATGTGCAGTTTATTATCGATTTAACCGTCCAAAAAGGTGGGTCGTTACACCACATATGCCAGCTTGATTAACAGATACAAAATGATTTAGTGTCCCTCACATCAAACACTATAGTACGTTGTCCATCTGTCCATACATGCCAACTTGATTAATGGAAACAGAATGGCTTATTGTCCCATTATATCAAACACTGTAGCAATGTTGTCCATCTACCCACAATTTTAGCTAGATTAATGGAAACAAAATAACTCAATGTCCCATCATATTAGACACTGTAGCCACGTTATCCATTTGCCCATGCATGCCTGTTTGATTGATAAAAACAGAATGGCTAAGTGTCCTGTCATATTAAACATTGTAGCCACATTGTCTATCTAACATACACGAGCTTGATTAATGGAAACAAAATGGCTTAATGTCCCATCATATCAAACACTATAGCCACGTTGTCCATCTATCCACACATACCAGCTTGCATGCTATATTGTATTACTTATATCATATTGCTTAACCTACTGCTTTACTTTCATATCATCTCATTAGTATACAAAAAATGGTGGATTACAACCATCATTGTCCCCATCACACTCATATAAAGGTCCTTTAAACCACGACACCCTGTTGAATACATCTTTCCCCTAACCACTAATTGAATGGTGTATTGAAATGAAGGAAAGACACTATGAAGATGTAAGAGAGCTTGAGATAGATCTGCAAGAGCATAGGCTTCTGGAGGATGGAAGAAGACAAAGAGAAGAGTGGAGGAGCTATAATGGAAGAAGGCGAAAAAGGCTGAAATATGAGACCAACTACCTCAAACAAAATAAGAGGTTGATTGTCGAGTAATATACCATAACCATGGAGTTTTGTATTGTTTTCCATCATAAGAAACAGTAATGACATCGGTCGACGTATAGATGCGGTAATTTTCCAGATGAATGCGAACTTTGGCAATGGCTTGATGACCATTTATATCATTCAGCAATTGTGTATGCCACTGAACTTATAAGAAATTGAAACGCTTCATAGGAGACCGAGTTCAATCCAATTATTAGGTGGTCGTAGACAGTTTTAATTAATCCAAGTGTTTATTTTCGATCTTTGTTATCATTTCTATTTTAATTGTTTTGTCTTATTTGTACCATTTTATTCAATCTTCATGTCATCTGAAAGTCCAAGTGGCAATCATTTGCAAACTTGTGAAGAAACAAACACAAGTGTTTTTTTTATGAACTAAATAGAAGAACATTTCTTTTATTTATGTTATGAATATAGTACAAAATGAAAACATAATATGAGCCATCATTATACAACCAATAAAAGAACATGTATATGAGATGCATGTATGAAACACAAAACATGTATGAAACATAAAAACAACATCAGTCTGTGTGAGGCTACCCTCGTCATCGCTATCATTATTGACGTCATCCCATTGTATGCCTATATCATTGCAACAAATAAATTTAATTAAAAATATTTGAATTTGATTTTAATACTTGAGTACTTTGAAAAAGAAAATAAATATTTTAAGTTAATCAAATTCTATATAATATAAGATTTTGATTTAATCAATTAAATTAAATTAATAAATTCTTTTTGTATAATATTTTAGAATCTATTTTAAAGTGTAAATAAATTTTAAATAATTGAAATAGTTGAAAAATAAATTTATTTTGTAATAATACAAAAAACAATTAAATAAAAATAATCAAGTATTGAATTGAATAAAATTATATAATCATTAAGATATCTTGTAAAATGAGGTTTAAATTGATTTGAATTAGTTTGAAATATTTTTATAAACAAATGATAAAAATTAAAAAGTTCTGATTGAAATTTGAAGAAAAATTAGGTAAGACTAAAATAAATAATCATTTAAGGCCCAAAACAAGTTTAACCCAAACCTATTTCTTTTATCCTATTTTATTCCATGCTATTCTATACTTCCCCAAGAATCTTTCCATTCCATTTTATGCTTGTATAAACGCCGGATTCCCTTCTTCAATCCTAGCCTCAAAACCAAAATTCACGACTGAATAAAAAAATCAATTACGTAGGCGAACTATACGACATCAAGCGAGACGCTTTGGCATAAGTGAGTCACGATGGGGGGAAGCTCGATTAAGAGCCGCGACCTATTCTCATGCGCGATCGAAACTTAGATCGACGATGTTAGCTCATGTGTGCAAATTCTAAGGCTGGCGTTGATGGAGATATGCACGCGAAGGGTTGGTTGCCAATGGAAGATGGAGGCACATTGGTGGCTACTGATGTTGCTGTTTATGAATATTGGGCATGGTTGTTGGTTGCAAAGGCTGGTAGACGCTGTTTGGATGCTCGGGTATCATTTTGATGATTATTATAAACTCATACATCTATGTTTAATCATAAAACTTCTTATTTATTTTGGTTTATACGATAGTATGAATGCTTATACATGCATATGCACTTGAATTCTTGAGTTCGGTATTGATTATAATTAAAATGAAATAAATAAAATGATGTATATATAAATATATAAATAACTTAAATGAAATAAATAAAATAATATATATACATATATAAATATATAATTAAAATGATATAAATATAGTATTCTAGAGGTAATTAAGGTTATATATAAGTAGTTGAATAAAATATGTTTTAAGAAGTTTGATTGAGAATTTATAAATGTAAATAAGAGTTAACTTTAATAGATAAATAAGGTTTAATAAATGTAAATATGAAAATATTATTTAGTTGAACCTGTATAGTTATTAAAATTTTAGGAAATTCTAATTATATATATACAAGTTGAATATTAATGTGTGCGCTTTTTATGGATGTTTTATTTATATTTGTTTTAAAATATCAGAAAATTATTTAAAAGATTTAAAATATCTTATTAAAGGTTTTTTATAAATAATTTATTAAAGTTTTACTTAATTGAACTTATTTTGCATATTTTAGAAATTTATTTCTAACTATAAATATAATTCCTTTTGATCACCAAATCTTTTAAAAAAATCACTATTATAATCATTATGTTTTAATTGTAAGAATAGTTTCCAAAAATTATTATTTAGAAACTTTATATATTATTTGGAAAATATGAAATGATTTTAGAATGCATTTAAATGATTTTATGGTGTATTATCAACAATTTTGAATGTAGATAGAGAATTTGTATAATATTCTATAGTTTGGAATGTATAGTTTTGGAAAACTATTTTGGGGTTTCAAAAGTAGAATATGTTATTTCTGAATATGCAAATGATTATTAGACTAAATTTATTTTTGAATATCTAGTTATTTTTCATTTATAAGTATATATTTTCTTATATAATTAAAATAATACACATGATTTTATAAGATATTAATTTAATTGTTTTATAATTATATTTGGTCGGACAATCTATTTCATAATTTTCCAAATCAATCTTTCCCGGTATATTGATTTGAAATATATACATATACACATACACATATAAATGTTTGTTAATGATTTTTGAGTTTTATTTCTCATCTTCTCTATATGGATTTTGATGATATGAGTGATTTACCATCGATGTTGATTTGGTAGATGATTTTGGTGTGATGTGGTGATAACATCCTTTTGTGTGATTTTATGATAGTTTTATTCTGTGGACGAGAAGTCTGAATAAATAGAGTTATAATACCGTTTGGGGACATTCGGTAATATTTCTCCAGTTATTCTTTGGACTCGTCATACAGAATATTAGTAATTGAGTGTAATTTATAAGCAGTGAATGAACATTTAAGTATCACGCAGCGGCGTGAGACGTTGTTGTGATACTTATTCGGTTTTTCATTTAAGTAGATGATACTTGCATGATGGGAACAAAGTGGACAGAGTGAGGTGATTTATAGCTTGGTGACTATGGTTAGCGAGACTTCGAGTCTATACGTATTGTTCCTATATGCCGCTATTACGATGTACTCTTACTATGTTTATTGGAGAGGACCAAATGGATAGAATCCACCCTAGTGGCCCGATCGTGGGGTCTCACCCTAGATACATGATACCATATCATTAAATATCTTTGTTATTAGCTTTGTGATCGTCCCTGTGTCACCTAAACCAGCGGTCTATTACCTATAGGGGAAATTATAGTGTCGTGACCAATTAGTATCGCATTGACGAGCACATAGGTGGATATGGGTCACAGTAACTAAGAGGTAACTAAGACTGTAGAAATTTTGTGACTCTGGAGCTTGCTTTGTGCTATCAGTCCCCCTTCTGGTTCTCACGGAGTAGTGGATTGGCATAATGATTGATACACCTAGTTGTAGTATCAACGTGGGCTGCAACGTCCTCCTTTTTGACACCCCCAATGTCAACACTAATACATCTACGTATTCATGTGCCAAGCACCCAAATGATGGAAAGGCAGAACGTTAGGGTAAAATAACAGAAGAAAAGAAAAGGAACAAGAAAGAAGAGAACATAATATCAGAATCTCACCATGGAACGATGACATATAATATCAAAATTATACCTTTACAAAGGACAATCGTGTAGATAGTATAATTAGAGTAAACTAACCTATCATCAGTCTGGACAGTTGTAACAACCTATCCTCACAATTGCTGATATAAAAATAAACAAAGTAATATAGAGGAAATAAAATCTATGGTAGGTAATCATCCAACTCCTCTTCTAAAGCTCCTATGAATTATCAATGATATCTGGAAATATACACGGGACTGACCCGACCATTATAATAAGGTAACACCCCAATAAGTTTGATAAAGAAATGTGAGAAAACTCCAGTAATTTAGATTACTATATTTGTAAAACCCTTTTAAAAAACAAAGGTGTCTCATAAGACTACGCCGCAAATAAACACAGACGAGTTTTTACTTTACGATATCTGAACCATTTATAAAAAAATTAGTGATAATAATGTCTAGGGTGTTCAATATAAATATAAAACATAGCTGAAATGGTTACATTGGTTACATTTAACAACATACTTAGGTATACAAACAAAACCGCAAAGGTACGTTCGTATATGGATTTTCCATTAGATGGTCCTCGATACCTCGAGGCAAGTCTCCTTACAAGGGTTAGAAAGTACCTAAACGAGCGTCGTATATCTTTAGATAAAATATACCAAATAAGGAAGACATAGTTGGTTCACATAGAAAATGTGTCCTGAATACCATTAACTCCCGCTAGCAACAATTGATAAGCATACTCTAGATAATAGAGTTGATCAGTATCCTCTAAAGTTAGCTAAACCTCATTGGCTATGTGCCTACTCTGTTTTTAACCATTTCCAATGTTAAGGTCACGTTTGACATCTTTACACGAGTCATCGATACTCGATCAAATAATGAATCCCACATGGATTCCACCATCTTAACAAATTTTCGGAACCACACATGGTTTCTATCATTTACTTCCAAAATAGGGAACCCATATCACAGCCTTAAAGTGGTTTTCGATAAGTAGAACATTTATCGATCCCGGTCTTTCCAAGGCTGAGTCGATGAAAATTTTCTTATTCAATAAGAATGAGAATGATCACATAAGGGAACTAAGTCCTTAATACTTTCTCATAAGCAAGTAACATATCTACACTATCATTTCATGCAAGGCATGGTCAAGTCACATAAATGACTTTTAATCCCTTTATCATTAACTTATCCTTTATTAATTAAAACCCTTATTGGTAAAACGTATTTTATCTAATAAAATTTCTCTTTTTGTAAATCCGTATTTTCTTTATTTATTAATATTTTATTACTAATAAAACTCCCTTTATATACTTGTATAAATATATTGGATTTCTCTTTATAAAAGATATATACTCGTCTTTATAAATTTAACTATTTTTTTTTTAATGCTTAAAAAGTATTCATATACTTATTCCAATGGTATAAGTGTATTCACATATCATTTAACAAGTTTTACTTACTTGAAATGTAATCAAAGAGATTAAAATAATTACTACCAAAGCATTGCTATAATAAACTCCTTTTCTTTTATAAATTAAACATATAACATTTTCTATCTCTTTATAAAAGATTTCAATACTTGTTAATATATTTAAAATTCCATTGTTAAAGATTCATAATATTTCTTTCAAAATATAATTCAAGGGTTTAAAAACAAATGTTGCTAAAACATTGTTTACTACAAACCCAAAATCATTCCATTTAATCATTATCTTTAAAACTCTCATTTTAAAAGTTTAATTACATTTAAGGTTTATAAAAAAGCATTGCCCAAACATTTGTCACAACAAAACCAAAACCATTTACTTTTTTTCTACTAAATATCTAGTAGTGATATCTAATATATTCCTAAGTATAATTAATAATAAGGTTCCAAAACAAGTGTTGCTAAAAACATTATTTACAACAACCCAAAACTATTTACTTATCCATTAATAACTTTAAACATTTATTTAAAGATCAAAGAATATCCACACTTCTTAATTAAGACAATATTCTTTTAGGTAATTCCTCAAAACTATTTATTCTATCTCAAGTATTAAAATTCAAACTTCTTTAATTATATTTATAAAATACTTAATTTAATATTTAAAACTTATATATATATATATATATATATAGAAATATCTTTAACATACCTATTATTATGTTTAAACACTTCTAAAACTACTTAAAATATATGATAGTTATTTATATAGAATACTATGTAACAATAAGGAATTTTAAAATAAATAGAAAACAACTTTTATTTTAAAAGCCACTTTATTTAAAAATTCATAGTTAATTGTTAAAATTATATTTAAACTGGAAACTAATTTTAAAACACTCTGTTATAAGTTAGAAAATAACCCTGAAAAGATTAGAGAAAAATACATAGTTTAAATATAATTTTTAAATAAATTATAGTCTCAAACAACAAAGATAGCTTTTCTACAAATGCTCAAAATAATTCACAACAGCTCAAAAGTGTTTCAGAAGTGCTACAAAAAGTCCTGGGGTGTCATTTAAAGTGAATTTGCTACAACTTTGCACCTAGATTTCTACGTCTTAACAATTGAATTTTAATCCATTCTTTTTACTTTAGTTAGTATACTTTGGTACTTGAAAAGAATGAAACAAAATCCTGAAGAATATCTTTTATTTATTTTAGAGAATTTTCCAAAAAGAGGGTATTTTACCGAGCTCACTTATAGCGACTATTTCGCTATAACTTTTTGCATTTCGTTCAACTAGCTATCAAACGAATTAGGCTTCAAAACTTTCCTAGTAAGAATAATATATTATTATTGATTAATTGCTAAAGAAACCCCTAAAAGAATTTCCATAAAAATGTGCGTTATTTTCAAAGATGGACTATTATTTAAAGTGTCACCATGGCGACATTTTTACTTCGATCTTTTATTACTTTGATTTATTTTTTCTATAATTTTCAAAACATACCCTTCGCTTTTCAAAGCACTTATAGAAGTACAGATAATAACCAAACAAGTTATTATTAAGATATGTTGTTAGATCTTCATTTTCATAAGTCATAAATCAAAGGATTGAAAATGCGTTTATAACGACTATCGCTATACAGACCATTCCGTGTTTAATTCCAATATTTGGTGCTATCCACTTTTAAGCACTTATATCATTCCAAGTTCAAACCACATCTTTATAACATATATCAACATATGTATTTAAACTGTTTGTCCATTTTAAATGTAAATGTTCACTTATCATAATTCAATGGTTCAATAAACAACTAATTTAACAATTTATATACTTTTTAAAGCATATAATCAAGGGTTTAATTGAAGTAGTTAATGTCTAATAGAGCAAGCATATTAACGTGTGATTAATAAGCAACTATCAAATTATGTAACAAGCAAATATCAAGTAATATTATCAAGTTAATAACTTGATTCAAAGTGAGATTAACTCACTTTTTTATTAACCCAAATAATTCATACCAACATTTAGTCTATAAGCACTTCTACCATCACTTCCATACAACCCAAGAACACATTTATGGCTCCACTCCATCAACATTTACTCACGGCCTAAGGCATGTTTGCACCCCCTCCATGCTTATGGCCTCGAGGCCATTTCATATAGCTCCATCTTCCTTCGACTTTTTAGAGGCTAAAGCATGTTCTGTAAGTGATATAAGAACATTGGTAGAGTTTGGAAGAGAATGGAGTTGAATTGACATGAGTTTAAGAAAATTAGAGAAGAGAAAGAAGAAGACATTGTTTTAGAAATGGAGTGGTGTAGAAATGAAATGCATGTGCATTTATAGGCTTAGGAAATAAGAGGATAAATTCACTAAACCCCCTCCTTAGCCATGAAGTAAAGATGACTTAAGCATGTATGACCATACCCTTACACACCATGCTTTCCTTGATTTGTGCCTTGATTTAAGGCTTGATTTCAGGGTTCTTTATGTACTCTTATTCCCATAATTGAACATGGTTGCTTTTAGTTAATTTTAGCTTAGGAAAAGATGTATTTAATTCTTGTCATATGTTTACACATAATAACTATTCAAGTTGCAATATATTTATAAAACTTGTATTGAATTAAAAGTTGGTTTTTGACAAACGTTTTTCGGTCACATTTTACGTATTTATCCAAAGTGTATATTTTTGTAAACACATTTCAAAAATAAGTTTTCTAACATTACTTATTAATTTAAAAGTTTTTAACAACATTATAAAATCATATCAAATTTCGGACACAAATATTTAAGTAATTCAGATATGTAAATACGAAGTGTTCGAAATTTCGGGGCATTACATGGGCTAGGTGTCGCATATTGTTATATATATGACTATACTTGGGACTTTGTGTTTGTTGTACAATCATTTCCCATCATAATACTATTTGATAGAATATATATCAAGAGAAGAGATTATACTTAAGTTATTTGATTATAATATAGTGGATTCTCAATTATATTGATAAAATTTCCCATCATAAAGGAAATCTCCATACCGTAGTTAATGGTGCAGAGACAATCGATAGGTCATCCTATCATTTTCACAAATACCCGGTCTTCAACACCGGTCTTCAAATGCTATCCATTACGACGTATCATTATTCGGAATGGGTTATACGACTCCAAAGTCCTTTCTCGGCTAACGTGAATAATGAGCGCTTATTTTAAAATAAGTGTGGTCAAATTCAAGAAAATCACCACAAATACCTATTTAAAGGTAAATATTAATAGTCGATTATTTAACTATTAATAGGTATGCGCAACATCACCAGATTCCAAATAATTTTCCAAATTATTTATTTCCCAAAAATATCTTTACAAGATATATGCTTTCAATACTTCAAAAATAAATTAATGTTTATTTTTAAACAAATTTCCCCTTTTCTTTATAAATTCCATAGTGAATTTATATTTCCAAAATACCTACTGGTATACGATTTTCAAATCGATTTCTAGTATTCATTTTCAATTTATCTTTAAAAGATAAAATCTCAAACATTCACTTCATATTGGGAAAACATTTCCATACTTATTTAATAATAAGTAATTCACCAATCTATTTATTTTCAACATTTTGAAAATATTCAATATACTTAAATTCAAATTAAGTATATATTTTATTCTTTCAGGAAAACATCTTCTTAAACACATTTATTTGGGTCAAAATGAATGTTACGTAAAACATCGTTACGACAACCCAAAATCACTAGTATAGGGATTCGAACTTAAAATAGATATATAAATCCCAATACAATATAAAACATTTCCTTTCAGAAATCATTTACTATAACAACAGTGTTATAGTCCACCATTTCCTTCTATTCCTCGAAAACGTCTATTTCAACAATAAATGTTGAAATCTATGATTTCGATACTTAACACAATTTAAAACGCTTTTGAATCGTTTTAATTCTATTTAAAATATCACTTTTCCGAAATATTCCTTTAATATATTATTCACCGTCCAAAATCGTGAATATATTTTATTAACCAAATTCAATTTCTACATATTCTATTTAAAGGATTTTCCACTGTCCCAAAATCGTGGATATATTTCCTTTAATAAGTTATAATAATTAAACTTATTAAAATAAGTCGATTTTGAATTTGTAAACAACGTTTATAAGTTCGATTTATATTCTATAACAGCTTCAACTTATAAAATCACTTTATTAACAAATCCTATCCATATTCCATTTATACGCCAAAATCCAGTTTATAAGTTAATTACTTATAAATCTTTTATTTTACAAAACCTATTCATTTTATAACTTCCCAATTTATACATCTATAGATTTCGTTCACTTATGAAATCCTTTTATATTTCATTTTAACACTTATAAAAACTCGTTTTATAATTCCAATATTTTAGTTTATAAATATCAATTTTATAAATCTTTTATATAAATCATTTATAATAATTCAAAAACCCCAATTTAAACAATTTTATAAATTAATCAACTACTTATTTCAAAAAAAAATCACATTTCGGTTATATTTCACAAAAACCATGATTTTATAACATAAACATTTCAACGTTTATTTATTTAAAATGAATTAATTCCAAAATTAAATTTTATTATAAATTCTCAACTTACATTTTCAAAAATCAATTTTTTATTTATTTTCGGCATCTAACGATACCAAATTATATTCGGCTAAATTTTAGCCTTTAACGACTTTAATCACAAAGATAATCGCACAGATTATAAATAGATCAATAAATAGATCAACACACAACATTGAAACCATTTCAAATGTTTGAGGAATCCAATTGGATTCCTCCAACCTGTTTTCCTGCATCCAAAGATGTTAGCACAATACCAATTTCGCTTCAAGACGAAATATCGCAGTATATGGGATTTATAAAATACTATCCGCTATTATACGGCGCAAATAGTGTCTCATCCGCTATATAATGCAGGAAAATCAACTCCAAGTACATAAATAATACCAATTTCACTTCGCAGTGAAATATTCGCGGTATATGTTTTTAATAAATAACCTCCGCTTACTAACGGCGTATAATGTCTATTTAACACAATAGATAACAAATTTCCATCCAATCACACAATCAAGAAATTTTAAATTTAAATATTTAAAATTTAAATCGAAACAATTCGATTGAGTAAGAAGTTCTCACCTTGATTTCAATTCAGTTTCCACGTTTTATTTCGAATAAAATTAAACACGCGTTTAATTTTATCCGAAATTATCACTAGCTCCAAACGACTCCAATCCAGTTCCATCGCGTAGTGCTCGACAAAACGAAGCCAACACAACTTGTTTCGTAATTTTTCGACCTCGTATGAAAAAGATATTTTTAAAGTTATACGAATTTATATACAAAAATTTTCAACAATTATTTTTTTATACTTAAACCTAGATTGCATCACCACCGTTCGTTCCATCTGCAAAAGTCGTGGCCGCACAGATTCTCTTCTCCCCCAACGTAAACATCACGTTCACGTTAACCCGTCGGCCGCCCATTTCCTTGAATTTACGCGACCAACTCCTTCACTTCTACAACGATCAACCCACGCCACTTCGAAGCTCTCGCCCAGAGCTACCTTCGGCATGAACCCCATAGAGCTCGGCCTCATGGCTTGCCTCGAAATTCGTGCCGACCCGTGCGTGTTCACAGCCAAAATTTGGCGACCACGATGCTCCAATGACGATCAACCCCGTATGGATCTGAAGCTCTTCCGATGCTCTTCAGCTTTGCTTCAGAAAGTTTTCGATAATATCGAGTGGATTAAAAGAGATTAGAGGAGGAAGGGGAATAGATTTCGGCCATTGGTATAAAGAATGGCAGCCGAGACATTTAGGGTTAGGGTTTTGATTAATTTGTGAAAATAATGAATGTTCGTGGCCTTTTATAGAAAATTCAACGAACACTATTCATTCAATTTTTTTCTGAAATCCAAACGAAGCGTGCCGGTTGACGTTTCTAAGGTTTATCCTGCGTCTTGAACACAATGGAACGTGTTTCGGAGGCTAATTCGATCATCTGTGCGAGTTACGACAATAAACGATCGATTTTAAATTAAATCGATTTAAACCAATTTCTATACGTTTTGGCTTGCCCTGGACAAACCGTAAATCCAATTGACATGAAATTTGAAACCATACAATAATATAACATTACGGATCCGATGAAACTAGTTTCGTCGAAATCCGAGACTGTTTGAAAAATGGCTATTTTAACTCGTCGATTAAATATTAAAATATTCAATTTTCACAATTTAACTTTAAATTCAATTTTAAAAGTTCTATAACATCATTCTAACTCCAACGTGATTAAATAAAATTTTACAAATCATTTTCAATCATATTGAACCCAATTTTCAATTATTTCAGTAATTTAACATATTAAATTATCGATTTAATTATCCAATTAAATCCAGATATTCGAAATAAAATTTATTTGACTTATAAATTTCACTTATTAATAATTAAAATCAATTAAATATACAAATTTTAATTAATAGAAATTCTGGGTCATTACAAACACCGTTCCCCTCAATACAAGATGAAAGGACATGTAAGAACCTAAAGCAAACCCTACGTCTCAAAATAGAATAATGCAAAGTGATGAGATGTTTATTGCCGATTCCATAAACTAAATATACTCCCGCTAGAGATGAATATTAATGTTTCTACGCTGTCTCATATCCATTTGCTGTCTGGCCTCCATCAACTCATTATGCATCCCCCTATAGTACGGTGCACATGCATAGCATTCCCCCAACGACGTAATCTGATAAAGTAAATATATGGAGCAGTGTTCGCTTCATTACCATGTATATTACCCTTATACTCGCAATACTAAAATGAGAGGATGTACCAAAAATCAAACATATGTCAAAACTGTTGTAGCGCATAGGTATCAAACGTTATATACATACATCAAAGAATGATAGTACCGTAGTCATAAACATGAAGTTCATCTACGTCTACCAATCCAGTCAGATATCCAAGTCTAATCGTGCACTTATTGTTTGAAAAAAAATGTAGAACCAAACATATATGATATAAAGATAAATATTATAAGAGTGTACATCTTCTTAGCATCCCTATAGTTTGGTATATACCTTTGTAGACATGCAAGTGTAACAATATTTCCTCTAACCTCAACGTCGGCCAAAACCGGTAAATACATAGAATATGACTTAAAATCCTTATACGAACTATTAAAGAGTACCAACGCATGGTCTGGGTGACCAACCTCTGCACCAATCAACATATAAAAGTCTAAATGAGTCATTCTCAACTCAAAATATGGAAATGAAACCTATGACTGTTAGGTCATCATCTCTCAGTAAGAACCTCTATTACACAACGACCAACATTATGTAAGTAACTATAAAAAATCATCGAAATGTGATGCATATAGCCTAGTCCTAATCGACTCAGGTAATGTGTGAAAGTACTCAGTAATGCGTCTATGTCAACTACTGCGCCAAGCTATGTGACCGACCTACACAAGTAATTATTTCACGTTAATGGCAAACTAAGCAAACCGATAAATATTTATAGTTTGTGATAGACATGTTTATCTAACAATTACTTATTAAAAATATACCAATGACGTCGCTAGCATTGCATTTAGTCGGTGTGTCCATGTCGAAAGCAGCTCGTGCAAGCATCGTAGATCATATATGGTCATTAGCATTTGGAATGTTACGAGTTACACCAGTATTGACATCGATCGTGTAATGGACAGTCCGTCTAGCAATTTTGATGGACTGTGACAGCAATTCGACGTCTCAATGAATAAGAAAAACGAAAATGAGGGGTGAAAGATAAAAAAAGCAATGTAAGATGAATAGTAAAAAAGGTTTGACGTTGCGGCTTAGACGCTTGCCCAAGACCAAGCCCTGAGCAATCAAGCGCCTAGTTATGTTTGATGAAGCTGTAATATCTGCCCCAAAACCATTGGAGATGCTATTACCTTTTTTATGACTGCAAAAGATTTTGCACTCTCTCACAAATACAGGGCAAGAAATTAGTGCTCTACTCCACTGCCATGGTGGAAGACCTGAAAGAAATTATCCGAAAAGATGAAAAAGCAAATGCGATCATAGAACTATCGGAATGGAGGGGATCTTCATCAACTAAGCTCACGAAAACCTCTACGCTCGTCGCCACTTCTTCTTCTATTCAAATCACTAGGTTCGTTCCCTTGATCTAAGTTCTATTTTTTTTTCTTTTTTCTTTTTTCTTTTTTGTCTACGATCAAAGTTATTTGTATCATTATAGCCTATTGATATCGATCTTTAAATTTTCAGATCAGGAAGCCGATTGAATGAGATTTGCAGGAAGGTTTTCGAAGCTTTTGTTCCCGAGGTCCTTTACATAAAAAACACCAACCTTGTTTGTCTGAAATATAATACTTTTCACATAAGATTCTTAAATTAACTACGATTTCAAAACTTATTATTAAATCAGGTTTGGTATAAACGTAGTTCTGATATGCATCTGATTTATTTACTTTTGGTTTTGCATTTTGTGTTTTGCGCCTCTTGCACTTGTCAATTTTGTAACAGACTCAGCTAAGAGTTGCATCTATCTTGGTTAATATTTCAAAAATATTTAAATGTAGATTTCCTAAAAACATGGCCATTTTTTTCTTCATTATATAGCCTAATACTTATTTACCACGGGTGGTGCTCAAAGGTGCAAAATCTTTGTGAAGTGTTGATACCTGGTGTGCAACACATACCTTTTTGAAGTACCGTGCATCAGCTCAAACCATTTTACCTGGTGTGCAACACATACCTTTTCGAAGCACCATGGATCAAATCAAACGAAAAATCTTTCTAATTATACTTAACATATTGATGAAACTAAACTAATATAAAAGTTATATTTCATTAATAAAAGTTACACAATAACAATTTTTATGTTAGTTTTTTGTTTAGTATGCCCTTAGAAGACAACACTGTGAAACAATCTGAAATCGTATTACCAAAACATGTTAGTTTCTGATATGTCAAGCAATCTTGAGTTAGTTTTGCCGAACTATCCATAACCACGTTGCACTCGATTTTCTTAATTATTACTGTACATGCATAATCATAGTTGCTCCTATACAGTACGTACATGAATCAGATGTAATTCTTTATTCTACCAAATCGAATATGAAGGAAATGTTAAATTGCGAACATGGTGTTTGGCGTGCTGGAAAGTAGCCAATTTTTGAACTAAAGCCCAAAGCCTGTACATGGACCGGCTTGGTATGGGGCGCATGCATGTGTGTTAATATGCATGACCTTCCTCCATAACACAAGAAAAATGATTTGGGTGTCCGAAAGGCCCAGAAAATAGCTTATTTTATGATAAGTTTTGAAACCCCCTTTTGAGGTGAGAGACTTGTATAGAAGACACAGATTTTATGTAGGTCCTTAGTTTTAAAAATACACAAAAACCACCAAATAGAATGTTTCTCTCTATTTTCGAATTCACTATGCCAAACCATGTCACGTTCGCATCATCATTCTTTTTATCAATTATAATATCATGTTATTCAAACGAAAGTTGGGTTGAAATTTTGTTTTAAATCAGAGTTATTATACAGTGCACTATAGCGCAAAATTGCACATAGTGCATGGTGTGCGCTTTTTAACATATAATGGCGCACATGTCATCTATAGCGCAAAATAACACGCCATTTTATCAAAGGGCAAAATAGCGAATAACCCAAAGTAGTGCGTTTGTTTGTTTGTTTACTTTAGGTTTTTACATTATAAAAGCCTAAACAAATTTGAATGACACAAACGTGGACATGAGTACACTAATCAATCATACATCTTCAATAATAAATCAAAATCATTATTAAAGAATGACCATCATTCTTTCAAATAAAATTGAATGTAGGTGTTTAATATACATACCATACTCAAAATGTCTACGTGGAAAGTGTTAATACTTCTGTTTTTCTCTAGCATTATTAATAAGTAGAAACTTTATAACCTTCTGAATTCATTTTAAATTTGCTAGTGATTTTATTTACCATATTTAATGCTTTTTTTTAAAATACTTTATTTTGTAGAAGAGGTAGAGCTTTGCGCAACGGTTAGGCCACCCGCATGGTGATCTGTCATCCCGTTTGAGTCCGAAAATAGCATATTCTCAATGCGAGGGAAATGCTGCGTACATTTTCGACCTCCGCAGAGCCCGCTATAGTGCGGTAGCCTCGTGCATTTGATTCCGCATTTTTTACTTTATTTTGTAGAACTTAATAGTTTGCAATATTGGATTTTGTTATCTACATCGTATTTTAATACTGAAAAAGTGAAATACGAAGTTTGAACATCCTTTTCTTTTAAACTCGTTTGAATAAACTTATGAAAGCAAAGTTCTTTCATAAGATAAAAGCATTATAAAATTCCATTTCTCATGCATCAAAAGTGCTACTTGACAAATACCTTGAAAAATGATATGGGCTAATTCATTGTTTGGTACAAAAATAACAAATTATTCGAGAAAAGATACCAAATTTTGGTTTATAATCAATGATGCTATTTTCTAATTTGTTTTCCATGAAAAATTAGTCATTCGACTTAGCAACAAATGTTTTAATTTACGATCACTACCACCAAATATTAAGATGTTATTATATAGATTTGTATATGACTCAAGTCCTTTTTTATATACCAACTTAATTAGATGAAAGATTTAACAGTGGAGATACACTTTCATCTCTTTTAGTTTATAAACATCTAAAATATACCTATATTTTGACATTATATATCACTTACTTTTTCACACTAAACAGCTAAGAAATTTGTTTTGGTAGGTTAGTTTTTATAATGCCAAAATCTCAAAACAAATGCAATCAAAATTTACATTACAAAACAAGAATAAGATTTTCAAAATCAACATTGAAAAAATATATTAAAAATAATATTAAGATATATTAAATTTAACAAAATTACAATTCAACATATAAATTTATGAAAAATACCAGTTTAAATGGTCGATCTCGGTTAGAATAAAAATAAAGATGACGAAGATGATAAACCCTTGAAAACAACAATAATTGTTTGATGGCTTTACTTTAGGATACAATGTTAACGATTTTAATCCATGTTTTAGAGTGTTGAATTCGAATAGGAGATTCCGACGAACAATTTACAGTATAAACTACAACGTAAATTCCAATCCATAATCAAATTACACTGTAAAATTTAATAAAATAATAATGGTAACGATGAATGTTGTGATATGATATTTATATAAACATGGAGCACTGCTAATTTAGTCTTATTTAGTTTATATAAAAAAAGTGCAAATTTTACAAAAGTGAACAAAATAACATCTGCTATGCGCAAGCCTTGTGCTATTTTTCATTATTTGCTATTGTCTATCTTGTTTTCAATGTAAAGTCACAAATTTTATCATCTTTCCAACAGGTTCTATATTTCATATTGGAAAATTAGTCAAAATCCGCATGTAATATTCATTAGTGGAAATATTTGTATATGCATTTTTGAATAAATGAATGTAAATTACAGTTTTTAGCGTATATAATTAGAATCAAGTAAAGTACCGAAATAAGGTTGTTGATTCAACTAAATATCAAGTAAACATTATGAATAGTTAATAAGAAATTGAGATTCTATTCATGTAACAAAAAAGAACTGTGAAATTGATGAGCATTCTTTCCATTATCAGGAAAATTGTTTTGTTTACGGATATAGAGCTTGCGTTTGGTGAAATATTTTAGTTATTTTACATTAAAGTGCAAATATTTTGCATTTGTGATTTGCATACCTATGTTAAATTACAAATAATTGCACTTAAGAAATACCATACTATAACTATAATAACTAAAAAGTAAAAACATTTACACCAAATGATCATTTTGCACTGTTTTTCAAAGTGCAAATAAGTGCAAATATTTGCATTGAACGACCAATATTCTGCATTGGCTATTTTAAAATGCAGGAAAGTACAAATATTTCTGTTAACTAAAACTTTAAACTATCGTTTCAAGGTGCAAGTAAGGCGCATCTCTGTTCAAAATGCAAGTGTGGGCATATTTTTGCACAGAACACCTAAAGTTTTTACCATCTATTTCAAAGTGCATACAAGCACAGCCTCTTATAGAGTGTGCGTTTGTTTTGAAGTATAAATATTTACAGTAACACATGTATGATTATAAATATTTATAGTAACATATGATCTACAACTTTTTTGATTATTTTCTATACATGACATAAATTTTGTTGGAAAGAACATAGAATTTACGATTTAAAAGTTTAAACGAAATTTCTTTGTGATGTTTGTACAAAAATATAATTTTTTTTTATATTTGAATTAATATGTGATCGATAAATGGAAAAAATGCACCTTTGTGTGTGGAATGATTATATCAAAAAAGGATGAATGCACACGTTAGCGCATGCACACATATATAAATTAAAATTGTTCGTTTATTTTTTATTCAATTGAAATGTACAATATACATTTTCACAGCAAATCGACATTTAATAATGTATTTCTATAGAAATACCGGAAGTGTAATCTGAACTGAAGGTGTCAAAAATTTCAAAACCGATTGAAATGCCTAACATTTTAAAAGTTTGAAGCGAAATTGAGGTTACGAACCTTGGTTTGAAGTGAAGATTTTGGTACATTTGATTATTTATGCTTACTCTAGTGTATTTTCATGTGGAACTGTTATCTCCTAGGGTTCTACACAAAGGATAAAGTTGAATAAAATTTGTAAAAGGTTGTTAGTAGTTCCTTTTAGATTTTAAAATTTGTCTATAATTGCCATTGTTACTATTTCAGCTTGAAGTTTTATTTCTGGGGAAACTCGATCATAATATTTTCTTGAATGGTTAGTAGATTTTTATTGTGAAGTAGAAACACACGACTGCAGATCAAAAAGTTTATTAGTGCATGTATATGGTGCTTCTGCATCGCGTAATCGTAAGATAAACATAACTAACTGAAGAGCTCAATAATTAATGAGATTGTTGTCAATTACATATGATATGTAAGCTCATCAATGTTAATAGGTGTTGGATCTTTTAATAATATAGGGTTATCCAGCTAGCGTGACTCCAGATTATTATCCTTTTCAAGTTTGGGATTCTTTGCAGGTAAAGATTTGCACATTAAAAATTGTTCAGTGTTCAACCTGAGTGAGTGTGATGAATAACATTTTAAACTTCAATCATGTCAACCTTAGGGTCTCTCAACATACATAAGGTCTATGCTTTCCACCCAAGTGAGTTCTCTTTTTTGTGTCACTTTTTTAATCATCGTAGCACGTTTGATTTCCTCATATTATTTTAATAGTTTATGTATATATATGTCGCGGTTAGGCACTCTTGAGCGCCATCGGGGTTGGTGAAAAATCTGCAACCGTAATTGGTGCTACCTTTCAGGTATTTGGAACTCAACCAAACCTTTTTCTATATTTAAAATCATAGACAAACTCGCTGAAATATGTTTTTTTAGTGGAAAAGTTGCCTTAAGTTGCATACAAACTTGTAGAAGAACAAATCATGTGGTATCTCATTAATCTTTTAACCTGTACTTCAACTTAACCATACCTATGTAATTTAATATACAACGAAAAGAAGAAAAATGAACATTCACATGAATGCTCAAGATTGTTTATTTGGTTCTTTTGTCAGTGTGACCATTATTTTCAATACTGAATACGTAAATACTTTAAAGACAGCATGTCTTATATTCTTGTCAAGCTATAAACGAAAGTAGGTTGATGTGATCAGTATGGTGTAGATTACAAAACTCATGCCTTGACTCTATTGGTTAACATTCTTTCATTATTCATTACCCCTGCTAACCATGGATTTTTAATGGAAGATTTGCACAGTGGTTTCTGAGGGATTTTACTGGGATGCTTGGAGGCATTTTATTTACTTTTTACCAGGTACATAGTGTAATATCATTTTTGTTTTGCATTTTAGTTCACCGGTTATTTACTTACATATAAAACTAGCATCATCATGATTGTGTAGATATTACATACTCAACAAATTTTTTTCGTATTTGGATAACTAATTCTCTATTCAGCTGTAAGTACAATGATGAAACTATGCTATATGCAGGGCTCTAATCTTGACAGTAATGCTAAGATGTGGCGTTTGGTTGCCGATTTCATGAATGATCTTGGTATTATTCTTATTGTATGTCCTATTGTTAACTAATAAAAAACTCTGCATATTATATATGAAAGGAAGAATTATGATGTATTTTTCAATTATTAAGACAAATAGGGTGGATTGGATGGCAAAGTTGCATGCGTGCCATTTAGAATATTAGATCATAAGTTCTTCCATGGTGGCTTTTTCTTACTGCAATTGTATAATCGAATTAAATTTATCTTGTATTTTTATTTTTATGCTTTTGAAAAATCAAAGTTGCAAGAAGAGGGTTATATTTGTAAGCCTCTACAGTAAATTTAAGTGAGGATTTGACTGAGTTTACATGGTCAATTTACATTAGGGCATCTCCAACTGATTATAAGGCTTAATATTGTGACACATAAAAGTATGCTTGTGATCGATTGGTCTTCACAAACCCTGCGTAAATGGGCGTTGTTCAATAAACGCCCAAATATGCATGTTTGTTCTATAAGCGCTTGGTGTTTTCGTGCTTCCACCGAAACGTGGATGCTTGTACAAGTGCCTATGTATGACCAATGCATTGTTGACTGCATGTAGGTACTTCTTCAACAAGCTTATGAGCGAAAAGCACTTGTTAAACAAATACTTAACTTTAGGCATTTGTTAAATAAACGCTCATTCTCATTTGTAATCCAGGTTTGAGTGGTTACAGATTTGTATTCTTATTTGTAACTCTAATGATATTGTGGGTCATAACCAATTGTTGGAGAATACTTTGTTTTGTTTGTTTTGTTTTTTGTTTTTTATGTTTGTTTTTTGTTTACAAATTTGTAATATAATTGTAATTTTGTTCCATCGTTGGAGGTGTCGTTGCGTGCATGAAGAGATATCCTATACATACATACTGACGGACACACATACACATCAAAATCTTAAAATCATACAATTTGAATCCCATTCAAATTGAATCTCTATGATTCAATTATCAGATTACAATTCAAAATTTTGACTAAAAACAGAATTGAAAAGGTCATACGATTCGTGTTATAAAAATATCAAAGTACTTATTTGAATCTACAACACAAATCCTTTTGTTTTCTAGATATAAAAATAAAACAACTGAGAAAATTATGTTTTATGTTTAGATGAAGTTCAAATGTCAAAATCGATCTCAAAGATACAAAACATTGCTAGAGAAAGAAGAATAAATGCTTTTACATACTTATATGACAGATATTAACATGCATAGAGCAAAATTTCTAACCAACAACAACAACATAACGACGACAATGAAGACGACGACGACGATATCTGTAAATTATGATTTCTTTTGATCTACAATTCAGCAATTTAAAATTTAAGGTTTACCATTTGAATCACAATTTGACAACTTTGTACATACATGATACATATGTAAACCCACACTACATGCATATAAAACTAAAGTTTTTCCATTGTATGCATTTAGGCACACTAAACATGCCAATGTATAATTGCTTATTCAGAGGAATCTAACTAGTTCCTGCCACTATGATATAACTTTTGCTTCCACAGCACAACCAATATTTACCCATCACATTTTGTATGGCTGGAGCAATGTGGGTTGGTTAGCGCATACTGTAAAAAGAGGCTGTTTGAGAATTGTTTTCTCATTTAAACATACCTAAATTATGCTGCATAAATAATTATAAAATAAGAAAAAAAAATTCAAGCATACCAACAATTTATACACAAATTATCCATTTTTTATGTATAACTATTCCCCATGCAGGGATGAATGAAAATTTGTTTCATTAGTTTATGCAAACTATTATAATTTAAAAGACTATCTCACCTCATATCATACCTACATATGAATACACATACATACATGCATATGTATACACATGCATACATACATACAAAACTAAAGCTCTTCTATTGTATGCATTTAGGCATATAAAACATGCCCATATATAATTGCTTATTCAGAGGAATCTTTTGTAATTCATCTTCACTGCTTGAATTACGTTCACTTTACGAACTAGCAATAGTAAAGATTTTCCTGCCACTATGATACAACTAGCTTCTTTGCTTCTACAGAAGAACTAATATTTACCCATCACATTTTGTATGTCTGGAGCAGCGTGAGATGGTTAGTGCATACTGTAAAAAGATGCTATTTGAAAATAGTTTTCTCATTTAAGCATACCTAAGTTATGCTGCATAAATAACAATATAATAGGAAAGACATATTCAAGCTGTTCAACAATCTATATGCAAGCTATTCCCTTTTGATGTTTTACTATTTCCCATGGCAGGGATGAATGAAAAATCTCTCATTAGTTTATGTAACTATTATAATTTGGAAGAGTACCTCTGCCTCACCTCATATCAGGGCACTTTAGTTCTGTTTAGACAAATTGGTTTGATGTATGCCAGATTGCCAATGACACGGATAATCTAGTATCCTAAAGGTTTATCATAAGACGATGAAGCTATTCACTACCAGACCTTGTAATTTTCGTTGCACTGTAGTTTTGAAGCAACGTTTATCTTACAAAGTTCTATTTTACCACAGGAATGTTGCTAGATCTTCTTTCTCCTTTGTTTCCATCTGCGTTGATTGTAATAGTTTGCTTGGGAAGTTTGTCAAGGTCATTCAGTAAGTTCTTTATGACTCTGACCTATGAAAATGTTTTTTTTTTTTTTTGATTAGGTATATACAATAATTTAAAACATTATGTTATCATCTGAACTGAATCATGGAAAGGTATTCTCATTCTAATTAATTCAGTATCGTGACATTAGTACCTAATCATTTGGTAAGTTGGATGCAATGAGAGGATTTTAGTATTGACCACTATAGATTACAGTGCTTTTATCTTAACAGAGGTACCCCTTTATATAAGTGTTATATTTAAAATTAATACGGAGATATGTATTTTATTTAGGTGCTATCTGATTTTCATATGAGGAAACAAACACAATCCTGCATTCAACCTTTTGAATACAAAGTTAACTGCTTTCTTTCAAACTCATAATAATATTTGTTGCTACTGAAATGTGATCGATTTACCTTAATGTTTGTGAATTGATGAAACTTCTGTAGAGTTGCCATGTGTTACGGTGTATCCTGTATGACGTGCATCAATCACCAAAATAATCCAAGGACACAATTATTTAATTTCAACGTTTTCCAAATTTTGAGCTGTGTGTTGGTTGCCAAAAAAAATGCAGCATATGTACAAAGCTATGTTATTACAGGCATGCTAAGAAAAACCTTATAGAGACCCCAATATTCTTGCAGAATATATGGCTTCTCAGTTGAGAAATAGTGAAAGGCAATGAAAAGAGCTATTGAATTAACTGAACAAACATAAGTGTCTTAAGAGACGTTTAGATGATAATCTCACTTTCAACTATGCTTTCATTTTGAGCTTAAAATATAAATCATCCCTTACGTGCGGCACTCATTGCCATGTTGGTTTTTTCTTAGGCAGAGTTGAACATGTTAGATGACTAATTCATTCTTAAACTTTAGCACTCGTGTCTAACCCATAACAAATTAGAACTAGGTAAAATATATGTATGTTTGGGGGTAAGATCTGTTTTTCATGTATAACCAAACATTTATATGCTTCATTTTGTTTCTTACTATTGTTTTTCATGCATGAAATGTATGGTCAAAGATCTTTAAGTTGTAAATGGTATAACAAGACTTGAATGCTGATTGATTCTAAGTTTGTGAGTACAATACCAAATACCAATTAAGCAGCATCTAAGTGGTGCTTAAGCTTTTATTAAGTTAAGCAGCATTTTGTGCAAAACAACATAGTATGAACTTAGTGAAAAGGCCAATGATACCGGAAAAAGAATCGAATGGTGATATTATACTACTTGAATCAGCATTGACGAGTTAAGGGACGTATACAAATCCCGTAGTATGTTCACTACTCAGCGCCCATCTTCAATCTACGTGCTGTGTTGTATTCAATTAGATAATTATTTGTTTAAATAACTGTAAAAAGTAGTTGTATTGTACATAAATGTGTAGGTTGGGTGTCATAAGCTGAAGTCTGATAAATTGACAAAAAATAAGCTCCTGAAAAATGGAACAAAAAATTGATGGTGTAAACAAAAAATATCAATTATTCAGCTTTGAAGTCCAGCAACACATAACCCTAGACAGACAAGGATCTAAGTTTTAGGCTAATGACCATTGAGGGTGTGAAAATTATTTGGACTTCCATGCATTTGCCTTCAATCGCATAAAGAATACACAACGGTTATGCATGCGACGCTGAAGAGTAAAGGGAAAGTAGAAATGAGCCTAAATCTGTCGCCACAACACCCTATCTTTAGTATTATCTTTAAAACCCCAAGAATCAAGACTCATTTGTAGACTCTGAAGAAGCATGCACCGAAACCACATCAGATATTCTAGGTAATCAACATTAGATATTCAGATAGCTGTTACAGAATAAAAACATAGTCCCAGACTGACAAGGGTCTAAGCTTTCGACAAATGATCATTGAGAGTCAACGTTGAAACTATTTGGACTTCCATGCATTTGCTTTGGATCGCATAAAAAATTGACCAAGGTTAGCATGTTATGCTGAAGAATAAATGAAAAGCATAAATGCTCCTAGATTTACCGTCACAACACCCCACCTTAAATATTATAATTTTTAAAACCCAAAGCACCCAGTTTCATTATTATCCAACTCCTCATTGTATTTGTACCACTGGGTCTTCCTGTGAGGTTTCTTTATCTTTAGCATTGATACATCTTTCTTATTATGTTGGCTTGCATCATCAATGATGTTTTGCTGTGGTTGGTATGACCTTTGTGATTCTTGATACCCACTTCTTAACATAACTTTTCTAGTTAGTTTTATTTTGAGATCATGAATTCGATTACTTTGTCTAAATACTGCAGCTGGTGTTGCAAGTGGGGCAACTAGAGCAGCACTTACACAACATTTTTCACTTGAAAATAATGCAGCAGATATCTCTGCCAAGGTATAGAAATATTGATGCTATATTTAATATAACTCTAGTGGTTGTGTTAATTCATTACATTTTTATGATTTTTGGTAGGAGGGTAGTCAAGAGACAGTTGCTACAATGGTTGGGATGGCACTGGGAATGCTTCTTGCTCATATTACTAGAGGTCACCCTTTCACTGTGTGGATATTATTTCTCTCACTCACTTTATTTCATATGTTTGGTGAGTTAGCTTTCCAAGGAAACAATTACTTTTTAGCTCCCATCTGGGTTTTAGATTAAGCACACAACATTATCAGCTGCATCCCATCCTACAGGCAAAGCCTAATTTCTTTATCTGTTGAAAAGCAAAATGATCAGGTGACATGTAGCAATTACTTAAGGGGGTAGCATGATACATCTGTTGTTACTCATTATTTTTCTTCCATCCCCCCCCCCCCCCCCCCTTTTTTTTTAAAGCATGTTCAACAGTTCGATGTTTGTTTAAGATTGAATTCTGATCGTTTAATTTTTGCATTGTTCGTTTGCAGTTAGAATTATGCTTGTATTGCATCCTTATAAAGTAATAAGCAATTGTAAGTGAATACGATTAGAAAGTGCTTAACACTAGGTTGTGGTTGTTTGCATTGCTTATTGGTCAATGCTTTTTATTATAATTATAATTTTTATTGACAATTCAAAGTTTTTTGCTTATCAATGTTTTTTTAATGTGATAAGCATGAAGATGCACAATGAACATGATAACTGTGTAGCACTCATTTGTTACGAATGGACAGTTCAAACCACTTATTGCAATAAATATTGTGTGTTCCTTTGAGCGTTAAGAATTATTTGAACGGCACACAATTATGATAAACTATCCATTGTTTGTTGCAACTATAATTCAGCTGATGTAATTTTTCCCATACAACTTCCATTGACCTTTGCATTCCTTTTTCAGCCAACTATATGGCTGTCCGATGTCTTTCATTGACGACATTAAACAATGAAAGAAGCTTCTTACTTCTGCAACATTTCATGGAGACTGGAAAAGGTGATTCTTTGTGATATTTCTACTATTAGTAAAGGGAATTGTTTGAATAGGATTTCAGCTGTGTTCACCATTTCAACTTTGTTCACCGTTTCAACCGTCATTTAATTTATATAAATACCTTGCATATTTTCTTATTCTATCACACTTAAACATTGCAAAATTTATCTACTTCAGTCGAATAACATCAAACACATCGTTTATGTGTATGAATGAGCACATCATGCATCGATTCACTTGTGTTTATGTATGAAATGACATTGGTTGTGTGTTTGTGTTTTTAAAGAAAAATAGCAGTATTGATACATTCTGAAAACACATGCCTTTACTTTTTCTAAATTAGAGCAGTGCGTATAGAAGGATACCTGACATCCCTCTTTTTAAACACCCTGTAACACCCCTTTTATATATTTATCACACATTTTAATATGTTACGGTATGTGTAGTTATCTAATTCATAGTACGAAAATCGTTTATACAGAAAATAAAAACATTCTGAAATATTAAAACCTTCAAAATTATAGTCCATCGTCATTCACCGCTAAAACATCAATCTGAGCAGTTGATTTGGATCAGTTTCATCATATCGGAATTTTTCGACCGAGCCTTTTTTTGTTTTGAAATGGTTCCAAATTTACTAAAAGTTTGCTACTTCTGAAATTGTGCTATTAAAAATGCGAGAGGTGCTACAATTGTGGTAGAAAGAGGGGTCTTTTCCTATATGTGTGTGTATATATGCATACACGTGTGTGTGTATCATAAAATATTGTATATCTGTGTGTGTATTGTGTGTGAGGAAAGGAGAGAGGGGGGAGATGTACTTTCTGCAAGCAGAGCACTCATTTTGATGTCTCGGGGGTTCGAACCAGTGACCTCTAGAACCTCGGTTTAAAGAGTCATTCCACATGCTACTTGAGCTAGTAGTTCTTAATGTGTATTTTATACATACGCGCGCGCACACACATGTTTATGCTTGTGTATATTATAAAATATATTGTGGATATTGTCTTGTCAGTGTCATGGCCACTTCAGTTTCTTCAATTCTCCTTGAATTCCCCTTCAAATTTAACATATCTAGAAGTGTTAAAATGAAAAAGTATATTATAGATACGATCTTGTTATTATCCTAGTCTTCTACACAAAAATTAGTCATTTCGAAACTTTTATCTCACTTGAAAATACAAGCTAATTGAGCGATCGAAAATATTTATTTTGACCAGCGATTTCAAATTTCGTTTTGAATGAGTTAGAAATTAGTGAATTATGCAAAATAAATGCAGATGACATTGATAGAAAATGGATTAGATATACAATATTTTGTTTAATGTAGATAATTTTTGACGCAAAAGTGGAGATTTTAAGGGGATACATAAGAACGGATAGTCCAACTTATTCTTGCAATTCCGAGGAAGTATTTAATAGACCTACGATACATGTAAATCACTGGATGTTGTGCTTATCAGTGTTACTAAGACTCAAAGTCGTGAAAACTTGGATTATCATTCTTCGTTATCACGATTAAATCTAATGTAGAAAACACATCTTGCATACACGAGCCTAATCAGTTTTCCCTTTAGATTAAAAATGCTGGTACAGACGCTACGAAGAGAAGGTTTTTGTACATTTGAAACATAGATCGACCGGGATCTGATGTCTGTTCATTACTTTGAATGGATTTCTTAATCTTTGAAATTTTTGTATTGAAATTTGGATTTGAATAGGTTGTCATTTTTTGGATCCATTATTTTTGGGGGTTTGGAGCTTTTTTATTGGGGTAGAGTGGTCACAAGATGAATTCTAAGAGCATCTGGAATAATACATAGATCACCGTTCTGCAATTTCAATCCCAAAATTGTTTCTAACAGTTGATTATGGGGTGTAATATTACAAAAATCAGGGTTAAAAGATTACAAATCTGTAATCTCATAGAGTGTATATTGACTAGACGTTTGCCTCATTTTTTGTTTAGACGTCTTTTCAATAGGCACTTAGATGTTGAGAATTTCAAATTCTTAGCATCTCTACGTTTCTTGAACGGACATCTGCCTCAATTTTTATTTAGGAGTCTGTTTAACAAACACCCAACTTATGATCTGTGTACTCATTGTTGGCCGGAAATCCTGATTATGGCGGGATTTCCTGATTACGGGTGTATTATTACAACTCTATAACTGTAATCGTAATCAGCTGCTGGAGATGTTTTAATTTATATTAATTTGTAAACACACCCCCTTAATAATTTGAGGTTTTAAACTTTTCAAATAAATAGAAGTGAATCTGTCATGCAATTCAGGTAGTATGTTGTTTGTTTCGGCGCAATTACAGAAATTGTTTTTTTGTTTCTTTTTACTAGCTCTCTCGCCTGAACAGATATCTAGAATGGAACATGTGCTTCCAGATTGGGCCAGTACATGGTTTTTTAAGAAAACAGCTACACCATTTTACAAGCAAATACACTTAGGGATTAAAGTTTCATCTCTTAAGCATTCTGACTTGTGAGTTCATTTAATTTAATTTAATTATCTTGATTTGGCTACATTCGCTTAGGAATCGAACCCAAGATCTTTGGTTACAAAATTAAAATTTTGAAACCTGCTCTCTCTCTCTCACTCACTTTTTTTTAATATATAATCAATGCCAGGGTCGAGCTGTCAGGATCAGCAAGCTCTCACTACAAAAAAGGTTTGTGTAGCACTTTGTCTAATTACAGTTATACTTCATTTTCTTGACTCGATTTAGAATCACAGCAAAATATTACAATAGCGGACCTCTATAAATATGATTAAAAGTGTTTGTTGAAATTCAACTTGATTTATGTAATTTTATTGATCATAGACTTATATTTCGACTGACACACTGTTTGTACCAGCTAAATATATGCTGCTGGGGAAAAATGGAGCAGTGAATGTAATCATCCATAAACAATCAACACAAACAGATGTACTGCAAGCTTATATTCATGCTCTTTCCATGTCTAGTTTTATGGGTAGAAGCAAGGCCATACATACAGATAGTCGAGTATGGATGAGCGAGAATTATGATATTTTCCTTGCTAAGGTGATCCCTTTTTATTTTGAATTACTTTTTAGCCTAGTGTCAAATACATTTACTCCTTGCTAAGGTGATCCCTTTTTATTTTGAATTACTTTTTAGCCTAGTGTCAAATACTTTTACTCCACTTCCTCGGTACAATGGAGAATTTAAGACAATTTCAATTACTAGATCACAGAAATTGAAGAAGAAGAAAACATGAAATTGCAGCTAAACATCTCAAGTTTTTTAAGTAATTCAGCTTGATAGCAATACAATGAGATTATTTCCCGCAGTGATGAATATGCATATGCAGTAATTTGAGAGATACTTATTTACCGCAAGTTAAATTTTATTTACTTGTTTTGCATATGGTGCAGCTTAAAACAGTGGGATGGTCAACCGAAAGACTTCTATCGCCGTCGATCGTGTGGAAGGCTGAATGGAGCAAGGATGTTGCAGATGACAAGACAGGCTAGCAAGAAACGAATAATTTGTTTATTAATTTGAATGTTTTAGGCATTCTCCTGAATATTCAAAGTACAAGGTTGCAAACCTGTAGTTTCGTGAATGTAACGCATGATGAAAGGGATATTTTATGAATCAATAGTAGATGCCATTTACAATGAACGTTGGAATATTTATTCTCAATTTTTTCAGCTTCTTATTGTTTGTCAAGTAACCACAATGTTCTTTAATGTGGTTGATTTATTTATTTATTATTATTATTAGTATTATTATTTCGCATTGCATTGCTCGGAAACCAAATTCAGAATGGATAATACTTAAGCAATTTTCCAGGATTATGTGCAGAATGGATAATACTCGAGCAATTTTCCAGGATTATGTGTAGAATTGTGTGACAATAATATTTTTTGATGTAAAACTTGGGTTTTGTTAGAATGGTTGAATGCTAAATGTTGAATGATGGACATTGAATTGAATATTCGAAGTGTTGTTTCATTGCTTGTTGATTAGAAAACATTTTATTGTGATAAGTTGTTAGTTGGCAAATTTGCATTATGTTGTTAATGTTATTTGAATGGTACGATGAATATATATGCGATGATTTATTATAAAATAAAAATATTTTCAAGAAAAATATGTTTAACGACCTTCTAAAGGAAATTAAAACGAATTCTCCTTCATTTCAGCAATACGATTAATTTTGCAACTAATTTCGACCATTTGATCATGAAAATTTTCCACAGAAGCTTTGATTTAGACGAAAACATTTCATTTTGACTTTGTGAAGCCTGTTTTGACTTTGTGAAGCCTGTGGTGCTTCTCAATGGTCAATTCCATTGTATATTTCCTCGTACACATTTGCAGTATCATCTTCTAGCTTACCTTTCAAAAATAACTCATCATCGAGTGAAACACGATGTACAAAATTGTGTATCAACATACATGCAATAACTATATTTCTTTAATAGGATAATTTGCATTAAGACAATTTAACTAAAATAGAAAACCTTTTATTTAATACTTCGAAACTTTGTTCAATGGCATTTTTTAATCGAGCATGTGCATTGTTGAATCTTTCATTCATATTTATGGCGGTATTATTCATATAACTTTTCCACCACCAACGTCTATTGCGACAAGGAGATAAAAAGCCTACAGTGTTCACATAAGCCGCATCACAAACATAATCTGTACTATAATATTATTATTGAGTTAGATTTCAAGAGCACACACGCCTCCTTCATATTTTGAAAAATGAACAGTCGCGTTTTTAATTTCTTTCTATTCCAAACTTTGAAATGTGATAACCTTTTCTACATTAATTGGATTTAAGAATCGATTTCACTATTAAATCTCAAATCTAATATGCTTTCCAATGATATCCATTGTTGATAGCTAAAAATATTTTTTTTTCAATCATAGTTTTTTGGATTATTCATATTATTAAAGTTACTAAATCTGTTTGACTTTATTTCTTTTAACTAATCTATGTCGTTGATTGTTTTGAAAATTTCCAGCCTTTGATTCTACTTTCACAAATTGCAGTCAAGTCTGGTGAAATCCAACATTACCAAAATACAGCAACAATGTTAGATGGAATTAGAAATGGAACCAGAAAGTTCAAAAGCATTAAATACAATTATATGCTTCTTATTATATTGAATTTGCTTTGACTGTAAAAGAAATATAATGATATTCTTCACATTAGAATAAATATTGTTAAATAACGGTTGTTAGTTCCAACACTTCAGACATAAAATATGTATGCTTTAGATTTAACATATTTTTCACAAGAATCGTTCAAAACAGAAATAAATCTCTTTATCCTCTAATCTTATCATTCTACAATAATATGATGCTGCATAATGTGTTCTTAGACATAGTCAGTTATGGAATCATCATCAACACTTGTGTTCTCATGAATCATGTCAACGTTGATTTTGGCATTTTTGGAACAATGATCAAGTGTAAACCAAATGTTGTTACCTGCACTGCTCTTATGGATAGTCATTACCGAAGCAGTAAATGGAATCAACGACATCAAGTATTAAAGGAAATGATTGATAAAGGTATCTCATCAAATGAAGTTACATATAATACAGCTGACGCATGGAGCAACAGCTGATGCACACAATAAATTTATATGTGTATTGTGTGGAAATTTTATCTTTGAAATCATTTTTGCTCGATATTTTGCAATTGTTTATCAAGCATCAGTACTATCTACATTACTGTTTTCAAAGATTTATACACAAGTTGTAGGCAAAATGCAAACTTATTTGAAAATTGATAAAAAAATATCATTATTTCTTAATCAATGAACCATATAAATCATTTAAACATGTTATGATGATAAGAGGTTGAGTGCGGTCCGTATGCGAAGCACGGGTTCACACTAGTACATGTTTATAATAAGGTATAAAATTAAGTTAATATGTTAACATGATTATGAAACTAAATTTGTTTGCTTACATAAAGAAGGAATTGGTTAGTTAATAATAGGATTTATTTCATCGAGGACCCTTGAATCATGAGCTACTCCCTACTATGGAAAATATAAATTTCATATCGAAATAACACACTGTCATGTCATTGTGATAACAGTTGCTCTAACCGTTGCCTCTAAATGAAATCTGATTACAGGTCTAACTCTTTGCATCTACTAAAGTTTCATCTAAAGTTATAATTGAACCTTTAATTATAGGCTATTATTTTAGTTGTACGTGAAATTGTATATTTTCAATAAGTTTGTTAAAATTTGGTGGAAAACTTCTCGAGCGAAATATCTCATTACTGTGAAAACTTGATGAAAAATCCGCTGAACGTTTGATCTGAATGTTGGTAACAATATCTTATAATACTATTTTTGCAATTATGACTTATGATAGATAGAAACATTGCCATTTTCTCTTTAAAACCTATGTACTTATATTATCCTAAAGCCAACTATTTTCCCGAAAAATAACAACACTGATTTATCCATTCTAATTTTATCTTACATAACAACGAAAGGATTGTTTATGAGTCCTAGCATGCATTTTTTTTCCAAAAAGAGATGAAGTTGAAACTTTTCATTTAACATTTTTATGATTCTTCATCTTAAGCAGTGTTAAAAGCGACAACAATCTCATCAACAACCATGGTGTTGACATCATCTTATAACATCAAAAATAAAAGTTAAAACGTTGGAAACTACGATGCATTAGTTAATGTTCTTATGTTAATTCAAATAATACCAATTTATGATCAAATTACATATATTCTTTATTATTGGCACATTTACTATGTGTGTTTTAAAATGTGAGTAAACAAACATGTCAATAAAGATAAATTAATTTCATTACAAGTGTAAAAGAACCAAATAGTCTCAATATGTTGTAGCATATAAGTCTAATATTCAACATGAAATATGGACAAAAATAAAAAATAATATTGACTACACATTTTATTTACTAAAAAAACAAAGAAAAATTTCGTACATACCAACCAAGCATACATAGTATCACAGTTCATGTCAATTATTCAAAAGAAACATAACCAAACGAATCTATCTTCTCCATAGTAGCAAAAAAATCACATATTATTATACGCCTAGTACGTCTAAGATTTCAATTTTGTCAACTTTGGTCTCTTCATTCACAAATGTCATCCTCAACTCTAGTTTCTCACAAAGTAATATTTTATTATGATGCAATTATGTTGGGATAGAACACTCACGTTCTTCAATTTTTTTTAAAGCAACAATTACATCATTTAGTGAAGGTCCCTTGCTAGCCTCCACTTTGTCAATATGACTACGGAGAACTCCACCTAAATCTTCAAACTGTTTCTCTACTAAGTGCTTTAACTTTTATACTTTTTTCGTAAAGCGATAATGTTTAAACTTAGAAGGACCATTTTCATAAATTCTCTAGTCAAATGGTCTATTACGTTATTCAATGACTGCAATTCCATCAAAATCTTCATCTTCCACATAAACAGGCAAATGATCTTTCTCTATTTCCGCATTAGCTTCTATTGCTGCATCATCTTCCACTTGAATGTTTTTCATATTGGGGGTGGTTCAGATGATGCAGACGACCATGCACTTTCTCCTTTTGCATAAGTAATTTAAAAAATAACCTTTGACATCTCAACATTTTCTAAAGGATTGTATCAAATCTTCATGCTTTTGAATGTTGTTGCTCAATGGAAGTACATCTGATAAATCAATTTACAAATATGAGAATATTGATTAAATTTTTGTTATTAAAATGTAAAGCATATGTAACCGACTTTTTTGAATAACCTCATTCCATTTTTCAAATAGGTCAAAGTATGATATTCATCTTACCACCGAATACATGTTCAGATAATTCAATCATTTTTAACTAAAGCACACAATCTTCTTGAAAACAAATGTAATAATTTTTAGATTGCTCATATTAGTATTTGACATCTCACTTTGTGTTAAACTCTTTCTCAATCTTTTTCATGAATTTAAATTTGGCGAAGTCCCTTTATTCCCATGATGATTACCGGCGTCTCTCAGACATAACTCAACAAAGTGTTTTTCCATTTTAGGATTTTCTACGTTAAATTTTGCCTAGACCATATGATGAATTGAAGAGGTCAAGAATAGCTTGATAAGGTGAAAACAGCACGAGAAATAGAGCTCGGATGCTCAAGTTATCATGATTTGAAGATGAATAGGCTGAAAGTTGTGCTAAACATCTGACAAGAATCCTTAGACGTCTGACAGCAGGTTTACTGCATCCTGAAAGTTGCGACAGACTTCTGAGAGGTTGTGATAGACATCTGACGCGGTGCATCTTTGTTTTTCCAGTGTAGAATTTGTGAATTTGCTTGTAGGGTTTCAAGGGGAAAATCGGGTATTTGTTATGGAAGGATGTTTACTATATAAGCTATTTTTAGGATTCAAAGCAAGATGACTTAAGGATTCCAAAGGTTCGATTAAGGGTTTTCATCCCCCATTAACAAGGGTTTAGAAAAACATAGTTTTCTTCAATTCTCTTCTCCACAAATCTATTCTAGTTGAATATTGGTCATTGTAATTAATATCTTATACTCTTCTCATTAGTATTAATAAAGGCTCTCTTTCAAAGTGGATGTACACTAACAAAACGATAGTTGAACCATTATAAATCAGTGTGTGATCTATTTTATCATTATTGCTTTGTTTCTCTATTGCTTGTTTGGTGATTGTGATTGGTTTTGGATTGGGTTGAGATTTAGATTGAGATTTTGATTGGTTGTTTTGCACTTCTTACCATGATCTCGCTCTCCGCTGTGCTTTGAGGTTTTGATTTGAGTGGTCTCGAGTTAGAATTATCACAACATTTGGTATCAGAGTCTTGGTTTGTTGGTAGGTGGTTGTAGAAATGCCAGAATTAGATAATACCTCAGGTAGTCTCTCTGGTTAGTCCAAGTGGTGTAGTGCCGTATGTATGTGGATCGTATGTGGCTTTGGGATCACAATTGGTTATAGACAAGTTGAATTGCGATAATGATTTTAAAAGGTGGCAATGGAAGATGAAACCAGTTCTTAGGAAGAATCAAGTGCATCGAGTAGTGTTTGATACACATTTGTTGCCGGTGGACATCTAGGATGTTGAGAGAGAGGAAATGAAAGAGTGGTCATTATCTACACTTCAACTTGCTATGGGGGAGAAATTTATCTCTGAAATAAGTGGTGAGACTACTGCTGAGGGTATATGGGACAAGCTGGAGGAGTTGTATATGAAGAAGTCACTAATTAATCGTTTGATCTTGTTACGAACGTTCTTCACTTATAATATGAAGGAGGGTATTTCGCTAAAGACACATTTGAATATCTTTGATGATTTGCTAATGAAAATGAAGGCGATAGATTTGAAGATGGAGGAAGAACAAAAGGCGATGATATTGTTGTGTTTGTTGTCGGACTGTCATACGGGTTTCTCAAATAGTTTGATCTATAGCCGGGATACTTTGACTCTAGATGATGTCAAAATGGGTGTTCATAGCAAGAAGTTGTGGGATCAAATGAAGGATTTGGGTGATGGAAGTAGTGGTACTAGTATTGGTCATGGTTTATTTGAGAAGGAGAGATACGAGAAGAAAGGGAATTGGGGGCGTTCTAGATCAAAGAAGCCTGGTTGGAGGGGAAAGTCAAATAAAAGAAATGGCAAGTGCTTTATTTGTAAGAAACCTAGTCATTGAAAAGATGAGTGTCCAGACAAAGAGAAGACAAATAAGGAAGTAGCATCTTCATCCGTAGTAGTGGAGAGTGGAGTTGGTGAGGGAGACATAGATGTTTTGATGGCGGTAGCATTAGATGTTTCGAGTAGCGAATGGGTACTTGATTTCGGGGACATGTTATCTTATGGCGCCAAATAAGAATTTTCTTCTTCTTATATCAACAAAGAAGGAAATTCAATTGTTATGGGTAATGGTGCTATTTGTATGTCGAAGGGCATTGGTTTGGTGCAAATTCGAATGTTTGACGGAGTGGTTCATACTCTCAGTAATGTACGCTATGTTCTAAGACTTCGGAAGTCTCTTGTCTCTTTGAGGAAGCTGGATTCCTTAGGATGTAAGATCACTTTTGAGGGTGATAGCTTGCGGGTTTTGAAGGGTGTGCTTGTGGTGATAAAGGGTGATAGGACTCATGGTGTTTATTTACTTCAAGGCGTGACTTTAGAAGGTGAAACTTGTGTGGGAGTTGATAGTTCTCGTAGCTTGGATGCGACTAGATTGTGGCATTTGAAGTTGGGTCATGTCTCGGAGAGGAGTTTCGATATTCTTCAAAAGAGGGAGATGATTAATGGAAAGAGTTTCAACAAACTAGAGTTTTGCAAGGAACGTGTCATGGGCAAGCAAACTAAAGTTTCATCCGGTGAAGGAAAACATGATTCGAGAAGGGTTCTTGGGTATGTTCACACGGATATTTGGGGACCGACATTGGTAGCTTCTTTGGGGGGGAGCTTGCTAGTATATTTCTTTTATTGATGATTTTTTTCGAAAGGTATGTGTGTATGTAATGAAGAACAAGTCAAAGGAATTTGAAAGATCAAAGCATGGAAAGCTCTTGTTGAGAATGAGAGTGGCAAGTCATCGAAGGTTGTAAGGTCCGAAAATGCATAGAGTATGTTTCCAGAGAGTTCTTGGAGTTTTGTAAGCATCTTGGTATTCAGAGGCATTTTACTGCACCGGATAATCCGCGGTCGAATGAATTTGTGGAGAGGATGAATCATACCCTACTTGAGAAAGCTTGATGCTTGAGATTGACTTCGGGTCTATCTATGGGATTTTGGGTCGATCAACCACGGTGCATATTATTAATCGAATTCCATGCTCGGCTATTGGTAATAAAATTTCAGAGGAAATATGGAAGGGAAAGAGCATTGGCTTGAGTTATTTTTGTGTATTTTACAGTCCGGTTTATGTGCATGATCCAGGAAATTATAAGCTTGAGCCTAATGCTTTCAAGGGGATTTTGCTTGGTTATATGGACAATGTAAAAGGCTTTCAGTTATGGAATCCGAAAATGAAGAAGGTTGTGAATTCTTATCATATTACTTTAGATGAGTCGGCTTTGTTCAAGGAGAATGATAGCTCATCGGATGTTCCAGATTTGGTTCACGGTGAATCAAAGGTGAAGGAAGTTATTCTCATCTTTAGTCCAAGGAGTAGAGTAGTTGGAGATGCTTGTGAGGAGGAAGCAGTTGACGTTACATCACATAGCCCACAGGGTTCCTTCAGTAGTGTTGGTGATGTACATAATTTAGAGAGGATTTGGTTCAAGGTGGAGCCGAAAAAAGTCTGGGTGATGGTATTACTAATCGGGTGGGTCGACGTGCTATAAGGCCACTCAATAAATATGATAATTAGAACTATCTTATCTTTGTGATAATTTGGACTATGATCTTTTTTGTAGTCCAAGTTGAGTTGATGGACCTTGATGACGTCATAGAGTTAAGTGATATCTGGAAGTGGATTTTGTGCATTGAATAAAAATATGCAATCATTTTTGAAGAATCAAAATTGAGATTTGCTTCTACTTCCTGAAGGAAACGTGCCATTGGATGCAAATGTACATACAAGGTGAAGGACGATAAGAGACACAAAGCTAGGCTAGTGGCTAAGGGGTCTGTACAAATGAAGGAAAAGGAGTATGATAAGATATTCGCACCGGTCGTGCACCATACTTCAATCTGGATATTACTTGCTATAGTTATTATTCACTCTTGGAGTTGCTGCAACTTGATGCGAAAACTGCCTTCTTGCATGGTGACTTGGATGAAAACATCTACATGGAGTAACCAGAAGGTTTTTTTTGTAGATGGTAAGTCAAATATGGTTCGCAAGTTAAAAAAATCGCTATATGGTTTGAAGCAATCACTTAGACAATGGCACAAGAGATTTAATCATTTTATGCTTGAAAATGGTTTTGATAGAAGCGTCAAGGATATTTGTGTATATTTCACGAAGTTGGAAAATGATTACTGGGTGTATTTACTCTTGTATGTGGACGACATGCTCATTGCTTCTAAGGCTAAGAATGAAATTAACAAGTTAATTTGAGTCTAAAATCGAAATTCGAAATGAAGGATCTTGGAGAAGCAAAGAGGATATTGGGCATGGAAATAGAGAGGGATTGAAAGCGTTTTGAGTTGAAATTGACTCAAAAGGAGTATATAGTGAAAGTGATTTGATGATTTAGCATGGATAGCGGAAAGGCATCAAATACACCTTTACCTTTGCATATGAAGCTTTCGAGTAAGGAATCACCTATCTTGGAGAAAGACAACGCTTATATGGAAAAGGTGTCATATGCTAGTGCAATTGAAAGTTTAATGTATACTATGGTGGGTACAAGATCCGATATTACAAATGCCATCGGGATGGTTAGTCAGTATATGGCTAATTTGGGGAGTATACGGCTAATTCAGGGAAATCGCATTGGGAAACTGTGAAGCTTATATTGAGATACCTTAGAGGTACTTCATCTCATGGTCATGTTTTTTGTGGTAGTTTGGGGATGAATTGCAAGTTGGTAGGTTATTGTGATTCGGACTATGCCGGTGATAAGGATTGCAAACTTTCAACTTACGGATATGTATTCACACTTAGTGAAATGACCATAAGTTGGAGATTGCAGACCATAGTTACTTTATCCGCTATGGAGGCGGAGTTGATAGCCGAGGTGGATGCGGAAAAAGAGGCACTTTACTTGAGGCGATTTTGTGTGACTTGGGATTCGACCATGATAGTATCGATGTTTGATGTGATAGCTAGAGTGCTATTCATTTGGTAGAGAATTTGGCATTTAGCTCATGGACTATGCATATTGAAGTGAGAGGGTCGTTTTTAGTAGCCTTGGATGAAGATAAGCAAGCATATATTTGGAAAGTGCACACAAAGAATAACACAGTGGATATGTTCATTAAGGCATTACTGGTTGGAAAGTTCGAGCATTGCTCGAACTTGATTCGCTTGTTGAAGTGCAAGGTGTCACAAGGTAGCACAGTTGAAGGAGGAGCTTGATTATGGATGAGGAAGGGTATCAGTTAGAGACTATGGTTCTATCTTCTTGCTGATTACTAATTTACACTCCCTAGTTATTTTGTCTTTTGGTGAGATGGTTTTGGATCTAGGCGCTTTCAACACTACGTTAGCAGGTGGGGGCTTTGCCTGAGCTCGTTGATGAAATGCAATGGGCGGTGGCTCTGCCGGAGCTCATTGGAAAAGCATTCAAGCTTATTTGGTTGAAGATAGAAGTTGGGATGGTTTGGCACTATTGGTTCTTGGTGTTGGAGATGAATATAGTGTCGATTTGGAGTGTTAAATTTTGGTGAGATTATGGTGAATTGAAGAGGTCAAGAATAGCTTGATAACGCTGAAAACAGCGCGCGAGTCGGAGCTCGAATGCTCAAGTTATCGCGATTTAAAGATGAATAGGTTGAAAGTTGTGTCAAACGTTTGATAGGAATCCTCATACGTCTGACAGTAGGTTTACTGCAGCCGAAGTTGCGATAGACATTTGAAAGGTTGCGACAGACGTCCAATGCAGTGTAGTTTTGTTTTTTCGACCCGAAATTTGTGAATTTACTTGTAGGGTTTCAAGGGGAAAATCGGGTATTTTTCGTGGAAGGATGGTCACTATATAAGCTGTTTTTAGGATTCAAAGCAAGATGACTTCAGGATTCTAAGGGTTTGATTAAGGGTTTCTATTCTACATTAACTAGGATTTAGAAAAACATAGTTTTCTTCAATTCTCTTCTCCACAAATCTATTTCATTTGAATATTGATCCTTGTAATCAATATCTTATACTCTTCTCATTGGTATTAATAAAGACTCTCCCTCAAAGTGGATGTACACTAACAAGACGTTAGTGGAACCACTATAAATCGGTGTGATTTTATCATTATCACTCTATTTCTCTACTTCTTGTTTGGTGATTGTGATTGTTTTTGGATTGGATTGAGATATTGATTGGTTGGAGTTTTTATTGAGTGGTCTCGAGTTAGAATTCCCATAAAATTTCTACATAAGTATCCCTACTTCTGGAAGTTGAATTTGATTCATTCTCCATACATCTACTTTTACATTTTCAATGTGAAGTCATTCCTATAGATTTTACATAAATATTTCCAATTGCAATACGTAATTTAAAGAAAAATAGTGTTGCATTGATGTTTATAAACTATGTGATTATGATGTAAAATCATTATAAACAATGCACGTATAATTATAATGCAAAACATTTAAAAACAATGGAATTAAAAATGATTTAATGCACTACAATGTAAATTCATTCTAAACGATGTAGTTACAATGTGTTTATAAATGGTGTAATTATTTAGTGCAATACAATTAGAGCAACATATTAATTAATCTAAAATCATTATAATATGTACCCCTGCCTCTCTTGAAATAACCCATGCAAGCCGAATCTTTATAACCTACACTACAAGAAAAGTTGTGTTTGATAGCTCCAATTGATAATGCATTATTTCATTTTGCTATTGTTTCTTTTAACTTGTTTTATTTTCAATAGTAGCGGACTATGTAACGCTTTGAAATCAGGATCCTCCCGTTTATTTTCGTTGCCGCCTCTTTGCCAAAATTACTTCCCTCCTTTATCCAAAAATTAGAGAATTCCATTTTTGTTGCCGCCTCTTTGTCAAAATTACTTCCCACCTTTATCCCAGAATCAGAGAATTTCATTTCAAATTTATTATCTCAAACCCTTAATCCACAATTCCAGCCATGCCAACTGAAGAGGTCGTTGCCGTCGCTCCTACCATCATCGAAGACCAACCATCCCTTGATCCCGCTCCAGCTCCTGCCTCCGAAGTAGGCTCTTTTGCCAAAAAGGCGAATGCTAAAACCAAGAGAAAGTCCAAAGCTCCTAGCAAACCTCGCCCTTCTTTGGCACGTCCTCCTTATGCCAGTTAGGTCGTATGCTAAAACTAGCCTTAAGATCCGTGCAACAGTCAGGTCGTCAAGCATTCTCCATTGTCGCTGCTCTTCCTTTCTTATTTTGTATTGGAATCGCTGCTGTGCTTAGAAAAACTGTTTCTAATGCTGATGCTACTAGGTATTTTTCTATTTTTTGTGTAGAATGTTTGCTAACTTTTACCTAAACAAAAGGTTCTAGTTTAGTTTGACATAGCTTAGTACTATTTCAGTTTTGATTCTGTTGTGACAATTATACTCATAATTGTTTAATGATTTATATACCAGAGTGCAATAGCAATATTAGACAAGCAACTCTACAATCAATTAGCTCTGTTTATCTTTCATTTCGTAGCAAAACAACTATATAAATATAGTTCAAATTTGAAAGGTTGAGTAATGATTCTTACGAAGGCTTTTGCCTTTTGTGCGTACAATGTCTGAGCTATAAAATGTGATCATTCATGCTTGAATTCTAAATTTTCTATTTTAATTATTTTTACTAGGAGAAAATGGTTACTGATATATGAAAACAATTTTTGTTTTCTCTATTTCAACGGTCTCTTCCTCTACTTTAATCACTTAATATATTACATGTATTGAGTGAGAGGTTAAACGTTGGTTGCACTTTTGCAGTACAAACTGATGAATCATTTGGGTTTAGCTTGTGAATCTGTTGTGTTTAAGGGATTTTGTTCCTCATGTCTTTGGTAAGTTGTTAATTATAGTACGAAGTTATTTTTCTTTTTTTCCTAATTCTACTCATATTCCATACAAAAGCAATCATATAGTCCAGTTGCAAATATAATCACAAGGTAAGAGTGTATCTTATATATATAAGACTACATAAAAAAACTGAAGTTTTTCTTGCCAACACATCAAATTCTAGAAGCACGTTCAGATTCTCCACATTAATTGCCAGCGCCGTCTAAGAATGTTAAACTAAAATGCAAGCTATGCATCATCTGTATCTAACCTGACCAAAGTAATGTGAAGCTAAATGTTTTTGTCATAGTTATTCAGTTAAATTTGAATTTTCCATTATTTAGGTAATTTTCATTTCAATTTACTTTACACCATCAACTTGTAAACATTTTTCTCAATGTTGCTACTCTAGTGAAATGCAAAATGCGAAATGGGTCTACATTATCTTGTATTCATTTCAGATATCAACTATCACTTTACGTTGGTCTATTTTAATATGTGCTGTTCTGGTTTAGTTATAAACTTACTAGTTTATGGGAAAATTACTTTTCATTTTACCTGATATATATTTAAGTAATATTAAGTTACTAATGGTATCCTTTTATCTTTTTCCCCAGTAGATTGCGGTTAAAATTAAACTTTTTTATGAATATAGTTAACAAAATGCTTGCTTTATAGTTTTATGGTTCAATGACATACCCACTGAATGCAGGTTTATATTATGCTACAACTACATAACCAATGAACAGACAAATTTTTGCAGTGTATTGTAAGGTATTGTAGTTTCAAGAGAATAGCAAATGGCGTATGTGTATAGATTAAAACTTTGACAATCAAATTGAACTGCCAAATACGTAAAAGAAAATAGGCTAACTTTATATCAGGGTCAAAATTTTATGTTGTTACGACAACTTCACGTTACGTTATTCCCAACTTAGTAGATGGCAGACACCTTCTTAGAAAAATGTTACAAGAATAATTGCTTTTTGTAACGCAAATAGATAACGCATAACTACTACATGAACAAACAAACACAAACACAAAAAAACATATATTAACTTGCATAATTTGGGGTCCAACTAAATGAGTTGAGAAAGCTGACAAGAGTAGAAGAAGACATGAGACTTGTATATTAATTGATTACATATTGTTAATTTACTTGCATTGCATGTGTTTCCATGACTATATGAATATTGCTACATGTTATTCAGCTATCATAGAAAATATGAACTACACTAACTTGGTAAACACTTATGGCTTATGTGACGACCCAGCATTTTTGGATATTTGGAATTGAAATATTTAATTGATTTTAAGTATTTGAAAGCTAGTTCAATTTGAATTTCAAATATCACTATTTATTTGTCAATTAAATTATTGTTTTTAATAATCTGAAATTGGTCTAAATAGTGAATTTTGGATTTTAAGCTGGATAAAAATATTTCAAAGACTTGAAAAATTTATATTTATAATGATGGAGATGATAGAAGTTTTAAATTTGAATTTGGGAATTTTTTTTCAGTTTTAAAAACATATAGTTTAAATTGAATTTAAAAATAGCCTTCCGATGCACAGTCTCGGATTTCTACGAAACCAGTTCCATTAGATCCGTAATTGTGTTTTATTATCGGATTTCAATTTTCGTAGTATTTGGAGTTGTCGGAAGATCATACGGTAGATAAACGTGCTGAATTTTTATCGAAAATTTAATTTAATAACTGGGTCCAAAAAGCTATCTCCTTTATACGATCGAATTAGGACTCGAAACCTTTTCCATTGCGTTCATAATTCGGATATAACCTTATGAACGCCTAGCGGCATGCCTCGTTAGGGGTTCGAAATTTTGGTGTACGTATATTAGGACAATTTGAATTTAAATTGAATATATATATTTACATTAAATATGCAAATTTAACACGTTTCCCTTAATGAACATGTGTTTCCCTTCCTTTACCGTTTGTGTACAGATGTCCCCTTTTTCTTTCATTTCAACCGAGTATTTTTTTAAAACCTAAAAAGAAAACGAGCGGAACAAATATTCTGTTCAAATTAATCTCGTTCTCTTGGCTTAACTCGAAATAAAATCAAACAAGAACACTTCTGTTTCTTCTCTCTACATTTTAGCAAATCAATGGCCGAACAAACATAATTTATTTTTCCCTTTTTATTCGAAACAAAATTCGAATTCGTTCGAATCCAAACGAAGAAGAACGTGGTTCGCGAGCCTATTTTCCCAAATCCGAATAAGGATTTCAATGTTCAATCGAGCATGGCAGCTTCGTAGAGGTTTTGATCGTGATGGTTCTGAGGCACGCACGAGGTTGGCGGCGCTTGCGATGCAGGAGGGCTCGTAAGCAACGTAGGCCAGTAGGCACGCATGTGAAGGCTCGCTCAAGGTCGAGGTGAAGGGGGAAGCACGTGTTGGAGGGATTGGTGATGGAAGCCTTGACGAGGTAGCTCACGATCATCGTAAATGATGAGGCAAGGCGTCGAGGTAGAGGTTTGGGCTGCGTGCGATTGGGGTATGGCCTTTTCCTTTAATTCAATTCGATTTTATATATAATAATTTTTTTTGGTTAGGAAAATTTGTTAATAGTAAGGTAAAGTTTTTATTAAGCCGTTTTTAAATTTTAAGTTAATCTTAATTTAATATGAACATGTACAGAAACAGGAAAGAATATTCTACAGTAAAATAATTTTGTTATAATATATGAAGTTTTGAAAGGAAATAGATGTACACATTTTAAACTTACCAGTTCATATTTAAAATAATGAATTATGTGATTAGCCCGTTAATTAATTTGTTCAATTATTTTGGTTACTAAAAATAATTTATTTAAGGGAAAAATTAGTTTAAAATTAAATTATTAGATTAAATGGAATTATTAATAATAATTGGGTTGTTCGATTTGTTTCGAATATTGATAAATCATATAATGTTATGCAAGGTCAAAATTCGTGAAGGACACAAGCCAAGACTAAATGGAAATGAGTTGCAAACAAAACAAAGGTGAGTTAATCTCACACATTTGGATAATCATTTAAATTTAAATAGTTAAATTTAAATTAATGGTTGGTTGATTGCTTGAATTGATGTGATAGTATATATAGTAGTGTGTGTATATATATATTGGAGTGATTGACTCCCGCATTATATAGCGGATGAGACCCTATGCGCTGCATAATAGCGGATGATATTATATTAATCCCATATACCGCGATATTCCATCTCGAAGTGGAATTGGTATTTTATCTTGTGTTAACATCTGTGGATGCAGGAAAACAGGTTGGAGGGATCGAACTAGATTCCTCAAAGTAGTGTAACTTATTTTTATAGTTTATGTTTTATTTGATAATCTGTGATAGGTTATTGACTATATTGGGAATTGGAATATTGGATCTATGAATGGATTGAATAATTTTGGTATTGAGTTATCAAAATATAAAGATTTCATTTTTGAAAGGAAATAAAAGGGGAGAATTTTTAAGAAAAATAACTTTGGAGAATTGGGATAATTAAAGAATGAATTGGGAAAAAGATAAAAGTTGATTTTAAATTCAAATAAATAATCCCGGTATGGAAAAGGAAATATATGGATAAATGGGAATAAATGAATTTTAAACTTAAGTGACATTATTTAAGGGAATAAAGAATTTATTTTAAATTCAAGGGTTAAAATTTGTTTAGAAAGATAAAGAAGAGATTTGGAAAAGTATGAAATTTGTATTCAGTTTAAATAAGATTTTAGATTATAATAAAGAAATTGTAAGGAACGGGATTTTCGACTCACAAAAGTCGACATTAATACGTCCACTGTATCAACTGTCGAGCAATCGAAGGCCGGAAAAACTGAATTGTTAGGTTAAAGAAGAAGAGGTAGAAAAAGAAAGAAAGAAGAAGCAACAGAAAACAATATCATAATCTCACAAATCGCAGCGGAACAACATATAATATATCAATGAATGATCTTTAAAACAAAGAATCTTATCTGTTATTACATTACATCACATTACATTACATTATCAAAGTGTACAACAACAAACAGTGAAAAAGAAATACTATATACTAGTCGATACGCCAAGCCATCCAGCCTGCCTCCAGATCTCTACAGCAACTCCTGAATTTAAGAATGACCTGATAACCTGACTCTAGGCTGCCCGTGTGGAAAATTATGGGCACCCAGAGTTTAGGAAGGGAACAATAAACTCCAGGTCAATCATGAGATTGGTGTGAGAACTAAAACAGTTTATCTTTAAAACAACAACATTCCATGGCATTACGCAAAATAATTCATTTTTGATATTATTGTTAGTGCATAGTGTTAAAAAACATTTCGAAAATATAATAGTAACCCTAGTCAGCATGGGCATTACGCACTTATGCCAACTATAGCTACCATGATCAATAGCAGTTTACCGCCACATTTCATAGCAGGTTATACAACTAAAACATAGCAGGTTATACAACTAAAACCGTACAAGGTACGTATTGTTTCTTTGGATTTTCCAACAAATGATCGGGCTAAGAAACTTCCCATACCGAAATGGAACGCCTCTGGAAGGACGCCCCCGAGAACCTGACCGGTTCTCTGCTAAACAAGGCCGACGCTACCTCACGCTATACAGCTGTGACTAGGTAACTAACACATCGACGCTACCTCACGCTGTACAGCTGTGACTAGGTAACTAACACACTGACGCTGTGACGACCCGGCTTTCTATGCCCAGAAAACCGTTTCGTCTTGAAGAAAGAAAGGGGTGAGAAAATAGAAAAGATAGAGAAGAAAGAACAACAACATCAGAATCTCACAGCGGAACGAATAAATTATAATAATCACATAAATATTTACATAATATACAACATAGATCAGAGTTATACAGATAATACATCACATACTAGACAGTTATAAACACCTGCCTAGTTATACAACTCAATACACAAAACAACTCAAACAATACGACTCAGAGATGCCAACATGGCGGAACCATAAGTATAACTACAACGCTGAAGCCTCCTGCTCCATTGCTCCTCCCGAATTCGTCAAAGCTAACCTGAATCCCTTGGCTACCCTTAAAAATTTGGGTACCCGAGAGTTTATGAAAAACAAAAATAAACTCCGGGTCAGACATGGGTCTGGTATGAGTAACGGGTTAAAGTTGCTTAACTTTGAAAATCTTTTTGAAAACAAAGGTATCACGTAAGACTTCCCACACATAAACATGGAAAAGTTTTTACCTTACGCTAACCAAAACATTTGATAGGAAATTCTTTGATATTATAATAGGTCTAGGGTTTTCAAGTAAATAGAAAATAGCCGAAATTGTTACATGATTAAATTCCAGCTACTAGCCACAAAAGTGGGTAATACAATCAAAACCGTTGGCACTTATTGGATTGTGGATTCCATACAATGGCAGGGCTACTGGGGTACCGCCCGTCACAGTACGGGGCCTAGATCACCGTACCGAGGATTACTCCCTTCATCCCCTGCAACACAAGGCCGGAACCATTTCTTACTGAACAGTCCCGAACAAGATAACCCCGCAGATAGCCGTCGCTACTGCCCACTAAGCCGAAATAAAAGGGACATCTAGACAGGGGAATATCCTTGTCCTGCTTGGGCATGACCCACCTAACCTTGCTGCACCTCCCCTGTTTTAGCCATTCCCGGTTGATGAGGCTTGAGGCTACGATTACCTTTATAGAATACATTTCTTAGAATGTTCATCGCCCACCGGACGATGTGTTGAAAGCATTCAATCCATACAAGTTCATTCCGGGTTCGAACGAAACCGAAGGCATTATCTCGTTACACTCATTTTGGAATCACCCTCAGAGTTAACGACGATAACCCTTGCATTTTGAATCTTCATCTTCACTTCGGATTCACGACCTATCGTTAATTTGGAATCGATGTGGTTTTCGGATGTTCCTAATGCGGAAAACCCGATCCCGGTCTCATCGAAATCCAAAACGTGTCTTTTAAGGCCAAGTTGTCTATTTAGTCTTAACAGTTTAATTCAATATCATCAATATACACACATATGAATAATTCATAATATCATGATAGATAATCACATTATCATAAACAGATAATTCATATTATCATCAAACAGATAATTAAATATTATCATACTTTTAATCAAGCATCCATATCACATAGATAGTATTCAAGTCAGATCTGAATGCACAACCATCAAAATGAAATATCACTATCATTCATCCATAAGCAATGATTTATAATCATACCATTTTGTAATTAATTTAAAATGTATTAAATTAACTACTTATATCTCTAATTAATTTAAAATAAATTAAATTAATTACTTCATCTATAAATCCTGCTTATACCATCATAAATTAATTTTAAATCAACTTAATTAATTAATCTCTAGATATTTATCTTAATTAACTTCTTCGATTAATCACCTTCTAATTACAGTAAGTAATTAGTATTTAATTAATTTTCCAAATTAATTATTCTAAATCATTTATAGTAATTAACATTTAATTACCTTATTTATAATTAAATACAATTAATTACATTTTCTTTAATTAATCTCAACATTATTAATTATTTTTTATTAAACTATTCTTGATTTCATTATTAATTACTTTAATTAATGATCTCTAATTTAGATTTAAATTAAATTACTTTGTTTAAAACACAATTATTAATCACCTTGATTAATACCAACCAGTAATTAACTTCCCTTAATTACTTATTCCAAATTCATTATCCCATAATTAATTATCTCCATTTAATTAATCCCTTGATTAATTACAAAAGTAATTATCCCAATTACTTATTAACACGTTATTTTCACTAATTACATTCAGTAATTATATTAATTACTTTCTCAAGTAATTATGCTCCATTGAATACACTAAGTGATTATACAAATCAAATCATCAAATGATTTCTTAAATTTTATTAAATTAAATTAATTAACTTAAATAAATCATTTTATCAAATTAATTACAAGTAGTAACTAATCTCTTAATTTCTTTTATCAAGAAATTACATTTAACAATTTATAATGGATTATCTAATAAATTTTGATTAATTATCAAAATTAATCACATTCATGAATAATCCTTTAGTTAATTACCATGATTACATTTCTACATTTATTTCTTAATTAATTCCTAATTATAAATTAATCTAAATTATTAATTTATAAATTAAATACATAAGTCATTCATTAATTAACTTATTCATTAAATATTTTTACTCCTTAGTTATTCCTAAGATAATTTATTTCTTTACTAATGACTTCATTAATATCTATGTGTGTTAGAACTTTACCTTCCAAAATTTTAAATTTGAATTCCATTTGGAATTTAAGATTCAAAAGTATTATTTATTTAAACATTTATCAAGTTTAAATTCAATTTATAATCTTGTGAATAACTTTAATTACATACACATGAAACTTAAATAAGAAAGCCTTTAAATTCAATTGTTTGAAATCTTAATTTAAATTTAAATTTAAATTTCCAAAGACATTTTTAAAACTGATTTAAACCTGCAGATTTAAGAACTTTGATTTAAACTTCCCTTCAACACTTTGTTTTAAAATTTTGATTTTTCAAATCCAAATCTATTTTTAAAATCTTAAGATAGTTATTCAAAGCTGAGTTTCACTATAGAATTTAAAACATTGTTTAAATCAAATATTTCAGGTTTTAGTTTCTGTCAGGTTTTAAACCTGAAACTTTCAAAATGAATTCAGAAAATACAAAATTTTAATTTAAACTTAAATCTGGATTTGACTTTCATTTAAATCTAACCTTACACTAATTCAACTTTTGGATTAAGGTTAGCCTGCAAATTTTAATTTGCTTTTAAATTTTGTTTAAATTAAAAGGCTACAGGCTGTTTATAGTTACCTGTAACAATATATCCAACCCGAGTCCAAGATAGGAATGCTTCGGGTCAAAAGCACCTTTGCTTCGAGTCACGCTCACAAAAACTCGAGTACGCACCAGAGTAAAAAAAAAAACTCCTGCACATCCCCTGTTGCTTCAACATTTCACTGGGCATGGTGCACGTGCACCGTGACCCCAGTCAACTCCGACCACCCACACGTGCTCCACCATGCCACTGATTACCACCAGTCTCCACCACGACCCCCAGAGCCACAACAGCAAACTGAAGCAAAAGCGAGCTCGAAACTACACCTGGAAACCAAAAATCAGGTTTCTCTCGAAACCTGGAAAATCCACCGCACACCAAACTCCGTCCACCAGAGCCCTAACACCACCGGCCACCACTTCGTCCATGACCGAGCTATTACCCACATGAGTTTCAGCGAACTCGATCGCTCCTAGGCCACGTGACAAATCAAACAGCACAGCACACCCAAACTAGGTTTAGCAACTTAAAATCGCCACCGCCACCACCACCGTGATCTGCCCTTACCTCTACCATTTTTTCTTAAATCTATGATCACCACTGCATCACTTCAGAGAATCCTAACTCTCCAGACCATCTAGTTCGCCAGAATTCACCAAATATCCCATCTCTGGTTAAACCAGAAATGCACACTCAAACACGTGCTAAAATTTATGATTTTAATTTTAAAACTCATGTTTTTGATTAGGGATTTGGTTTATATCCCTGAAAAATTGAATCACTAACTTTGAGTTTTGATTTAATAGATTTGCTCAAGTTTACATCTCTATTGTTCCTTGTTTCCAAAGTTATTCCAGTTTATATTTAACTTGCTTACAAAAATTTAAACATTTGTCTATGCTAATCCACACAGTTTTTGTTTAAGCCCTAAATTCAACAGCAAGTAAGTAAAAAGATAATGATTTTTTTTTATCAAACTGATACATGAAGCAAAGAACATAATGTTACAGGAAACAGCTATACATCTACATAGAGAAATATAACAACCATATATATATATATATATATATATATATCCTACCATACATATTTCATATATCAATCAACCCACCATTCCATAATTTAAACTTTTAAAAGAGATGTTACTCACACTTAACACAGAGCTATTGCAACTGAATTTCAGGGGAAATTTTTTGCAACAGAACAAAAATATACTTAAACCATTAAATTTTGAAGTTGCTCCCCTTTAAAACAGAGGTGGTTACAGGAGGTCAAACACACATACATGCAGAACACATAAACACAGAAATTCATTCAGATATATGCACATATCAGAACATAATTAAGCAACTTATATATATTTGAGTATTTTAAAATTTTAGTTACTCACCTGTATTTCTGAAATAAACAGAACCCTTATATTTTGAAAAGCTTTGAAATTTTTAAAACTGAGAATGGCCTTGCTTATGATCCTCAAATCTTCTTGTCTTTGTTGAATTGCAAACATTACTTAAGTTTGTATAAATGGAAGTGTCTGTTGTTACTTCTTTGTTTCAGGTTTTATATTTTTTATGAACGAACTAAAACAAGATGTATATAAAGAAGTTTTCAGGGGAAAGGTGATAACTGGATCAGGTGTATGTAAGTACACTGTATACATTTTGTTTTTATCAGGCATAATCTTTTAATTAGGGGCTGAAAGATTTTTTTAAGCACGTTGGACAGATTAAAGTTGTGCTAGCATTTAATGCTTAAGTACTTATGTTCCTACATACTCTGATGTAATTAGATTCTTTTGATATTTCTCTTACCTGCATGTTTTTAGCTTGCTTCACAAACTATTCTATATGCTGAACATACACAAAGATATTTCTACTATGCTTTGTTTTGCTTTATCATTTTACTTTGTTTTACATTAGACAGCAAAAATCATTTTGTCTGGTTACTTTTATTATTTTGTTTTCATACTTATCTAAAATCTTAGTCTACAAGCTTCTTGTATTTTGTATATTTAATTTCTTTTTTTTTACCAGCCCATATACTCACTTTGTCTTGCATTTCTTTACAGGTTGTATTCATGTGTATACAAAGCCTGACTTTAATTTATACATTATGTAGCATATATACTTGCCTGCCTAGCTTACTTGTATTACCTATGTACATATATACTTCCTTCTTTTACACTAGTTCTTACTTTTATATTTATTTTATTTATAGGTTACTTTATTTTAAAAGTTAAATAAATAAATACTTATGTTAAGATTTATAAATTATTATTTCATTTTATCATTTTTGAAAGACTAAATGTTACTTTTACAAATCATAGCTTCTTTCAAAATATACATATATTAAAATAACAACTTCTATATATATTAAAAACCCATTTTCAAAGATATTACAATTTTGATATAGTTTAAATATAACTTATTATTAAATTAAAAATAAATTTATAAAAGAACTATTCTCTATAATATAAGTCACTTATTTTATCAAGCTATAAAACAAAACAAAACTTTTTACTTAAATTTTAAACTCTAAGCTAAATTTTATTTCTAAACAATTTAAATTTATCTTGGGTATTTTAAGATCATATTATTATTTATTCAATATTAAATAAAAATATAATTCCTAATTTTCCAAAAATATTAGAGTTAGAAATCATGTCTTTATTTTATTAAACTTAAAACAAAGATTATCTATTCACAATATATACAGATATATATATTATAAATAGAAACAATTTAATTGACTTTTAAAAGGTAAATTATCAGTTAATCATTTGTTTAAAAGAAGATTATTAAATCAATTCCAATTATTATTAACAAATATTATTAAATCAATTTAATTTTATCATTAAATTGATATTGCCTCAAATTTCCGGGATATCACATTCTTCCCCCCTTAAAAGAATTTCGTCCCCGAAATTTAAAACAAAGGTAATTTAATAATCCAATTTAAGATTTAATTTTAAAACACAAGTATATATCAATCATAAGTTAACAACCATAGCAACCAATTCATCCAATCAAACAAATTTAACTATCTAGACAGAATTCTAGATAGAGTTTTCGCGAGTTTCCCCAAGTATAAATACCGGGTTACTCGCTTTATAGAACCTGAACAAACAATACTACTAAGTTACAGAACTTTCACACATCTAGATCTACAAAAAAAGACAGGATATCAAACTACAGACAAGCCAGAATCAACAACTAAAACTCCCTGAACTGCTGGTTCTAAAATCAAGATAGATCTTACACGTACTCCCTCAGAGATACGTGAAACACTCCGAATTCCAGTTATCCAAACTGACAATCCAATCCTGAAGACTAAACACTTATCCAAAATCAAATCTCCGACTTCGGAATCCAAATTCGTCCGTCTCTTATCCAGAAGAAATTAAATAGGTGCACTCCAATCTGGCCTCAGATCCTGAAAATCTTCTTATAGAACTCTCCAATCCAAACACTGCAACATCCAATTGCTTCCAACTAAAACAGCTACCACCATGCTTCCTCTGCGCAACTCTGACTAAGCAGATGAAAATGCTGATGATGAACTCAAGCATAGACTGGTCAACACTTTCCAAAAATAAAGTTCACAGATCAAAAAGAAAATTCTAAAGTTTCTCTAAAATCCGGGTTACTTTACCAAACTCCAAAATCATCCTTTTACTGAGTTGAACCATCGGTACCACTTCTGAAATTCCGTCGATACCAAATTCAATTTTCAGATGCTGGCCAAACTCTGACTTCCTGAAGACATCCAGAAAAATTTACAAGAGAATACTCAAACCATCGCAAGTCACTTTTGCGATTGATCCAGCCTAAGTTCCAAAGATACCGCCCTCTCTTTACCAATCAGAACAGCTTACACTTATGTGGCCAATCCATCGAAGAAATGGAACTACTCTACTGCTTCTGAAATTATCTCAAGAAAAACTGCTAAGCCAGAAAACCTCCTAATCCAAAGCTCTTCGAGAAACTCGGACCTCAAAGCAAATAGAAACTTTCAGCTGAACACAACCACAATACCGAGCAGACACTCTTTCTTGACTTGTTCCAAAGAAAACATCTTCGGAAACATCCATAGTCACTGTGTCTCATCACACAGCTACTACACCTTGATATATCAAGATATCATGACTTGCTTCTGTCCAACCGACAGATCCAAACTCTAACTCAACCAAACTTATACTTCAAAAATGAACTCCGAATCTTAACAGATTTCCTTCAGAGATCGATGAAATCCTTATACCACTCAAAGCTTACTCGAGACGGTATTAGGTCTACAGTCTCGACAATTATACTTCCAACCTCAAACATTCAAACTCCAACCATTGGTAGTCGTGTTTCACACATCACCACCCTATCTACCTTTATATCTCATTGGAAAACCTGAACAGGTAACCCAACAAATAGGTAGAAATATATACATACATATATATATATATATTGAAATTTCAAATACGCTCTCTCAAGAAAGAAATCACCCAAGAGCCTAGGTATTCACTCAACCTAGTGCTCTGATACCAACTGTGACGACCCGTCTTTCTATGCCCAGAAAACCGTTTCGTCTTGAAGAAAGAAAGGGGTGAGAAAATAGAAAAGATAGAGAAGAAAGAACAACAACATCAGAATCTCACAGCGGAACGAATAAATTATAATAATCACATAAATATTTACATAATATACAACATAAATCAGAGTTATACAGATAATACATCACATACTAGACAGTTATAAACACCTGTCTAGTTATACAACTCAATACACAAAACAACTCAAACAATATGACTCAGAGATGCCAACACGGCGGAACCATAAATATAACTACAACGCTGAAGCCTCCTGCTCCATTGCTCCTCCCGAATTCATCAAAGCTAACCTGAATCCCTTGGCTACCCGTAAAAATTTGGGTACCCGAGAGTTTATGAAAAACAAAAATAAACTCCGGGTCAGACATGGGTCTGGTATGAGTAACAGGTTAAAGTTGCTTAACTTTGAAAATCTTTTTGAAAACAAAGGTATCACATAAGACTTCCCACACATAAACATGGAAAAGTTTTTACCTTACGCTAACCAAAACATTTGATAGGAAATTCTGTGATATTATAATAGGTCTAGGGTTTTCAAGTAAATAGAAAATAGCCGAAATTGTTACATGATTAAATTCCAGCTACTAGCCACAAAAGTGGGTAATACAATCAAAACCGTTGGCACTTATTGGATTGTGGATTCCATACAATGGCAGGGCTACTGGGGTACCGCCCGTCACAGTACGGGGCCTAGATCACCGTACCGAGGATTACTCCCTTCATCCCCTGCAACACAAGGCCGGAACCATTCCTTACTGAACAGTCTCGAACAAGATAACCCCGCAGATAGCCGTCGCTACTGCCCACTAAGCCGAAATAAAAGGGACATCTAGACAGGGGAATATCCTTGTCCTGCTTGGGCATGACCCACCTAACCTTGCTGCACCTCCCCTGTTTTAGCCATTCCCGGTTGATGAGGCTTGAGGCTACGATTACCTTTATAGAATACATTTCTTAGAATGCTCATCGCCCACCCGACGATGTGTTGAAAGCATTCAATCCATACAAGTTCGTTCCGGGTTCGAACGAAACCGAAGGCATTATCTCGTTACACTCATTTTGGAATCACCCTCAGAGTTAACGACGATAACCCTTGCATTTTGAATCTTCATCTTCACTTCGGATTCACGACCTATCGTTAATTTGGAATCGATGTGGTTTTCGGATGTTCCTAATGCGGAAAACCCGATCCCGGTCTCATCGAAATCCAAAACGTGTCTTTTAAGGCCAAGTTGTCTATTTAGTCTTAACAGTTTAATTCAATATCATCAATATACACACATATGAATAATTCATAATATCACGATAGATAACCACATTATCATAAACAGATAATTCATATTATCATCAAACAGATAATTAAATATTATCATACTTTAAATCAAGCATCCATATCACATAGATAATATTCAAGTCAGATCTGAATGCACAACCATCAAAATGAAATATCACTATCATTCATCCATAATCATACCATTTTGTAATTAATTTAAAATGAATTAAATTAACTACTTCTATCTCTAATTAATTTAAAATAAATTAAATTAATTACTTCATCTATAAATCCTGCTTATACCATCATAAATTAATTTTAAATCAACTTAATTAATTAATCTCTAGATATTTATCTTAATTAACTTCTTCGATTAATCACCTTCTAATTACAGTAAGTAATTAGTCTTTAATTAATTTTCCAAATTAATTATTCTAAATCATTTATAGTAATTCACATTTACTTACCTTATTTATAATTAAATACAATTAATTACATTTTCTTTAATTAATCTCCATATTATTAATTATTTCTTAATTAAACTATTCTTAATTTCATTATTAATTACTTTAATTAATGATCTCTAATTTAGATTTAAATTAAATTACTTTGTTTAAAACACAATTATTAATCACCTTGATTAATACCAACCAGTAATTAACTTCCCTTAATTACTTATTCCAAATTCATTATCCCATAATTAATTATCTCCATTTAATTAATCCCTTGATTAATTACAAAAGTAATTATCCCAATTACTTATTAACACGTTATTTTCACTAATTACATCCAGTAATTATATTAATTACTTTCTCAAGTAATTATGCTCCATTGAATACACTAAGTGATTATACAAATCAAATCATCAAATGATTTCTTAAATTTTATTAAATTAAATTAATTAACTTAAATAAATCATTTTATCAAATTAATTACAAGTAGTAACTAATCTCTTAATTTCTTTTATCAAGAAATTACATTTAACAATTTATAATGGATTATCTAATAAATTTTGATTAATTATCAAAAGTAATCACATTCATGAATAATCCTTTAGTTAATTACCATGATTACATTTCTACATTTATTTCTTAATTAATTCCTAATTATAAATTAATCTAAATTATTAATTTATAAATTAAATACATAAGTCTTTCATTAATTAACTTATTCATTAAATATTTTTACTCCTTAGTTATTCCTAAGATAATTTATTTCTTTACTAATGACTTCATTAATATCTATGTGTGTTAGAACTTTACCTTCCAAAATTTCAAATTTGAATTCCATTTGGAATTTAAGATTCAAAAGTATTATTTATTTAAACATTTATCAAGTTTAAATTCAATTTATAATCTTGTGAATAACTTTAATTACATACACATGAAACTTAAATAAGAAAGCCTTTAAATTCAATTGTTTGAAATCTTAATTTAAATTTAAATTTCCAAAGACATTTTTAAAACTGATTTAAACCTGCAGATTTAAGAACTTTGATTTAAACTTCCCTTCAACACTTTGTTTTAAAAATTTGATTTTTCAAATCCAAATCTATTTTTAAAATCTTAAGATAGTTATTCAAAGCTGAGTTTCACTATAGAATTTAAAACATTGTTTAATTCAAATATTTCAGGTTTTAGTTTCTGTCAGGTTTTAAACCTGAAACTTTCAAAATGAATTCAGAAAATACAAAATTTTAATTTAAACTTAAATCTGGATTTGACTTTCATTTAAATCTAACCTTGTACTAATTCAACTTTTGGATTAAGGTTAGCCTGCAAATTTTAATTTGCTTTTAAATTTTGTTTAAATTAAAAGGCTACAGGCTGTTTATAGTTACCTGTAATAGTATATCCAACCCGAGTCCAAGATAGGAATGCTTCGGGTCAAAAGCACCTTTGCTTCGAGTCACGCTCACAAAACTCGAGTACGCACCCGAGTCAAAAAAAAACTCCTGCACATCCCCTGTTGCTTCAACATTTCACTGGGCACGGTGCACGTGCACCGTGACCCCAGTCAACTCCGACCACCCACACGTGCTCCACCATGCCACTGACTACCACCAGTCTCCACCATGACCCCCAGAGCCACCACAGCAAACTGAAGCAAAAGCGAGCTCGAAACTACACCTGGAAACCAAAAATCAGGTTTCTCTCGAAACCTGGAAAATCCACCGCACACCAAACTCCGTCCACCAGAGCCCTAACACCACCGGCTACCACTTCGTCCATGACCGAGCTATTACCCACATGAGTTTCAGCGAACTCGATCGCTCCTAGGCCACGTGACAAATCAAACAGCACAGCACACCCAAACTAGGTTTAGCAACTTAAAATCGCCACCGCCACCACCACCGTGATCTGCCCTTACCTCTACCATTTTTCCTTAAATCTATGATCACCACTGCATCACTTCAGAGAATGCTAACTCTCCATACCATCTAGTTCGCCAGAATTCACCAAATATCCCATCTCTGGTTAAACCAGAAATGCACACTCAAACACGTGCTAAAATTTACGATTTTAATTTTAAAACTCATGTTTTTGATTAGGGATTTGGTTTATATCCCTGAAAAATTGAATCACTAACTTTGAGTTTTGATTTAATAGATTTGCTCAAGTTTACATCTCTGTTGTTCCTTGTTTCCGAAGTTATTCCAGTTTATATTTAACTTGCTTACAAAAATTTAAACATTTGTCTATGCTAATCCACACAGTTTTTGTTTAAGTCCTAAATTCAACAGCAAGTAAGTAAAAAGATAATGATTCTTTTTTTTATTATCAAACTGATACATGAAGCAAAGAACAAAATGTTACAGGAAACAGCTATACATCTACATAGAGAAATATAACAACCAAATATATATATATATCCTACCATACATATTTCATATATCAATCAACCCACCATTCCATAATTTAAACTTTTAAAAGAGATGTTACTCACACTTAACACAGAGCTATTGCAACTGAATTTCAGGGGAAATTTTTTGCAACATAACAAAAATATACTTAAACCATTAAATTTTGAAGTTGCTCCCCTTTAAAACAGAGGTGGTTACAGGAGGTCAAATACACATACATGCAGAACACATAAACACAGAAATTCATTCAGATATATGCACATATCAGATCATAATTAAGCAACTTATATATATTTGAGTATTTTAAAATTTTAGTTACTCACCCGTATTTATGAAATAAACAGAACCCTTATATTTTGAAAAGCTTTGAAATTTTTAAAACTGAAAATGGCCTTGCTTATGATCCTCAAATCTTCTTGTCTTTGTTGAATTGCAAACATTACTTAAGTTTGTATAAATGGAAGTGTCTGTTGTTACTTCTTTGTTTCAGGTTTTATATTTTTTATGAACGAACTAAAACAAGATGTATATAAAGAAGTTTTCAGGGGAAAGGTGATAACTGGATCAGGTGTATGTAAGTACACTGTATACATTTTGTTTTTATCAGGCATAATCTTTTAATTAGGGGCTGAAAGATTTTTTTAAGCACGTTGAACAGATTAAAGTTGTGCTAGCATTTAATGCTTAAGTACTTATGTTCCTGCATACTCTGATGTAATTAGATTCTTTTGATATTTCTCTTACCTGCATGTTTTTAGCTTGCTTCACAAACTATTCTATATGCTGAACATACACAAAGATATTTCTACTATGCTTTGTTTTGCTTTATCATTTTACTTTGTTTTACATTAGACAGCAAAAATCATTTTGTCTGGTTACTTTTATTATTTTGTTTTCATACTTATCTAAAATCTTAGTCTACAAGCTTCTTGTATTTTGTATATTTAATTTCTTTTTTTTTTAACCAGCCCATATACTCACTTTGTCTTGCATTTCTTTACAGGTTGTATTCATGTGTATACAAAGCCCGACTTTAATTTATACATTATGTAGCATATATACTTGCCTGCCTAGCTTACTTGTATTACCTATGTACATATATACTTCCTTCTTTTACACTAGTTCTTACTTTTATATTTATTTTATTTATAGGTTACTTTATTTTAAAAGTTAAATAAATAAATACTTATGTTAAGATTTATAAAGTATTATTTCATTTTATCATTTTTGAAAGACTAAATGTTACTTTTACAAATCATAGCTTCTTTCAAAATATACATATATTAAAATAACAACTTCTATATATATTAAAAACCCATTTTCAAAGATATTACAATATTGATATAGTTTAAATATAACTTATTATTAAATTAAAAATAAATTTATAAAAGAACTATTCTCTATAATATAAGTCACTTATTTTATCAAGCTATAAAACAAAACAAAACTTTTTATTTAAATTTTAAACTCTAAGCTAAATTTTATTTCTAAACAATTTAAATTTATCTTGGGTATTTTAAGATCATATTATTATTTATTCAATATTAAATAAAAATTTAATTCCTAATTTTCCAAAAATATTAGAGTTAGAAATCATGTCTTTATTTTATTAAACTTAAAACAAAGATTATCTATTCACAATATATACATATATATATATTATAAATAGAAACAATTTAATTGACTTTTAAAAGGTAAATTATCAGTTAATCATTTGTTTAAAAGAAGATTATTAAATCAATTCCAATTATTATTAACAAATATTATTAAATCAATTTAATTTTATCACAGATTATTAAATTGATATTGCCTCAAATTTCCCGGATATCACAGACGCTACCTCACGCTATATAGCTATGACTAGGTAACTAACACATCGACGCTACCTCACGCCATACAGCTGTGACTAGGTAGCTAAAACACAAGCTATGCCATCCCCCGGTCGTTACCGACCTTTATCCGAGGATCCTAAACCACAAAGCAACAACCACAAAGTAGTAAATATACAGTAACCACTTAGGTTCGATATCTGGGCTCTATACCATGATATCACCTTCTATCCAGAAGGAAATGGACATACCCTAGGGCGCTATCCCTAACAAAAAACCTTATCGCAACATTCCTGTTCGACCATTACCGGGTTGTGAGGCCCGACGAAGTCTCGTCCACAAAGCTACGCTTTTTCACAAAACCATGCTTCGATCAACAAATGATCAGCAACACTTTGTATGTCACATTAGCAAATTGGGAATGTATCACTAGTAACCACGAACTACATAACCTCTGAGCTCGTACGTCTCAGAGAAGGGTGTTAAGTTAAGAGAATAAATTCTCCGCCATCAACATAAATGTATTTGATAGAAACCAGCTTTACATCTCAAAATGTAACGTCAGACTTACATCCATACAAGTCTGTTCCGGGTTCGAACAGAACCGAAGGCACTTCCAAAGAAGCCCTTGCAATCCGGGTATTCACAATACCGATCGGACTTCCCATCACTTAGGGAATTTTTATATCGGAGCCATGATGCAGAGAAAATCGACAGGCCATCCTATCATTCTCGTAAATACCCGGTCTTTACCACCAGTCTTCAATGCTATCCATATACATCGTATCACTATTCAGAATGGGTTATATGACACAAAGGTCCTCCCCCGGCTAAACCGAATAACGAGAGCAATACTTTAAAAATAAGTGTAGCATTCACATTCAAGCAAATCTCAATAATTTTCCACTACGATCTTCTTAACAAAAGATTCATCGCAATCACAAAGGTTCGATGTGGTTTCCGGATATCCACTTGGAATCCGACCCCCGGTCGCATCGAAATTCAAATGCCATTTAAAGGCAAATATTGATAGTCGGTTATTTAACTATCAATCAATATTCACAACAATTTTCAGGTTTAAATAATTTTCCCAATTATTTATTTTTCAAAATATCTTCGCAAGATATATTTTCACACTTCAACCCTTTGAAAACAAATTTCAAATCACTTTTCAATCATTTGAAAACAAATTTCAAATCATTTTTCAATCCTTTGAAAACGAATTTCAAATAATTTCCCTACATGGGATATATTCACAAATATTTACTCATTTTCATTTCAAAATGGATCATTTAAATCAATCAAATGAATCCTTACCAATTTATTTTAAATTTACGTTCCAAATCTGTAAATTTATTTCCACACTTCAAAAATAAATCAATGTTTATTTTTAAACAAATTTCCCTTTCCTTTATAAATTCCTTGGTGAATTTAAATATCCACTGATATACGATTTTCAAATCGATTTCAAATATGCACTTTCAATTTATCTTTAAAAGATAAAATCTCAAAACATTCACTTCATATTGGAAAACATTTCCATACTAATTTAAAAATAATTAATTCACAAATCTATTTATTTTCAATATTTGGAAAATATTCAATATACTTAAATCACAATTAAGTATATATTTTATTCTTTAAGGAAAACATTCTCTTAAACACATTTATTTGAGTCAAAACGAATGTTGCGTAAAACATCGTTACAACAACCCAAAATCACTAGTATATGGATTCGAAATTAAGATAGATATATAAACCCCAATACTGTATAAAACATTTTCTTTCGAAAATCATTTACTATAACAACAGTGTTATAGTCCACTATTTCCTTTTATCTCTCGAAAACGTCCATTTCAACAATGAATGTTGAAATCTATGGTTTCGATACTTAATACCTTTTTAAACACCTTTAAATCATTTTAATTCTATTTAAAACATCACTTTCCCAAAATATTTCTTTAATATATTATTCACTGTCCAAAATCGTGAATATACCTCGTTAACCAAATTCAACATTTCTACACATTTTATTAAATTTAAAGGATTATCCACTGTCCAAAATCGTGGATATATCACTTTTAATAAGCTTTCATATTTACTTATCAAATTCAATTGGTTTAGGATTTATAAAACAACTTTTATGAATTCATATTATAAATATATTTTCTAAAAACTTCAACTTATAAAATCCCTTAATTAACAAATTCTATTTATATCTCATTTAAATGCCAAAATCCAATTTATAAGTTAATTACTTATAAATCTTTTATTTTACAAAATCTATTCATTTTATAACTTCACAATTTATAAATCTATAAATTTCATTCACTTATGAAATCCATTTATACTTCCTTTTAACACTTATAAAAACCCGTTTGATGATTCCAATATTTTTAATTTATAAATATCAATTTTATAAATCTTTTATAAAACCGTTTATAATAATTCAAAAATCCCAGTTTAAACCATTTTACAAATTAATCAACTACCTATTTCAAAAATCATATTTCAGTTATATTTCACAAAAATCATAATTTTTATAACATAAAAATTATAACATTTATTTATTTAAAATAAATCAATTCCAAAATTCAATAAAATGTATACTTTCAAAAATCACTTTAAAAATCCTTTTAAAATTTGAAATCATCACTTTAACACTTTTAATTTTCCAAAATAGGCCCAATGCTGCAACAGCACTAAATAAAACAATCATGACATCCAAAACATCATATATCAATATGATAACAGAATGTATCGCAAATATCTGTAAATAAATCAATACTGTTGAGGAATCCAGTTGGATCCCTCCAACCAGTTTCCCTGCATCCACAGATGGTAGCACAATACCAATCCCGTTTCAAGACGGAATATCACGGTACATGAGTTTTATAAAATATTATCCGCTATTATACGGCGCAATAGGGTCTCATCCGCTATATATCCGGGAAATCAACTCCAAGTACATATATAATACCAATTCCACTTCAAGGTGGAATATCGCGGTACATGTGTTTAATAAATAACCTCCGCTTAATATGCGGCATATATGGTCTATTTCAAAACAATAGATAATAATTTATCATCCAGGCATACAATCAACAATTTTAAATCTGACTATTTAAAATTTAAATCGAAACATATTCGATTGAGTGAGAAGTTCTCACCTTGTTTCCAATGCGGTTTCAGTGTTTTATTTTGAATAAAATTAAACGCGCGTTTAGTTTTACCCAAAATTTTCACTAGCTCCAATTAATTCCAATCCAGCTCCATTGCGTAGTGCTCGACAAAACGAAGCCAAAGCAATTCGTTTCGTAATTTTCCGACCTCGTATCAAAAAGTTATGTTATTACAAAGTTTATACGAGTTTATATAAATTAATTTACATACTTTATTTATTATTTTTAACCTAACTTGATCTAGGCCGTTCATCTCCTTTTGCAAATTCTGGGCCGTACGCAACCTCATCTTCCCAAACGTTACTTCCAGTAAATCATCGCGTACGTGAACCCATAGGCCGCCAACTAGGGTTTGAAACCACGGTCACCACAACGCACGAGACTACGATCAAACACCTCCACCACGAAGCCCCACTCGAGAGCCACCATCGCCCAAAGCAAGGTGGAGCTCGGATGCCCCTTTAACTCAGAAAAACGTGCGAAATCAAGCACGAACGCGGCCCTTTTTCTTGCCCCATGGTCGACGATTCGACGAAGTACCCGTATGGATTGAAAGTACTCGTGATTCTCTTCAAGTTTGCAGTTGAAAATATTTCCTAAAAGCTTATGGATTGAGATAAAATAGAGGAGGAAGTTTCGAAAAATTATCGGCCATTAAATTGGAGGGTGGCGGCTGAAGTAAATTAGGGTTAGGGTTTGATGTTTTGTTGCAAATGGAAATAATGGAGGCATTTTATAGAAAATTCTCAAATTACTATTCATCTCCAATTTTTCGAACTCCAAATCTCGCACGGTGACCGGCGTTTCTAGGGTTTAACCCGCGTTCCGGACACAATGGAATATGTTTCGGAAGCTAATTTGGTCGTATGTGCGAGTTACGGAAATAAACGATCAAATTGAAATTAAATCGGTTAAACTAATTTCTATGCGTTTTGGCTTGCCCCGGACAAACCGTAAATCCGATTGACAAGAAATTTGAAACCATACAATAATATAACATTACATATCCGATGAAACTATTTTCGTCGAAATCCGAGACTGTTTGAAAAATGACAATTTTTAGTCGTCAATTAAATATTAAAATATTCAGTTTTCACAAATTAACCTTTAATTCAATTTTAAAAGTTCCATAACCTCATTATAACTCTAATATGATTTAATACAATTTTATAAATCATTTTTATCCCCATTAAACCCAAATTCCAATTATTTATGGAATTTCAAATATTAAATTATCGATTTAATTATCCGATTAAATTTAGATAGTCGAAATAAAAATTTATTCGACTTATAAATTTTACTTATTAATATTTAAAATCAATTAATTATACGAATTTCAAATGACAGAAATTCTGGGTCGTTACAAACTTCCCCCTTAAAAGAATTTCGTCCTCGAAATTACCAAGTAAGAAAAAAACTTGAAACTCATTAACTTTTCAAAATAAATTGTTCAATTTAAATTTTAAATTCATTTAAACGTTTTAACTTTTCCAAAATCCATAGTTAAACTTCTTACAGTAACTTTTACTAAGTTTTCAAATCATACTTAGTTATCTTTTCAAAACCCAACTATATCGTTTAACTTTTTACTCCAAAATCAAAGTTATAGTTTTCAAAAAAAAATTCCAAATTTTCTCAAAAATATTCTAACGCCTTAAATTTTTAAAAAATTTCGCCAACGTCTCCTTTGCGCGGTTAGCTTGGTACGACTACAAAAATGGCAACACTGCCCTCCAGATTCCAAAAAAGAAAACGAAAAGCCAAGTGGCTGGACAAGATAATCATCAAATTTCATACTGAAATTGAAATACATACCTTTTGTCGAGCAATTCAATTTTTTTATCTTCGAAATTAAAATCCCAATTTCCTTTAATCCACCTGTAAATCCTGCTAACCATAATATCCATTTTCATTCAATCTCACATCATCAATTTCATTTGAATTCAATTTGCAATTTCAATTTAATTTGGATTTAGTTTAACTTCTGAATGTTGAATCTATCAATTATCTTTCATTCACAACTGCACTATTTTAAATTAGTTCCAATTACTAATTCATTTTATTCAAATTTTTTTTCAACATTCAGTTTCAATTCCAGTTTTATTCTTTTGTTCATTCCCAAAATTTATTTTCAATTCACTTTTTGGTTTATAACCACTTATATTTAAACTGGATTTCAAATTCCATATGAATTTAATTTACCCTTTATTTATAAATGTTGAATTCAATTCATTTCAATCCATATTAAATTTGTCATTTCTTCAATTGGTTTTACTTACTAATTCTATTTTAATACTCAGCTTCATTTGATCCAACTTGACAAATTTTCAATTTACTTGCAATTTCAAGATGAATTTCAATTCATTTGTTTCTACCTCAAATTTATTTTCAACTTAATAAATTTTATTCCATAACTATTTTTATCAGATTCCAGAGCCATTCCAACATTTCAAAACCATTTTTGAAACCAATTCAATTATCCTTTGAATTTCAAAACCCAAACCTAAATTTTCCAAACAACTTCTATTTAAAGCAACTTGGCAGCAATCCCTCTTTTGGAAACCCGAAAATGAACACCGATGATGCTGCAGTCATCACCGAAGTTATTTTCCAGCGACCGGAAAGAGTTTAGAGCTTTTATCCCTCCAAAAACATTTTTCCAAACCCTTGAAAACCATTTTCAAACTCAAAAAGGAATTTAATCTTTTCCAAATTGCAAACCCTTTCAAAACATTTCCAAATATTCCTCTGGAATATTACTTCAAATTACGAATCTCATATACAATTTATATTCTCCAATTCTATTTGTATGTGAATTTATTTCTTAACTTTGGAGTTACGATTTCAATTTCTTTTTCAACATTAATGATAATAATTTAATATCATCACTTTCTAGCAACCAAACAATCATATATTATAATAATTCACAGAAAATTTCTCTTTTATATACGAAAATAATTTAGGTAAAATTATTTCGTTTACCCTATTTTAAAACAATATCGTGTCGAATTTGTTCTGTACAAGTGTTTAGAGATTCCTATCAATAACGTTAATTACTCGCATTGACCAGAATCCATATACCACTCAACAAACAAATCAACAAAATATAAAACAATTTTTTATATTCACTAACAAATACGCACTCATATCTATTATTACACTCACACTCATTCTAGAGTACTGTTGACTCTATCTCTAATGAGTAATACCCAACAGAGCGAAGGTTGTCGCTTAACCAAATGCTCTGATACCACTTTGAAAGGAACGGGATTTTCGACTCACGAAAGTCGACACTTATACGTCCACTGTATCAACTGCCGAGCAATCGAAGGCCGAAAAAACCGAATAGTTAGGGTTAAAGAAGAAGAGGTAGAAGAAGAAAGAAAGAAGAAGCAACATAAAACAATATCAGAATCTCACAAATCGCAGCGAACAACATATAATATATCAATGAATAATCTTTAAAACAAAGAATCTTATCTGTTATTACATTACATCACATTACATTACATTATCAGAGTGTACAACAACAAACAGTGGAAAAGAAATACTATATACTAGTCGATATGCCAAGCCATCCATCTTGCCTCCAGATCTCTACAGCAACTCCTGAATTCCAGAATGGACTGATAACCTGACTCTAGGCTGTCCGTGTGGAAAATTATGGGCACCAGAGTTTAGGAAGGGAACAATAAACTCCAGGTCAGTCATGGGACTGGTGTGAGAACTAAAACAGTTTATCTTTAAAACGACAACATTCCATGGCATTACGCAAAATAAATCATTGATATTATAATTAGTGCATAGTGTAGAAAAACATTTCGAAAATATAATAGTAACCCTAGTCAGCATGGGCATTACGCACTTATGCCAACTATAGCTACCATGATCAATAGCAGTTTACCGCCACATTTCATGGCAGGTTATACAACTAAAACCATTCAAGGTACGTATTGTTTCTTTGGGTTTTCCAACAAATGGTCGGGCTAAGGAACTTCCCATACCGAAATGGAACGCCTCTGAAAGGACGCCCCCGAGAACCTGACCGGTTCTCTGCTAAACAAGGCCGACGCTACCTCACGCTATACAGCTGTGACTAGGTAACTAACACATCGACGCTACCTCACGCTGTACAGCTGTGACTAGGTAACTAACACACTGATGCTAGCTCACGCTATACAGCTATGACTAGGTAACTAACACATCGACGCTACCTCACGCTATACAGCTGTGACTAGGTAGCTAACACACAAGCTGTGCCATCCCCCGGTCGTTACCGACCTTTATCCGAGGATCCTCAACCACAAAGCAACAACCACAAAGTAGTAAATATGCAGTAACAACATAGGTTCGATATCCGGGCTCTATACCATGATATCACCTTCTATCCAGAAGGAAATGGACACACCCTAGGGCGCTATCCCTAACAAAAAACCTTGTCGCAACATTCCTGTTTCGACCATTACCGGGTTGTGAGGCCCGAAGAAGTCTCGTCCACAAAGCTATGCTTTTTCAAAAAGCCATGCTTCGATCAATAAATGATCAGCAGCACTTCGTATGCCACATTACCAAATTGGGAATGTATCACTGGTAACCATCAACTACATAACCTCTGAGCTCGTACGTCTCAGAGAAGGGTGTTAAGCTAAGAGAATAAATTCTCCGCCATCAACAAAAATGTATTTGATAGAAACCAGCTTTACATCTCAAAATATAATGTTAGACATACATCCATACAAGTCTGTTCCGGGTTCGAACAGAACCGAAGGCACTTCCAAAGAAGCCCTTGCAATCCGGGTATTCACAATACCGATCAGACTTCCCATCACTTAGGGAATCTCTATACCGGAGCCATGATGCAGAGAAAATCGACAGGTCATCCTATCATTCTCGCAAATACCCGGTCTTTACCACCGGTCTTCAATGCTATCCATATACGTCGTATCACTATTCGGAATAGGTTATATGACACAAAGGTCCTCCCCCGGCTAAACCGAATAACAAGCGCAATACTTTAAAAATAAGTGTAGCATTCAAATTCAAGCAAATCACAACAATTTTCCACTACGATCTTTTAAATAAAAGATTCATCACAATCACAAAGGTTCGATGTGGTTTTCGGATATCCACTTGGAATCAGACCCTCGGTCATATCGAAATCCAAATGCCATTTAAAGGCAAATATTGATAGTCGGTTATTTAACTATCAATCAATATTCACAACAATTTTCAGGTTTAAATAATTTTCCCAATTATTTATTTTTCAAAATATCTTCGCAAGATATATTTTCACACTTCAACCCATTGAAAACAAATTTCAAATCACTTTTCAATCCTTCGAAAACAAATTTCAAATCATTTTTCAATCCTTTGAAAACAAATTTCAAATCATTTCCCTACACGGGATATATTCACAAATATTTATTCATTTTCATTTCAAAATGGATCATTTAAATCAATCAAATAAATCCTTACCAATTTATTTTAAATTTACGTTTCAAATCTGTAAATTTATTTCCACACTTCAAAAATAAATCAGTGTTTATTTTTAAACAAATTTCCCTTTCCTTTATAAATTCCCTGGTGAATTTAAATATCCACTGATATACGATTTTCAAATCGATTTCAAATATGCACTTTTAATTTATCTTTAAAAGATAAAATCTCAAAACATTCACTTCATATTGGAAAACATTCCCATACTTATTTAAACATAAGTAATTCACAAATCTATTTATTTTCAACATTTGGAAAATATTCAATATACTTAAATCACAATTAAGTATATATTTTATTCTTTAAGGAAAACATTCTCTTAAACACATTTATTTGAGTCAAAACGAATGTTGCGTAAAACATCGTTACAACAACCCAAAATCACTAGTATATGGATTCGAAATTAAGATAGATATATAAACCCCAATACTGTATAAAACATTTTCTTTCGAAAATCATTTACTATAACAACAGTGTTATAGTCCACTATTTCCTTTTATCTCTCGAAAACGCCTATTTCAACAATGAATGTTGAAATCTATGGTTTCGATACTTAATACATTTTTAAACACCTTTTAATCGTTTTAATTCTATTTAAAACATCACTTCCCCAAAACATTTCTTTAATATATTATTCACTGTCCAAAATCGTAAATATACCTCGTTAACCAAATTCAACATTTCTACACATTTTATTTAATTTAAAGTATTATCCACTGTCCAAAATTGTGGATATATCACTTTTAATAAGCTTTCATATTTACTTATCAAATTCAATTGGTTTAGGATTTATAAAACAACATTTATGAATTCACATTATAAATATATTTTCTAAATACTTCAACTTATAAAATCCCTTAATTAACAAATTCTATTTATATCTCATTTAAATGCCAAAATCCAATTTATAAGTTAATTACTTATAAATCTTTTATTTTACAAAATCTATTCATTTTATAACTTCACAATTTATAAATCTATAAATTTCATTCACTTATGAAATCCATTTATACTTCCTTTTAACACTTATAAAAACCCGTTTGATGATTCCAATATTTTTAATTTATAAATATCAATTTTATAAATCTTTTATAAAACTGTTTATAATAATTCAAAAATCCCAGTTTAAACCATTTTACAAATTAATCAACTACCTATTTCAAAAATCATATTTCAGTTATATTTCACAAAAATCATAATTTTTATAACATAAAAATTATAACATTTATTTATTTAAAATAAATCAATTCCAAAATTCAATAAAATGTATACTTTCAAAAATCACTTTAAAAATCCTTTTAAAATTTGAAATCATCACTTTAACACTTTTAATTTTCCAAAATAGGCCCAATGCTGCAACAGCACTAAATAAAACAATCATGACATCCAAAACATCATATATCAATATGATAACAGAATGTATCGCAAATATCTGTAAATAAATCAATACTGTTGAGGAATCCAGTTGGATCCCTCCAACCAGTTTCCCTGCATCCACAGATGGTAGCACAATACCAATCCCGTTTCAAGACGGAATATCACGGTACATGAGTTTTATAAAATATTATCCGCTATTATACGGCGCAATAGGGTCTCATCCGCTATATATCCGGGAAATCAACTCCAAGTACATATATAATACCAATTCCACTTCAAGGTGGAATATCGCGGTACATGTGTTTAATAAATAACCTCCGCTTAATATGCGGCATATATGGTCTATTTCAAAACAATAGATAATAATTTATCATCCAGGCATACAATCAACAATTTTAAATCTGACTATTTAAAATTTAAATCGAAACATATTCGATTGAGTGAGAAGTTCTCACCTTGTTTCCAATGCGGTTTCAGTGTTTTATTTTGAATAAAATTAAACGCGCGTTTAATTTTACCCAAAATTTTCACTAGCTCCAATTAATCCCAATCCAGCTCCATTGCGTAGTGCTCGACAAAACGAAGCCAAAGTAATTCGTTTCGTAATTTTCCGACCTCGTATCAAAAAGTTATGTTATTACAAAGTTTATACGAGTTTATTTAAATTAATTTACATACTTTATTTATTATTTTTAACCTAACTTGATCTAGGCCGTTCATCTCCTTTTGCAAATTCTGGGCCGCACGCAACCTCATCTTCCCAAACGTTACTTCCAATAAATCATCGCGTACGTGAACCCATAGGCCGCCAACTAGGGTTTGAAACCACGACCACCACAACGCACGAGACTACGATCAAACACCTCCACCACGAAGCCCCACTCGAGAGCCACCATCGCCCAAAGCAAGGTGGAGCTCGGCTGCCCTTTAGCTCAGAAAAACGTGCGAAATCAAGCACGAACGCGGCCCTTTTTCTTGCCCCATGGTCGACGATTCGATGAAGTACCCGTATGGATTGAAAGTACTCGTGATTCTCTTCAAGTTTGCAGTTGAAAATATTTCCTAAAAGCTTATGGATTGAGATAAAATAAAGGAGGAAGTTTCGAAAAATTATCGGCCATTAAATTAGAGGGTGGCGGCTAAAGTAAATTAGGGTTAGAGTTTGGTGTTTTGTTGCAAATGGAAATAATGGAGGCCTTTTATAGAAAATTCTCAAATTACTATTCATCTCCAATTTTTCGAACTCCAAATCTCGCACGGTGACCGGCATTTCTAGGGTTTAACCCGCGTTCCGGACACAATGGAATATGTTTCGGAAGCTAATTTTTTCGTATGTGCGAGTTATGGAAATAAACGATCAAATTTAAATTAAATCGGTTAAACTAATTTCTATGCGTTTTGGCTTGCCCCGGACAAACCGTAAATCCGATTGACATGAAATTTGAAACCATACAATAATATAACATAACGGATCCGATGAAATTGTTTTCGTCGAAATCCGAGACTGTTTGAAAAATGACTATTTTTAGTCATCAATTAAATATTAAAATATTCAGTTTTCACAAATTAACTTTTAATTCAATTTTAAAAGTTCCATAACATCATTCTAACTCCAATATGATTTAATACAATTTTATAAATCATTTTTATCCCCATTAAACCCAAATTCCAATTATTTCTGGAATTTCAAATATTAAATTATCGATTTAATTATCCAATTAAATCTGGATATTCGAAATAAAAATTTATTCGACCTATAAATTTTACTTATTAATATTTAAAATCAATTAATTATACGAATTTCAAATGACAGAAATTCTGGGCCGTTACAAACTTCCCCCCTTAAAAGAATATCGTCCTCGAAATTACCAAGTAAGAAAAAAAACTTGAAACTCATTAACTTTTCAAAACAAATTGTTCAATTTAAATTTCAAATTCATTTAAACGTTTTAACCTTTTCAAAATCCATAGTTAAACTTCTTACAGTAACTTTTACTAAGTTTTCAAATCATATTTAGTTATCTTTTCAAAACACAACTATATCGTATAACTTTTCACCCCAAAATCAAAGTTATAGTTTTCATAAAAAATTTCCAATTTTTCTCAAAAATATTCTAACGCCTTAAATTTTCGAAAATTTTTGCCAGCGTCTCCTTTGCGCGGTTAGCTCGGTACGACTACAAAAATGGCACCACGGCCCCCCAGATTCCAAAAAAGAAAACGAAAAGCCAAGTGGCTGGACAAGATAATCATCAAATTTCATATTGAAATTGAAATACATACCTTTTTGTCGAGCAATTCAATTTTTTTATCTTTGAAATCAAAAATATACGATTGTTTGGTTGCTAGAATTTCGACGAAACCAGTTCCATTGGATTCGTAATAGTATTTTCTAGAAACCAAACAATAAGGCACAGTCTCGGATTTCGACGAAACCAGTTCCATTGGATTCGTAATAGTAATTTATTATCGGATTTCAATTTTCGTAGTATATGGAGTTGTTGGGAGATCGTGCGGTAGATAAACGCGTTGAATTTTTATCGAAAATTTAATTTAATAACTGGGTCTAAAAAGCTATCTCCTTCAGACTATCGAATTAGGACTTGAAACCTTTTCCATTGCGTTCAGATTAGGGATATAACCTTATGAATGCCTAGCGGCATGCCTCGTTAGGGGTTTGAAGTTTTAGTGTACATATATTGGGACGATGTGAATTTAAATTGAATACACACACACACACACACACACACACACACACATTAAATAGGCAAATTTAACACGTCTCCCTTCACGAACACGTGTTTCCCTTCCTTTACCATTTGCATACAGATGTCCCCTTTTTCTTTCATTTCAACCGAGTATTTTTTTTTTAAAACCTAAAAAAAAAACGAGCGGAACAAATAATCTGTTCGAATTAATTTCGTTCTCTTGGCATAACTCGAAATAAAATCAAACAAGAACACTTCCTTTTCTTCTCTCTACATTTTAGAAAATCAATGGCCGAACAAATAGAATTTCTTTTTCCCTTTTAATTCGAAACGAAATTCGAATTCGTTCGAATCCAAACGAAGAAGAACGTGGTTCGCGAGCCTATTTTCCCAAATCCAAATAAGGATTTTCAATGTTCAGTCGAGCATGGCATCTTCGTAGAGGTTTTGATCGTGATGGTTCTGAGGCACACACGAGGTCGGTGGCACTCGCGATGCAGGAGGGCTCATCAGCAACGAAGGCCAGTAGGCGTGCATGTGAAGGCTCGCTCAAGGTCGAGGTGAAGGGGGAAGCGTGTGTTGGTGGGATTGGTGATGGAAGCCGTGACGAGGTAGCTCACGATCATCGTAAATGATGAGGCAAGGCGTCGAGGTGGAGGTTTAGGGCTACGTGCGATTGGGGTATGGCCTTTTCCTTTAATTCAGTTCAATTTTATATATAATAAATTTTTTTTGGTTAGTAAAATTTGTTAACAGTAAGTTAAAGTTTTTATTAAGTTATTTTCAAATTTTAAGTTAATCTTAATTTAGTATATACATGTACAGAAACAGGAAAGAATATTCTACAGTAAAATAATTTTGTTTTAATATATGAAGTTTTGAAAGGAAATAAATATACACATTTGAAACTTACCAGTTTATATTTAAAATAATGAATTATGTGATTAACCCGTTAATTAACTTGTTCAATTATTTTGGTTACTAAAAATAATTTATTTAAGGGAAAAATTAGTTTAAAATTAAATTTTTAGATTAAATGGAATTATTAATAATAATTGGGTTGTTCGATTTGTTTCGAATATTGATAAATCATATAATGTTATACAAGGTCAAAAATCGTGAAGGACACAAGCCAAGATGAGATGGAAATGAGTTGCAAACAAAACAAAGGTGAGTTAATCTCACATATTTGGACAATAATTTAAATTTAAATAGTTAAATTTAAACTAATGGTTGGTTGATTGCTTGAATTGATGTGATAATATATATAGTAGTGTGTGTGTGTCTATATATATATATATATATATATATATATATATATATTGGAGTGATTGACTCTCGCATTATATAGCGGATGAGACCCTATGCATCGTATAATAGCGGATGGTATTATATTAATCACATATACCGCGATATTCCACCTCGAAGTGAAATTGGTATTTTATCTTGTGCTAACATCTGTGGATGCATGAAAACAGGTTGGAGGGATCCAACTGGATTCCTCAAAGTAGTGTAACTTATTTTTATAGTCTATGTTTTATTTGATAATCTGTGATAGGTTATTGATTATATTGGGAATTGGAATATTGGATGCTATGAATGGATTTAATAATTTTGGTATTGAGTTATCAAAATACAAAGATTTGATTTTTGAAAGGATATAAAAGGAGAGAATTTTTAAGAAAAATAATTTTGGAGAATTGGGATAATTAAAGAATGAATGGGGAAAAAGATAAAAGTTGATTTTAAATTCAAATAAAGAATTCCAGTATGGAAAAGGAGATATATGGATAAACGGGAATAAATGAATTATAAACTTAAGTGATATTATTTAAGGGAATAAAGAATTTATTTTAAATTCAAGGTTTAAATTTTTTTTAGAAAGATAAAGAAGAGATTTGGAAAAGTATGAAATTTGTATTCAGTTTAAATAAGATTTTGGATTATAATAAAGAAATTAAATCTGAAATTTATGGGTTTTGAAATAAATTTGGATAAGTAAAGGAATTTATTTTAATGAAGTAAATTTTGAAAATCAATTTGGAAATTGATTAAGTGTTTGAAATTATGTTTTAAAAAGGGAAGATGAGACTATGGAATTTATAAACTGGGTGTATAAAGTAAAATGGATATCAATGGATATTTGAAAGTATAAATTCACGGTAGGAATTTATAAAGGAATGTAAATTTGTTTTAAAAATAAGCAGTGGTTTATTTTTTTTAAAAGGTATGGAAATGAGAAGTGTATTCTTCTATAGAGCCAAGTATATTTTAAAAGGAGACTTTTTATAAGTTAAAGACTTTAAAAATTTGTTTTAAAGAAATGTTTAGAATATTTATTATTTTAAATGTTTTAAAATTTTAAAGTAAATATTTTTCAAATTTATTTTAGTAGTATGTATTTAAAGGTTAATTGGTATTATGTTTTAAAAAGATAATTATTAATATTTATATTTTATAAAATAGTTTTATTTTAAAAGATAGTTTGGTTAAAGATATATTTAAAAACTTGTATAGAATTTTGTAACTCTAATTTTAAATTTAGTTTGGCTTAATTTTTATTTTAAAAATTAGTTTTATATTTTATAAAGTAGTTTATTTTAAATATTTTTAAAGTGTATATTTTGAAGAAAGTGTTTAAGTAGTTTTTAATTTAAATGTTTTAAAGTATATTTTAAAACAAAGTTTTTTAAATTGTTTTAAAATCTAAAGTATTGGTACTTAATGATTTCAGTGGAAATAGAAAATATTTGGGAAATTTATTCCGTGAGGAAAGATGGTTTGAAACTGATTTTAAAGGGTTGAAAGGTGGAAATATATCTTGCGAAGATATTTTGAGGTTAATAAATAATTTGAGAGAAATTATTATGGCTTGATGATTGTTTGTGAATGCTATTTGATAGTTAAATAACCGACTATCAATAGTGGCCAAATGCGCTGATCATTTCAAAGAGGCCGGGATCGAGATTAATTTTTCGAAAACCACTTCGATCCGGTTTGAACTTTTTCGTGAGGAAGACAAGAGCTGGGAGTCGAAGATGGAGCAGTGAAGTGCAAGGGCTAGTCGTTGCTAATCCTGAGGGTGATTCAAAAATGGATGTAGTAGGAGTAGTGCCTTTGGTTCCGTTCGAACCCGAAATGGACTTGTATGGATGAATGCTTTCAGAACATCGTAAGGAGGACAATGAGCATTCTAAGTGATATGTTCTAAAAAGGTAACGCTTAGCCTCGAGCTTCATAAACCGGGAATGATTGAAAATCAAGGGTTATACAACAAGGCTAAGTGGGTAGCGCCCATTTGGGTAAGGTCATCCCTGTCTAGATGTCCCTTTTATTTCGGCTGTGTGGTGCGGTTGCTGATCCCAACCGTGGGGTGATCTTGTTCGGGATTATCCAGTAAGGGGTAGTCACGGTCTTGTGTTGTAGGGGATTAGGAGCGATCCTCGGTACGGTGATCTAGGCCACATACCGTGATAGGTGGTACCCCAGTGCCTAGTCATTAGTTGGAAAACCATTCTTCCTACGTGCCTTTCCGGTTTTGTTTGTGTACCTATTAGTTGGAATTTAATAAATGTAACAATTTGGCTATTTGAATAAGTATTTGTATATAGACACTATTATAATATCAGAGGATTTTTATAAGAAATGTTTTGGTTACCGTAAGGTATAAACCCGACATGTTTATTTGTGGCGTGGTCTTACGAGATACCTTTGATTTCAAAGTATTTTGAAAACTTTAATAATCCAATTGAGTGTATTTTCTCACGCTAGTTTTTCAGACTGACTCAGGTGTTATTTAACTATAATACTCGGGTCAGACCGAGTATTATAGAATACAGGATATAATGCTGTGGAGCTCAGGAGACGATATGGATGGCGAGAAATACATCTGTATTTGATTATTATTCTACTGTGTATTCTATTATGTGGACGAGTTTATATAACTGTCAAGCATTTGGATATTGATTGTGTGAACTAGTTTGAGTTGTACTTTGATGATGTAATGTATAAAACAGATATAGTTTTGTTTTGTGTAAAGATCAGTTATTATCTATTATATTTTATTCCACTGCGTTGGTAAGATTCTAATATTGTCTCTATTTCTTCTTCTACCTTCTTCTTCTTTAAACCCTAATGGTTCGATTTTTTGGGTGTCGAAAAATCGGGTCGTTACAACTTAGTACTTACGACACTACTTTGGAAGTTTCCAATGCTTATGACTGTTGCTAGAACCAAGTTTGGACCCGACGCTCGTGTCAAATTTTTTGCTAACTCATGCTCTTTAGAGTCCAACCCTATAGCTTCAAGAGAATCGGGATTCAGTTGATCATAAACCAAGCATTGAGCATGATTAGGTGAATGAAGTGTTTCCTAATAAAGCCATAAATCCAGATGAAGTTACTCAATAGTTGTAATAGTGTTTTTATGCATGGAAATGTTAATTTTTTTCAGATCACACTTTCTCACTGATTTTTTTTGTTAAAGGAGTAATGAAAAAAAGCAACAGCCTATTCTTTTCAACATAAGAAATTTGATTCCCTACTATTTGAAAAAATAAAAAATAAAGTCATTATATCAGATTACTTTAATTTTATTTCTATTATTGAGACAGAAGCAAATGCAGCCAACAATAAATAATAAATAAACTTATCCATTAATGCATGGGAATCAGATGCAAATATTTCTGATGCAGGAGACTTGTAAGATGAAGTTGAGTGTTTGGAAACTGATGTGAATTAGCATACACCAAGGTAGGATGAACTTAAGCCACGAATTGAACAGACTTGGAAGTTTTTGTTTCCTGGAAAGACAGAACAGGTTCAAAGACATGCAAAATAGCATGTGCATTATCATGAGCATCATGTACTCATATTGAGGAGGTGACAGAAGATGTAGAAACTGGTTGGGTATGTATTTTGCGAAGTAGATCGTAGAAATACGCATATATTGAGTGTGCATGGGCATATAGTGGGTTTATATAACTCTTTTATGGATCATTGAATTAAGCATATGGTGAGTACGACACAAATCTTTTATAGATTTCTATTCTAATTATTCCCCTTACTTCGGTATATAGATATACAAAACATTGATTTGCTATACAGAAGATTAATAGCTAAAGTTGCTAATAAAATGTACATTTTTATGCATCTAAATGTGTATGTTATCATGTAGTATATTTTATTATATATGATATGAATCCGATCTTGTTTTGGTCATCTAAACATATATTGAATTAAGGTGTGAGGAAAAACACAAACTGCGAAAAGGAGGTGCTATCGGAATTTTATAAAATCTGATAATTTTATAAAAATCAATTAATTTTTATAAAATTTAACTATGTTTAGAAAGTTATATAAAAATTATATACATTTATAAAAATTAACTAAGTTTTAATTTTTTTAACTATGTTAATAAAGTATTGTAAAGAAATAACCAAGTTTATAAAAGAATCGAATTGTATAAAAATTTAACTAAGTTAACAAAGTTTATAAAAATAAATCAAGTTAACCAAGTTTTATAAAAAATCAACAATTTGTAAAAGTTGATTATGTAAGAATTTAACTAAATTAACCAAGTTTTATAAAAATTAAATAACATTTTACATATTAAATAAAAATTTATAAAAATTAAATAAAATCATGAAAATTAACTAAGTTCAATCAAAAAGTTAACCAAGTTTATATAACAACGACAACAATTTAATTATAAGGTTTGTAAAAAATTAACTAAGTTTACAGCAATAATAATAAAATAATAAATCACAAAATATTAACTAAGTTAACTAAGTTTAATTAAAAATAACTAAGTCTATATAATAACAATAACAACAACAATAATAAATTTACTAAGTTTATATAAATTAACTATGTTTGTAACAACGATGATGATGATAGTAACAACAGCAAAAACAATTATTATAGTAATAATAACAATAAACAAACCAAAATATTAATCAAGTTTCATAACAATTAACTATGTTTATAATAATAATAATAATAGTAGTAGTAGTAATAATAATAATAAACTAACTAAGTTTATTAAAAGTAACTAAGTTTATAATAATAATAACAACAACAATAATGAACTATAAAATATTGAGCAAATTAATTAAGTTTTATAAAAAATAACTAAGTTTAAATAATAACAAAAACAACAACATAATAATAGTAGTAATAATAAACTAACTAAGTTTATAAAAATTAATTAAGTTTTCCATGTTTAAGAGTAGGTATAGAAATAATAGTAAATTAACCGTGTTTATAAAAATTAATTAGGTATTTTATTGCTTGAAACATCTTTTATGGATAAGATATGAAAGGAGCACATCAAAATGGGCAAACCATCAAGAACAATTATGGACTAACATAAAAAATTAATAAAATCAGTTACTTCAAACTTCTCCTCAAACTCATCTCTAGCACTCCAGGAAGGTTTAGAAACTGGACTAGAACAACCTAAACAAACCCTACAATAATCTTGCACAATCAGCGTCCACTGGTATAATGATGTCTCCACTGCCTACTGCCTACCTCAGCTGCTGCCAGAACCCAAAAGATCCCAAATTGTACACTTCACATTGCCTATGCTACTCTATAGATTCTACACTATCTGTTGCTAATAGACAAGATTTATTAAGTTCATATAATAATAATAATTAAAATTAGCTATGTTAATAACAATAACAATAAATTAACTATAAGTTTTACAAACATTAACTAAGTTTATAATAATAATAAATTATAAAACATCAACCGAACCGAGTTTTATGAAAATCAACTAAATTTATATATAATAATAATAATAAATTAACTAGGTTGGGCGTTAATTAGATATCAAATTTTATTTATCTCTAGTATTTATTTGGGTCGAATGATAAACAATGAATTTTTTTACCGAGTTTATACAATAACAATAATAAACAAAATTAACTATGTTATTAATAATAACAATAATGATAATTATAATAATAATAAATTAACTATAAGTTTTAAAAACATTAACTAAGTTTATAATAATAAAAACAATAATAAATTATAAAATATTAAGTTAAACAAGTATTTTGAAAATTAACTGAATTTATATAATAATAATCAAAATAAATTGACTAAGATTATAGTAATTAATTTCGTCAATTTTGTTTTGTAAAAATTAAATAAGTTTACAAAAATTAACTAATTTTATAATTATAATAATACCAATATTAATAGATTATAAATCTAGCCAAGTTTCAATAAAAATAACTATTTTTAAAATAACAATAACGATAACAATAATAATGATAAATTATTAACCAATTTAACTAAGTTTTAAAAAATTTAACTAAATTTATATAATAATAAAAATAAAAATAAAAATAATTTAACTAATTTATAAAATTAACTAAGTTTTATAAAATAACCAAGTTTATATATACATATACATACATATATATATATATAATAACAATTAACGAAGTTTATAAAAAATGATTAACTTTATATGTAATAATAATAATGTAGATAATTTTTTTCTCATGGTCTAACACTGTCAAATATTTTACTATGCTTTATTTTATATATGGGCCTAAATGAAGTAGTGTATGAACACATCCAATTCTCACTCTGTACTACAACTTATTTAATTATCCTTCTTATTTAATTTTCCTGCATAATAAACAAATTTCTTAACATATGGCATAAGATGATTTTGATTGGTTCACTTTGTATGTCAGTTGGATCAATTCATTTTCATTCTGTATAGCTACTAAATAGTGACCTAGGGTAGTAAAAATGAATTAGAACTGTATCTTCTATTTATGAATACAATTATGAAATACCTAAACTCTATTAATTTTTCCAAAGAAAATGCTGGATTTTCTTCAAGTTTATACCAGTATTCTTTAAAGCATTAATTCAACTCGCCTGTGCTAACCCCATTTGTATTCTTGAGAAGGTTTCTTAAATCAGTTGAAAATAATACTAAGGTTTGCAGTTATAATTGACAACTACAATATTACATTATTTAACATTGAAATTAAAGTATTATTACTCACGATATGTAGTTGAAGCATTTCTTGTTGAGTATCAAATACTTAAAGTTTCAATCTTCATTGTTGACTACCGCTACCATATACACCACTCAATGTTGTCTCAAATGATTCAAATTTTGGACAAAGACTTGTGAACAAATACACTATATCTACACTGTAGAAATTGTATCTGTCGTTTCTCACCTTCATGCAAATGGGATAATGCATAGGGACCTAAAACCTGAGAATGTTCTTCTGGATGTTGATGGTCATGTAAAATCTACAATTAATTTTTGCTAAATTTGAGAAATTTTATTTACTTTTCTATATTGCAAAAAGCTGTTCTATGCTTTAGAAGAATGTTTTACCTTGTGTGATAAATGACCATGTGAAGGGTGCTATAATTGTTAACTAATATTCATAATGTTACTACACATTAGGTGATGTTAACTGATTTTGGTATAGCTAAAGAGTTTGATGAAAACATGGAATCAAACTCATTGTGCAGGACAATCAAGTATATGGCACCAAAAATTATTCTTGGAAAGGGATACGATAAGGCTGCTGAATGGTGGTGCATTGGAGTCATCCTATTTGAAATGCTAACTGACAAGGTTAGTTTGGATTGTCGATCCTTCTTTTTCATTATAATAAACCTCAATTCATGGCTGTATCTGGATGATGTAAAGCAATCAGCAATGTCTACTAGTTCATTGTGTTTACATTAGTCAACCCATTATGCTCTCCATCTATTTGCCTTGTATTTTTCATTTGACATTTTCATATGAATCATGATGCTGAACATGGCCACAAAAGCCTTTCTCTCTCATCAAATGTGTTTGGTCATCATGTATCAAAGTTTGAAGATTTTATTTACTAAAAAGCAAATATTTTATTGTATTTAGTAAAAACAAAACAAAAATGATAGCTGATTTTTGACTTGGAAGTTTTATTTATACATTTTTGTACTTATAGAGAATTAGCATTGGAGAATAATGGGTTTGCTTTGCCTAATTATTGGCTATCCTCTAAAAGAATTGGCTATGCTCGAAAAAGCCATCGATGCAGCAAAATCAGCATTGGAGAAGAATGGGCTCGCTTTGCCTAGTTATTTCGATTATGCTAAGCTTGTTTATGTTCTCCAAGGTATAATCTTATTTCCACTCTAAATTTCTACAATTGGAGAAATATCAGGTAAGATACATCTCTTATCTTTTGAGTTTGAATGCTATATGTGATAGTTGTTATATGATTGTATTCCATGTTATTATGGTTGATTGCTAAATGTAAAGCTAACGTTAAATTTCTATGGTTTTGCAGAGTAGGCACAGTTTGACAGAAGTAAACAAACCTCAAGTAATTAATTTCATTTATTGGTTTGACATCTTTTGTATTTTAACTTTTTATTCAATAAGTAATATAATATTTTGACTCAAGTATTGAACTTATTTTTTGTTAGTTGATACTTTATTTTGTTATCATGAATATGCATTACATCTGCTGATTATTATTTTTTTTTCATTCATACATTGTTCAAATTGTTATTTATTTAAAGAAGATTCATTTTGATTGTTATTATTAAAATGTAATAATGGGGTGCATCAAATATATAGTAAAATAAACCATAGCTCCTAAAAAGCTCTATAACTATATGACATAAGTTCTATAAAAAGATAATGCAATGTATGCGGTTACCATCAAAGAATAGCAGCAAATATGCACTAATTGCATCTACACATTTTATAACGGTATATATATACGGTAAATTAATGTAGAATATACTATAAACATATTAATATATAACACGAAATAGGCGTTATAGAATAACTATTTTATAGAGGCTATACTTTGTTATACAGATTATGTTATTTTTGTTAAGATTGAGATGTTTTATAGCGGTAATAGTAAGATACCGTCTTTATGTAACATAGTAGCTACTTTATGCTATGAAATAATGCTCTTTTATAGCGGTTTTTTGTGTTATAAATGTGCAATTCTTTTTTTATAACATGCTGATATATAGCGTTTATCAAACCGCTATAGTTATGTTTAATAGCGGCTATATGCGGGCATCTATTCCCCCGTTGTAACATTCCTGAATTTAGCTAAAAATAATTTGATAATTGGTTTAATATTTGGAATTTAAATTTTGGGAAAATTGGCAATCAAATTTAATTTTGGGTTAATTGTGAATTTATTTAGAATTTATTTGCATTTGAAATATAAAAATAAAATTGAATTCATCAAATTAATAAGATATATGTTCATTTAGTTATACAAATGAATTATAATTGGAAGATTGATTTTGAAATTTAATTAATTTATTGGCAATGAATATCTTAAAAGCAAATTGGATTTATTTTGGAGTAAATGTGAAGATTCCAGAATACATTAAAAGTATGTGTTTATAAAATAGTATTTTAGATTGGGGTTCAATTATAAACATTTTGAAAATAAATATAGTTGTATATAAATATATAAGAGTAATAAGTACAAGATTTGAATTTTTTACTTGTACAAAACATAAATAAACATAGTTAATATAAGAAAATAAAATTTGAAAATATAAAACTAACTAAGGACCTGAATATAAATTAAATTGAATATTTTTTTAAATATCAATATATAAATTAAAAAAATGTTAGATATATAAGAATCATTTTCTTATGGTTGTATAAATAGTTATAAAAAGAAATATAAATAGAAAATAATACAAGGCTATTTGAATTCAATGGATTTTAAAAGTTGTATAAATATAATGTGTGAATGCAAATATAAAATATTTACCTTTTTAAATTTAATAATGTATTGTAAATGGAATTGATTTAATAAATAAGTTTACAATAGCTTTATAAACTAAGGAATGTGTATATGCATGATTTATTTGTTGAGTGTACAAATTGTTTTAATTCATTTCTCCTTAAAAAGTTGTAAAAGTAAAATAAATACAAATGTATGCAAATAATTTGTAAATCAATTAATAAAAAGGTTTAAAAGCATAAAGCATGTTTTCATAAATTAAAATTTTAAATTACTTTTCTTTTATACTTGAAAATAAATATAACATAAAGTTATGTTTAAATACCATTTAAAGTGTTTAAAAGATAAACATAAGTATTTAATTTAAACAAAAGTTAAAACATAGAAAACATGTTTACAAATTAAAATAAAGTAAGGGCTGAAACAAAAAAATGCAAATTGGGACAAGTGTAGATCATGCATAAAGAAGGTAAACAAGTGTCAAAATGGTTTTATAAAAAAATAATTTTTTTTACATCAGGCCATTCAACTTCTAAGATCTGAGAAATCAAGTTTAAAGCAACCACAAACCTGGAAAACAATGAAAATCAATTCAAACAATAACAAGTCTGAAACAATCTTCAAATCAGAGCAAAGCAAGAAGAAGAAAAAAATTCAAAACAGAAAAAAAGGGAGCAAGATCAATTCTGGAAACCTAAGGCTAGCAATTCAATGTCCTCAACCTGGATCAAAGCATTCAGGTTTAAATTTCAAAACAACAATCAAAATTCAATTCAAGCAACTTCAACCTGAAGATCATCTAAAACAACTCAAAACTGGGAAAAATCCTGAGATCAAAGACTTTCAAACCTGGAAAGGAATTGCCGGTTCAAATCCTGGAATCATTATAAATCAGAGTGAAAAATCAAGAAGCATTTCAAAGCATTCAGAGCAAAGCAAGTCAAAATAGAAAAATTGAAATTTCAGGATTCAGATCAAAAACCTGGTTTCAAAAGTCCTCTGTCTCTGTTTCTTTCTCAAAACCAAGGCGAGCAAACTCTTTTTAATTTACCATCATATCTGGGTGTTTGATAATATTTGAGAATATGCTGGTTTGTATGAATGTAGAAATCTAATTCCATGCCTGAACACATAAAGTTTTTCGAATATGCATGTCTGTTTACTGCCGAGAGTCGGGTCTCAGTTAAAAAAAGAATTAAAGAATCGACTCGTTGATTTTCTTCGCCACAACATGGATGTATTTGCATGGACGCACGCTGACATGACAGGAATCTCCCCAGATGTAGCATGCCACATGCTGAACATCGATCCCACCAAGGTGCCAGTGAAGCAGAAAAAGAGGAGCATGGGGGCAGAACGATCAGCAGCCCTCGAGGAAGAAGTAAATAACTTACTTGCCAATGACTTCATACGAGAAGCCATCTACCCAGAATGGATCGCCAACCCGGTACTGGTAAAGAAAGCTAACGGGAAGTGGCGAACATGCATCAATTTCTCCAACTTAAATGACGCTTGCCCGAAAGATTGCTTCCCACTCCCCCGAATCGACCAACTCGTGGACAGCACTGCCGGACATGAACTCTTATCCTTTATGGACGCATACTCAGGATATAACCAGATCCCTATGCACGCCCCCGATCAAGACCACACTAGTTTCATCACTGACCGGGGATTGTACTGCTACAAAGTAATGCCTTTTGGACTTAAAAACACCGGAGCTACTTATCAGCGCTTTGTCAACAAGATGTTTGCGGAACTAATAGGACACACTATGGAAGTTTATGTGGATGACATGCTGGTAAAATCAAGGAAGGCCAACGATCATATAAGCCACCTGGACGAGATGTTTCAAGTACTTCGCCAATATGGAATGAAGCTGAACCCTCTAAAGTGCTCCTTTGGAGTATCATCGGGAAAGTTCTTGGGATTCATCGTTCATGCCAGGGGGATTGAAGCAAACCCCGAACAAGTTCGAGCTTTGCAAGATATCAAGATACCATCCACTCGAAGAGAGATGCAAAGCCTAAACGGGAAAGTGGCCGCCCTAAGTAGGTTCATCTCTAAAGCAACCGACAAATACATCCCTTTCTTCGAAGCTCTAAAGAAAGACAAAGGAAAGTTCGAATGGACTGACGAATGCTCGACAGCCTTCCTTAACTTAATCGGACACCTCCAGAGACCACCGATACTCTCAACTCCAGATGAAGGCGAGGAACTGTACTTATACCTTGCTGTATCATCCCACGCTTTGAGCGCCGCTTTGGTGAGAGAAGACAACCGCGCACAGCGGCCCGTATACTTTGTAAGCAAGAGATTTACAGGAGCAGAAGCCAGGTACCCTAAACTTGAGAAGCTAGCATACTATCTGCTAATCACGTCACGGAAACTGCGACACTATTTCCAGTCTCATTCCATCAGAGTTTTAACCGATCAACCGCTAAGGAAAGTGCTCCATCACCCCGACACTTCTGGGCGATTACTTAAGTGGTGCATTGAACTAAGTCAATATGATATCACTTACCATCCTCGCACCGCTATCAAGGGGCAAGCCATAGCTGATTTCATTGCCGAATTCACTACTAACGAAGGTAAGGAGCAATCTGAAATAGCAGAAGATATCAAGTGGAATCTCTTCGTAGATGGAGCGTCAAACGAACAAGGCTCGGCGGTAGGTGTTGTGATAATCACCCCCAGGGGAAGGAAGCTGCACTACGCCCTAAGGTTGGAATTTGCTGCCACCAACAATGACGCAGAATATGAAGCAGTGATAGCTGGATTAGAACTGGCCTTGGAGATTGGAGTCGGTTCTTTATGTCTCCGTAGTGATTCTCAACTCATTGTAAACCAAATACTGGGAGACTTCCAGACTCGAGGAGAACAACTCACAGCATATCTAAAAAAGACCAAGCTGCTGCTCAATCAATTGAATCACTATCAAATCAAACACATTCCTCGAGAAGAGAACCAAGAGGCCGACGAACTAGCAAAGCAAGCTAGTATGAAGAACATCACTATCTTCGGAGCATTAACCATCTCAAAACAGCCGCCACCAAGTTTCGAGCAAGTGAATCTGATAGCTGCGATCGACGAAGAAACTTAGATGACTCCTATCTGAAAATATTTATAAGATGGCACACTACCCGACAGGCGTAACGAAATCAAGAAAATCTTGAGGAAAGCTTCCCGCTATACATTACAAGAAGGCATCCTCTATCGGCGCGGCTTCTCTAATCCCTTATTAAGGTGTATCGCTGGAAGGGAAGCCAGGGAAGTCTTATTCAACATCCATCAAGGAAGTTGCGGAGATCACACTGGAGGGCAGAGTCTGGCCAAGAAGATACTTCGATATGGATATTACTGGCCACTTTAAACAAAGATGCCTTGGACTTCGTCAAGAGATGCGACAGATGTCAGAAATTTGCCATGATTCCTCGACTACCCACAAATGAGATTGCTCAAATGACCATCCCTTGGCCCTTTGCAGTATGGGGAATTGACTTGATTGGCGAACTGCCAGCGGGCCGACGCGGAGCCAAATATGCTATAGTGGCGGTTGACTATTTCACCAAATGGGTGGAGGTGGAACCTCTAAATAAAATATCTTTGGCAAAAGTTATCAACTTCTTGATCAAAAATATTCTGTGCAGGTACGGAGTCCCACTCAAGATCATATCAGACAACGGACTTCAATTTGACAGCGAAGAATTCGCCGATTGGTGCCAAGAGCACGGAATTCACAAAAGCTTCTCATCTGTAGCTTATCCTCAAGCAAACGGACAAGTCGAAGCTGTCAACAAGATTCTCAAAACCTTAATCAAGAAGAAACTTGAAAAGTCGAAAGGCGCTTAGGTGGACGAACTTCCTACGGCACTTTGGGCCTATCGCACATCTTACAGAACTTCAATAGGGCATACTCCTTTCTCTTTGGCATACGGATTGGAGGCCTTGCTCACAGTTGAAACTATAGTGCCCTCTCACCGCAGGATCCACTACAACCCGGAAGAGAACGAAGAACTCCTCCTCATGTCTTTGGATCTAATCGAGGAGAGAAGAAACGATGCAGCACTCAAAGCAGCAGCTCACAAGAAAAAAGTTGCAGCACAATACAACTCCAAAGTCAAGCACCGCAGCTTACAGGAAGGAGATCTCGTCCTCAAGCAGATCTTCCCACGCCCCTTAGCGCTAGATCCAATCTGGGACGGACCCTATGTAATTCATAAAGATCTCCACAACAGAGCTTATATTTTGTCAACAGTGGATGGAGAGGTGTTCCAGAAGGCATGGAACATCCAACACCTCCGTCGATACTTTTCTTAACTTGTGCTGCCCATATGAAGTGAATTAACAAAGAGAATCAGTGGATGTAGGCATTTTCGCGCCGAACCACTTTAAAAATCATGTCTCTTTTTAACTTGTTCCTTTATATCTTGGTTGCTTGTTAAGATTTATCCTTTTCTGTTGAACAAAATCGTGTATAACGACATTTCCATACTGGAACTTCACGGCGCAACCTCACCTGGACAAGACTCAACAGGTACTATGCGATTCTATGCACTCGTCAATGAGACACTTTTGCTCCAGCATCCCTCTGTTGCGGGTTAACTCATTGCTCGCGACTGCCCTTAAAGCCAACTATAATGAGCCGATTATAAGCCATCAAGAAGGCTGACTATAGCCGATGGTAGCTCATTACGGCGTTCGGCTCGCCGGCAACTGTGAACCTACTTTAAGCCCCAACATAAGGTGTGGCCAGCCAGGTGTAGTTCACGGTTGACGATCGACACCCACGCTAGCCGGCCACAGTAAATCAAATAACACCCACGATTACGGGCCATAATGGCTCGGGTAGTTACTGTGCGCTATCTCGGCTCCGATATGTCTTAAGTGCGGCTGTGGTAAAAAAGATAAACTCCCCGCGGAGGCGTAAGATGGGTGACAAATGTCTCCAAGACCCACAGCTAGGGAAAGTGACTACAAAACCCGTTTGCCATGAACTTAAGCATATCGACGGCCTTCCGTGACTGGAAGTTTTACTTTTCCTATATTTCCATTCCATTTAAATACTTTTCTTGTATCCTGCATAATGGTCCCCAAAGTACAGGACACTAAATGGGAGGCATTCGCTCACGAGAATCTGAGCCCGCAAACTGGGTGATAAGGCACTCAGCCGCATCCATGGTCAATTACCCAAGGTGTCCAAAGCTACCCCCTGCAACCAGAACATGAAGGGCGGTACTCTTTTCTCTTGTACATAATCATGTAGCTAGGACTTATTCAAACATTGCAAGATATGAAATTATATATTAAGCAAGAACTTAGCATTAAACACAATTGAATCACTAGCACATGCACAATTATATTTCTTATGCAACACATCTGAATAACAAAAGCATTCAAATATAGCAGAATCTGTTTATGTTATAAAATTACAGAAAGTCATTCTTTACAAATAATATAATTACAAGTTGCATTAATGTTTCGGACTAACATAGACAGCAACCAAAATATGTGCAAGTCAAGTCAAAAAATCGAAGCTTCGCCTCCATCCCGCTAGCCCTCCGGATCTACTTAACTGCAGGATCGGAGCTCCCAGCATGATGACCAGAGGCCCCACCTGTCCAATTCAGAAAAAGAGTCCATTAAACCGACAACGAACGATCAAGTTATGAAAAGCTAAAAAGGAAAAACTTACCAACACCCGCTTCTTGGTCCTCATCCCCCAACTGCACACCGGCTTCCTCCGTCGCAAGTAGCCGCATCCCCTCCTTCACCGCTACCTTCTCCTCCTTTGAAAACTGGGCAGTAACCACGTCCATCCTGAATGCCGCTCCATCTTCCTTGTCCGCATCGGCCTTGGCCTCCTCCAAAGCCCGGAGATATATCCTAGCCATGATCCGGGGATAGTAATCCATCCAGGATAGATTACCCTGCTTCCAAGTACGAAAGTACATATCCTGCAACATCTCATCCATCATCCCCTCATTCTCCTCAAACTCCCTCACCCGGGCCTCGGAGGACAGCAACTTAGCGATGACAACATCCTTCTCCGATCGATATCTCAAGCGGTCAGCCTGGAGAGACCTCCTCATTTCCTCCATCTCTTCCTTTAGCCTGGCCTGAGCAAGCTCTGCGGCCTCAAGCCTCCCAGATAGTACCTTTACCTGCTCGAGATCCGCCCTCCGAACCTCGTCCACCGTAGCAATGGCTATGTCAATCCGCTCCTTGCAGGCGGCCTCCATCTTTCGCAACTCAGCCTTGCTAGCCTCCTCCATGGTTTTCTTTAGTCGTCGGGAGGCCGCCTCATGCTGAGATATCTGGATAGCCTGATCGGCAAGCTGTTTGGCCTGATCAGAGACCTGTAGCCGCAACCGGATGTTAGCACTTCCGATTTCCTCCCCAGCCTTGGCCAGTCGAGTGTGATGATCCATTAGCCTCTTGGTTTCCTCAGCCACCCGATCGATGCTTTCCTTGGCCTCATTCCCCATGGTCACAATCCGAGTAGTAAGCAAATCGAGGTTTAACGACTTAGCCTCATCAAGCACCCGTACCATGGGATTGCGGGGAAGAAGATGCTCGCCCGTGACCTCGTCAAAAGAGATGTCCTGAAAACTCGGCTCCAGATCCGGGTGGCCGGCAAATGGGTTGCGATCCAAACCAGGATGGTCTATCGGAGTAACGGTTGGATTTTCGGACAGATGGGGGGAAGGCATAAATCCAATATCTTCCTCAGTAATATCGTGAATAGGCTGGACTGGAGGCTGAGGACCAGGTGGAGAACCAAGCAAAGAACGTCTCCTCTTCCTCTTCTGAATGTCTTCTTCGATAACTCCAAGAAGGGGGCGATAGCCAACTACGTCTCCAGGACGGTTAGTAGGAGGCTTAGGCTTGGCAGAGGCTCTGAGTAACTTGTATTGTTCAAGGCGGTGTCGAACGTCTGAAGTCTTGGCCACCTCGCCTGCCCCTGGAATAAAGAGCAAGTGATATGAACATACAACGATCCATAATTCAAGAAATATGTTAAGTTAAAAAGAGTGAGAAGGCACATCTATTATACAAACCCTGCGGAGGAGTAGGATACCGCAATAAGTCCTGAATCTCATTCCAGGACGGAAGCGAACCATAAAATATTCCTAAGTCCCTATCGTAAATGGAGTCTGCAGAAGTCAAAAGTTCGCCTTGAATCGCTGGAGTCGCCTTAGCTGAAGAACTCTTAAAGAATGGATCGGCGCCAGCCCCAGCCTTGTCAACCTCCTTTGCCTTCTCAACCAAAGCCGATCCTCCCTCCGACTCCCCAAAAGCTTGACGGAAAGCATCATCCGTCCACTCATGAATCTCTCCCGCTTGCCCGGAGGTTAAGGCACCAACGCCACTACCGCTCTGTCCATCGCCTCCTTCACCCTCACCTCTATCTTCCTCCACATCTTCCTCTTCCGGAGCAACAAGTGCTAGGAGAGGGACCATCAGACTTCTTAAGCTTCTTACCTCCGACAACGGGAGGCTTTGTAAAAGGTTCCCTCTTTCCACTTTTCACCGTGGCCCCTTCCTTGGCTTTGGCAGCCTTCTCCTCAGCCGTATCCCTCTGCTTAACCACGGACTGGTGTGGCAGGATCAAGTTGTACTCCAGGAGAGTAGCATTCCTGATCAGGAAAGAAGCCGACCTATCCCATCCCAAAATGGCCTTTATTTCCGCAGCCATCTGGACCAGGGAATCACTCTCCACGACCGCAAAGCCACCTGTCGCTTGCAAGAAATAGAAGCATATCTGAAGAAGCACTACAGTCGGAACAAGAAAACTGTAAATAAAGTTCAACTTACAGCCAGAAGTGAAGAGGCGGAAGGAGACAGAATCGTTTTTGATAAAAAATCATTCTTTCTTAAACATGGTGAACTTTGAGTATAAGTCCAAGACCGGTTTGAAGGGCACGACCGCTTCTAAACTAACATACGGAGACCCCTTCTTGTAGCCTCTCATATTATACAAGTATCGGATTTCCCGGTTAGAAGGGGGGCGCCCATACCTCCTCTGGAAGATAACGAATAAGCACACCGGGATAGCATAGGAATTGGGCTGGAGCTGGAGAGGGGCCACCTTCAGATAGGTAATGAAGCTGACTATCCATGCATTGATCGGAGGAATGGCCCCACACATGCAATGGTACCTACTGTATGCAAAATATCCTTCAGGGAGATTGTACGGCATCACTCCGTCTCCCGGCAACAGCATGCGAGCCCTGTCAATCCCGAAGGAACGGGAGATGACATCAAGCTGCTCCTCCCTGAGGGAGCTAGGAAAACAGTCGGGCGGAGAGTTCAGAAGCTCCTGGGGGTCATACCCATCTACTAGCGACCTCGGGGCAGGTCCATGACGTTTCGGTCTTGGCTGGGCTGGGGGGACGGAGGAGGACTCTCCTTCGCCCCTAGACTTCCGTTTATCTGATCGAGTTTCTGCTTTGCGAGACATTATCTGCAAACACCGAAAGAACAAATTAGAACAAGGAGTATGGAAATACAAGCAAACAAGTTCAAAACACAAAGGTTGAGATTAAAGTCCATTCAGCATTGAAAGCCTTTAAGTTCATTCGGTAAAGCAAGGCGAGAGTTCGTTCGGCACTACACTCCCCGAGCTCATCCGGTGATAATTCCATTCGGTATTCGAACACCTTATCTCATTCGGCATTCCAACCCTCAGGCTCATTCGGTTCATCCGGTAAAGTAAATAGTAAGTCTTCATTCGGTACACAAGGTCCTGAGTTCATTCAGTAGTACAATACAGAAGTTCATTCGGCGGCAAAGGGTCTCACCTGGTTCGGCTAACACTTTGATTCGGCAAAGATGAGAGTTTTATTCGACAAAAGGTTTGGCTCGGTTGGTAAGGAATAACGAGGGCACGTGGCCCCTATTTATAAGCAACCATCAACGACCGGACCGGACGGCTCGGAGTTAGAGACCGGATGGGAATAACCTCGCTAAAACAAAGCACGCCATATACAGGCATATGCCCTACTTTGGGGGGGGGGGCAAATGTTGGGCAGGTTTTCCACCTACCACCGAATAAAGAGAGGAAAGGCATTATCGTCGGTCCAACTCCTTCTCCAAGTACCTCCAAGCACTGCCGATCCAAACCCTCTCCAACGCCTACTGAGCCAAAACCTACCTCCTCCTATCTGCCGTACCAAGTCCCATCTCACCACCCATCACCAACAAACTACCGGTCCAGACCACACCGAACCAACCCACACCGAACCAATCCACCGGACCAGCCTCTACCGGACCAAGCTACATCATCTACCACCGGACAAAGGCGCTACCGGACCAGAGTACTACTGGACCAGGGCATTGCTGAACCAATGTCGTCAAGCCAGATTGCTTCAGCCTAGGCCCACCAGCAGCTATATACATCCAAGACCCCTGCCTCCAGCCTCACTCTATAAAAAGAGGGGCAGGGGTACAACAATGGAAGACAAGTTTGAGAGCTCGAGCACGGAAGGAACTTTCAAATAACTTTCATATACTTGTATACAAAGCTTTGTACTTGTAATCTGAAAGAAAAAAGAGAATAACATATAAAGTGGACGTAGGCACGTTCTGGCCGAACCACTATAAATCTGTGTGTCTTTTACAGTTTAGTCCCTGCTTATCATATATTTGCGTAAATCACTCAAATCACTAGAAACAACATAAAATCAACTAATTCATACGACTTGGAGGTGTTTGCCCATTTTTTGTGCAAACATCTTTGGTGCTTTCACTGAGAACCGAGCTAGAAGCTACAGCTTCTCCTACTCAATCTTCTTCCTCACAGCATCGTTCCTTGCTCCGACAACATGACTTCCAGACAGAGGAGAGATGTTAACAAAGGAAAGAACGTCGCAACTAGCAGTATCCCAGATCCAGTGGCCCCGAATCAAGAGAATCATCCCGTTTTAACAGCAATACCAGATGAAAATCAGGCAATTCCAACAGCCTCTGCCGCGGAACAACCAATTACTAGGGCAGATCTAGACAGGGTTGTAGCTGAAGTAACTAACCGCTTCACATCTCAACAAAAAGCCCTGGTGGACCAACTCATGTCATGCCTACGGGATGTTGAAGAATCCAACCGCAACACTGAATCATGGGGTGAGTCCCAATCTGGAGGATCTGGGAGGCAACAAAGACCTTTCTTCTTCGAAGAGGTTAACAACAGAAACAGCCATGGTAGGAGCCGAGCCCGGACTTAGCCCGAATTCCGACCCGAGGAATCACTTGGAACCGAACCCAGTGGGGGAGGTGCCAGGCAGGGGTCGGATATAGCTGAGCCTGTCATACTAGCTAACCATGAAAACACCAGTAGACGGGGCCGAGCTGGGGTCCAGCCCGAAGTTGGACCCGAGGAAGTGCTGAGAACAGAACCCAGCAGGGGAAGATCAAGGCAAGGGCCAACTATGGCTGACCCCAGCATGCCCCCAGAGGACTATAGGCAGCCTTTGGAGAATGTTAGGAGTGACAGACGATACCATCCCTATAAGTCATCTGGACGGAATCAATCCCGCAGGGAAGAACCAAACTCATTTTTGTCCGCTCCAAGTTCTGATGAAAGGATGGCGCGATTGTTCAGAGAGTGCATCCAACGGGAGCAAAGGGATCGGGGGATAGGTGCTAGGGTAACCAGCCCCTTCACTCGCAATATCGAAACTGCCATCACCCCCCGAGAATGGAAGATGCCAACGATGGAACCTTACAAGGGAACCTCTGACCCCATCGTACACTTACAGAGGTACACCCAGCATATGCTCATGAGCGGAGCAACAGAGGGAGTGTTGTGTAAATGCTTCCCACTGTTCTTGGCAGATCTAGCTACCTCCTGGTTCTGCCACCTACCACAAGGGTCCATCAGCTCATGAGAAATGTTGAAAGAAAAGTTCATCAGTCAGTTCCGCATTCATGTGGAGCAACCCAAGGATGCTTATTCCTTATCTAATATCAAACAGAAACCCGGAGAGACAATGCAACAATATCTAACCCGATTCAACGCCGCGGCAACCGCAGTCCAAGATGCCGATGAGAAACTTATCCTAATGGCCCTCTGCAGTGGTGTACATCCAGATACTAAATTTGCTAGAAGACTAAACAAGGAAAAACCAGCTACTTTACCTGATTTCTTCCATGAAGCTGGAAAGTATATGAGACTTGAGGACGCTGCCACTGAGAGGCAATTAGGGCAATAGGCTAAGACGGCTACAGACAGGGTCCCCGCTGCAGCAAAGGATGTTCGAAGAAATGACTCTAGAGACAATGCTGGGGGCAAAAAGGGAGAAAAGCGCTTATATCGACCAGGACCAAGATTTGACTCTTACACTCCTTTGAATGAAACGATCGAAAACATCTTCCTAGCCACTCAAGACGAAGTTAGATACAAGCGCCCCCCGCACAAGAAGGAGTCAGATAGCACACTCAAATCTGGAAAGTTCTTCCGCTTCCACGAATCCCACGGACATGACACCAATGAATGCCACCATCTCCGGGACTTGATTGAAGAACACATCAGAAGGAGGAGACTGGAGCGCTATGTAAAAGGTCAGAACATGACTTCAACTCCTGCCAATGAGAATCCTGGACTACCCCCGCAGAAGCAGGTGGGGGAAATCGCAACACCAGCGGCTCTAGTTGAGAGAAGATAGTGGTCCACATCATATCAGGAGGACCGCACATCGCCGACAGAAGCTGGGCGGAGATGGAAAGATACGGCAAGTCACTGAGGAACGCTGAAGGCTGCGTTAATTCTGTTATGGAAGAACACCACCCGAAACAGAAAGTGAATGACGACATCACATTCAGTAGGCGTGATCTAGAGGGAAGACAGTACCCACACATGGATCCTATGGTCATCTCTGCCTGGTTCGGACCAACCAAAGTTTTCCGAATTTTAATAGACACTGGAAGCTCGGTGAATATCCTATTCAAGCATGCTTTCGACAAAATGAAGCTATGATGAAGGATGTGTCTCCCTGCAACAAACCACTACATGGTTTCACTGGAGATGCGAAGATGCCCCTCGGGCAACTGGACCTTTTTGTTGAAATAGGAAGTCATCCCCGCTCCGCTGTGCGGAAACAAACATTTGTGCTAATAGAGAACCACTCGGCCTACAATGCCTTTTTGGGAAAACCAGCCTTGTCTGACTTCCAAATTGTCCTAGCCCCGTGGTGCCTGAAGATGAAATTTCCAACCGATAACGGAATAGGAGAAATAGAGGGAGATCAAGACGCTGCTCGAGACTGCTATGTAACTGAACTTCGCAATAACCGCAGAAAAGATAAAGGAAAAAATGCAGAGACTACTCTCTGCATGAAAAGCTTGGAAGCATAGCAATTAAAGAAAGCCCCTCCTCTTCGATATACCAGTGATCCTTTCAATGAATTAGACCCCAGGGACAAAGAGGAGGAGGCCACCGCCGAGCCTGCAGAGGCTATGGAATTCATATCTTTGGACAAACACGATCCAAGTAGACTGCTGAGAGTCGGGTCTCAGTTAAAAAAAGAATTAAAGAATCAACTCGTTGATTTTCTTCGCCACAACATGGAAGTATTTGCATGGACGCACGCTGACATGACAGGAATCTCCCCAGACGTAGCATGCCACATGCTGAACATCGATCCCACCAAGGTGCCAGTGAAGCAGAAAAAGAGGAGCATGAGGGCAGAACGATCAGCAGCCCTCGAGGAAGAAGTAAAGAACTTACTTGCCAATGACTTCATACGAGAAGCCATCTACCCAGAATGGATCGCCAACCCGGTACTGGTAAAGAAAGCTAACGGGAAGTGGCGAACATGCATCGATTTCTCCAACTTAAATGACGCTTGCCCGAAAGACTGCTTCCCACTCCCCCGAATCGACCAACTCATGGACAACACTGCAGGACATGAACTCTTATCCTTTATGGACGCATACTCAGGATATAACGAGATCCCTATGCACGCCCCCGATCAAGACCACACTAGTTTCATCACTGACCGGGGATTGTACTGCTACAAAGTAATGACTTTTGGACTTAAAAATGCCGGAGCTACTTATCAGTGCCTTGTCAACAATATGTTTGCGGAACTAATAGGACACACTATGGAAGTTTATGTGGATGACATGCTGGTAAAATCAAGGAAGGCCAACGATCATATAAGCCACCTGGACGAGATGTTTCAAGTACTTCGCCAATATGAAATGAAGCTGAACCCTCTAAAGTGCTCCTTCGGAGTATCACCGGGAAAATTCTTGGGATTCACCGTTCATGCCAGGGGGATTGAAGCAAACCCCGAACAAATTCGAGCTTTGCAAGATATCAAGATACCATCCACTCGAAGAGAGATGCAAAGCCTAAACGGGAAAGTGGCCGCCCTAAGTAGGTTCATCTCTAAAGCAACCGACAAATGCATCCCTTTCATCGAAGCTCTAAAGAAAGACAAAGGAAAGTTCGAATGGACTGACGAATGCTCGACAGCCTTCCTTAACTTAATCGGACACCTCCAGAGACCACCGGTACTCTCAACTCCAGATGAAGGCGAGGAACTGTACTTATACCTTGCTGTATCATCCCACGCTTTGAGCGTCACTTTGGTGAGAGAAGACAACCGCACACAGCGGCCCGTATACTTTGTAAGTAAGAGATTTACAGGAGCAGAAGCCAGGTACCCTAAACTTGAGAAGCTAGCATACTGCCTCCTAATCATGTCATGGAAACTGCGACACTATTTCCAGTCTCATTCCATCAGAGTTTTAACCGATCAACCGCTAAGTCAAGTGCTCCATCGCCCCGACACTTCTGGGCGATTACTTAAGTGGTGCATTGAACTAAGTCAATATGATATCACTTACCATCCTCGCACCGCTATCAAGGGGCAAGCCATAGCTGATTTCATTGCCGAATTCACTACTAACGAAGGTAAGGAGCAATCTGAAATAGCAGAAGATATCAAGTGGAATCTCTTCGTAGATGGAGCGTCAAACGAACAAGGCTCGGGGGCAGGTGTTGTGATAATCACCCCCAGGGGAAGGAAGCTGCACTACGCCCTAATGTTGGAATTCGTTGCCACCAATAATGACGCAGAATACGAAGCGGTGATAGCTGGATTAGAACTGGCCTTGGAGATTGGATTCGGTTCTTTATGTCTCCATAGTGATTCTCAACTCATTGTAAACCAAATACTGGGAGACTTCCAGACTCGAGGAGAACGACTCACAGCATATCTAAAAAAGACCAAGCTGCTGCTCAATCAATTGAATCACTATCAAATCAAATACATTCCTCGAGAAGAGAACCAAGAGGCCGACGAACTAGCAAAGCAAGCTAGTATGAAGAACATCACTATCTTCGGAGCATTAACCATCTCAAAACAGCCGCCACCAAGTTTCGAGCAAGTGAATCTGATAGCTGCGATCGACGAAGAAACTTGGATGACTCCTATTCGGAAATATTTACAAGATGGCACACTACCCGACAGGCGTAACGAAATCAAGAAAATCTTGAGGAAAGCTTCCCGCTATACATTACAAGAAGACATCCTCTATCGGCGCGGCTTCTCTAATCCCTTATTAAGGTGTATCGCTGGAAGGGAAGTCAGGGAAGTCTTATCCAACATCCATCAAGGAAGTTGCGGAGATCACACTGGAGGGCAGACTCTGGCCAAGAAGATACTCCGATATGGATATTACTGGCCCACTTTAAACAAAAATGCCTTGGACTTCGTCAAGAGATGCGACAGATGTCAGAAATTTGCCAAGATTCCTCGACTACCCACAAATGAGATTGCTCAAATGACCAGCCCTTGGCCCTTTGCAGTATGGGGAATTGGACTTGATTGGAGAACTGCCAACGGGCCGAGGCGGAGCAAAATATGCTATAGTGGCGGTTGACTATTTCACCAAATGGGTGGAGGCGAAACCTCTAAATAAAATATCTTCGGCAAAAGTTATCAACTTCTTGATCAAAAATATTCTGTGCAGGTACGGAGTCCCACTCAAGATCATATCAGACAACGGACTTCAATTTGACAGCAAAGAATTCGCCGATTGGTGCCAAGAGCACGGAATTCACAAAAGCTTCTCATCTGTAGCTTATCCTCAAGCAAACGGACAAGTGAAGCTGTCAACAAAATTCTTAAAACCTTAATCAAGAAGAAACTTGAAAAGTCGAAAGGCGCTTGGGTGGACGAACTTCCTACGACACTTTGGGCCTATCGCACATCTTACAGAACTTCAACAGGGCATACTCCTTTCTATTTGGCATACAGATCGGAGGCCTTGCTCCCAGTTGAAACTATAGTGCCCTCTCACCGCAGGATCCACCACAACCCGGAAGAGAATGAAGAACTCCTCCTCATGTCTTTGGATCTAATTGAGGAGAGAAGCAACGATGCAGCACTCAAAGCAGCAGCTCACAAGCAAAAAGTTGCAGCACGATACAACTCCAAAGTCAAGCACCGCAGCTTACAGGAAGGAGATCTCGTCCTTAAGCGGATCTTCCCGCGCCCCGGAGCGCTAGATCCAATTTGGGACGGACCCTATGTAATTCATAAAGATCTCCACAACGGAGCTTATATTTTGTCAACAGTGGATGGAGAGGTGTTCCAGAGGGCATGGAACATCCAACCCCTCCGTCGATACTTTTATTAACTTGTACTTCCCATATGAAGTGAATTAACAAAGAGAATCAGTGGATGTAGGCATTTTCGCGTCGAACCACTTTAAAAATCATGTCTCTTTTTAACTTGTTCCTTTATATCTTGGCTGCTTGTTAAGCTTTATCCTTTTCTGTTGAACAAAATCGTGTATAACGACATTTCCATACTGGAACTTCACGGCGCAACCTCACCTGGACAAGACTCAACAGGTACTATGCGATTCTATGCACTGGCCAATGAGACACTTTTGCTCCAGCATCCCTCTGTTGCGGGTTAACTCATTGCTCGCGACTGCCCTCAAAGCCAACTGTAATGAGCCGATTATAAGCGATCAAGAAGGCCGACTATAGCCGATGGCAGCTCATTACGGCGTTCGTCTCGCCGGCAACTGTGAACCTACTTTAAGCCCCCACATAAGGTGTGGCCAGCCTGGGGTAGTTCACGGTTGACGATCGGCACCCACGCTAGCCGGCCACAGTAAATCGAATAATACCCACGATTACGGGCCATAATGGCTCGGGTAGTTACTGTGCGCGATCTCGGCTCCGATATGTCTTAAGTGCGGCTGTGGTAAAAAAGATAAACTCCCCAGGGAGGCGTAAGATGGGTGTAAAATGTCTTCAAGACCCACAGCTAGGGAAAGTGACTACAAAACTCGTTTGCTACGAACTTAAGCATATCGACGGCCTTCCGTGACTGGAAGTTTTACTTTTCCTATATTTCCATTCCATTTAAATACTTTCTTGTATCTTGCATAACGGTCCCCAAAGTACAGGACACTAAATGGGAGGCATTCGCTCACGAGAATCTGAGCTCGCAAACTGGGTGACAAGGCACTCAGCCGCATCCATGGTCAATTACCCAAGGTGTCCAAAGCTACCCCCTGCAACCAGAACATGAAGGGTGGTACTCTTTTCTCTTTTACATAATCATGTAGCTAGGACTTATTCAAACATTGCAAGATATGAAATTATATATTAAGCAAGAACTTAACATTAAACACAATTGAATCACTAGCACATGCACAGCTATATTTCTTATGCAACACATCAGAATAACAAAAGCATTCAAATATAGCAGAATCTGTTTATGTTATAAAATTACAGAAAGTCATTCTTTACAAATAATATAATTACAAGTTGCATTAATGTTTCGGACTAACATAGACAGCAACCAAAATATGTGCAACTCAAGTCAAAAAATCGGAGCTTCGCCTCCATCCCGCTAGCCCTCCGGATATACTTAACTACAGGATCGGAGCTCCCAGCATGATGACCAGAGGCCCCACCTGTCCAATTCAGAAAAAGAGTCCATTAAACCGACAACGAACGATCAAGTTATGAAAAGCTAAAAAGGTAAAACTCACCAACACCCGCTCCTTGGTCCTCATCCCCCAACTGCACACCGGCTTCCTCCGCAGCAAGTAGCCGCATCCCCTCCTTCACCGCTACCTTCTCCTCCTTTGAAAACTGGGCGGTAACCACGTCCATCCTGAATGCCGCTCCACCTTCCTTGTCCGCATCGGCCTTGGCCTCCTCCAAAGCCCGGAGATATATCCTAGCCATGATCCGGGGATTGTCATCCATCCAGGATAGATTACCCTGCTTCCAAGTACGAAAGTACATATCCTGCAACATCTCATCCATCATCCCCTCATTCTCCTCAAACTCCCTCACCCGGGCCTCGGAGGACATCAACTTAGCGATGGCAACATCCCTCTCCGATCGATATCTCAAGCGGTCAGCCTGGAGAGACCTTCTCATTTCCTCCATCTCTTTCTTTAGCCTGGCCTGAGCAAGCTCTGCGGCCCCAAGCCTCCCAGATAATACCTCTACCTGCTCGAGATCCGCCCTCCGAACCTCGTCCACCGTAGCAATGGCTATGTCAATCCGCTCCTTGCAGGCGGCGTCCATCTTTCGCAACTCAGCCTTGCTAGCCTCCTCCATGGTTTTCTTTAGTCGTCGAGAGGCCGCCTCATGCTGAGATATCTGGATAGCCTGATCGGCAAGCTGTTTGGCCTGATCAGAGACCTGTAGCCGCAACCGGATGTTAGCACTTCCGATTTTCTCCCCAGCCTTGGCCAGTCGAGCGTGATGCTCCATTAGTCTCTTGGTTTCCTCAGCCACCCGATCGATGCTTGCCTTGGCCTCATTCCCTATGGTCACAATCCGAGTAGTAAGCAAATCGAGGTCTAACAACTTAGCCTCATCAAGCACTCGTACCATGGGATTGCTGGGAAGAAGATGCTCACCCGTGACCTCGTCAAAAGAGTTGTCCTGAAAACTCGGCTCCAGATCCGGGTGGCCGGCAAATGGGTTGCGATCCAAACCAGGACGGTCTATCGGAGTAACGGTTGGATTTTCGGACGGATGGGGGGAAGGCATAAACCCAATATCTTCCTCAGTAATATCGTGAATAGGCTGGACTGGAGGCTGAGGACCAGGTGGATAACCAAGCAAAGAACGTCTCCTCTTCCTCTTCTGAATGTCTTCTTCGATAACTCCGAGAAGGGGGCGATAGCCAACTACGTCTCCAGGACGGTTAGTAGGAGGCTTAGGCTTGGCAGAGGCTCTGAGTAACTTGTATTGTTCAAGGTGGTGTCGAACGTCTGAAGTCTTAGCCACCTCGTCTACCCCTGTAATAAAGAGCAAGTGATATGAACATACAACGATCCATAATTCAAGAAATATGTTAAGTTAAAAAGAGTGAGAAGGCACATCTATTATACAAACCCTGCCGAGGAGTAGGATACTGCAATAAGTCCTGAATCTCATTCCAAGACGGAAGCGAACCATAAAATATTCCTAAGTCCCTATCGTAAATGGAGTCTGCAGAAGTCAAAAGTTCGCCTTGAATCGCTGGAGTCGCCTTAGCTGAAGAACTCTTAAAGAATGGATCGGCGCCAGCCCCAGCCTTGTCAACCTCCTTTGCCTTCTCAACCAAAGCCGATCCTCCCTCCGACTCCCCAAAAGCTTGACGGAAAGCATCATCCGTCCACTCATGAATCTCTCCCGCTTGCCCGGAGGTTAAGGCACCAACGCCACTACCGCTCTGTCCATCGCCTCCTTCACCCTCACCTCTATCTTCCTCCACATCTTCCTCTCCCGGAGCAATTGAGCAAGTGCTAGGAGAGGGACCATCAGACTTCTTAAGCTTCTTACCTCCGACAACGGGAGGCTTTGTAAAAGGTTCCCTCTTGCCACTTTTCACCGTGGCCCCTTCCTTGGCTTTGGCAGCCTTCTCCTCAGCCGTATCCCTCTGCTTAACCACGGACTGGTGTGGCAGGATCAAGTTGTACTCCAGGAGAGTAGCATTCCTGATCAGGAAAGAAGCCGACCTGTCCCGTCCCGAAATGGCCTTTATTTCTGCAGCCATCTGGACCAGGGAATCACTCTCCACGACCGCAAAGCCACCTGTCGCTAGCAAGAAATAGAAGCATATCAGAAGAAGCACTGCAGTCGGAACAAGGAAACTGTAAATAAAGTTTAACTTACAGCCAGAAGTGAAGAGGCGGAAGGAGACAGAATCGTCCTTGATAAAAAAACCATTCTTTCTTAAACATGCTGAACTTTGAGTATAAATCCAAGACCGGTTTGAAGGGCACGGCCGCTTCTAAACTAACATACGGAGATCCCTTCTTGTAGCCTCTCAGATTATACAAGTATCGGATTTTCCGGTTAGAAGGGGGCGCCCATACCTCCTCTGGAAGATAACGAATAAGCACACCAGGATAGCGTAGGAATTGGGCTGGAGCTGGAGAGGGGCCACCTTCAGATAGGTAATGAAGCTGACTATCCATGCATTGATCGGAGGAATGGACCCACACATGCAATGGTACCTACTGTATGCAAAATATCCTTCAGGGGGATAGTACGGCATCACTCCGTCTCCCGGCAACAGCATGCGAGCCCTGTCAATCCCGAAGGAACGGGAGATGACATCAAGCTGCTCCTCCCTGAGGGAGCTAGGAAAACAGTCGGGCGGAGAGTTCAGAAGCTCCTGGGGGCTATACCCATCTACTAGCGACCTCGGGGCAGGTCCATCACGTTCCGGTCTTGGCTGGGCTGCGGGCACGGAGGAGGACTCTCCTTTTCCCCTAGACTTCCGTTTATCTGATCGAGTTTCTGCTTTGCGAGACATTATCTACAAACACCGGAAGAACAAATTAGAACAAGGAATATGGAAATACAAGCAAACAAGTTCAAAACACAAAGGTTGAGATTAAAGTCCATTCGGCATTGAAAGCCTTTAAGTTCATTCGGTAAAGCAAGGCGAGAGTTCGTTCGGCACTACACTCCCCGAGCTCATCCGGTGATAATTCCATTCGATATTCGAACACCTTATCTCATTCGGCATTCCAACCCTCAGGCTCATTCGGTTCATCCGGTAAAGTAAATAGTAAGTCTTCATTCGGTACACAAGGTCCTGAGTTCATTCGGTAGTACAATACAAAAGTTCATTCGGCGGCAAAGGGTCTCACCTGGTTCGGCTAACACTTTGATTCGGCAAAGATGAGAGTTTGATTCGGCAAAAGGTTTGGCTCGGTTGGCAAGGAATAACGAGGGCACGTGGCCCCTATTTATAAGCAACCATCAACGATCGGACCAGATGGCTCGGAGTTAGAGACCGGATGGGAATAACCACGCTAAAACAAAGCACGCCATATACAGGCATATGCCCTACTTTGGGGGGCAAATGTTGGGCAGGTTTTCCACCTACCACCGAATAAAGAGAGGAAAGGCATTATCGCCGGTCCAACTCCTTCTCCAAGTACCTCCAAGCACTGCCGATCCAAACCCTCTCCAACGCCTACCGAGCCAAAACCTACCTCCTCCTATCTGCCGAACCAAGTCCCATCTCACCACCCATCACCAACAAACTACCGGTCCAGACCATACCGAACCAACCCACACCAAACCAATCCATCGGACCAGCCTCTACCGGACCAAGCTACATCATCTACCACCGGACCAAGGCGCTACCGGACCAAAGTACTACCGGACCAGGGCATTGCCAAACCAATGTCGTCAAGCCAGATTGCTTCAGCCTAGGCCCACCAGTAGCTATATACATCCAAGACCCCTGCCTCCAGCCTCACTCTATAAATAGAGGGGCAGGGGTACAACAATGGAAGACAAGTTTGAGAGCTCGAGCACGGAAGGAATTTTCAAACAACTTTCATATACTTGTATACAAAGGTTTGTACTTGTAATCTGAAAGAAAAAAGAGAATAACATATAAAGTGGACGTAGGCACGTTCTGGCCGAACCACTATAAATCTGTGTGTCTTTTACAGTTTAGTCCCTGCTTATCATATATTTGCGTAAATCACCCAAATCACTAGAAACAACATAAAATCAACTAATTCATACGACTTGGAGGTGTTTGCCCATTTTTTGTGCAAACACATGGATCCATGAAGCTTCAGACCGATGCCACTAAGGCTATACACCAACATTATCGAATATAATGACGTATTTAGACAAGTGTTTTCCATAAAGGCCTTTTACCATTGTTACCAAATATAATGTCATGTTTAGACATATGGTTTCCACAAGGGCCTTACTACATTGTTTTAGAAATATCATGTTAGGACATATGGTTGCCACAAAGGCCTTACACCTACACTTATTATCCCAAATGGTGCTACTTATCATTTCATAGCTTTCTCAAGTTTAATCTCAGTTTTCCATCTTCTTAAATAAGTTATTTCAAATTTACTTATTATTCACTATGGCCATTTCATCCCTATGAAATTCTTAATCATCACTTCGGAAGATGGCTTCTAAAGTGCTAGTAAAAGTTCATTTATTTAATTAGAAATTCTTAGCATCGTTAGCTAGCTATTACATGTTGATCTAAAGTAGCTGTTGAGTGTTGACAGCACGCCATTACATGTTAGTTCATTATTGCTATCGTAGGTTAACATACTCTACTATCACATGTTGAGTTCACTATAGCTATCGTAAGTTGATAAACTCTAGCCGCCGCATGTTGACGCCTTAAAGTTATCGCAAGTTTATACGTTTTAGCCATCGCATGTTGAGAGCTATCACATGTTGACAATTTTAGCTATCGCACATTGATCCTTAGAGCTATTGCATGTATAGGTTTAAAATGCCGCATGTCGATAAATTATAGGTATCGCAAGTTGAGACCAAAAGCTATTACTTGTTCACTTTAAGTTGTCGCATGTTATCATTTTAAAGCCATTGCACGTTGAGTGGTAGTTTCATAATTAAATTGAAAACTATTTTATTAGGATTGAAAGTAATAACCTACATCGAACTCTATTATATGTCGATTTAGCATTGTTCTACCTGAATATTTGCAGTTCGTAATTAACTCCTTCTTTTGCTATATAATTTATATTAATTCGAACCGCATAGGAAAAATTCCAAAAAATTCACAAAAATCTAATTACTTATCTTTTACTTCACAAAAAAAATTTAGAGAAAAATAATTATTTATCATATTTCAAATAATTAAAACTTGAAAATAAGGGTTTTTCAACTTAGAAAATTTATTTAAATTCCAAATAATTTCAAAAATTTATGAAATGGAAAACCTGTCTCTAAATTAATATCCTAAACATCATATAAAAGTTTCAAGTAAATTGGAGAAGTTTTGATTCTCATTTTACCTTAAATATCTCAGAAATAATTATCAGTGAATTTCCAAACATATATTTTCTATTCTTCTTAAATTTGTTCATGGTTATTCAAAGCATTATAAATACATACAATCCTAATCAAATGGGCTTGAAGGTTTAGGGAAAGTGTTACTCACCTAAGCTTGGTAAAATTTGATTGAAAGTCCTTATTTCTTCTTAGTGATGAAAACTCCTTCTCTTTTACTTTTAATTTTCTTCTTCTTCTTGAAAATGTAGCCAACCTAACTTATTTTATTTTAGTTTGTTTTTGTGTGAGGGAGAGAATGAATGAGAAGATGGGATAGTTACAGGATTAGTAATTTGGGATTGGGATAAAATCTCATTATAGCATATTCTTACTAAATCCTTAATTCTTCATCTTATATTCATTCCCCATTATATCGATTAACTTGTATTAATTATTATCATCTCATGATGTATACTATTATCTATTTGCTTAATTAGTTCCGCATATTATGGCATTTCAAAATATAGGATGTTACAGTCTCCCCTTCTTATAAGAATTCTGTTCTTAATTTAGAAAAGGCAGGATAATGATCACATCATTAATTCAATATACATGCAAGTACAACGATTACACTAGTCCTCCACTACTGTAAATCATCAATCTATAATTATTATGTATTTGTACCACTACCGACACATAATAATATTGTACCATAAAATCATATTACTGTCACTACTTGCTTATACAACGAAACATACATGTCTAATCATACAAGTCAAAACAAATCATGATAGATATTCCAAACATTGTCCTCTACCTCCCAGTACAATCATCTAATCGGTTCTCTACTAGACACAAACAAGTTTGATAACTTTTCTCCTTAACTCTTTCGTATCATGACATATTATCATTTTCAGTCATCTAACATAAGTCAAATATGGTTCTATAGATAAGTCCTCAACTGCACTCGATTCCAGTACTGAATTTGTGCCATGCATCCATTTACTCAACTGTTATATGTGAAAAACATTTTATACACCTGTTAAACTACTTGATAACTCGACTCATACATGTGAGTTTACTTGTCCTCTCGATTACTAGAATGGTCCTACATATATAAGTGCCAATTTTCTTGCCTTTCCTAAGAGAATCATCCCTTGCAGATGAAGCCTTCACAAATACATGGTCACCTACTGCAAACTCTAGTTCCTTTCTTCTCTTATTGACATAACTCTTTTGCCTCAACATCACTTTTTATCCTAACACGGATTAATTCTATCTTCTCAATGGCATCTCCTACTGAATCGAGTCCTATCTCTCACGCCAACCAACAAATATATGACTTACATAGTCTACCATAAAGCACCTCAAATAGTTCCATCCCGATACTTGACTGTTATTGTAGGACAACTCTACTAGATGCAAATGAGCTTCCCAAGGTTCCTAAAAAATTTAATACACATGCTCTCAGCAAACCTTCAAGCGCACGGTTCACCCTTTCTGTTTGGTTATTTATCTACGGGTGCAAGCCGTACTCATACGCAATACATTCTACAAGCTTCTCCAAAACTCACTAGTAAAGAATGGGTCTCTATCACTAACAATACTGCCATGAATTCTATGAAATCATACAGCATTCTTTATATATAACTTTACTAAGCTATTTGCCATCCTTGTGGCTTCACTGGAATAAAATGGACATTCTTAGTCAATCTATCGACTATCACCCAAATGTTATCATTCCCTTTTCTTTACCATGGAAACCCACCAATAAAATCCATGGATACCAAATCCTACTTCAAATCGGTACCTCCAAAGGTTTACAAACCGCCTGATTTTTTATGCTCAGATTTCGTCTGCTAATATGTGAAGCATTTCTTCACACAATCTATGATCATCTTCGTGCCCTCGGGATGAATATAAACTTATATTGATGGCTTTCTTCCAAGACCTTCTTTCGAAGATCTTCCGCATTCAAAACACATAGTCTTCCTTTCTTCCTAAGCCCTCTCTTTGAATCTATTTTGCTTTTGCTCTGCAACATCTGCACCCATTCGCAATCACTTAATTCTCTCAGCTAACAATGTGTCCTCCCTTATCCTGGAAGCAATCCCATCTATATGGTTTTGATGCACTTCCAGACTTGCTAATATGCTAAGATGTTTACTGGATTTAGCATTTAGTCTATAATGCACTCCATAAAGTGCTAACGTCTCTAACTTCTTCCATTATTCTAAAATGTCTAACACTCTATTATGATGCTTTCTACTTAAAGCATTTGCAACCTAGTTACCCTTTCCTAGCGTATACTCTATACTAAAGTCATATGTCTCCCAGAATTCCAACCATCTCCGTTTCCTCATATTCAACTCTTTTTGGTAGAATAAATAATTAAGAAATTTATGATCCATATACAACTTGAACCATTCTTCCAAAACATAACATCTTCAAATTTTCAACATAAAGACTACCACTGCCACATCTAAGTCATGGGCCGGGTAGCTACCTTCATGCAGTCTCAACTGCCTTGATGTGTAAGGTATCACTCACCCCTTTTACATCAGCACCACTCCAAATCTGGTTTCACATGCATATAGACTACTAAGCCCTCGGGTACAATTAAGACAGGAATATTGGCTAACAACCTTTTTTACTCCTTAAATGACCCTTCATACCTCTTAATTCATTTGAACTTCTCATTCTTCCTTATCAGCTTAGTCAAAGGCGTGGCTATATATAATAAATTCTTAATGAATCTACGTTAATAACTAGTTAATCCCAAGAAAATTCTCATCTCAATGATCATCTTCAGTTTCCTCCAATAGTTAATGGTTTCTTTCTTTAATGGATCCACGGCTAATTCATTATCTGGTACAACATAGCCAAGCAAATTGACTTCTTCTTTTCATAAAATAACACTCAAACAACTTTGCCTTCAATTTATGATGTCTCAACATCTCTACAGCAACCTATTATGGACTCCATGATCGCTACTATTCCTAAAATACAAATAAATTTTCATCAATAAAGATCAACGCAATCTATCCAACTTATCGCGAAAAATTCTTTCCATAAGATCTACAAAGAATGCAAGGTTGTTAGTCAGTTCAAAAAACACAGCTAACCATTCAAACAACCATGTCTTGCTCTAAACGAAGTTAATGGAACGCTATCCTTAGCAATCCTTAGTCGATGGAACTTTGTTGCCAAATCTGCTGCAAAAACGTTCAAGCTTCACTCGACTGGTAAAAAAAATCATATATCCTAGGGGATGGATAATAATTATTCACAGTTAACATTCAACTTCTATAATCAATACACATCCATAATGACGCATTCGACTTCTTCACAAATACCATGGATGCTCCGCACGGTGGACTACTCGGTCTAATGAAACTTTTATGCTCAAGTTTTACATGTTGCTTCTTCAGTTCTTCCATCTCCTTAAGTGGCTCTACTATGTGGTCTGCTAACATGTTATGTCCAACATCAAGTTTATTCATAATTCAATCGCTCTTCTTGGTGGCAATCCTGTTGCTACTCCAAAAACATCAGTAAACTCCCAAACTACTAGCATTGTACTTATCTCATCCTCCTGATCCTCCATCACACAATATCACTCCTACTTTTCTTCCATTACATCTAACGCTACCATGATCCTTCTCCCATTCCCTGGATTTCACAAGGCTACGCCTTTATCAGCACAAAAGATTCTAACTTCATTGTGCACTAACCAATCCATAGCCAAAATTACCCTATACCTTCGAAGTAAAACACATATAGGTGCAAGCAAACAAATGTCTACACAAAGAAAATTCGAGGTTAGTGCACATTAATCCGAGAGTAGCACACCCACCGATTGGAACCACATGCAAAGAAGTAATCAGGCAGATAGTGCTTAATTCTACCCTATGCACCAAATCCTTGAAAATAAAGGAGTGTAGTATCAATATCATAAAGAACTCTAACTGAAATACAAGAGATCGAAATCATATTTCCTAACGCTATAAAATTTCTTTTTTCTTCAATAATTGATCTAGTTGATGGTAAAGTGAAGACCTTTGCCTCCCTTAACTCAGGACAATTCGTTTTCTTACGCCTGAATTTGTCGCATACAAAACACTTAGCTTTGTCCACTTCAACCGTCTTTCGACATTTGGTTATGTAATGCCGCTTCTACCCACAATTATAGCAGGTCATTTCAGCAATGACTTTCTACTCCCTTCCTCTCCGAGCCTTCTCTTTTAGCTGTCGGACCTTCTTGTCCTTCTGATAAGTAAACTTCTTCTATTCAGCCTAGCGTCTCTACCCCACACTCTGCTTATCAGTGTACATAAGCTCATACCTCCTTGCGTTTCAACCACTTCATTAAATGGCAGTGATAGTGAGCCATTGTCCGATCACTCAATCATGGCCTCAATCCTAAAATAAAGTTTTCCACCTTCTTCCCGGGGTACTAATCAAGTAAGCCTTGTCCTTGGACAAAACATTAAACTTATGCACATACTCTGATACTATTATACTCCCTTACTGCATTTCAACAAACTCCGATAACATCGCTGGCATTTTATATCCAAGAACAAACTATTCTTTAAACATCTCTCCGAACCTCTCTTAAATAATTTCTTACTCAGGAACCTTTGCTCTCATATTTCCCCACTAAACACTTGCCAATCCTTCAAATTACCTAGACACTAACTTCACTTCCTGGGCATCTATAAGTTCCAAATCTTTGCAAATTCTATCATACGTCTGTTAGAAATGCGGATTACGGATCTTAAGGCTAGGATAAACACTAGGAGGGGTGAATAGTGTTTTAAGGAATTACTAAATCTTTTTGAGTTTATGTTAAGTTGAACACAAATGTATGCAATATTCAGACACAGATATGATCACAGAAACAAACACAAATGCAAATATAAAGTAAAAGCAGTAAAGGAAAGAACACACCGGATTTTATACTGGTTCGGAGTTACCCTACATCCAATCCCGCACACAAGTATAGATTTCTTTTCAAAAGAAATCTTTACAATTACACCCTCGATTTCAAGGCTACGAGGTACATCCTCCAGATTCACAATCCTCTGGGTAGAGATACTTGATTTCATGAACAACAAGTTCACCCAGTTGATTTCTAGGGCTAAAATCACACCTTTTCTTACTTGATTGATTTCCAAGGCTACAATCACACCTTCTCTCGTTAAATTGATTACAAAGAAGTCTATAAGTCTGAATAACACTGAGGATCTTGTTGAGATAGTGATAGAGAACTAAACTAGAAATGATCCAGTTAGATTCAATGTTGATTTCGGCAGAGTAATGGTAAGAATATGTACAAAAGAAATGTGGAAGAAGAGAAGGAGTGAAAAAAATAAAAAATGATTGAAAATTCGTTTAAAACTGCCCCTATTTATTAAAGAACAACAGCCATGTCCATTCGTGAAGGGATATGACGAATAGACACTTCTTTTGAAATTCAAAATTTGGAAATCAATTGCCACTATGTCGACATGGGTATCTTGGATATGTCGACATCCCAAAGGAAATTTCGGTAATTTGTTTTTCTTTGAAAATAACTTCTATTTTATATTAAAACTATTTTAAACTTTATAAATATACCTAACTATAGTTAAAATACATAAGTAAGTATAGATAATAATATTTTGGTATATATAAAATTTTACTATAATTTTATATTTACGTCTAAGTATATATATATATTAAAGTTAAATATATTATTATTAAAGATAATTCAAAACTAAGGATAATTTGATTTTGAAATTAAAGATTATTTTGAGGCTAAAAGTACTAAAATCAGGATAGATGTTTTTGATTCTTTTAAAAGGAAGGTTTTGAAAACATTTTGAAAATAAGATATAATTTTGTAAAATCATTTTGAATAAAAGTTAACGGATACAAAACAATGTTCCACTAGATTTTTCGTAGGTTTCATCCTACTTAGGGTTCCACCTCTTTAACGGGCTCAAAGTGGATTCCATTCCACGAATAAATTAGATTTTAAGATGCCAGTGCTTTTCTAGGAGTTTTAACAAAATTCCTAATTAAATTACTTATTTTTGAAATCTTGAACTCTTGATAATCTTGATATTCTTGACACTCATGAGTGTTCAATCTTGATATCTTGAATCTCTATGCTCTACAGTGTTCATTCTTGGTACCTGCATGGTTAAATCCTGCATATACATATATATCTAAACTATAATGTTAGTATTTATATTTTATAATCCTATTCTAAGGTTGTTGCCATCAAAACCATCATCTCAAGGACTAACAATCTCACCCCCCTTTTGATGATGACAACCTTTGTTTATAAAATATTTCTTCTATCCTAATAACTCCCCCTAAAACTAAGAACTCCCCCTTAATTTATGCCTAACTATCCTATTTTATATTTCTCCCCCTTTGTCATCAACAAAAACTAACTCGAAACTATATAACTCCCCCTTAATCTAATACTCTATGACATGTGATTATAATGATAGTGTTATCATAAATAATCAACACTTAACGCTAAAACTTAAAAACTTAGTCCTATGCTACTAACTGTCCTAACTAAGTATCCCTATAATAATACTTTTAATAGAACACATATAAGAACACAAACTTTTTATTAATTATATAGTTATATTTACATTTTCATAGAGAATGTAAGAAAGAACAAACAATAGTAGGAAAAAGAGAAAAGAAACTAATGAGTGTCTTTGAAAATGGAAGATCTGTAAACCGAACAATTTGGATATGTTGGAAACTGGGGTGGCTATAACACAATGTTGGATCTTAAGGCTATTCAGACACTAGAAGTGGTGAATTGTGTATTAACTACTTACTTATGAATATAAAACTGTATTTACTCAAATTGCAAATAGAAAGAAGTAATCAGAGAATAATTAAGTAATAAAGTAAAATGTAGTACGGTAAATAACACCCAGATTTTTATACTGGTTCGGATTAACCAATCCTACATTCAGTCCTGCACACTATAATCGCTTGCTTTCCACCGGTGGCAATAATACGTTTACAATCTTGGTTTCACAGGCTACAAGACACACCCTCTTGATTTTACAGGCTACAAGAACACCTTCTCTTTATCACCAACAACAAACTATGACAAGTGGTTGTATCTTCAATACAGATTCTTGCAGATTTGGTACAATGATCCTATAGACCTCCAATGGAAATACATCTTTGAATTCTTTGAGGAATAGGATGAAATCAGAGAGACAATGGTGTGAATTCAAGTACAAATCTCTGATATTGTGTGGTTTGCAAATCAGTGAAGAATTGGAGTGAAACAATATCGATTTGCAAGGAGATTGAAAGAGTATGCAATGGATTTCTTTTGCAAATGTTTGGAGAAGGAGTAAGTGAAAATAAGAATTCTTAATGTTAAAATTCGTTTTCAGAGGCCTTTATATAGTGGTTGAAGAGACATGACTTTTGGTGAAGAGGTGGAGGGAAATGTCTCTTCATTTAAAATTTGAAATTCTAAAAAACAGCTAGTATGTCGACATCCCCCTACCCCCCATGTCGACATGGGTGTGTTGCAAAATGAACAGCAACACTAATAAGTGTTGCAAATTTTCAGCATTTCAAATTACCTTATATTTATGGATTTTTGTGAATCGGTTGAGCTCAATGGTTGATGATCTTCAAGTATAATTGCCATGAGATCTTTAACTAGATATTCTAAGGTTCAACCAACTCCTCGTCGCTTCAAACACCTTTATCCTTCAGCATTCTTCTCTAATTGGGTTTTGTTCTTCAATTTCTCTAATTGACCTTCTTCTATAATTCATTTACTTCCACTGTTTTCTTGTTTATCTCTGTAAATATCTCCATAATATATCTGATCTTGTATGTCGACATGGGTTGAGGGGGTATATCGACATGGTCCTTGAAATTTTTACTATTTGATTTATTTTAGTTTAATTTTTAATTATACTTTGTTATTTATATTTTTACATTTCAGCTATTGAACAAATTCCTAATTCTCTTCATAATTTAGTAAATATAGATTCATTTAAGGGTTTTGTTAATATATCAGCAATTTGATTCTTGAAATTAATATATTCTAGAGTAATTACTTCCTTATTTATATTATCTCTGAGAAAATAATTTCTTATGTCAATATGTTTAGTTCGAGCATGTTGATTAGTATTTTTGGATAAATTTATCGCACTAGTATTATCACAATAAATTGGTGATTTTGAGATATTAAAACCATAATCTTTTAAAGTTTGTTGCATATATATTACTCGAGAACAAGCCAAAGCAGCATAAATATATTCTGCTTCAGTTGTTGATAAAGAAATTGTGTTTTGCTCTTTCTAAACCAGGAAATCAGAGAATTCCCCAAAAAGTGACAAGTTTCACTTGTAATTTTTCGGTCTCATTTACAACCAGCATAATCAGCATCACGGTAAGATATTAAGTCAAAAGAATCATTTTTAGGGTAAAATAAGCCATAATCAGATGTGTGTTTAACATATCTTATGATACGTTTTACGGCTTGTAAGTGAGTCTCTTTTGGTTGGGATTGATACCTTGCACAGAGACAAACATTATGCATAATATCAGGTCTACTAGTAGTGATATAGAGCAGTGATCCAATCATTCCTCTATATAATTTTTGATCTACATCTTTCGAGAGATCTTCTTTACTAAAGTACTCATTGGTTGCCATGGGAGTGGGTTTTCCACTCGTAGTAGTCAAACCAAATTTACTAATTAGGTCTTTAGCATATTTTTCTTGACTAATAAAGATACCATTATCTAATTGTTTTGTTTGTAATCCTAAAAAGAAGTTTAATTCACCCATATGAATCATCTCAAACTCTTTTGTCATTATTTCAGAAAATTCTTTATTCATTTCAGAATTAGTTGATCCAAAAATGATATCATCTACGTAAACTTGTACTAGTTGAATATCATTTTTATTACTTTTAGTAAAAATAGTATTATCTACTTTACCAATTTCAAAATTTGATTGCAATAAGTAAGATCTTAGTCTATCATACCAGGCTCTAGGAGCTTGTTTTAGACCATATAAAGCTTTCTTAAGTTTGTAAACATGATTTGGTATTTTTCATTTTCAAAAAGTGGTGGTTATTCATCATATACTTCCTATTTTACAAATCCATTTAAAAAGGCACTTTTAACATACATTTGAAATAATTTGAAAGTATTATGATTTGTGAAAGCAAGTAGAATCCTAATGGCTTCTAATCTTGCTACGGGAGCAAAGGTTTCATCAAAATCTATTCCTTCTTCTTGACAATAACCTTGAGCGACTAACCGGGCTTATTTTAACAACCTCTCCTTGTTCATTCATTTTATTTTTATAAACCAATTTAGTTTCAATTATAGTTTTATTTTCAGGTCTAGGAACAAGTTCCCAAACATCATTTCTAGTGAATTGATTTAGTCCTTTTGCATAGCCAAAATCCATGAATCATCAGTTGATACTTCTTTTGGATTTTTGGGTTCAATAGTTGATGTAAAGGCTACATTGCTCATTTTACTTAGTTGATTTCTAGTTTTAACAACATAATGCATATCTCCAAGTAAATTTTCAATAGGGTGATCTTTTAAAAGTTTAATCCTTTTATTAGGATGATTAATTTCATTATTAGTTTCAGTTGACTCTTGATTTTGAGTGATTAAATCCTCTTCATCATTTGAATCTTCAAAAATTTTGAGATTTTCATCGAATGAAACATGCATTGTTTCTTCGATGGTATTAGTTTTCAAATTAAACACTCTGTATGCTTTACTTCTATTAGAAAATCCGATAAAGATACCTTCGTAGGATTTAGGATCGAATTTATCTAAGTTATCTTTTGTATTTAAAATAAAACATTTACTTTCAAAAATTCTAAAATAAGATATCTTAGGTTTCTTTGAGTGAAGAAGTTCATAAGATGTCTTATCAGTTAAAAATCTAACCAAAATTCTATTTAAAATATAACAGGCGGTAGCAACTGCTTCTGCCTAAAAATACTTTGGTAATTTACTATCTGAAAGCATAGTTCTTGCACACTCTTGAATCATCTTATTTTTACGTTCTACTACTTCGTTTTGTAGTGAGTTCTTGGAAATGAAAAATTATGAGTTATTCCCTTTTTATTGCAGAATTCCTCAAACTTTTCATTTTCAAATTCACCACCGTGATCACTACAGATGGTTATAATTTTTAGAGAAAGTTGATTTTGAATCCTTTTTGTAAAGTTCTTAAAACATTCAAAATATCACTTTTATGTTTCAAAAATATTTTCCATGTAAATCTAGAATAATAATCTATAATTACAAAAACATATTTACTATGATTTATTGATAGAATTTGAGATGGACCAAATAAATCGAGGTGAAGTAATTCAAGAGGTTTTGAGGTTGAAATCATATCTTTTAATTTAAAGGAACTTTTTCTACGTTTTCCTAATTGACATGCATCACATAGACTATCTACTTTAAAATTCATTTTAGGGAGTCCTCTTACTAGATCATGTTTTGACAGTCTAGATAAGAGTTTGAAATTCAAATGCCCAAATCTCTTATGCCAAATCCAAGGGTCACTTGTATTTGCCAAAAGACAGGTTATCATTTGAAACTTTCATACTAAGAACATAAATATTCTTTTTCCTAATTCCCTCAAATATTATGGTTGAATTATTATCTTCAATGTGACATTTATCTTTTTCAAATTTAATTTTATATCCTTTATCGCAAAGTTGACTAATACTTAGAAAATTATGTTTCATATTTTTAACTAGCAAAGCATTAGTAATAATAGGAGTTTCAGAGTTACCGACTTTGCCAATGCCAATCACATATCCTTTTGAGTTGTCTTCGAAATTAACCAGTCCTCTGTCTTTGTATATTATATCATTCAACATATCTGGATTACCAGTCATGTGTCTAGAGCATCCACTATCAAGTGTCCATTTATTCTTTTTGATCTGCACAATCTGTCCGTTGTGGATTGATTCCTCAACCCCATAAAACATGTTTCCTGCACATCAAACAATCTTAGTAGACAACTTGAATTTGAATATTGATTATATGCAGACTCATGAGACGATGATGATCTGAATATTTCTAAACTAGTATTATAACATAGCCATTTTAAAATCTTTTTCTAAAATCAGATTATGAAACTTTGAAAACCTTGCTCTAATACTAAATGTTAGAAATGCGGATTACGGATCTTAAGGCTAGGATAAACACTAGAGGGGGGGTGAATAGTGTTTTAAGGAATTACTAAATCTTTTTGAGTTTATGTTAATTTGAACACAAATGCATGCAATATTCAGACACAAATATGTTCACAGAAACAAACACATATGCAGAAATAAAGTAAAAGTAGTAAAGGAAAGAAGGCACAGGATTTTATACTAGTTCAGAGTTACCCTACATCCAGTCCCGCACACAAGTACAAATTTCTTTTCAAAAGCAATCTTTACAATTACACCCTCGATTTCAAGGTTACGAGGTACACCCTCCAGATTCACAATCCTCTGGGTAGAGATACTTGATTTCACGGGTAACAAGTTCACCCAATTGATTTCCAGGGCTACAATCACACCTTTTCTCACTTGATTGATTTCCAAGGCTACAATCACACCTTTTCTCGCTAAATTGATTACAAAGAAGTCTATAACTCTGAATAGCACTGAGGATCTTGTTGAGATAGTGATAGATAACCAAACTAGAAATGATCCAGTTAGATTCAATATTGATTTCGGCAGAGTAATGGTAAGAATATGTATAAAGAAACGTGGAAGAAGAAAAGGAGTGAAAAACAGAAATTTAACTATAGTTAAAATACATAAGTAAGTATAGATAGTAATATTTTGGTATATATAAAATTTTACTATAATTTTATATTTAAATCTAAGTATATATATATATATATATTAAAGTTAAATATATTATTATTAAAGATAATTCAAAACTAAGGATAATTTGATTTTGAAATTAAAGATTATTTTGAGGCTAAAAGTATTTAAAATCAGGATAGATGTTTTTGATTCTTTTAAAAGGAAGGTTTTGAAAACATTTTGAAAACAAGATATAACTTTGTAAAATCATTTTGAATGAAAGTTAGCAGATACAAAACAGTGTTCCACTAGATTTTTTGTAGGTTCCATCCTACTTAGGGTTCCATCCCTATAACGGGCTCGAAGTGGATTCCATTCCACGAATAAATTGGATTTTTAGATGCCAGTGCTTTTCTACGAGTTTTAACAAAATTCCTAATTAAATTACTTATTTTTGAACTCTTGATAATCTTGATATTCTTGATACTCATGAGTCTTCAATCTTGATATCTTGAATCTCTATTCCACACAGTCTTCATTCTTGGCACCTGCATGGTTAAATCCTGCATATATATATATATATATATATATATATATCTATATATCTAAACTATAATGTTAGTATTTATATTTTATAATCCTATTCTAAGGTTGTTGTCATCAAAACCATCATCTCAAGGACTAACAACATCCTCATCCAATCACTTGCCTTTAATGCATGTTTTGTTTTATTAAACTTCTCTCCTCCTAGACTTCTAAATCCCTGTTCATTTTAGCAAAATTATCCCTAACTGGTCGCACCGGGCCTGTAGGAACAGTAGAGGACTACCGTGGTACTTTTTTTTGCGCCAAATTTGCCAAGAACTTCTTAAAGAGTGCATTCATATTCTTGTTTCCTTTAACAAGGGCTGGCATTCTATTACGAGCTTCAACATGGATTTCTAGGACTGTCTCCTCTCGTTGGCTATTTTTCTCCATATTAGATGTTCCCCTACTAGATTTGCCTTTTCACCTCCTAATGCCAAACATCTGCTTTGCAAATCCATTCTTGCTTTTTACATAAGAAAGCTTTCATAAGAAACAAAAAGTAAAGAGAGCGGAAACAATAGTAAAGGGACAAATATGCGACGACCCAAAATTTTCAAGCAATTAAAGTCGGAATATTTAATTGATTTTAAGTATTCAATAGAGCAATTTTAACTTGAATTACGAATATCACAATTTATTTGATGATTTAATTATTAAATTAAATAGTTTGAAGTTGAGTAAAATGTTGAATCTGGAGTTTTAAGCCTGTCGAAAATAATTTGAAGGCTCATAAAATTTATATTGATAACATTGAAGATGGTAGAAGTGTAAAAACAATTGAATTTAATAGTGATCTATTTAGTTTTGAAATTTTGTCGTTTAAATTGAATTTTAAAATAGCCTTCCGAGGCACAGTCTCGGAATATGACGAAACCAGTTCCATTGGGTCCGTAATATTGAATTATTAACGGATTTCAATTTTCGTAGTATTCGGAGTTGTTGTGTGAGCGTACGATACATAAACACGCTCAAATCTATATTGGAATTTAATATAATAACTCAATCCAAAACACTATCTTCTTCATACGATCGAACTTGGCCTCGAAAACCTTTTCCATTTCGTTCGGAATAGGGATATAACATTATGATCGCCTGGTGGCATGTCGTAATAGGAGTTCGAGATTTTCCTGTATATTCATAATACGAGATGTTACAATTATATACACGTATCTATGAAATCAAATCAAATAAATGCCAGCCGCCTATTCACGTTTGAAATTACGTCTACTTTTTCCCTTCAAATTGGTCCTGTTCGAGTCGTTCAAAACACGCAATCCGGCATCAATAAAATCGTACCCCTCTTTTATCGTTCTACTCATTTTATTCACTTTCTCTCCAATAAAAAAAAGAAAAAAAATGGAGGGCGAAGCTCATTTCAGTTCTAAACGAATGAATTCGCGCTCATTTAAATCGAAAGGGGATGGCGAGATGGTTAGGCTTGGACACGAGATCATTCGAGCGTGACGAGGAGAGGGAGCCACGAGTGTTCTTGTTGGGTCGCGATGATGGGGAACTTCGCGATTTAGGGTGACATTGGGAGTTGACGGAGCTGCCTACAGGTGGCGCAATCGCAGTTGTCGAGCAGGCGCGCGCGCGGTGGCTTACTAGGGCAGGGGATGGTTACTGTTCGAAGTAGGGATCGAGCGTTTCTCGATTTGGGGATAGGGTTTTCGTTGGGTTGTTCTCGAGCTCAGCAGGGTAGTCGCGATGCTTGGCACGACAGAGGAGCGAGGTATTGCTAACTTCATCTGTCTTTAATTTAATTTAAGGTGTATATAGAATTTTTTTTAATTATAGAGATAAGCTGGAAAAGAAAATAGTAATTTTAAATGTTGATAGAATTTATATAAGTTAGGGTTTTATGAAAACTATATATGTATAGATATATGCGTAGCTTTAAAAACAAATATATATATATATATATATATATATATATTTTAAAGTTTTTAGTTGTCTTAGAATAAAATATTATGATGATTAGCTTGTTAAATTAACCTATTCAAATTTTAGTCCATTGAAATATTAAAGAAAATTAACTTATAATCAAATTATTAGTCGAGATAAATTATTGGTTAAATAAAATTTCCAATGAATTTTTTTTTATTTGTTCGATTGGCTCGTATATTAAAATTATATAAATATTTATACAAGGTCCAAAATTGGGAGATAATAGACGAGATGGAATTGGATTGCCAAACGAAAAGCAAAAGGTGAGTTAATCTCACTCAGTGAATTTAAATTTAAATGATTAAATTTAAATAATTGTTAGAATGGCTGGATTGATTGATGTGATATAGTATGATATTTTGGAATTGGTGTATTATATTGTGCCAACGTTTGTGGATGCAGAGAAAACAGGTTGGAGGGATCCAACTGGACCCCTCAACATTTATTTAAACTGTTTAATATTTTCTGCTGTGAATATTGATATTCTATGATGAGTTATATTGGAATATTGAATGTTATGGTTTGATTGAATATGTTTGGGTATGATGAATTACCAAATATATAAATTGGTTGGTTGGAAAGAAAATAAAGGAAGTAAACTTGTAAGCAAAATAATTATAGGAAGTATGAATAAATTAAGAATGAATTGAAAATGAATGGAAGTATGTTAAATACTAGTAAATAACTTCGAGTTTGGAAAGAAAAGTATTTGAATAAACAGTAATTTATGAATTGTAAAATTATGTGATATTAATTTAAATGGATAAAGAATTATTTTAAAACTTAAAGTTTTAAATTTATCTAAAGGAATAAGAAGTAAATTGAGAAATCTAAATTGGTATTTCAATTAAAAGTATTGTAAATCATAATTAAGGAATAAAATCTGAAATTAAAGGATTTTTGAATAAATGAAGTAAATAGGAAATCAATTTGGAAATTGATTTAAGTGTTTGAAATTGGATATTTGGAAGAATAAATTCAAGGTGGAAATTTATTAAAGGAGTGAGAAAAATTGTTTAAGAATAAATAGTGATTTATTTTTAAAGGTTGTGAAGAGAAGCATATTTCTCTAGATAGCCAATTATGTTTAAGTAATTTTTTTTTAAATATATGATAAAAGTTTAATGTTGTTTTAACAAGCATGTTTTAGAAAATTTATTATTTCTAAATGTTTAAAATTCTAAAGTAAATATTTTTCAAATCTATTACTGTAATAATTATTTAAAGGTGACTTAGTATTTTGTTTTTAAAAGTAAAAACCTAGTTTTATATTTTATAAAGTAACCTTATTTCAAATATACATATAGTATACATTTTTAACAAATTTTCGAAATAGTTTTTAACTTAAAGGTTTTGAAGTATATTTCAAAGTAAAGCGTTTAAATTATTTTAAAATCTAAAGTTTTATGCTTGGTGATTCTAGTGGAAATAGAAATACTAGGAATTTATTCTGAGAAGGGAAGATAGTTTTGAAACTGTTTTCAAAAGGGTTTGAAAGTGAAAATATATCTTATAAAGATATTTTGAGATAAATAAATAATTTTGGGAGATTATTTATTGTTTGATGGATGTTTATGAATATTAATTGATAGTTAAATCACCGACTATCAATATTGGACAAATGCGTTGATCGTTTCGAAGAGACCGGGATCGGGATTTATTTCTCGTAAACCACTTTGATCCGGTTTGTACGTTTTCATGAAAAACGATTTTGGATTCGAAGATGGAGCAGTGAAGTACAAGGGCTAGTCGCTACTAATCCTGAGGATATTTCCAAAATGGATGTAGTAGGAATAGTGCCTTCGGTTCCGTTCGAACCCGGGACGGACTTGTATGGATGAATGCTTTCGGAACATCGTCAGGTGGACGATGGCCATTCTAAGGCATTTGTTCTAAAAAGGTAACGCTTAGCCTCAAGCCTCATCAAATGGGAATGACTGAAAATCAGGGGTTATGCAGCAAGGCTAGGTGGGTAGCACCCAAGCAGGGTGAGGTCATCCCAGTCTAGATGTCCCTTTTTATTTCGGCTTAGTGGACGGTTGCTGATCCCAACCGCGGGGTGATCTCACTCGGGATTATCCAGTAAGGGGTAGTCCCGGTCTTGTGTTGCAGGGGAGCGGGCGTACTCCTCGGTACGGTGATCTAGGCCCCGTACTATGACTGGTGGTACCCCAGTTCCTAGTCATTAGTTGGAAATCCATTCTCCCTACGAGCCTTGTACGAGCTTTGTTTGTATTACCCACTCTGTGGCTAGTAGCTGGAATTTAATAATGTAACAATTTCGGCTATTTTATAAGTATTTGTATATAGACCTATATAATATCAGAGAATTTCTATAAAAATTGGTTTAGCCATCGTAAGGTAAAAACCCGACATGTTTATTTGTGGCGTGGTCTTACGAGATGCTTTTGTTTTCCAAGGATTTTCTGAAACTTTAATAATCAATTGAGTGTGATTTTCTCACGCTGGTATTCCAGACTGACTCGGGTGTTATTTAACTGTAATGCTCGGGTCAGACCGAGTATTATAGAATACAGGATATGATGCTGTGGAGCTCAGGAGACGAGCTGGATGACGATACGTACTTCCGTACTTGTTATATATATATTCCGCTGTGTTGAGTTGCTGTGTATACATTTGTATGTTGTTGTTAAACTGTGATTGATGTACTCTGATGATGTAATATATGAACATATATATTTGAATTGAGTAAAGATTATTTATTATCTATTATATCTGCGATGGTTAGATTCTGATGTTGTGTTCTGTTTTCTCTCCTTCTACCTCTTCTTCTTTAACCCAAATGGTTCGCATTTCTGTGCAACTTGAGTTGATTGTGGTAGAATAGTGTTGACTCAAGGGGTACGGATTTGCGGGCTGTTACAGTGGTATCAGAGCGTAGGTTAGTGATAACCTTAGCTCTGGTGGGAATTACTCATTGAATAGAGTCTGAAGTACTCTAGAATGAGTTTGAGTGTATTAATAGATATGAGCGCGTATTTGTTAGTGAATATAAATTGTTTTAATATTGTGTTGATTGATTTATTGAGTGGCATATGAACCTTCGTCGACACAGTCTGCGCAACTGTATTGAAGGGGTTTCTAAAAACTTGAATAGAACAATTGACACAATATTGTTTTAAATGTGGGTGAATGAAATTTTTTTTACCCAAAAACATACTTTGATATAAAGAAAAGTTTTTGAAAACTATTTAGCTAATATATGGTTGCTTGGATGTTAGAAATAATGGTATTTAAATTACTATCCTTATTGTATGGAAAATTTAACTAGAAATTGAAAATATAACCAAAGTTTAAGGGAATAAATTCATTAAAAAAAAAGAGAACTTATAAATATGAATTATAAATGTAATTTATAAATTGAAATATAATCAAATGGAAATTTGTATAAGCATAAATTATACAAATGCATTATAGTTAAAAATTTGAATTAAAATAGAATTTGAAACTTTAAAAACTCCAGAGATTTTGGGAGTACTTTGAAGATTAATAGTAGCATTGTTGTTTTTGGGAGTATTTCTGAAAGGAAATGGGTTCAAATAAATTTTTGGAAAGTATATAGCATCGAACTCACTTCAGTCGCTGGAAAATAATTTCGGTGATGGCTGCAGCATCATCGATGTTCATTTTCGAGTTTCTGAGTGACAGATTGCTGCCAAATTTGATTTGTTCAGGAAAACTTGTTTGTTTTTGAAAATTTCAAAGGAAATTTGTTCGAAATAAAACCAGAATTGAATTAATTTTTGAGAGGTATGATTTGAGATGTTGGAGATTTCAAAATGATTTGAAACCAAAGCCGGGTATTTAAAGATCCTGATGAGTTAGTTGTAAGCTTATAAATTAAGATGATTTTTAAATCAGGAAGGGAATATAAGCTTTGAATGTTGGAATTTAAATTTAAAGAGAAAAGTTAAAAATGAAATTAACTTGGATTGGGAAATAAGAAATAAAAAAAAATTAACTGGATTGAAATAAATTGAATAAGCTGAAAAGGATATCCAATTGTTTTCGAATTAAGTTGAAATTGAATTGAGTTAAAGTAAAATTGAATTGGAATGAGAATTCAATTGAATTAATGAATGGAATTAAATTCTTACCTGAACAAATGGAAAATAAATTGGATAAGGATTGGAATTGAAATAAATAATAAGAATAACGAGTAAAAGAATTATAATGCATGGAATAAAATATGCTTGGGTTATAAATAAGCATAAGGCTTGAGTTAAAATAAAATAAGAATATATTCAAGCCTATGATGAATGGAATTGTGTAAATAATAAGTTGTGACTTATAAAATTTGGAAATGGAATACAAAATCCAAAATAAATATTTTTGATGAATTGAAAAATAAAATGAAAATCAAAACTTGAATCATAAAATAAATCGAACTTAAGAAAATTTAATGAAGTGATATTTGAAATTAAAAAAAAGTATTGAACTATAAATAGGAGAGAACTAATTTTATAATAAATTAGTTAATAAAATGTGTAAATGGGAACGTAATGTTGTTTAATAGAAGCTGAATTGTGAATTTATGAGGAAGTTTGGAAATAAAACTCAAGTTATAAATTGAATTCGGTTGAAATTGTCAGTAAAGTAAATGTAACTAAATTGTGAGTTCATCAAATTGGGTGGTAAATTGAAAATGGATAGTGGATTCTGAACTTGAGTTATTAATTAAAATTTAATGTGAAGTGTTAACAAATTAAGTATAATTGAAGTGTATCGAATAAAGATGTAAATGGATTAAAATAGTAATGGTTTGAGTGTGCAAATAAAATCCAAATAAGTGGAAATAAATTGGAAATGACTATGTAATCAATTGAATGAGTTAAGTATGAAAGCTAAATTTTATAATAATTAATCGAAGGAAATTGTAGATTTTAAATGAGATTTAATTGAGATAGAATCAGGTTTAATAAAAGAGAAAAATATTTATTTGTGAAATGAAAATGAGCTTAAGTATAAAATTTGAATAAATCAAAATAAATTGACTTAAGCTGAATATAAGGGGAAGAGTTGAATTGAATTCAACTTAAACCCAAGTTTAATGATATTGGATTAAATTTGAATCAAGTAAAAATAAATTTGGATCGAAATAGAATTTGGTGGGTTGTAAATAATATTTAAGGAAATGAAAAATTCATAATGGATTGAGTGGATAAACTAATTTTATTGAATAAATAAATGGATGGAATAAATAAGACTCAAATGGGAGTGAACTTAAGTTTGAAGTGAAATAAATTGAGTAAATTAACTTAAGTTGAGAATAATTAGAAGCTCGACTACGAGTAAAAATAAAATAAAATGGAAGACCATTAAATTAAAGCTTGGTTTGAATTAATTCGGGAATGGGTAGTAATATGCAAGCATGGAATGTGTCGAGTTAAATAAATGGTCGTGAATGAGTTAAAATAAAAGGGTAAATTCAATTGGTAATGAAGATGAACCTAAGTTGTTAATGGTTTTGAATGAACTAGTTTGGTTAATAAAATGAAATGCAGGTGAATGGATTCAAATCTGAAATGCAATGAAAATGAGAATATTTAGGTTGTGAATAAATTTAAAAATGGAATAGAATTAAGTATAAATTGAGTTGAAATCCATTTAAATTGGTTATGAAACCTAAATACTTGTTTATTCACATAGATCTCTTCAAATTGCATAGGATAAATTGTCATTGGATGTAAATATGAGTGATTAAAATTTTATGAATTGATAGGAGAAATAAATTGATTTTGAGAACAATTGAACTAAATATGAGTTCAGTTTGCTTAAAAATAAATTAAATGTAAACGATTGAGTTTTAAACCATCCAAATTGATGAAGTTGTATACGAATGGATTGAAAACCATTCAAATTGAATGAAAATGGATATGAATAAGTTGAAACAGTTGAATTAGCATGGAAACTGTATAAATTGCTTACGGGAAAATGTTTGGTGTGAATTTCTTTTAGAATTCATATGTTTTAACTATTGCAAATAAGTGAAATGTTTTTAAACTTCATATATTTGACACTTACATGTTTAAATTGAGTGAGTACATGTACCTGGGAGCCGTGTGGCTGGATTTGGTTGCGCTAACGGCAAAATAAATAAGCTATTTGCTTAAAATGCTAAATAAGGTACGCCTATGCAATAAAAGTAGGAAATATGAACTATTTTTGGTTTTTTCGACCGTGTGGGTCGATGTATATATATTTATCTCTTTTGTCAAATTGCAAAAGCTCCTCCGCACAAAGGGAACTCTGCCAAAAAATTTCAGAAATTTTTGGAGTTAGAAATTTTTTTTTGAAAATTTTGTTAACGACAAAACGGTTTAAAACTGGAAAATTGAAATAAGTTAGTAAATGAAACTAATTAAAATAATGACATAAATTAGTTCTAAATGAAGAATAAAATTCAAATACTCAGAGTTAAAGATAAATTGAAATTCTTATGGAAATGAAAGAATCGATTTGAATAGAAATGGATATAAACCATAGTGGTAAAGTGAAAATAAATATAAGAAACGTATATAATGCTTATACTAACTTAAGTAAGGAATGGTGAATCCTTAAATGAAAGATTGATACTAGAAATATAATCTAAGATAATATTGGAATGAATAGATATTGACATTTTGTAAGAAAGTCGATAAAATGTGTTGAAAATTGTGACTGGATATTAGTGCTAAGCAGGATATGCAGGTATTACAAAGGGAAAAGAAAATTGGAATTGATTTCAAGAGATAAATTTGAAATGCTCGACAAAAAGGTATATATTTAAATTTGGTATGAATTTTGATTGGAATTTGGATTGAGCCACTTGGCTTTTTGTTTTCTTTTTGGATTTGGGAGGCCGTAGAGCCATTTTGTAGTTGTAGCGAGTCAGCCACGCAAAGGAGACGCTGGCGAAATTTTGAGAAAATTTAGGGAGTTAGAAAAATTTTGAGAAAATTTTGATAATTCAAAATTTAGTTTTGAATTATAATTTGAATAGTTGAACAAGTGAGTTATTTGAAAACTATAGAAGGTTTTGGAAAAGTTTGGAAAGTTAATAAGAATAATAATGAGTCTTTTATAAAAAGATAGTTGGTAAGATGTTGAATTGTTAGAAACTGTTTGGTTTTGGGAAAAATAGTAACGAGTATTGGATCATTCTTCGTAACTAGTAATTTCGGGGACGAAATTCTTTTAAGGGGGGAAGAATGTGACGACCCGAAATTTTCAAGCAATTAAAGTCGGAATATTTAATTGATTTTAAGTATTCAATAGAGCAATTTTAACTTGAATTACGAATATCACAATTTATTTGATGATTTAATTATTAAATTAAATAGTTTGAAGTTGAGTAAAATGTTGAATCTGGAGTTTTAAGCCTGTCGAAAATAATTTGATATAAAATTTATATTGATAACATTGAAGATGATAGAAGTGTAAAAAAATTGAATTTAACAGTGCTTTGTTCAGTTTTGAAATTTTGTCGTTTAAATTGAATTTTAAAATAGCCTTCCGAGGCACAGTCTCGGAATACGACGAAACCAGTTCCATTGGGTCCGTAATATTGAATTATTAATGGATTTCAATTTTCGTAGTATTCGGAGTTGTTGTGTGAGCATACGATACATAAACGCGCTCAAATCTATATTGGAATTTTATATAATAACTCGATCCAAAACACTATCTTCTCCATACGATCGAACATGGCCTCGAAAACCTTTTCCATTTCGTTCGGAATAGGGATATAACATTATGATCGCCTGGTGGCATGTCGTAATAGGAGTTCGAGATTTTCCTGTATATTCATAATACGAGATGTTACAATTATATACACGTATCTATGAAATCAAATCAAATAAATGCCAGCCGCCTATTCACGTTTGAAATTACGTCTACTTTTTCCCTTCAAATCGGTCCTGTTCGAGTCGTTCAAAACACGCCATCCGGCATCAATAAAATCGTACCCCTCTTTTATCGTTCTACTCATTTTATTCACTTTCTCTCCAATAAAAAAAAGAAAAAAATGGAGGACGAAGCTCGTTTCAGTTCTAACCGAATGAAATCGCGCTCATTCAAATCGAAAGGGGATGGCGAGATGGTTAGGCTACGACACGAGATCATTCGAGCGTGAGGAGGAGAGGGAGCCACGAGTGTTTTTGTTGGGTCGCGATGATGGGGAACTTCGCGATTTAGGGTGACATTGGGAGTTGACGGAGCCGCCTACAGGTGGCGTAATCGCAGTTGTCGAGCAGGCGCGCGCGCGGTGGCTTACTAGGGCAGGGGATGGTTACTGTTCGAAGTAGGGATCGAGCGTTTCTCGATTTGGGGATAGGGCTTTCGTTGGGTTATTCTCGAGGTCAGCAGGGTGGTCGCGATGCTTGGCACGACATGGGAGCGAGGTATTGCTAACTTCATCTGTCTTTAATTTAATTTAAGGTGTATATAGTTTTTTTTTAATTATAGAGATAAGCTGGAAAAGAAAATAGTAATTTTAAATGTTGATAGAATTTATATAAGTTAGGGTTTTATGAAAACTATATATGTATAGATATATGCGTAGCTTTAAAAGGAAATAAATACATATATATGTTTTAAAGTTATTAATTGTCTTAGAATAAAATATTATGATGATTAGCTTGTTAAATTAACCTATTCAAATTTTAGTCCATGGAAATATTAAAGAAAATTAACTTATAATCAAATTATTAGTCGAGATAAATTATTGGTTAAATAAAATTTCCAATGAATTTTTATTTATTTATTTATTTGTTCAATTGGCTCGTATATTAAAATTATATAAATATTTATACAAGGTCCAAAATTGGGAGATAATAGACGAGATGGAATTGGATTGCCAAACGAATAGCAAAAGGTGAGTTAATCTCACTCAATGAATTTAAATTTAAATTTAAATGATTAAATTTAAATAATTGTTAGAATGGCTGGATTGATTGATGTGATATAGTATGATATTTTGGAATTGGTGTATTATATTGTGCTAACGTTTATGGATGCAGAGAAAACAGGTTGGAGGGATCCAACTGGACCCCTCAACATTTATTTAAATTGTTTAATATTTTCTGCTGTGAATATTGATATTCTATGATGAGTTATATTGGAATATTGAATGTTACGGTTTGATTGAATATGTTTGGGTATGATGAATTAACAAATATATAAATTGGATGGTTGGAAAGAAAATAAAGGAAGTAAACTTGTAAGCAAAATAATTATAGGAAATATGAATAAATTAAGAATGAATTGAAAATGAATGGAAGTATGTTAAATACTAGTAAATAACTTCGAGTTTGGAAAGAAAAGTATTTGAATAAACAGTAATTTATGAATTGTAAAATTATGTGATATTAATTTAAATGGATAAAGAATTATTTTAAAACTTAAAGTTTTAAATTTATCTAAAGGAATAAGAAGTAAATTGAGAAATCTAAATTGGTATTTCAATTAAAAGTATTGTAAATCATAATTAAGGAATAAAATCTGAAATTAAAGGATTTTTGAATAAATGAAGTAAATCGGAAATCAATTTGGAAACTGATTTAAGTGTTTGAAATTGGATATTTGGAAGAATTAATTCAAGGTGGAAATTTATTAAAGGAGTGAGAAAAATTGTTTAAGAATAAATAGTGATTTATTTTTAAAGGTTGTGAAGAGAAGCATATTTCTCTAGATAGCCAAGTATGTTTAAGTAATTTTTTTTAAATATACGATAAAAGTTTAATGTTGTTTTAACAAGCATGTTTTAGAAAATTTATTATTTCTGAATGTTTAAAATTCTAAAGTAAATATTTTTCAAATCTATTACTGTAATAATTATTTAAAGGTGACTTAGTATTTTGTTTTTAAAAGTAAAAACCTAGTTTTATATTTTATAAAGTAACCTTATTTCAAATATACATATAGTATACATTTTTAACAAATTTTTGAAATAGTTTTTAACTTAAAGGTTTTAAAGTATATTTCTAAGTAAAGCGTTTAAATTATTTTAAAATCTAAAGTTTTATGCTTGGTGATTCTAGTGGAAATAGAAATACTGGGAATTTATTCTGAGAAGGGAAGATAGTTTTGAAACTGTTTTCAAAAGGGTTTGAAAGTGAAAATATATCTTATAAAGATATTTTGAGATAAATAAATAATTTTGGGAGATTATTTATTGTTTGATGGATGTTTATGAATATTAATTGATAGTTAAATCACCGGCCATCAATATTGGGCAAATGCGTTGATCGTTTCGAAGAGACCGGGATCGGGATTTATTTCTCGAAAACCACTTCGATCCGGTTTGTACGTTTTCGTGAAAAACGATTTTGGATTCGAAGATGGAGCAGTGAAGTACAAGGGCTAGTCGCTACTAATCCTGAGGATATTTCCAAAATGGATGTAGTAGGAATAGTGCCTTCGGTTCCGTTCGAACCCGGGACGGACTTGTATGGATGAATGCCTTCGGAACATCGTCAGGTGGACGATGGGCATTCTAAGGGATATGTTCTAAAAAGGTAACGCTTAGCCTCAAGCCTCATCAAATGGGAATGACTGAAAATCAGGGGTTATGCAGCAAGGCTACGTGGGTAGCACCCTAGCAGGGTGAGGTCATCCCAGTCTAGATGTCCCTTTTTATTTCGGCTTAGTGGACGGTTGCTGATCGCAACCGCGGGGTGATCTCACTCGGGATTATCCAGTAAGGGGTAGTCCCGGTCTTGTGTTGCAGTGGAGCGGGCGTACTCCTCGGTACGGTGATCTAGGCCCCGTACTGTGACAGGTGGTACCCAGTGCCTAGTCATTAGTTGGAAATCCATTCTTCCTACGAGCCTTGTACGAGTTTTGTTTGTATTACCCACTCTGTGGCTAGTAGCTAGAATTTAATAATGTAACAATTTCGGCTATTTTATAAGTATTTGTATATAGACCCTATTATAATATCATTTCTATAAAAATTGGTTTAGCTATCGTAAGGTAAAAACCCGACATGTTTATTTGGCGTGGTCTTACGAGATGCTTTTGTTTTCCAAGGATTTTCTGAAACTTTAATAACCAATTGAGTGTGATTTCTCATGCCGTATTCCAGACTGACTCGGGTGTTATTTAACTGTAATGCTCGGGTCAGACCGAGTATTATAGAATACAGGATATGATGTTGTGGAGCTCAGGAGAGGAGCTGGATGACGATACGTACTTCCGTACTTGTTATATATATTCCGCTGTGTTGAGTTGTTGTGTATACATTTGTATGTTGTTGTTAAACGGTGATTGATGTACTCTGATGATGTAATATATGAACAGATATATTTGAATTGAGTAAAGATTATTTATTATCTATTATATTTTATTCCGCTGCGATGGTTAGATTCTGATGTTGTTTTCTGTTTTCTCTCCTTCTACCTCTTCTTCTTTAACCCAAATGGTTCGCATTTCTGTGCAACTTGAGTTGATTGTTGTAGAATAGTGTTGACTCAAGGGGTACGGATTTGCGAGCTGTTACAAAATATATCCATCTATATATCAATATCAAAATACAAGTGCATTATATATATATCAAGGGGCTTGTATTCTAATACCCAACTTATACATAGCCCTATTTTTTAGGTATCCCTTAACCTAAGCTCCGATACCAATTTGTAACGTCTTCTATTTCGAGATCCAAAAATGAACGTTAATTATGTAGTAGTCATCACTAGTTCAATTGACAAAGGAGATAAGTTTTTTCTTCAACATTAAGTAAATAGAGTGGCTAAATACTTTTATTACATCAATTTTTTTCCCGCAAAGTCATTACTGTTACTCAAATTTTTCGTAAATAAGAAGATAGGCCAATCAATGTTTCTTACTTAATCTACTTCGACCAGGTCGACTTGGACCATGGTTTGCCTAACTCACGCTACACAAGATTCAGATAGAGGTGAACAAGTCTCCCTCGACTACCATTCAAATTAGACCCCTGTTAGCCTGTCTTCTCTACGGTACTTCAAGTTGGTCCAATCACTATAACTCGAAGCAATAACAACCCGCAAATCCATACCCCTTGAGTCAACACTATTCTACATCACTTAACTCAAGTGGAACAGAAATACGAACCATTAGGGTTAAAGAAGAAGAGGTAGGAGAAAGAAGGAACTAAACAATCTCAGAATCTCACTGTCGCAGTGGAAAAAAATAATAATATATTATATCAGCTCTTTACAAAAAATGAAAACTATATCTGTTTTATACAATATATCATCAGAGAATCTCAAACAAACAACAATTACCAGTCAGACAATTCCATACAACCACATCAGCGGACATAAATATACAAGTACGGATTATAAGTCTCGGATTCCAGCTCCTCTCCTGCTCCATAGCATCCTGTCCTGACATATAATACTCAGTCTGACCCGAGCATTATAATGAAATAACACCCTAGTCTGTCTGGAATACCAGCTGATAATAACGCACCCAAATTGATTATTAAAGTTTCAAAAATCCTTTTAGAATCACAATTTCAAACACTTCAAATTAACAACCAATTTCTTGAATTTAATTCCTTTTAAATTCTTTACTTAAGGATTCCTTTTATTTCCTTTAAACCCAATTTATTTATTTATATTCCAGTTCCCAGTTTGTATTCACCCAATCATAGCATAACACAATTAAAATTTCAATTTAATTTATCACCGTATATAAATAGAATAGAACATAACAGGATCTAAACAATTTATCATAAAATATAAATGAGATATATCATAGAATATAAACAAATTTCTATTTGTGAGGAATCCAGTTGGATCCCTCCAACCTGTTTCCCTGCATCCACAGATATTAGCACAACAATATATATCGATTCAATTTGATAATAATTATCATATTCAACCAATCAAGCAATCATTTAAATATTGACTATTTAAATTAACTAATATTCTAGATGTGAGTGAGTTAAACTCACCTTGGGTTTTCGATGAGCATTCAAATTTAAATTAAATCGAACGGCGTTCGATTTAACCTAAATTTTTACTTGCTCGAAACGATTCCAGAACTGCTCCACTGCGTAGATTGCGTCGCTGCGATTCCGACGCTCCTCATTTCGTCGAAATCTCTCTTCTCCTACATCGCGCAAACTTCAGGAAACAAATACGAACAAAGAACCCAACATCTCGGCGAAAACCCTAACCACGGCCTCACCATCGATCGCCGAGACTACGATCAAACGCCTCCACCTCGAAGCCCTCCATCACCTCAACCTCCACACCAAGTATCATGAAGCTCGACCTCTCCTACTCGCCGTAAATCGCCACCAAACACGAACGAACGCGGGCCCCTAATTCCTCCAAACGACGACGATAGCCGAGATCCACCGTACGGATGTGAAGCCGACGTCGAGCTCTTCGATCTTCATGTTGGGGGTTTCTCGTATAGAGGCATGGATTGAGAGATAACTTAGGGAGAAGACGAGCGACTTTCAGCCATTGAAATAACATAAGTGGTGGCCCGAGAAACCCTTAGGGTTCATGCTATGTACGTGAATATATATAAGTAAATATAATAATATTTTAATGTTAAATTAACTCTTAAGCAATTTTTCAAACGAACTCCGAATCTTACGTGCCGCCAGGCGTTTCAAAGGTTTTACCTATGTTCCGAACACAATGGGATGTCTTTCGAAAGCTAATTCGATCGTATACGCGAGTTACGAAAATAAACGATCAATTTTAAATTAAATCGATTAAAGTATTTTCTATGCGTTTTAAGCTGCCGGGGTCCAACGACAACTCCGATTGCTACGAAAATTGAAATCCGACAATAACTAACTATTACGGATCCAATGGAACTGGTTTCGTCGAATTCCGAGACTGTGCCCCGGAAGGCTATTTTAACTCGTCAATGAATTCGAGCGATTTTCAAAATCGTCGAAATCACGTAAAATTTCACTTTTAAAATTTTACTAACTCTATTATAACTCGTATAAAATTTATATTCACATTAAAAATCATTCTGATTCAGTTTAAATCAAAATCTGATATTTGCATTATTATATTATTAAATTAATATAAAATTCCAAATTCAACCTATCGACTTTAATTTCCATCCAACAGTCCAATATTATAATTCAAACCCAAATAGACTTAAAATAAATTTTAGAATCTAATTTTATATCTATTTACACTCAGAATTACCAATTATCCCAATTCTAATATATTAAGTTATTATTATTCAAATTTCAATTAAATTACCGTATATAAAGTTTTGACCAATTTTATTAATTTAACCAAAGTCTGTTATTTCAAAATTACAATTATAATACATATTCAACATTTAAAATGAATTAAATGTTCAAATTTAGCGACCAAAATTCTAGGTCGTTACATTCCTCCCCCTTATAAAAATTTCATCCCCGAAATTTGCTAAGGTAGAAGAATGTTCCAAACTCAATAATAAAACCTACCTAGTGAAAATCTCAATTTCAATTTGCGCAAATTCTTCAGTTTCGAATCAAAACTACTAGTTTCAATTCCTATCCCAAAATTCTTTTTATTCAATTTTAATTTGAAATCAATTCGTCGTTAACGAAACATTTCAAAAAATTTCTAACTCCCAAAATTTCTGGAAAATTTTGGCAGAGTCTCCCTTGTACGGAGGAGCTTTTGCAATATCACAATAGATATAAATATATATACATCGACCCACACAGTCGGAAAAACAAAAAACAGTTCATATTTCCTATTTTTATTGCGTAGGCGTACCTTTTATTAGCATTTTAACAACATGCAGCTAATTTATATTGCATATACGCACTCCAACTCTATCTAATGCCTCACGTACCTGTACTTACTCAAACAAACATATCAGTTTTCAATAATATAAGAATTTCAATAACAATCTATTCATTAAACTAGCCTAAACACATCAATTACAAAGTTTAAACAAGAAAACTTCATAACTATGCATGTTAACTTCCTTTATAAGCAATTCACAATTTCAACACCATTTTAAATCCTCTTTACAAACCCAAACTTCATTATATTCCACTTGAATGATTTTCATTCAAGTTAGTTCTTTTATAATTCATATTTACAACAACCAATTCATTTTCACTTCAATATAATCAACCCAGACTTTACTTACATCAATTTATTTTAATTTAATTCTAAGTTGATTCAAAATCAAAATTTATTTTTAATTTGATACCCTTGCGTTTCTTTTATGACCTACTTCCATTTTATGCAAAACTACTTAATAAAATTTCAATCCATTCCAATTGATTCAAAAACCAATTTCATTTGCTTCTTTAAACCAACTCAATTCCGAATACAACAAAACGACCAATTCCTATGCAAATTTTCATGTCATTCAAGCAAATAACCATCACTTAAGCTTGTAACCATTAAAATTAATTCTAGTTTAAACTTATATTAATTTTATTCCATTCGAAATTTTCCTGATCCCAAATATTCTTATTTCCTTGCAATTTTTAATTCAATTTCTTATTCTCACTTCAAATTTATCATTCAATTTAAGTTGAAATTAATATCATCCCATTTTGTATTATTTACAACTTATACATTTTTGTTTCATCACAACAATTAATTAAAATTCTTTCGCTTGCATTTCAATCGTTTATTACCTAAACAAATTTCATTCAAGATCACATATAAAGCTCGACCACAACTATTTTCCAATTTGCTTAAGTTCTTTCACAATATTTTCATTATCTTCTTAAATCAATTTTATTTCATTTTCATTTGATTCTCATTCAATCAAATTCCAATTCATTTACAAATTTTAATTCAATTTGTTTACTCATTCACTCCATTTAAAATTTTAATTCATCTCCTCGATTCATCCTGAATTTTATTAATAATGTGACCACTTAAAATCATGTCACTCATTTGAATTTATTTATAAGTCAAACCCTCACTATTATAATCCAATTCCATTATTCATTCACACTCTCAGCTTTTATTGCCAAAACTAAATCTCATACTAGAATAAAGTTTTTATTTTTCTTTCCAAAATTTTCTTAACAAACCACCAAAATTTCATCCATGACAATACAAATTCCATTTAATTTAGTTTACACTAATTCATTTTCAAGCTACTCTTTATTTAATTCAGCTTACGCTAAATTCATTCTCAAACAAATTTCTTTCGATTTTAGTTGAGTTAAAATTTTATTCATACAATATCCTTTCAACCTAATTAAATTTTCTTTCAATTCAATTCTTTTTCAAATTAAATTCAAGTCCACCTAAGTTTATTTAGCCAACTTGAATTCATTTCATTTCTTTTACTATTTTAAATAAGAATTTAATTCTATTCAAAATTATTTGTAACACAACTGAATTTTGATTTTAATTCAATCCAAATCCAACTCAATTCCATTTAATCGAAGTTAAATCCAATTCAATCCAATTTTAATTTTCCATATACAAGTTCAAAATTTATTTACTGACGTAAGTTCATTCACATCTTTTATATTTTATATTTTATTCATCTTATTTCAATTCACATTTCATTTGAGATTAAGTTTGAATTCACCATACCATTCAACTATTTCCCATTTGTGATTATAATTCCATTTTACTTGGGCTTACAATCTGATTTACTATTCTTAAATTCACTAACTTATTTATTTTAAAGCTCACATTGCTCATTTTAATCCATTTACATCTTATAATCACAATTTCAAATTTTATATATATATATATATATATATATATATATATATATATCTATATATCACTGAATTCTTAAAGATACAAATTTTCTTTCACCTTAATCATATACAAATTTTAAATCCACCATTTCAAATTATAAGTATAACACTTAATAGCTTATGAGTACAATTTATTACACAATGACCCACAATTACAAAGTCATTTTACATTTCAATTAAACCCAAATCAATTTGATTCTAAGTCTAATTTATTTAACTTATCCCATATTAAGTTCAAATTTTCTATTCACTTCCATATACTCAAGTTAAATTTTAATTCCAAGATTAAAATTTTCATTTCCTTCTCATTAATATTAACTTCACTTAATAAGTTCAATATTTGATTCATTTTAACTTTACACATTATTTAAATAGAATTTTCTAGAATTCAATTACCTGGTTTTATCTCAAAACCATTTTGAAATAATAATCAACTCATACCCATTTGGTATATCGATCAAATCTCCGGATTTCCAAATAACTTGTTTATACAAAACAATTTCCCCCTTTTGAAATTTCTAAAACACCTTGTATATCCAACAAATCTAACATATATCATATCCAATTACTATGGAAGCAATCCATCACTTTAGAAACTTGAAAATAAACTCTAATGATGTGGCCATCATCATCAAGATTATTTTCCAGCGACTGAAGTGAGTTCAGTGCTTCCTTACTTTCCTATCTTCATTTCAAAACAAATTTTCATTCAAAAATACTTCCCAAAATAATATCCCATTATTGCCTTCAAATCTTTGGACAACATTCCCAAACATTCCCAAGATTTTAAATTCCCAAATTTTGTTTTCAATACATTTAAAGTCCTTTTCAAAATCCCCGGGATTTAAATTCTGGTTTAATTCAAATTTAGTTATCCTTTTTTTTTTAAATTTATACTCATAAAATTTTATTTGATTATTACCATTTCAAATTTTAGATCAAATTTTAGATTCTTAGTTGATTAAGATAACCACATCCAAACAATCAAATATATATAATAATTTCAGAAAATTATTTCTTTATATTAAAATATACTTTTGGGCAAAATTATTTCATTTACCCACTTTAAAAACAATACTATGTCAATTTATCTTGTTTAAGAGTTTAGAAACCCCTATCGATAAGGTTGTACTTCCCGTACCGACCAGAATTCATAAACACTCAACCGATAAGTCAACACAGCATAAAAACAATTTTATATTCACTAGCAAGTACTCTCTCATATCTATCATTACACTCAACTCATTATAGAGTACTATTGACTCTATTTAATGAAAAATTTCCCCACCAAAGCCTAGGTTGTCGCCAACCTAAGCTCTGATACCAAGTGTAACAACCCGCAAATCCGTACCCCTTGAGTCAACACTATTCTACATCAATTAACTCAAGTGGAACAGAAATATGAACCATTTGGGTTGAAGAAGAAGTGGTAGAAGAAAGAAGGAACTAAACAATATCAGAATCTCACAGTCGCAGCGGAAAAAAATAATAATATAATATCAGCTCTTTACACAAAATGAAAACTATATCTCTTTTATACAATATATCATCAGAGAATCTCAAACAAACAACAATTACCAGTCAGACAATTCCATACAATCGCAACAGTGGATATAAATATACAAGTACGGATAATACATCTCGGATTCCAGCTCCTCTCCTGCTCCATAGCATCCTGTCCTGAACATATAATACTCGGTCTGACCTGAGCATTATAATGAAATAACACCCGAATCAGTCTGAAATACCAGCTGATAATAATGCACCCAAATTGATTATTAAAGTTTCAAAAATCCTTTTGAAAATAAAAGCATCTCGTAAGACCACGCCACAAATAAACATGTCGGGTTTTTACCTTACGATAGCTAAAACACTTTTTATAGAAATCCTCTGATATAATAATAGGGTCTATTTGCAATTACTTATAAAATAGCCGAAATTGTTACATCTATTAAATTCCAGCTACTAGCCACAGAGTGGGTAATACAAACAAAACTCGTAAAAGGCGCGTAGGGAGAATGGATTTCCAACTAATGACTAGGCACTGGGGTACCACCTGTCACAGAACCTGGTCTGGATCAGCGTACCGAGGATCACATCTGATCCCCTGCAACACAAGGCCCGGATTATCCCTCGCTGGATAATCCCGAGTAAGATCACCCCATGGTTGGGATCAACAACCGCACCACCAAGCCGAAATAAAAGGGACATCTAGACAGGAATGACCTTACCTGAAAATGGGTGCTGCCCACCAAGCCTTGCTGCATATCCCCTGATTTTCAGTCATTCTCGATTAATGAGGCTTGAGGCTAAGCGTTACCTTTTAGAACGTTTCACTTAGAATGCCCATTGCCCACCTGGCGATGTTCCGAAAGCATTCATCCATACAAGTCCGTCCCGGGTTCGAACGGAAACGAAGGCACTACTCCTACTACATCCATTTTGGAAATATCCTCAGGATTAGTAGCGACTAGCCCTTGCACTTCACTTCTCCATCTTCGATTTCGAACTCGTTTTTCCCACGAAAACGTACAAACCGGATCAAAGTGGTTTTCGAGAAATTAATCCCGATCCCGGTCTCTTCGAAACGATCAACGCATTTGTCCAATATTGATAGTCGGGGATTTAACTATCAATTAACATTTACAAACATCCATCACACAATAAATAATTCCCACATTATTTATTTTCCTAAAAAATATCTTTACAAGATATGTTTCCATTTTCAAATCCTGTTGAAAACACTTTTCAAACCCAATTCTTCTCATGGAATAGATTTTCAAATCTTTACTTCCTCTGAAAACATCCAAGTACCAATATTTAAGGTGTAAAATAATTAAAATACTTTAGTCTTGAAAATACATTAAAATATTTATATTAAATCTACTTAGATACTTAATTTAAAATGTACATATACTTTAAAAATATTTCGAATAAAACTTCTTTATAAAAATATAAACTATTTTCTTTAAAATAAAGTTAAGTCATACTAAATTTTAAAATAAAGCTATGAAATCCTATACAAGTTTCAAATAAAACTTTAATTAATTATCTTTAAAATAGAACCATTTATAAAGTATAAATGTTAGTAATATTCTTTTAAACATAAGACTACTTATCATTAAAATAATTACTCCTTTATCTAACTTGATAAATGCTTACTTTTAAAATTCTTATAACTTAAATAATTTCTTGAAAACATTTTCTTGTACAACTTCTAACCTTTCAACGACTGGCTATAAAAGCGTACTTGGCTTTTCAGGGAATATACTTCTATTCTAGGATAACCCAAAGAATTCCTTTTATAAATCCCATACGTTTTATCCAAATCAATTTTTACATTCATCCCGTATCTTTCCTTTCCATACTTGAAAAATAGCTTCTTTCATTTTTTTAAAAACATTGCTATTTCCTGGAAATCACTTTCAAATATGTGTTTAAAATATTTAAAATAAGCTTCTAGAAATTATTTAATTAAAAATAATACTTAAGGAAATATATAGAGGTTTTCTAAGAACTCTAAGTCAAATTTAACTTTTTAAAATAAAGTTACTAAAATAAATATTTATACTATAATTTTCTTTTGAGAACTTAATACTACATTACCTTTTTCAAATAATTAATTACCATAATTACTTAAATAAATATTAACTTACACTTTAAACAATTTAAAATAATATTTATTTCTAAAATATTCTAACATATTTAAACTGTAAATTTATATTTTGAAAGCTTTTCTTAAAAACATACTAAAGTTTCCAAGATAAAGCACACTTCCCATTCTTTAAAAATAAATCTCGCTATTATTTTAAACAATTCACATTTCCCTTTAGAATCACAATTTCAAACACTTCAAATTAAAAACCAATTTCTTGAATTTAATTCCTTTTAAATTCTTTACTTAAGGATTCCTTTTATTTCCTTTAAACCCAATTTATTTATTTATATTCCAATTCCCAGGTTGTATTCACCCAATCCTAGCACAACACAATTAAATTTTGAATTTAATCTATCACCGTATATAAATAGAATACAACATAACATGATCTAAACAATTTATCACAGAATATAAATGAGATATATCACAGAATATAAACAAATTTCTATTTGTGAGGAATCCAGTTGGACCCCTCTAACCTGTTTCCCTGCATCCACAGATATTAACACAACAATATATATCGATTCAATTTGATAATAATTATCATATTCAACCAATCAAGTAATCATTTAAATATTTACTATTTAAATTAACTAATATTCCAGATGTGAGTGAGTTAAACTCACCTTGGGTTTTCGATGAGCGTTCAAATTTAAATTAAATCGAACATCGTTCGATTTAACCTAAATTTTTACTTGCTCGGAACGATTCCAGAACTGCTCCACTGCGTAGATCGCGTCGCTGCGATTCCAACGCTCCTCGTTACGTCGAAATCTCTTTTCTCCTACATCGCGCAAGCTTCAGGAAACAAATACGAACAAAGAACCCAACATCGCGACGAAAACCCTAACCACGGCCTCACAATCGATCGCCGAGACTACGATCAAACGCCTCCACCTCGAAGCCCTCCATCGCCTCAACGTTCACACCAAGTATCATGAAGCTCGAACTCTCCTACTCGCCGCAAATCGCTTCCAAACATGAACGAACGCGGGCCCTTAATTCCTCCAAACGATGACGATAGCCGAGATCCACCGTACGGATGTGAAGCCGACGTCGAGCTCTTCGATCTTCATGTTGGGGGTTTCTCGTATAGAGGCATGGATTGAGATATAACTTAGGGGGAAGATGAGCGACTTTCGGCCATTGAAATAACATAAGTGGCGGCCCGAGAAACCCTTAGGGTTCATGCTCTGTACGTGAATATATATATATAAGTAAATATAATCATATTTTAATGTTAAATTAACTCTTAAGCAATTTTTCAAACGAACTCCGAATCTTACGTGCCGCCAGGCATTTCTAAGGTTTTACCTACGTTTCAAACACAATGGGACGTGTTTTGGAAGCTAATTCGATCGTATACGTGAGTTACGAAAATAAACGATCAATTTTAAATTAAATCGATTAAAGTATTTTCTATGCGTTTTAAGCTGCCGGGGTCCAACGACAACTCCGATTGCTACGAAAATTGAAATCCGACAATAACTAACTATTACGGATCCAATGGAACTAGTTTCGTCGAATTCTGAGACCGTGCCTCGGAAGGCCATTTTAACTCGTCAATGAATTCGAGCGATTTTCAAAATCGTCGAAATCACGTAAAATTTCACTTTTAAAATTTTACTAACTCTATTATAACTTGTATAAAATTTATATTCGCACTACAAATCATTCTGATTCAGTTTAAATCAAAATTTGATTATTTGCATTATTATATTATTAAATTCCCTTATTAAATTAATATAAAATTCCAAATTCAACCTATCGACTTTTAATTCCATCCAACGGTCCAATATTATAATTCAAACCCAAATAGACTTAAAATAAATTTTAGAATCTAATTTTATATCTATTTACACTCAGAATTACCAATTATCCCAATTTTAATATATTAAGTTATTATTATTCAAATTTCAATTAAATTACCGTACATAAAGTTTTGACCAATTTTATTAATTTAACCAAAGTCTTTTATTTCAAAATTAGAATCATAATACATATTCAACATTTAAAATGAATTAAATGTTCAAATCTAGCGACCAAAATTCTAGGTCGTTACACAATAACAACAGGCAACTGGTCAAGCAAAGCAAGGTATCCACACTATTAGGCCCGCCCCAATCGTTTGATCCCCTCTTATAACCTGCTAGTTCCTAGACAACCCATCTACTTGAGCATCTCCCTTAGTCGTTCGCAAATTAATGCATCTCTATGAAAAGAAATAAGAACAGTCAACTGGTCAAGCAAAGCAATGTTGCTCAAAAATTCACTTATTACTAAATTCCCAGATTCATCCATTCCAAAATAATTACTTATTCACACAATCCTTAAAATTATTTCACTTTGATATTTTTCCAAAATCATCCCACTTATAAATTTTAAATTAACCACAATGTTCTCAATATTAAATAAAAGAATCATTCCAAAATTCACTATTTGTTTCCATAATAATTTATTTATTTCATATTTTTACCTTTTAATCCATTTACCCAATTTCCCAACAATTTCTAGTGTCAACTAATCACAGAAGCAATCAATTAAAGATATGTAATTCAACTTCACCCAATTCAATTCATACCAACAACAAAAAATCACCAAACAATCAACGAATTCAAAGAAAATAAAATATAAATCATAGTGGCGAGTTATCAAAACTTGCCCAAATAATGCCAATAAACCTAATCAACTATTCCATGCCATAGCACAAATATAATAATTTCAATGAAGTGACAAAATGCTAAGTATTACATAATAGTTGTGAGTAAAAAGAATTTACTCACCCAAAAAATGCTCGAGTTCCCAAAATAGAAATGATCGTCAACATACATGCTTTAGCCTTCAGCTTCACATGCACCCCAATAGCCCACACAAACACTATCGCTAGTATCGTGACGCCTTCACCATTACAACCACCACACTTCATCACATCGAAGCTTCCATAACCGCTGCCCCAACATGTCAAAGTATGCGCATGCCTTACAATCACCAGCACCATATCACAGCCACCGTCTTCATGCCTATCTAGCTCGCCGAGACCCTCTGGCCTCGAAGTTCGTGTGCCGCTTTCAATCGCTAGCCACCTTGATAGAGTTAGGGGTATGCCCTAGGGGCAATTATGTAATTTGTTACATATATCTAACTCGATAACCAATCTTTTTCAAAGTAAAATATGTTTTCTTTCTATTATACACGTGATATAATGTGTTATCTTAATTAAATTTATTAAAAGTATATTAAATAGAAAATCCATAAGTGGTACATTTTGTGATAGTAGTTACAAAGTGTTGTAACCGTAAGTAATTTATCATAATAAAAATAAATATACCATTTCAAATGTTTCTAGTCAAGATGCATCGAGACTGCATATCAATGTATCAATTGAGACTAGAGTACGTAATGCCTTCCAAATGTTGGGCAGTGTATTACTCATCGCTGTTGGGGGCATCTAGATGTTACTTACTGATAGTTATTGGACAACCATGGAACGACTCACCCGATAGTTTTCTATTGGTTAATATAACTAAGATCAAACAGAAATATCAATGTGATTGATTTAAAGAGTTCTCTTGACTTGAGAATACCGTGGATCTTCAATATGAAAGCTACACTTTGATTATAGTCAAATCATGACATGACGTCCATTGGGTGACTATAGTCGGATAGAGTGGAAGTATTGGAAGTGAAGCACTATTCAAGAAAGGATTCATCTCCTCAGTTATGTGGGGTTAGTATCACGGTCAAGTCAAGTCAACTCAAAATCAAAGTCAAAGTATCTCGCCAAAGCATTTTGGTTAATAATAATTGTTATTATTAAACCAAAGACTTTGTGTTTGGACTATAGAGTCAAATATGGACGATGCTATAATTGTGACCATTATCAAATTTTACAAGTTCAAAGCGATATGGTTTTAACAAAGAGACTTGGTGTAAAACAAATGTCACAATCGGGTAATGCTTAATGATGTAAAAGTGGCATTTACCGAAATTAAGTAAGTAATAAATTTGGACATAATGTCACACCAATTGTTAAGTGATGTGTGAATGTTAATATTCGAATAGTTCGATGTTAATCGCTGACCAAATTTACACCTCACAAGTCAGGCAACTAATATGATGAATTCTCTTTAGACCAAATTTTTTTATCAGTTTATAATTGTTATAAATTAATTAATATTTTTGAAATATTAATTATAAAATTTTGATTATGATTTGAGGAATAAATATTATTGCATATTTATAGTAGTTATAATTATAGTCGATCGATATGCGATATCGATAAGTATTTAATTAAATCTAATTAATAATATTTATTTCGACTTAAAATGGGTTTAAAGACCACGAAAGGGGCTAGAAATTTTGACTAAAAAGATGTAAGGGGTGACTAAAAAATATGCTTAGGGGTACTTTAGATGGATGGCTCAGATTTAGGGAGAAGGGGTAAGAGATACGATCCACATGTCTCTCTATTTCTTCCACTATATAAGGACTCCTAACCCTAATGCATATTGATCTTTTTAAGCTGCCATATTCATCCGCTTGTTGGCAAATCATACTTACAAAAAGCTCCATCAAAGTTCATCTCAAACCAATTTCAAATCAAGAGCTATTGGATAGTCAACGGTCTACAATTTAAAGATTAGTAGTTTATCGAATTGAGAAAAGTTCTAAGGAGGGATATTCATCATAGCAATGTGTAATTGAAGGCATAGTTTTGTCATGTTTTCTTATTTCATATAACTTATAGTTAATGTATAATATTTCAATGCTCGTGCATACATACATACGTACGTACGTACATACATACATATATATTGTTAGTTAAGTGAGGTTCCTATATGTATGTATGTTGTCATAGATTGAATGGTTATGTGTATGTATGTATGTATAAAAAAATAATTTTTTATTTTAATATGATGTATAAACATCCAAAATAATTTATTTTAATTTATATATGTATTTATTAATTTATTATATTTATATTAATAAGTCATTACATAAATTTAAATAACCTATAATTTATTGTTTTTCCATATCATGTTAAAAATTGATCTAATATTTTACATATGCAAATTTATACTAAACATAATTTTATGCAATAACAAAATAGTTTTTTGTAATTATCTACTATTCTTAATATTACTTAAATCGAAATAAAGGTTACATAATTAATATAAAATAATATATGATTCAAATTTATTACTATTAGTTGGAAAATTATATATTTATATATCTACATATTTTTATTATTAGTTAGAAAATTATATTCGAGAATTTAATAATCAAATTTATCATTTTTAAAAAATCATTTATATTAAATAGTCGAAATTAATTAAATAAAAAATATAAATTCAACCCGAAAAATTATAGAATTTTTTCGTGACCTTATATTATTATATTCGTATCTCAAATTTTTTAAAATTTGAAGTATGTTATGAAAGTATTTTTAATATTATTTGAATATTTTTTGGCTAATAAATTTATATATAAATAATGCAATAATATAAAATTATAATGAAATATATTTTATGTTGTGCATTAAATATGAAATATTATAAAACATATATATTTAATTGTGATTAATTTTAAAATCGATATAACTATATGATATATATATATATATATTTAAATACATACATTTATAAATACTTTAGATATTATAAATATAATTATAAACAAATAGATACATACATTCACGCGCACACACACACATGTTTATATATAGATTAATTTTATTACTATAAAATATAAATGTAAAAATGAATAAATAAGCAACTTTGCATAATTCATATATATACACTAATATGTAATCATTCATCAAATTATTATTTAATTTATTATATACAAATAATATATATATATATATATATATCACATTTATGTAATACATATGTACATATGCAAATATTTATATTGTATTGATAATCGTTTTAAAATAACAAGTTTGTGTATACATACATACATATATTTAGACAAGATATAATGCATATAGATTAGCTAGCATGACCATGCATAGATCGTTAGGTTAAATAAAATTCAATCTATTAATTATAATTCAAATGAAATGAAGATTTTATTTAAATTAAATTTAGCAAAGTTTCAAACAAATTAGACTTAATAGGCACAATAAAGATCTAACGGGGTAATTTTTTTAAAATTCGTCCATAACTTCCACTGCGGGTTGGCCCAATTCCAACATGCCTCACCATCATCGCTTGCTTAGGCCGCACGCATCACCGAATCATGCCGTTGCTCCAGGTTGCATCGACCTTGCCCCAATCCACCTCAATCACCGTAGCCTCTCCCCTTGCTACAACGTCACCGATGTTGACTCCATGCACGATTGTGACTATGCTCATGTGTTTATTTTCTTTATTTTCATGTGTGAAATTGGGTAACTAGGGCATGGTTGGGTTGGTAGAGTATCGGGCTTGTAAAATGAAGCAGCTAAGGGAAGTTTTTAGAAAAAGAAAGAAAGGAATAAATTGGAAACGGGCTTCGGCCTAAATTTGTGCTTTAATTCGAATAAAATAAATTTTTTGTTCTTTTCTTTTAAGCAATTCTTTTTGTTTACATACAAAATTCCAAGCTAATTTAAATTGCTTTACACTTCAACTATAAATTATATTTCAATAATTAGACAATTTTATTCAATTCAATGCCCATTATATTTATTTAATCATTCATTGAGCTATTATAAAATATATTTATTTTTCAACTATTCCAATCATATATATAAATTATCTACATTTCAATATAGTTTTTATTGAATAAAACATTCTTTCAATTTCGATATATTACTTGAAAGGAATTTACTAATTTAATTCAATTTATTAAAAAAATATTTGATTAAATAGAATTTACTTAGCTAAAAAATTAATTTCAAAATATTAATAATCACAAATCAAATTTGAATATTTTTATTTTAATTAAATTTATTTATTTATACGACGTAGAAAGCAAGGTTGCTACAATTTCAGAGGTTGGTCTCCCCAACAAGGATCGTTATTTCAATATTCTAGCGCAATCCCGCCAAGGGTCAACCATTCAAATGGTCGATCGCCACCAGCAAAGAGCGATTTATTCAAAGGATCCATCGGTCACTCACGATCAGTGTCCTCGGCTTAGCATCGAGCAGTAGATTCTCACAGCAACTCACCATTCATGGTTCTAAGCCTTGCAAACCCTCAACTTTAGCTGCAACATTAGCCTTGAGACTTTTATCTTGTTAAATCTTCTTTAATTCTCTGTAATTGTAAAAGAGCTATGTAATAAGAGAAATTCACCATGGACGTAGGAAGCCCAGCCAAATCACTCTATATTTGGTTTTATTTACCCGTTGAATTCCTATTTTAGCTCTTAAATCAGATGATTAACAATTGGCATTTTCTTTTAGTGGTGCAATTCCGAGGTTGGGGAAAAATACAATCAACAATTACGAATTCATTAACCCAACTCGTTCTTATGCATAGGTGAATATAATAAAGCATATATCCAACAAATATAGATGCCGACATGAACACTTAATTAGTTACAAGCTCTAGTTCTACAATAGTAGCATACAAAACAACTCTTATTAGCTGCAAGCCTCCTACTTTGTCTTTGGCTTCTTTATTCGTCTTCAGAAGGAAACCTGCCTAAACCATAAACTTAGCCTACTCGAATGAGTACCCGTTAGTTTATGGAAAATAGTAAAAACAACTGTCAAACATAAAGTCTGGTATGAGTAATATGTCACCTCAACAATTAAATTACATAGTGAGACCATGCTACTAAAGCACAAAACGGGTTTCCCCCTCACTAATTCAATCAAAACCAATTACATCAGTATGTATGATATACACCATATGATGATCAAACTAATCATCAATTTTAACATAAATTAGATATTTTTCTTTCGCAACATACTCTGACTTGGGCTTGACGGTTAGTAATATGGACTTGGGCTAAAATCTTATTATAGCTTATTCTACTAAATCCTTAACTCTTCATCTTATATTCATTTCTCATATTGTTAATAACTAAACTTAGTTACTCTTACCTCATATTCTATTTTGGTTTTTTATTTGTCTAATTAATTCCTATATGATGGCACTCTAAAATATATGTTGTTACAACCAAGCTCTAGGGTACACAGGTGAGTGCCGTCACATACCCTTGCTTTAAGAAACACACATCACAAAAGTTATCAATGTTTCATTTTGCTCGTGACTCGGTACCAAAACATACTACGTTCGCTGCATTGCTTCACATCGTCAAATGTACCCCTTCAATCCATCACAAATCTCTATATTTTCTCAACTAAAGTACTTAATCAAAACAATTCACACCATCGGTATGTCAAAGCTCGGAACACCTCTCGACATCCACCATATGTCGTAGAACCATCATCACCAAGTTCCGAAGCCACCAAGTCAAAACATTGCATTATCTCTTTACATAAACAATCGCTTGTTATAAAGCCATGACATCGAAATCGAGCGTCGAATAAACATGCAAATGACATGGCACGATCCCTAAGGGTTCCTACCCTCAAAACTCCAACTTTCGGCCACCATCAATAGTGGTTAGTCGACCACTTGATAATCCATTTAGTTGTTTTATGCCAAGTGTTTTTCCATCCTAAAAACTGCTTGGGATGGCCTAATTTTCTCGCAGCATCTCCCTATGCAGCTCGTAGCCAAATTATAGAAACTAAAACTTTTCGATGTTAAGACCTCTTATCATGACCCAAAACTCTCTTCATCACTTGAGCCTAAAGATTTCCCTTAGTTTCCCCGATGTCCATTACCCCATGGCCTGAAGCAACTTCACCCCGACCACTCTTGGTCATCACCGACCACTCTTAAATCTTGTTGAAACTTCATTATATCAAGCTCAATTTTCATTCCACCAAAGTATAACAGCCGTAGTCCATCACTAATACTAAAAATCGATCGCATGTAGTTTTGAATATTTTTGCTTGCCAATCCACCCAAATAATGACTACTCACGAATTTCACTCAATTTTTTTTTAAAATACAAGTAAACAACTATATACAAGCATTATACAACATTCAAGCATCAACGTAAAGCTTATATACAAGTATTATAAAGGTTAGATCTATGTTGAAAATCATTTAAAAACATTATATTTAGTTATGTAAATTAACATAGTAAGGTGAGAAGGATAAACTACTCATCTAGATCCAAAATAGCAAGAACACCAAGGAAAAGTCTGATATAACAGCAGTCTTCATGAATACTAAGACGCCCAAATCAGTAAATCACTGATCTTCTTGCTGATCTCTTGATTTAGCTAACTAAAGTAAGGATAAAGGTTATTTTTCGGCTATGGGGAATATTATTGGGGACTTAGATCTGTTTTAGGAAGTAGGAAAATGATTAAGAGGTTATCCCATTAGCTCCATTAGGCACAATTCTCGAAATAGGCTATCGAGCTTAATCGACCTGGCTAATTACTTACTAATATGTCTAAAATCTTTCTAACTTCAAATAGGTATATCTCCTAAATGGTAAGTTCAAAAAACTATTATGGTCACTACGGAAAGAAAAGCCATAATATCTTTCATTTGAAATGGTTTCAGACCCTAATTCGGCCTCTATTAAATGTTATAGGTCTTATAAGTGTTCAAGGTCCAAACCATCCAATAAAATTCCTAAGGTTCAAAAATGTCACTACCCAACTGCCTCAAAGTAATAGCCTCATACAACCCAATTTAAATTTAAAAACAATATTTTGTTGGTCATTCATACATAGAATATGGGTAATGTTACCTACATTGAATTTGGATGTCACGTTTTTCCATAGATTTCTATTATGGACTACTTCTTGATTCTAGACATTCACCTTCTTTGTCCTTGCCATCTTGATTCAAGTTAGTATAACAGATTATTGATGACCTAAACAAACTTTTTGATAGCTTTCTTAGTAAAAATGCCAGTGTTAAGCTTAGAATTTTGCCTAACTTTAAAGCATTAGAATAGGAAAGGATATTACTTGTGCAAGAGGATTTTCACTAGAACAAGTATGCAAATATTAAATAAAAGAGTCTTTGTTACAATTTGTCAATTATGAATTGACCTAAGCATCCATTAAATTCCTAAATTAAGCTTTGTCTTTTGCTTTGATTACAAATGGTAAACGAACGAGAAGAGAATTTCAAAATTCTTCCCCTCTTAAGTGGGGGCACGTGCCTATTTATAGTAAAATTACGTCTTTAGATCCTTGGCATATAGTAGGTGCCATCTTTGGACGGTTGAGATCATCATGATTGGTTGATAACATGGCATGATGTCAAGACGACACATGGCACAATTTTTCTTCTTTCTTTATTTCTTTATTCTTATGGTGATGTGGCATGATCGGCCTGGTAGAAGTTGACATGTGGATAATTTTAGTAATTTTTATGAATTTGATAGCGTTTTGCTAGAGGTTCGATGATACTTTTTAGACCTTCCATAGCCTTCATTTATAGACTTATGATAATACTTTCCTTAAGCTTTTAATAGCTCTCATCTTAGTTTTTCTATATCCACTACTTCAATATGTGATGGCTTCTTTTTTAAAGCCTCAATAGCTTTCTTTCTGGATAAACGATAGCCTTCACTTTAGATTTATGATACCAAACTTCCTATAACTTTCGCATTATATTTGCGATAGCTTTCTTTAGACATGTGATAGCCTTCACTTTAGACATGCGATAACCTTCCCTTTTGATTCGTGATAGCCTATGCTTTAGATTCACTATAGCCTTCCCTACAAACTTACAATAGTGTTCGCTTTAGATATGCAGTGGCCTTCCTTTTATAATCACAATAGCTTTAAATCTTCGATAGCCTCTTCTTTAGATTCATAATAGCACTTACCTTAGATTGGCAAAAACTTTACTGTAGGTCCTCAATAACACTTTCTTTTGATTGTCAATAGCTTTCTTCATTTCCTTGATAGCACTTTCTTTAGATTGTCGATAGCTTTCTTTAGGTCCTCAACAACACTTTTCTAGATCGTTGATAGCTTTCTTTCGGACCTTGATAAAATTTTCTTTAGATAGTTGATACCTTTCCTCTTTAGATCAATGATAGCATTAACTTTAATACTTGTGGTAGACCCTATCATAGCTTCTTCTGTGGATTCGTGGTAGACCTTTAGTGTAACGGACGGTAGGCTTTTCGACCCTTGAAAATTCGATGTCAGTATGTCCACTGCATATAATGCCGAGCAGTTGAGTTTCGGAAATAACAGTTCATTAGGGGTGAAGGTGAAAAAGGTAGAAGAAAAGAAATAGAACAACACAGAATCTGACAATCGCAGCGGAACAAAATATAATATGTAATAACAGATTTTAAATATAAGAACTGTACTGTTAATATACATACCATTATGAGAGTAGAACAATTAAATTCATCAGCCTGTATGGTTTAATAACTCGTCCTAATATACATAACTCACATGGTGGAAATAACCAAGTACATAATATACTTCCGAACTCATCCAGTTCGTCTTCTAAGCTTCATAGCATTTTAACCTAAATCTGTAATACTCGGTCTGACCCGAGAATTATAATGAAATAACACCCGAGTCAGTCTGGAAAACCAGCGTGAGAAAACACACTCAATTTGAATTATTAACTTTTCAAAATCCTTTGAAGACAAAGGTATCTCGTAAGACCACGTCATAAATAAATACGACAGGTTTTTACCTTACGGTAACCAAAACATTTTTATCAAATCTGTCTGATATTATAATAGTGTCCAAATATAAATACATATTCAAATACCTGAAATTTTTACATTAATTAAATTCCAGCATAATAGGCACTACAAACAAAATCGTAAGCTCGTATTGGAGGATGGATTCCAATGAATGACTAGGCCACTATGGTACCGCCCGTCACAGTACAACTCTAGAACCATGTACCAGGGACCACGCCGGGATCTCCTGCTATATAAGACCAGCCTACCCCTGATCTGGATAGACCGAATATGTTATCACCCTGGGTGTTCCCACCCTTACCACCCAGCGCTCCTTCCATGCACAACCTTGTCCATAATAATAGGTTTCTGTGGACTTCTAGAAAGGTGAAAACATACCCTAATTGGGTGCAACCCACTTAGCCTTGTCGCATCTCCCTTGTTTTAGTCATTTCTCGGTTGATGAGGCTTGAGGCTAAGCGTTACCTTTCAAGAACACAATTTTACTTAGAATGCTCATCGTCCTCCAATGACGATGTTCTGATAGCATTCGTCCATACAAGTTGTCCTAGGTTGGGACAAAACGAATCACCGTCTTCATCATCTTTACGTTATTCATTCGTTATGTTCAAACCGTATAGAAGTGGTTTTCGGATAATTAAATTTGATCCCAATCACTTCGAAACGATTAGAGAAATTAGCCAAAACTGATAGTCAGTTATTTAACTATCAATAAACGTCCATAACAATCATCAAGTCTTAAAATAAATTTCCCAAAATTAATTTCAAAATATTTTTATAAGATATTACTTCCAGTTCTTCAATATTTGAAAAACAGTTTCAAATATTTATATTTTTAATGGAACATTTCCAACCTCTCCCCAATATTAGAATATTTTCCCACTTCACTTTATATTCATCACTTAGAAAAGCTCCTTTTATTTCCTACTTCCTTCTTAAAATCATTTACAATTTTATTTGTATACTCCATGACTGATTATAACGAATACTAAAAATTTCGGAACTCTTTAACTAATTTCCTTTAATATTTCCAAAGCTAATTATACTCGTTTATAATTCCAATTCCCCTTCTATTTCTTAATGAATTCTATTCATTTTTTGACGTCTACATTATTTAACTACTTTGGAAATTTTTTACTTTTCTTTCAAATTCCATTTTAAGGATTTCCTTATAATCCATACACTGAACAACCCATTTCCAGCCTTCCGAGAAGGTTTATAAATAAATTTAAAACTTTGCAAAATTGTGTACATACATATATAAAAATAAGTATTTTAAAGAAATAAGTATTTTGAAGAAATTACAATAATTTATTTTTGGCATATTCAAATAATTATTTAAAATAATGAAATACTTTTTTTATAACATCACTTTCAAAGCAGGTTTAAAATTTTAGGATTTTCTTAAAATAATTACTAAGTATTCAAAAATTCACCACTGAAAAATTTCAAAACTAACCAACTTTAAAATTACATAGTTTAATAAATTAAAAATTTCCTTCTTCCGTAAAACTTAACTTATCAATAAAAATAAATTTTTAAATCTCAATAACCAAATTTCAATTTATAAATCCTTTTCGATTTCTACCACACAACTTCCCTTTTGATCTCATTAACCATTTCCACTTCAAAATAGTTTTCACTATTTTTCTCCCACTCTATTTCCCATATTTTTAAATATAAATTCTTCCTGTAATTTTATATTTCCAATTTATCACTAGATATCAATTCTTTATTCGTAAACATCTTTTATAAATTTTATAACTCCTTTGAGTTTCACTAAAAATAATCTCATTTACAAAATTCCAAATTATTAATTCTATTCCTTTGAAAATCCATTTATTTTTGCCAATCTATTTTTCAATATGGATTTCAACCCTTTTTCCCTTTCTTTCGAATTTCATTTTGAAATCTAGCCTTTGAAATTTCCTTTATAAAATTTATTTTTAAATCTTTATTTTAAATATTTATCCTGCATTTTTTAATACGATAAAAATCCATTATTTCTTATTTAAATCAATCTCTTTTAGATAATCCGAAGTTTCAATATATATATATATATATATATATATATGTGTGTATATATATATATTGATTCTCCTTTTAATCCCTTAAATATTTCAAAATAATGTTTATGGTAGTTAATATACCCAAAATTAATTCCATGCCATTACATCATTTAAAAATTAACAACAAACAATAATCCAACATTTATCCATATATGATAGGTACTAATATATTTGAGGATCCATTCGGATCCCTCCAACATGTTTTCCCTCCATCCATAGATATTTGACAACAAATAAAATACCAATCCCACTTAGAGGGGGATATCGCGTTATATAGGGTCATCCGCTATTATGCGAGGCGCATAGGGTCTTATTCGCTATAATGTGCTGGAATATCACTCCAATAGTAATATATATACTACTATATATATATTCATCCAACAAATAAATTTATAAACTTATCAATCAATCAAGCAACCAATAATTTAAATTTAAACATTTAAATTTAATATGGTAATCCAAATGAGTGTGAAATTCCCACCTTGATTTTGTTTTCAAACCATTTCAATCTCGATTTGTTGAAAGATTTTTGAACCTTGTATGCAAATCATATTAAATTTCATCAGCGGACTAAATTTATTTTCTTGACAAAATTATTAATTTTATAATTACTCTTAGTTGCTGAATTTATTTACCTCTCCACAAATCACCTATGGCCACTCAGTCTACTGCCGAAGCCGAGAATGCAACTTCCTCCAAGGCTCCTAAATCCAAGTTGTATAACCGCCTCGCTTGCACTTTAACCGAGACACTCGCCCTAGATCGACTTCGATGTCCCTATGCCCAAAATCGCAACTCTGTCCATCGTGCACCAACCCTTCATGCGAGCGACGACGCCTAAGGCCAAGGTCTGGTCGACCAGAAAAAGACGCTTCCCTTGCCTTATACTGCCACCTCCTTCTCCAATCTTCTATCCACTCAACAACTCCACCAAATCGAATGAACTCGAGATGGACTCGATCGTGTGTCCACTTCCCTTTTTTTCGGCATCAAAGTCGATTCGATTTAGATTGTATTCGATTCGAATTAAATTATCAAATATGCATTCGAACTGAAGCAGAGGGAAAACTCGTGACCCCCTTCTTTTTCGAATGAGTATTGATTTATAGAAGAAGCTAAGGAAATGAGGAGATAACGTGATTTTTTTTCTTTGAATTCGATTTCGTTCTGTTTGATTTTGAAAGGGAGGGGACATGATTTTTTAAAGAACAGAGAAGAGCGGTTGCGTGAGATATAGGATGAAGGAGATGTGAAGCTTGCGTGTTTGAATAAGCAAGGTCGCTTTCCTAGGTTGTAGAGGAACTGACATTTTGACTAAACATATATATTAATTAATTTTATTTGCAAATATCTCCATTTTCGTAAATTAAAATCTCTACCTCCTATCGAGGCATGCCACTAGGAATTTATAATTTTGTACCCCTATTCTGAATACAATGAAAAAGGTTTTGAGCTGTAATTCAATCATATTGAGAAGATAGCTTTTTGGACCCAATTTATATTGAATTTCGATATTAAATTCAACGCGTTTACATTCCATACGATCAAGCGATAACTCCAAACACTATGAAACTTGAAATCTAATAATAATACACTATTATGGATCCAATGGAATAGGTTTCATAGAATTCCGAGACCGTCCTGGATGGTTATTTTTAAATGTCAATTTGAACAACTATTTTTAAAATTAAACAGATCACTTTTAAATTCAATTTTAAAACTTCCATCATCATCATCATCAATATAAATTTTACAAGCCTTTAAATAATTTTTATTTGGCTTAAAACTCAATGTACAAAAATTTAACCAATATTCAATTATAAAATTCAATCATTAAATTATTCAATACATCGCTATATTTAAATTCTGAATTTATTCTACAAATAAACCCAATTTTTCATATTCAAAATCAATCATTAATTCAAATTCAATATTTAGCCATCTAAATATTCCAACTCAAACGTCGAAAAATCTGGGTCGTTACATTCCTTCCCCCTTAAAATAATTTCGTTCACGAAATTGCTAAGGTAGAAAAAATTGCTCCGAACCCATTAATTTATCAAAACCCACTTATCTAACTTGACGTTGCACCACCCTAACCTCTTAGTTTTCAATCAAACAATTAGTTTTCCATTCTAAACCAAAATCCTTTATTTTGATTACAAATCCGAAATCAAATTTTCGTTAACAAATATTTTTCCAAATTTTTCTAGCACCCTAAATTTTCGAATTATTTTGACAGAGTCTCCTTTGTACGGAGGACCTTTTACGATTTGATCTAACGACTCAGGAATTTAACGAATTTTATAACGTAATTAACTGAATTTTTGCTTGAAAATAAACAGTTAGATTTTTCAATGAAAATTTGATATTTGATATGTGTCTATTTAAACATAGCAAATGACAGATTTTCATTTGAAAGTATGAATGTTATTTCTGTTGTGTAATTTCCATTTCAATTTAAATCAGTTAAAATTGATGTAAATAATATATTATTGAAATTTAAATATTTTTATATGAGAAAAATGTTTGATATTTTCTGAGTGAGATGTCATTTTTTGTTCCATCAATTTTGGACTTCCGTAGCTTCGTTTATCTTATTTTTTGCAAATCAGCAGCATTTTCGGCTGCAAATATCGACTTTTGATAGGATAGTCATATCGTGGATATCTGTGCACCTTTCTGTTTGTCTTGTCATGCTGATCTCCGCAGTATATTTATATATGCATTTTGGTGTTCGGTACGCAACGATATCTACGAAACAGATAGCGATATCAGTACCGTTTAAGCCTTTTTGTTTTCCCGTGACCATTCTGTTATCTACCATATAAATCAGCTAGCCGCTTTACATAAATAATTTTAGAATTCAATATCTTGCCTGTCACTATTCCCATCAATTTGTCACTTGGCTATCTCTAGTGTCGGTTTGCAATATATTATTTTGTCCGTTCATTCTTTTGAATATATATATATATATAAGTAAATACTGTATGTCAGTTTGTACTTGATTGGAAGCTTGGAAGCCTGCACATGTTTCTTCTTCCTATCTACAACCAGATTATGCCTTCGTATATAAGTGTATATAATAAAATAATATAAGTTTATATTAATACAAAGATTTTGCACTGTTCCTCTTCCCCTTGAACCGAACACCAACCCCACATCCACTTCCCTGGCCCAAGCACATTCCACCTGCACCATATAGCCATCACCGAGCACTCCATCCATCACCGAACTCCACACACCAAGCAACATGACCTGACCACCCTCCCACGTCAACAACAACACCCAAGCACCAAAGCTCCGCCACCGTGTCCTTCCACCCTCCGCCTGAAGAGCAGCCACTGCCATGAACCCATCAGCCCCGTCCTTAGCCCCATGCCCACTCACCCGAACCATTTCTCTCCTCCATGAGACTGCCCCTCCAACACCATGCCATCGGCCTCTCACCTCTGGCCATGTCACCGATATTTCCATCACGCAACCATCTCCATGGCCGAACTGTCCTCTCCTCACTTCACAACCAAAACCTACCATGCCATCTCCAACTGCCAAATGCGACCATATTCCACTCCGCCATCGCCACTGCCCTTCCAAGCGCAGCCCCGATCAGCCATCTTCCCTCCGCCTTGTCAGCTGCAGTCCCTTTTCACCACAGCTTCTGCCGTGCTCGACCTCACAAACACCCTCTAGCCACCTATGCTCGCCATGACTTCCTTGCTTCGTGTGTGGCCAGACCCCTCCCTGACAGCCTCTTTCCAGAACAACCTTCACTTCTCCTTTATATAAAGGTATATATATAAGTTTAGTATATGCATGTATATAAAATTTATGTAAGTTTGTTTATTTTATGTTGTATATATATAAAGTGATACAAGTTTGTGTATAATCCGATGTTAGTATATTAGTTTATTTTATACATGATCTGTTTGGGTCTTACGTATAAGTTATAATGGTTATATATATAATCTACTTATATATAAAACTCAACTAAGTTTGTATATAATATATTGTTACATGTACAAGTTATATAAGTCATATATTGCATGTTTATTTATTTATAAGTTTATAAATGATCTGTTTGAGTCTATAAGGAAATAATTTTATATTGATTTTCATAATAAATATTGATTTTAAATATAATATGTATGTGAATTTGTATATGTTTATATATATATTAATTTATATATATAAGTATACATGAGCTTAGGTTTTAAATAAATATATAGAGATTTTATTGTATAGGTGTTTAAATTTAATATTTATTTAGAAAAAAGATATATATACATATATTATTTCAAACATGAGTTTTCAAATGTTATATTGATTTTTGAGAAAAATATATAAAGATATAATATTTATTTTGTTTTAGTTTATGTTAAAGTGATTTTGATTTGTCCTCCGTCAATTCTAAACTTCCAGCTTCGTTTTGATCGTCAAATTCATATTCGTCGTACTTTACTTTGGAATTCGTTGCTCGGATTTGCAGCTCAGTTCGTTGTCAAATTTCTCTAACCTCAAAAGGTGAGCAATCACTCACGATTAGCATTCTTATAGTTAGTAAATTTGATTTCACTTGAAACGACAATTGAAATATGCTGTAAAATTTGAATTGCTAGTTATTTAATTGTCAAATATGATATGCCATTATCTGCAATTGTTCATCTGTGATATATGACACCATATCCTATTTTGTATATTTTATTTAATTTGTTACTGATGATATATGCATGTTCTTGATATGTTATATTTTCATCATAATCGTTCTCACTCTGTAAGTTCCCTATTAATTGAGAATTCCCTATGGGTTGAAATGATACATATCCGAATAATTTGTAGAATAGAGGAAAATTGTTATGGGTTGAAATGATAACCTCAAGCGATTTTCATTGATTTTTAAATTTTGAGACTACGGGTTGAAATGATATATACCCGTAAATGTTTAATTGGCGGATTGAAATGGTAAACATCTGTATCACTTCACCATAAGGTAGAAAATTATATACGGACACCGTTGGTCTATATTTTGAAATGTTTTCCAAGTTTTGGAAGGAAATATATGGGTTTTAATAAATTTTGATTATTTTTAAATATAATACATAAATGCAATATACGCATTAAATTTAGATTTCAAAATAATATGTTTTGGAAATGTTAATTTCTAAGTTAGTTTTGAAAAATATAATTTTTAAGATTTTACTTATAAATTTATTTTCAAAAAGTTATATAAAGAAGATTTAATTTAATAAAATTTAATTTAATAGTATATTATATGTTTAAGTATTTATTTAAATTTATATTAATATTTTAAAAATAGATTTTCGATAATTTTATTAATAAAGGTTGGGAAGATAAATAATGTTGACTTGAAATTTAAATTGGTTAATAATTGAATTTAAATAAGAATTGATTTAAACTTATTGATTTTTGAGGTTTTGAAAGATATGATTTATAACTTGATTGATAAAAAGTGATTAAATGAATATTCTCAATTTTAAATAAAATTGTGATCTAATATTTAATATTGATTTAAATTTATAAATTGGGATTTAAATAAACTGTTATTAAAATGATTAAGTGAATATTTTTCGATTTGAGTAAAATTTAAATTTAAATGTGAAATATAAATGAAACTTATATTGAAATTGCTTGAATATTTAAACCTTGAATCTTATTAGAATTGAATAGTTCAAACTTGGATTTGAATCGATTTGTTAAATTGGAGGAAACTACTTTTATTATATAAAGTAATTTTAATATATATAAACTATTTTAATATATAAATTATTTCAATATATAAACTATTTTAATTTTAAACTATTTTAATTTTAAACTATTTTAATATATAAACTATTTTCAATATCTAAACCGTTTAAGTTGGAAGTATTATGGTCTTGAAAGTGTTATGATCTCAAAGTGTTATAAATTTGAAAGCATTACGATTTTGGTAATGAGTATTATGTAAAGTGAATAATGATATTGAATTATATATGGTTTTGAAATGAGTATGATATTTTGATATGAAGTATGAACTATTTGAAAAAAAATGACAACAGCGTGAAATAAGCGTTTGGTTGTTAATGAGACCGGGATCGGATATTGTCATCCTTACTACCAATATCGAAAACCACTTTAACAATTGTGTACGTGGTGGAGATTCCAAAACGAAGTAGGATGATTTGTTGACGATTCAATATGGTATTTACGTGCCCTGACTCCCGTAAGTCAGCTTGATGTGGCTAAAATAGGAGCCATGTCGGCCAAGTGAGGTCATTCCTCCGACCGGGCACACTTCTTCGATATCATTCTATTACTTTGTGATCTGGGCGCACCTTTGATTTGGGAGTGTGTCCCGAGGTGGGCGGTAGTACCTGTTATGCGTTACCACAAGTTCGGATCTGCAAACGGTATATCTACCCTGGCATTGCCTCGCGCGTCGTGTCACATGCCCTATCGTGCCTTATTCGAGTTTGTTTTGTGTCGTACGTATGGAGTGCTCCTTGATAGCCCACTTGCAGGTGGAGTTTACCGTATCTGTATAGACTATGACATTATATGAAATGTGTTAAGGAGGTTATGGGTAATGCCTTAACGCTATTTTAATAGTTTGCTTTACTATAGACATATTATAATATCGTATATTACTACATAGTAGATAGTTCCACGGATCCTAAGGGGATGGGAATCCCAAACATCCTTTAAGTTACTTGTATTTCAGTTAACATATCACTTAAGTTGAATTTATTATATATGAATGTTAATCCTGACTCGAGTGTTTTGTATTTTTCTTTTCGCTCGGTTCAGACTGAGTGTCACAGCATTTGAGACTCACCCTTGGAGTTTGGAGCTTCGCTTGGAGATCCATCTATCTATCCAGCTTTTAGTTATTTCGGTTTATTCCAGTCATTTATATTCAAACTCGTCAGTTGCTTATGTGTTAGAGATTCATTTGTATCGAGATTCTATCGTGTTTCATTTCTGATTCTGATGTTTATAGTAGCTTCATGGACTACTATTATCTATTCCGCTGCTTATTGTTGTAATACTCTGTATATGTGATTCTTTGATTGATTTTATTTACCGCATATGCTAAGTTTTGCCAAATATAAATTTGTTGTTTTGAGCAATTCAAGTCTGACATATGTGGATGCAAATGGTTCGAAATACCGAGTGGTTACAAGTGGTATCAGAGCTCTGGTTTAGGCAAAACTAAGCATATGGAGTAAAAATTTAATCACAGAATTATATTCATTTGAGCTTGAATTTTCTTCTTGGGGTTCTCTTTGCTTAGAATTTCTTTCAAATTTTGGAACTCTCCCTTTTTTTCTGAAATCCATTCTTGTCTTCTCCTGCTCATGTTCTCTTGATATTGGAGCATCCCATAGCTCTATTTCTGTTGATCTCTATAATCAATTTGATCTCATCTAGCCACTTCTATTGGCGGCTTTATCCTTAAGTGTGATTGATCCCATCGGCGGTCCTGCCAACCTTCGTATGATATGTAAAGGGGTGGAACTCCTTTACAACCAGCGTCGATTCACCGGAGATTTCCATTTCTCGGTTTTGATGCTGTTATTTCTTTAAAACCCAAATCGTCTCTCTAATAGGCCATTGGGTAATCCTCTCATGATCAAATGTCGAATGTCTCTGGATTAAGTAGGCTGTTCTACTTTTTCGCCTAATATTCAGCTTAATGATCTCGACTCCACCCTTATAGTCAGGTATTATCCTGATGTTGTGGTAAAGTCACTTCTCTTCCCTTCAAACGAGAAATTGAATTTCCACATTGATTTATTCCGGAAATCCCGGTTGACTGGTTAAGGTTGCCATGATTAATATAAGTCTATCCATCTTTCCTCTTTTGTAATTTAACTATCTTATATTCTTTTCGAGTCTATCTTCGTAGTTAGAATTCTCTTTGACTAGGGTTCATCTAAACTAGAATCTCTATCCTTGTTTCAGAATCCATTCTTGAATAGTCGAGTGAGGGAGTGTATTTGTGATTGATATAAAATATTTTATGTTGTGTTGTTTGAATTGTTAAGTTTGATTTGGGCTTCGATCGATTCGTCTGGCCAACGCTATCGACAAGAATTCCACAACATTTGAACAGAGCAAACTGACATGATATTTTTTCCGAAAATGAAATAACTATATATATACACGATTATATTATATATATGTAAATTTCCTAAAAATTGATAGTTAGATGAATTTGTATTTAGAAATGATAATTCTAGATTATAATTTATTGTTTTGTTAACAATCCCCAACCATTAACTATTGTTGTGTGTTATAAGGTGTTGGAATTTTTTAAATATGATTTATAAATTTGATTTGAAAATGAAATGAACTTAAATTAAGCGTTTGAGAACTTAATTTCCGGTGCCTTTAAAATTTGGTTTTAAAAATATATTATTTGAAAGTATTTTCGAATGAAAATTTGTTTCCAAAGAATTTTTAAAAGAAGTAAGTCTTTGCTCTCCTCTTTTTTTGTTGGAAAATAATTTTGATGATGACTGCAGCATCATCGACATTCATTTTCGAGTCTCAAAGTGGAGAGATCACGTAGCAGCTTTGCTACACTCTTGTTTTGGAAAAGGAATTTGATTTGAATTTCTTGAATATGATTTGATTCACAAAAGATAAATATGTATATTTGTTTATTTCAAAATGGTGGGAAGTGAAACCGAAAATCTAATTCTTAAATAATGTGTTAAGTTGGGGTTTTCAATTATGGAATCTTGTTTGAAATATTTAAAGCGTTTAAAACTTAAATTGGAATTTAAAATAACTTGAAACGGTTGAACTTGGATAAAATTTATTTGCATAATATTCAATTGCATTTTAATAAACATGTATAACTTACCTGAATTATTTAAAAGGTTGAAATGTTTGGATGAATTGCAATTGAAGGTTATATAAGAGAAAATTAGACAACAAATTGTTCAAATAAATTTTTGCTTAATAAAAAGTACTATAAATGACAAGTAAATTGGTAGAGGGTTCAATTACATATGAAACATTAATAAAACTTACCTGAAATATTCAAAAGTTTAAATGTAATAAGAATATGTAGTTGAGCGGTATACAATATAAAATGTAAGAAATAAGATGTGTAATAATAAATTCTGATTAGGGAATGTATAAAAAAGAATTGTGTTGTTATAATGAATGCTATATTTTTAATTTATGTTATAAGAAATTTAAATTGAAATAAAGTGAATAATGAAACGAGAATGATATTTAAGTAAATAAATGTGAGCTTAAGAATAGTTGAAATTAAAATTTTAGTGGAATTAACCTAATTGAAGATAAGTGAGGTCAAATTGAGTAAATAAATAAGTTAAGTAAAATGAGTTTTGCTTTGAAAGAAATTTATGTCACCAATGTGAATAAATTTAAATCAAATCTACCGATTGAAGTACATTAAATTGTAATCAACAAAATATGAAAATATAAATGAATATTATTGATTAAATAATAAGGATTGAAACCAAATTAATTGAATACAAATCAATTTAGAAACTAATGAAATTTATATGGTTTTGAATTTATTGTGTATCTGATAATATGCATTTCAAATCTATCTTTCCTTTTTGTTACTTCTATTCTCCTACCTCCTTCCTTTTCGGGGACGAAAAGTTTTGTGCGGGAGAGAGTGTAACGACTCTGGAATTTTAACGGTTTTATAATGTAATTAACTGAATTTTTGCTTGAAAATAAACAATTAATTTTTTCAATGAAAATTAGATATTTGGTATGCGTCTATTTAAACATTGCAAATGATATATTTTCATTGGAAAATAGGAATGTTAGTTCTGTTGTGTAATTTCAATTTCAATTTGAATCAGTTAAAATTGATGTAAATAAAATATTATTGAGATCTGAATATTTTTATACAAGAAAAATGTTTGATATTTTTTGAGTGAGACGTCATCTTACGTTTCATAAAGTTTGGACTTCTATAGCTTCGTTTATCTTATTTTTTGCAAATCAGCAGCATTTTCGGCAGCTAATATCACTTTTGATAGGATGGTCGTATCGCTGATATCTGTGTACCTTTCTGTTCGTCTCGTCGTGCTGATCTCCATAGTATATTCATATATGCATTTTGGTGTTCGGTAGGCGACGATTTCTGCGAAAAAGATAGCCATATCGATACTGTTTTAAGCCTTTTTGTTTTCACGTGACCATTCTGCTATCTACCATATAAATCAACTAGCCGCTTTACATAAATAATTTTAGAATTCAATATCTTGTCTGACACTATTCCCATCAATTTGTCCCTTGGATTTCTATAGTGTCGGTTTGCAATATATTATTTTGTCCATTCATTCTTTCGAGAGAAAAAAAATATAAGTAAATATTGTATGTTGGTTCGTATTTGATTGGAAGCTTGGAAGCCTACACACGTTTCTTCCTATCTACAACCAGATTATGCATTAGTATATAAGAGTATATAATAAAATAATATAACTTTAAACTAATACAAAGATTTTGCACTGTTCCTCTTCCCCTTGAACTGAACACCAACCCCACATCCACTTCCCTAACCCGAGCACATTCCATCTGCACCATATAGCCATCACCGAAAACTCCATCCATCACTGAACTCAACACACCAAGCAACATGACCTGACCATCCTCCCACGTCAACAACAACACCTAACACTATAGCTCCGTCACCGTGTCCACCCACCCTTCGCCCGAAGGGCAGCCGTTGCCTCGAACCCATCAGCCTCGTCCTTAGCCCTAATCCCATTCGCATGAACCATTTCTCTCCTCCATGAGACCGCCCCTCCGACCCCTGCCATTGGCCTCTCCCTCTCTGGCCATGTCATCGCCCTTCCCATCATGCAACCATCTCCATGGCCGAACCGTGCTCGCCTCACTTCACAACCAAAACCCACCGTGCCATCTCCAACAGCCAAATGCGACCATATTCCACTCCGCCATCGCCACTTCCCTTCCAAGCGCAGCCCCGATCAGCCATCATCCCTCTGCCTTGTCGGCTGCAGCCCCTCTTCACCATGGCCTCTGCCGTGCTCGACCTCACAAACACACTCTAGCCACCTATGCTCGCCAAGACTTCCTTGCTTCGTGTGCGGCCAGACCCCTCCCTGACAGCCTCTTCCCCGAGCAACCTTCACTTATCCTTTATATAAAGGCGTGTATATATATAAGTTGTGTATATATATAAAATTTATATAAGTTTGCTTATTTTATGTTGTATATATGTAAAGTGATACAAGTTTGTGTATAATCCGCTATCAATATATCAGTTTATTTTGTACATGATCTATTTGGGTCTTATGTATAGGTTATAATGGTTATATATATAATCTGCTTATATATAAAACTTAACTAAGTTTGTATATAATATATTGTTATATGTACAAGTTATATAAGTCATATATCGCTTGTTTATTTGTATATGAGTTTATAAATGATCTGTTTGAGTATATAAGGAAGTAATTTTATATTGATTTTCATAATAAATATTGATTTAAATATAATATGTATGTGAGTTTGTATATGTTCATATATTAATTTTTATATATGAGTATACATGAGTTTTTTAAATAAATATATAGAGATTTTATTGTATAGGTGTTTAAATTTAGTATTTATTTGAAAAAATATATATACATATATATACATATATTATTTTAAATACGAGTTTTCAAATTTTATATTGATTTTAGAGTAAATATATAAAGATATAATATTTATTTTGTTTCAGTTTATGTTAAACTAATTTTGATTTGTCCTCTATCAATTCCAAACTTCCAGCTTCGTTTTGATCGCCAAATTCGTGTTCATCGTACTTTACTTTGGAATTCATTTCTTGGATTCGCAGCTCAGTTCGTTATCAAATTTATCTAGCCTTGAAAGGTGAGCAATCACTCACGATTAGCATTCTTATAGTTATTAAATTTTATTTCACTTGAAACGACAATTGAAATATGCTGTAAAATTTGAATTGCTGGTTATTTAATTGTCAAATATGATATGTCATTATCTGCAATTGTTCACTTGTGATATATGACACTATATCCTATTGGGTAAATTTTACTTGTTACTGGTGATATATGCATGTTGTTGATATGTTATATTTTCATCATAATTGTTCTCACTCTACAAGTTCCCTGTAAATTTAGAATTCCCTATGAGTTGAAATTATACATACCTGAACGATTTTGTAGAATAGGGAAATATCGTTATGGGTTGAAATGATGAACCTAAGCAATTTTCATTGATTTCTAAATTTTGGAAATGCGGGTTGAAATGATATATACCCATAAATATTTAATTGGCGGATTGAAATGATAAATATTTGTATCACTTGATCATAGGGTAGAAAATTATATACGGACACTGTTTGTCTATATTCTGAAATAATTTCGAAGTTTTGAAAGGAAATCTATGGGTTTTAATAAATTTTGATTATTTTTAAATATAATATATAAATGAAATATACGTATTAAATTAAGATTTTAAAATAATATATTTCGAAAATTTTAATTTATAAGTTTGTTTTGAAAAATATAATTTTTAAGATTTTACTTATAATTTTATTTAAAATAAAATGTAAAGAAGATATAATATAAAATAAATTTAATAATAAAATTTAGTTTAATTAGTATATAATATGTTTAAGTATTTATTTAAATTTATATTAATATTTTAAAAATAGAGTTTCAATAATTTTAATAATAAAGGTTGGGAAGATAAATAAATGTTAGCTTGAAATTTAAATTGGTTAATAATTGAATTTAAATAAGAATTGATTTTAACTTATTGATTTTTGAGGTTTTGAAAGATATGATTTATAACTTGATTGAAAAAAGTGATTAAATGAATATTATTAATTCTAAATAAAATTGAGATTTGATATTTAATATTGATTTAAATTTATAAATTGGGATTTAAATAAACTGTTATTAAAATGATTAAGTGAATATTTTCCAATTTGAATAAAATTTAAAGTTAAATGTGAAATTTAAATGAAACTTATATTGAAATTGCTTGAATATTTAAACCTTGAATCTTATTAGAATTGAAATGATAGTTCAAACTTGGACTCGAATCGATTTGTGAAATTGGAGGAAACTATTTTATTATATAATGTAATTTTAATATATATAAACTATTTTAATATAAATTATTTCAATATATAAACTGTTTCAATTTATAACTATTTTAATATATATACACACTATTTGCAACATCCAAAATGTTTTAGTTGGAAGTGCTATGATTTTAATAGTGTTATGATTTTAGAAGTGTTATGATTTCAGAAGTGTTACGATTTCAAAAGTGTTATGATCTCGAAAGTGTTATAAATTTGAAAGCGTTACGATTTTGGAAATAAATATTATTTGAAGTGAATAATGATATTGAATTATATATGGTTTTGAAATGAATATAATATTTTGATATGAAGTATGAACTATTTGAAAAGAAATGACTACGGTGTGAAATAAGTGTTTGGTTGTTAATGAGACCGAGATTAGATATTTTCATACTCTCTGCCAATATCGAAAATCACTTTAACAACTGTGTACGTGGTGGAGATTCCAGAACGAAGTAGGATGATTTGGTGACAATTCTATATGGTATTTACGTAGTCCTGACTCCCGTGAGCCATCTTGATGTGGCTAAAACAGAAGCCATTGCCGGGCCAAGGGAGGTCATTCCTCCGATCGAGCATACTTCTTCGATACCATTCTATTACTTCGTGATCTGATTAGGCGCACCTTTGATTTGGGTGTGTGTCCCGAGGTGGGCTATAGTAGCTGCTATGCGTTACCACCAGTCCTGATCTGCAAACGTTATATCTACACTGGCATTGCCTCGCGTGCCATGTCACATGCCCTATCACGCCTTCTACGAGTTTTTTTTGTGTCGTGCCTATGGAGTGCTCCCTGATAGCCCACTTGTGAGTGGAGTTTACAGTATCTGTGTAGACTAAGACATTATATAAAATGTGCTAAGGGGGATATGCGTAACGCCTTAACGCTGTTTTAATAGTTTACTTTGCTATAGACATATTATAATAGCGTATATTACTACATAATAGATAGTTCCATGGATCATTAGGGGATGGGAATCTCAAACATCCTTTAAGTTACTTGTATTTCATTTGACATTTCACTTGAGTTGAATTTACTATATAAGAATGTTAATCCTGACTCGAGTGTTTTGTATTTTTCTTTTCGCTCGGGTCAGACTGAGTGTCACAGCATTTGAGACTCACCCTTGGAGTTTGGATCTTCACTTGGAGATCCATCTATCTATCTATCCAGCTTTCAGTTATTTCGGTTTATTCCAGTCATTTATGTTTAGACTCGTCAGTTGCTTATGTATTAGAGATTCATTTGTATTGAGATTCTATTGTATTTTGTTTCAGACTCTGATGTTTATAGTAGCTTTATGAACTACTATTTATCTATTCTGCTGCTTATTGTTGTAATACTCTATGTCTGTGATTTTGTGATTGATTTTATTTACCGTATATGCTAAGTTTTGCCAAATATAAATTAACAATCTGTTGTTTTGAGCAATTCAAATCTGACATGTGCGGATGCGAATGGTTCGAAATACCGGGTCGTTACATTTGACAAGAGAGATAAATATATATACATCGACCCACACGGTTGGAAAACAAAAATATATATCAATATTTATATATTTGCTGTATTTAATCCAAAAATGTACCTTACTTAAGCATTTTTAAGCAAGCAATTAACTTCATATGCAAATACACAACCAAAATCTAGTCTGACGGCCTTTGGTTGCCTATACTTACTCAATTCAAACCACGTAAGTACCAAAAATATGAATATTCAATAACATTTCATTTATTTAAATTGTTAAAACACATAACTTCATAAATAAACATGTTATAACATGTTTTTATAGCAATTACAAGGCTTCCATCATTCGATTATTTTTTTCAAATCGATTTACATAGCATTTCATTTAATCCGAATGCTTTACAACTCAATTTCTTTACATTACTTTATTTTTTTATACCAAACAACTCATATCCACTTCAAATTGATTCAAAAATCAATTTATTCACTTTTTATTACTTTACAAAATTTCATTTACTTCTGTTCACGACAAACGCCAATTTTCTATGCCAATTCCGTGATATTTATTTAAATAAATAACCATTTTAATTTATAGCTATTTTAAATTGATTCAAAACCAATTTATATTTCATTTTTATTCCATTTCAAATTCAACCCATTCATTGGCATTTCAATCATAAACATTTCATGGATTTACTTATGAATTACTTCATAATTTATTCGGCCAAAGTTTCCATCCAAATTGCTAACTTAAGTTAAATTCATTTAAATAATATTCAATGGTACATTCAATTTACTTACACTCACATTGAATTTATTTGTACTTAAGCAGTTTTTATTTTAATCCAATCTCGTTTTATTTGATCGCAATCGACATATAGTTCATCAACATGTATATAAGTCGACTTTTATTTATTGCCCAAATTCTATTTCCAATATCCATTTTTAATCCAATTTTAACTTAGCCAAGTTAAATTTTCACCTTCAAAATCATTTAACTAATTAGTCCACTTCAATTTATTACTCAGTATTTGATTTTTATCTCAAAAATCACTTCTTTTAAATTTTTCCTTGAGTTGAAACTCCTTTTTATAATTCAAGTTTGGATTTAATTTCCTTTTACTAAAATATCAAATAATTTTAATTCGGGTTTTCTATTCCATTTTCCAATTTTTATAAGTTTCATAACTATTTTCTCATATTTCCATCCGTTTCATTTAAGGTTCAAATTTTATAACTTACAATTATATAGTCATTACACTTCACATTTATATATTTAATTCCATTCAATATGGTTTCAATCCAATCCAATTCAGTTTAATTTAATTTCAATTTCCCTTAAAGAATATTTCAAAACCAATTTCCGAGTTATTCATACTTAAACAATTTCACACCAAGCAATTTTATTTTCAATTTATTCCATTTAATCAAGTAAGAATTTCAAAATTTCCCACACTTTCTTACTTATATTCATATAGCAATTATTATCTCAATTCTTGATAAATTTATCTAACTTATTTTCTTTAACTTTTTCTTAAGTTCAACTCTAACTCCAACGAATTTTCTTTACAAATCCAATTTATTTAACTTCCACAGGTTAAATTTCTAACTTCATCTTGAATGTAACGACCTGCCCTTTTGGATGTTTTTAAGCAGACACACATGTCATACTCAAACCATTTAAAAGGATAGATTGTTTTTAGGTAAATAAGAAAAAGAGAAAGAAATAAAACAAATACAGAATCTCGCAGCGGAATATCAAAATATAATAATCAAATAATAGTTCATGAAGCTATTTTATAAATACATTTGATTATTCTTTTGCAAAAAAAAAATCAGAGTTACATAAATAGGAATAAAGAAATAAATAAATGTAGCGGAGCAACATGATGCAGCGGAATACATATCATAAATAATAATAGTACAAATCTTCGTCTTCTTCCTTCAGAAATAAGGTCTTCAACCCTGAAATGCTCAAGCTGACCCGAACGAACTGAAAAGACAAAACATTCGAGTCGGAACTAAAAGATCTTATGTAAGTTTAATCAAAGGTAAATAAGAGTGTAACGGCGTCCGAGATGCTTACGGGGGTTGACATCTCTTATCTGGTGTCCAACGTGAATGCAATAACTTAAGAGATGTTCGGGATTCCCATCTCCTAAGAATTCGTTAAACTATCTACTATGTAGTACAATACGCTATTATAATATGTCTACAGTAAAGTAAAAGTATTAAAATAGCGTTAAGGCGTTATCTATATCCCCCTTAACATATTTTATATATTCTCATAGTCTATACAGTACCATAACTCCTCCGTAAGATGGAGGCTATCAGAGGGCACTCCATAGCTATGGTACAAAACAAACTCATAGAAGACGCTCTAGGGCATGTCAACACGGCACTCGAGGCAATGCCAGCGTAGATACACCAAATGCGGATCTAAACTGGTGGTAACGCATAGCAGCTACTACCGCCCACCTCGAACACACTCCCAAATCAAATCAAGGGTGGCCACCAAATCAATCACAAAGTAATAGAATGGTATCAAAGAAATGTTCTCGATAGGAGGTGCGACCTCCCTTGGCCCGGCGTGGCTCCTATTTTAGTCACATCTATGCCAACTCACGGGAGTCAGGATCACGTCATACCTCATGCAAAAATCATTCGTCAAACCATCCTCTTCGTTTCTGGAAACTCCACCACGTACACAGTTGTTAAAGTAGTTTTCGGTATTGGCAGAGAGTATGACAATATCCGATCTAGATCTCTTTAACAACCAAACGCTAATTACACACCAGATGGTTCTTTTACATTTCAAAAAGTCAATTTACAATTTATATCAAAATATCATATTCAATTTCAAAACATATCATTTCAAATCATATTCACTTTCAAAAATCACATTCACTTTCAAAATCATATTTACCAAATATGTCATTTCACAAAAGGTATCAATTTCAAATTTCAACTTAGGCTGTATCATCGTCAAGGATTTAAATATAAATACAGATTTAAATATAAATACTTTGACTTTACACGGTCTGAAATTTTGGAAAACAGTTTAGGTAATTATAAATAGTTTATATAATTCTAAAATAGTTTAAATTGATTTAAAATAGTTTAAATAGTAAAATAGTTTAAATAGATTTAAATTTGATTTAATTAGATTTTTAAAATGATTTAAATAGATTAAATATAGATTAGATAAATTTAAATTACATTAAGCAGATTTTTAAATAGATTAAATAAATTTAAAATAGATTACATAGATCTAAATTATATTAAATAGATTTAAAATAGATTAAATTAGTTAAATTTGTTTAAATAGGTAAAATAGATTAAATTGTATTAAATAGGTTATAATAGATTAAATAAAATTAAAACAGTTTTAAGTTGATTAAAATAGTTAAAATTAATTTAAAATAGATTTCAAAGCCATATCCAAACATTTCAATAACTCAATTCCGATAAATTCATTTATATTTGCCACTTCAACTTTGAAATTTCAATTTAACTCCTTTGAACAATTCACTTAAATCAATTCCAATTTCAGCATCAACACTTGGATTATCGAAAATACTTCAGTTTATATAAATCAATTTCTATTCCAAAATACCAGTTAACTAAATTCAAATTTTAAAGAGTCAAAAATCATTTAATTTAACCAATCCGGTGCCTGTATAAAATTTTCTACCCTAAGGTCAAGTGATAAGGATATTTATCATTTCAATCCGCAATTTAAAATTTCATGGTTATATATCATTTCAAACCGCAATCCCAAATTAAATAAAATCCATAAAATCGCTCGAGTCTATCATTTCAACCCATAATGATTTTTCCTAATCTATAAATCATTCGGGTATGTATCATTTCAGCCCATAGGGAACTTGCAGTATTTTAACAATATAAAATACAACATCCAGTCATCCAATATCAAAAATCAAACATCCATCGACAGTCATCATCCAAATTAATCAATAAAATCAATAGATAACTGATAATGAATAACATGTATTAATTGACAATTTCAAATTCAATATTAAATTGAACGGTGATTAATGCAATAAAAATCAAATTTAACTAGAATAATAATTAAAACATAGCAAACATCAATTAATAAATTTTTAATCACATCATAAATTAAATTTAACTAACAAAAGATAATTAGTAATTTTGAGTGGGTTAAAACACTCACCTTTGATTTAAATTTATTTGAAATCCATAGTAGGCTCAAAATTCAACAGTCTCAGAATTCGTCCAAACTAGCGTCGAAAATTTCAATATGGTCCTAGCGAAATAAACCATGCGTAAAACAGACCTCGTATGAAGAAGTTATTAACATTAGAAGATATCACGTTTTAAAATAACCAATAAATAAAATAAATAGAAATTTAACACCTCACCACCTTCGTTCGAAACCCAAGCGACCAGAAAAGCCGATCGCAACTTCAACATAATTGCCACGTCAACATAGCTGTGCCGCCTCTACGTCATGCCGCGACCCACCAGACTGTCGTCAGCCACTCCGTCTCACCCTACACGCCGACCTCCGACTACCCACGACCACGACCACGACCACGACCATCCCCATAATTCGAGCAGCCGCCGCCTCCAATATAAACCCTAACCAAATTTTTATTGTCGATCCGCCCATCAACTCGTCATGCCAACCACCTGGATGAACTCCCCTCGGCCCTCTCCATAACCCTGTACCAATGAATCGACGATCGGTCGTAGTCGATCGCAACCCAACGACGGCCGAGAATCAATCGTCCATTTCTTGCCACACAGAAATCCAAATCAAAAAATAGACTGCAGATTTGACTTGCGCTCGTCAAGAGCTTCAAATTGATATATAATTCGATATATTTTGAGGAGTTAAATTTTTTGATTTGATTTTGATTTGCAATTGAATTTGGAATTGGTTTTAGTTTGTCTGCCATCGGAAATAGAAGGACAGATAGAATTGTATGTACGGACAAATAGAAATAAGAAATAACTAGGGTTTATAACCGGATACATATAGGCAGATTAGAAAGTGAAATGAAGGGACTAGATTGATTTGAAAGTTGAGTGATAAACGATCCGAAAAGCCCGTTTCATTCCCGAATTGGAAATTGGTCATTCCATATATCAAAATAGATGTTTCCGATAATTTTAAAATCAATGAAATAGGTTTCAAGTCCTAATTCCATCGTATGAAGAAGTTAGCTTAAAAATCAGCTTATTTCAAATTGATTTCAATCGATTTAATTAAATTGATTTCAACGCGTTTCGTGTCCGTACGATCAAACGATAAGTCTGATCGCTATGAAACTTGAAATCTTACAATAATTCAGCGTTACGGATCTGATGATACTGGTTTCATCGAAATCCAAGATAGTGGCCTACATGGCTATTTTCACATAAAATAAATAAATAAATATTAAATTAATTAATTCACTTTTCAATTTCAAAATTTATAACTAACAAATTTTTATCATTTTTGATTGCTTGGGTATTTACGATGGTTCAAAACAAATTTACTTGTCAATTCGATGTTACTTATTTACTAATTACAATATTCCTATTCAACTGTAACTAGGTCCAATTTATTAAAATTTAATTTCAATAAGTTGATTAAATTTGATTTCAACTCCGTTTATTCAATCAACTATTACTCTAAAAACATAGTTAATATTTGTTTATGTCTTATTTCACTAATATACTACAATTTTCATCTTTTATTTGTATTAACTATTATATTTCAATTATATTTAATTTTTGTCAATTTTACAAATTAATTATAATCTATGTTTGTACCAAAATTGGAGACAGCACTCTTCGAAAGCGTTTGAAGAGATGAAATGAAGAAAATAAATGGAAAAAGAGGATTATCTAACAATCACTCAAACAATAATCAGAAAAATAGCAGAAAAACACAGAGATTTAGAGCGATTCGGCGTATGGCGTACGTCAACTATGGAATGATTGACCTTTATTAACTTTTGCTTGCTGGTAACAACGAATTACAACCGTAAAACTCAAGTACAACAGTGATTTCGACAGAGTCTGGATGTAGAAGAGCCAAAAGTCCTTTTTCAGTAGGTCCTGAGCTGCTATTTATAGGTGTGGGCTGCAAATAGCTCGCTCAGATCTTCAAAAACCTCTTCTCTCGCATGGGTGGGTCCACACGATCGATCCCATGCCGTTTGCACTCGATCTGTGTTCGATAAGAACGAACTTCGTATCGATCTATATTTCATCCAATCGAGTCGAGATCAATCATGAGCACTCTTGAGGACGTACTCAAGCTCCTATGAAAACTTGGTAGCATTTGGACTTGTAGATTTTTAGTTATGATTGATGTCACTTTGGATTTTTCGAAGGATGTTGACTTCGTATCGATATGGTTCGTATCGATGGTTTCACATCGATGGTTCTGCACGTGATGTCTGATGACATGACGCTTGCTTTTAGGATCGGTCCACTTTTCATGCCGAGCGAATGAGTCTCTCATAGGAGCGTATCTTGTTCGCATCGATCCAGTTGGGCCTTGTTCGCATCGCTCGGCTGTATCTTACTTCGTATCGATTTTGTGTATACCACTTCGTATCGATCTGTTACACTCTGCTTCGTGTCGATGCTTTGTAACTGATTCGTACCGATATGAACTAAGGCATTTCCTATCAATGACATGGACATCATTTCATATCGATCATTCTACACATTCTTCGTATCGATGACTTTGGTGACGTTTCGTATCGATCGTTGGTCGATGGATACGAATTGAGTTGATGACTAAACCGATACGAAGTAAATACGGACGATATCGACGCGAAACGTTGCCTATTGATGGATACAAAGTGAAGCGATCATGATGGATATGAACCAACACTTACCTGATGGATACGAGTAGGATGGTTGCAAGTGTAATAGCCCGCAAATTCGTGCCCCTTGAGTCAACACTATTCTACATCAATCAACTCAAGATAAACAGAAATACGAACCATTTGGGTTAAAGAAGAAAAGGTAAAAGAAGAAGATAGAAAACAACATCAGAATCTAACCATCGCAGCGGAATAAAATATAATAGATAATCACAGATCTTTACACCAAAACAAATACTATATCTGTTTATACATATATCATCAGAGTATACATAACACACAACCGGACAGTAATCATAATCTGTCCTCACAATCTGAATACACAGCGGAACATTGTAACACAAATACGGAAGTACGTACCGCCATCCAGCTCGTCTCCTGAGCTCCACAGCATCATATCCTGTATTCTATAATACTCGGTATGACCCTAGCATTATAGTTAAATAACACCCGAGTCAGTCTGGAATACCACCGTGAGAAAACCACACTCAAATTGATTATTAAAGTTTCAAAATCCTTTGAAAACAAAAGCATCTCGTAAGACCATGCCACAAATAAACATGTTGGGTTTCTACCTTACGATCACTAAAATACTTTTTATCAAAATTCTCTGATATTATAATAGTGTCTATAGAAAGTAAAATAGAATCTAGCTGTCAGCAATAGTTAAGCACAATCAAAACCATACAGGTGCGTAGGGAGAATGGATTTCCAACTAATGACTAGGCATTGGGGTACCAGCTGTTACGGTACCTGGTCTAGATCAGCATATCGAAGATCATTCCCGACTCCCTCAACACAAGACCGGGACTACCCCTTACTGGATAATCCCAAGTAAAATCACCCCACGGTTGGAATTAGCAACCGCACCACTAAGCCGAATAAAAAGGGACATATAGACAGGGATGACCTCACCCTAATGGATGCTACCCACCTAACCTTGCTGTGTAACCCCTGATTTTCAATCATTCCTGGTTGATGAAGCTTGAGGCTAAGCGTTACCTTTTTAGCACACCTTTTAGAATGCCCATCGTCCACCTGACAATGTTCTGAAAGCATTCAATCCATACAAGTCCGTCCCGGGTTCGGACAGAACCGAAGGCACTACTCCTACTACATCCATTTTGGAATCATCCTCAGGATCAGTAGCGACTAGCCCTTGCACTTCACTGCTCCATCTTCGAATCCAATTTCGTTTTTCCCATGAAAACGTACAAACCGGATCGAAGTGGTTTTCGAGAAATTAATCCCGATCGCGGTCTCTTTGAAACGATCAGCGCATTAGCCAACATTGATAGTCAGTTATTTAACTATCAATTAACATTCACAACAACCATCAAACAATAATAATTTCGCCAAATTATTTATTATTCCCAAAATACCTTCCCAAGATATATTTCCACTTTTCAAACCTTTTTGAAAATAGTTTTCAAACCACACTCTTCTCATGAAATAAATTCCCAAATAGTTATTTCCACTGAAAACACCAAGCACCAAAACTTTAGATTTTTAAAATAATTTAAAAACACTTTATTATAAAATATATTTTAACATTTAGATTGAAAACTACTTCAATACTTTATTAAAAAAATATATTAGAAATATTTAAAATGAGGTTATTTTTTAATATAAAACTAGATTTTCTCTTTTAAAACAAATACTAAGTCACTTTTTAATAATTACTACTATAATAGATTAAAATAAAATGCTTACTTTAGAATTTAAACATTTATAAATAACAAGTTTTCTAAACAGACTTTTTAAACAACTTAAAACTTTTTACTTATGCTTAAAATTTGTTTGAAACGTACTTGGCTATTCAGGGAAATACGCTTCCCTTCCACATCTTTTAAAAATAAATCACTATTTATTTTTAAACAAATTTACCCAATCCTTTAATAAATTCCCACCCTGAATTTTTTTTTTTCCAAATATCCCCTGATATATTACTTCACTTTTATAAATCCAGTTTATAAATTTCTAAGTCACATTCTCCTTTAAATTTCCAATTTCAACACTTAAATCAATTTCCAAATTGATTTTCAAAATTATTTCTTTATCCTTTTAAATAAATTCAAATCTTAAATTTTAAAGTAAATTCTTTATTCCTTTAAACAATATCACTTAAGTTTTACGGTCCATTATTTCTCCCTTTATTCAAAATCTCTTTTTTATACTCGGAATTATTTATTAGAATTTTAAAATCGCCTTTATTCTTATCCAGTTCATTCTTAAATTTATTCAAATTCTCTATAATTATTTTACTTAAAAATTCATTCCTTTGTTTTCTTTTCAAAAATCTAATTCTATATATTTTGATAACTCAGTGAACCGAAATATATTCAAGCAAACCATAACATTCAATATTCCAAATATAATTCATCACAAAATATCAAATATTCATAACACAGAATATTAAATAATCTAAATAATTTTAAGGAATCTAGTTGGATCCCTCCAACCTGTTTCCCTGCATCCACAGATGTTAGTACAACACCAATTTCACTTCGAGGTGGAATATCGCGATATATGGGATTAATATAATATCATCTGCTATTATGCGGCGCGTAGGGTCTCATCCGCTATATAATGCGGGAAAATCAATCACTCCAATATATACTATATATACTACTACTATATATAATATAGCATATCCAATCAATTCAATCATTCAACCAATTATTTAAACTTAATTGTTTAAATTTAAATAAAACCGAGATGGGTGAGATTAACTCACCTTTGATTTTGGTTTTGCAATCCATTTCCATCAAGATTAATTTGTCCACAATTGGACCTTGTAAAAACATTAGATGATTTTATTAATATTTGGATTAATTGAACAATTAATTGCCATTCTATAATTTAATTATCTAATAATCTAATTTAAACTAATTTCCCTTAAAATCCTTTTTGTATCTAAAAGAAATTAATTAACATTCCAAAAATCAAATAATTTAGTCATAATTCTTTTATCTTACTGTAAAATTATTAATGTTATATTATTTATAGAAACAGAACTTCACCTTATTGTAAATATATATATATATATATATATATATATATATATATTCTTCTGTAACTAAACAAAACAGAATTTGCTTTGTTGTGTAACAATATACATACATACATACATACATATATATATATATTCGTAAATTGAAAGAAATTGATATTTTTTTAATAAAAATCCTATTTTTCATACTATTATTTCCTGTAATTAACCAATTCAGATTTTTAAAAATAAAATACAAAGGAATACCTTCACTGCCTTGGCCTCGCCTATCACCATCAACCCAAGACTCACGACCCACCTTCCTTGGCCAAGACGTACACGAATGAACCGAAACCCTAATCCCCAATTCGCGTTGCCTGCTCAAAATTTCGGCTACCCAATGTCGAGCTCGAGAATCGCCTTGCCCACCGCAAACTATACGCGAGTGCGCGACACCAGCCACGCCTCCATCTGGCGCCGTGCCCCTCCACGACATCGCTACCAAATCTCGACAAAGCTGCCTCCATCGCACGCATCTACACTCGATCGTTGGCTTCCATAGTCGCGAGTCGATCACGACAATCCATCACGCCTGCACGATTCAAAAATTGGCTTCAAAAATTTCCACAGAGTCGAATTGAAGTTGATGACTTCCATGAATTTGACCGAGATTTAATTCATTTTATTGATTGCGAGCCGTTCCTTGATATCCCAATTCGAAAACAAAATTGAATTGAAAATGAAGGAGAGGAAGGAGATGATTTTCGATCGGCTATTATTATAATTTTTTTTCGAGCTTTGACTGGAAGAAGATGAAAAAAATGAGCTGGGGTTTTGATATAAAGTAGGCATTGAAATGAAATAAAGGGAAAAGGATGCCTGCGTGGAGAATATTTCTGCGTGTAGCAGATTAGCGACAGTGATTGAAATGAAGTGTACAAAGCACTGGTGCGACATTATTTCAGCTGAAGGCTGACTATTTGTATGTAAATAAATATATATATTAAATTGATTTCAAATTGTCTCAAATTTGTAGTTTAAATTTTCGACCTTCTAACGAGACGTGCCGCTAGGCGTTTATAATGTTATATCCCTATTCCGAACACAATAGAAAATGTTTCGAGTCCATACTCGATCGTAAGAAGAAGATAGCTTTTTGGATTCAGTTATTAAATTAAATTTTCGATACAGATTTCAGCACGTTTATATATCGTACGCTTATACAACAACTCCAAACACTACGGAAATTGGAATCCGATAATAATATAATATTACAGATCCAATAAAACTGGTTTCGTCGAATCCCGAGACTGTGCCTCGGAAGGCTATTTTTAAATATCGATTTAAACGATAAAATTTCAAAACTTAATAAAACACTTCTAAATTCAATTTTAACACTTTTACTATCTTCAGTACTATCAATATAAATTTTACAAGATTTAAAATATTTTTAACAAGCTCGAAACTCAAGATTAAATATTTTACTCAACCTCCCGTTATTGAATTGAATAATTATATTATTTGACAAATTGCTGTATCTACAATCTGAATAGATAAATCCAAGTTTTCCATACTCAAACGAATTTATAATTCAATTTCTATATTTAAAATCATTTAAATATTCCAGATTCAACGCTAAAAAATCTGGGTCGTTACATTCCTCCCCCCTTAAAAGAATTTCGTCCCCGAAATTACTAGTTAAGAAGAATGGTCCAATACCCGTCCTCTAGTTTCCCTAAAACCAACAATTCAACATCCTACCAACTATCTTTTTATAAAAGACCCATTATCATTCTTACTAACTTCCCAAACTCTCCCATAGTTTTCAAACAACTTTACTTATTCCACCATTCAAATTATAATTCAAAACCAAGTTTTAAATTTTCAAAATTTCTCAAAAATTTTCTAACTCCCTAAATTTTTGAAAAATTTCGCCAGCATCTCCTTTGCTCGGCTAGCTCGGTACAACTACAAAATGCCTCTACGGGCTCCCAAATTCCAAAAGAAAACAAAAGGCCAAGTGGCTTGATCAAAAACCCAATCAAATTTCATACAGAAATTTAAACACATACCTTTTTGTCGGGCAACTCAAATTTATCTTCCAAAATCAAAACCAATTTTCCTTTCCCTTTATAAATCCTACATATCCTATTTAGCAATAATATCCAATCGTAGCTTTTAAAATCATTTTATACATTTCCTTACAGAATTTTTCATATCTACTTCTATTCAAATTAATTTGTCCCATTTCCATATGAATTTAATTTATCTTCAACTCTGAATATTGAATTTTATCTTCCATTTATAACTGATTCATATCATTATTTTAAATTAGTTTCATCCACCAATTCATTTCAATTTCCAATTTGAAATTGATTTGTTGCTAACAAAAATTTTTCCTAAAATTTTCAAAAATTTTCTAACTCCCAAAACTTTCAGAAAATTTTGGCAGAGTCGCCTTCGTACGGAGGAGATTCTGCAATTTGACAAAAGATATAAATATATATACATCGGCCCACACGGTCGGAAAAACAAAAACAGTTCATATTTTCTATTTTTATTGCGTAGGCGTACCTCTATTTGGCACTTTTAAGCAAGCGGCTTATTATTTTAGCAATTAGCGCGTCCAAATCCAGCCATACGGCTTCTCTGTACCTGTACTTACTTAATTCAAACATGTAAGTATAAAATATAGGAAGTTTATTTACATTTCACTCATTTTCAATAGCAAGCACATGGAATAAGCAATGCATACTATTCAATTCTTATAAGCAATTTTAAGATTTTGACACTAACTCAAATAGCATCTAACCCTATTTATTTAGTTAGAATGGTTTATTATTCAATCGCTTATATTCAATTCCTTTTTAATCCAAACGAACCCAATTCATTTCAGTTGATTTCAAAATAAATTTTTATTAAACTCTCTTCACATATTAACTTATTTACAAACCATACACCTGCATTTTATTCCATTTCCACAATTTTTCATTCAAAAACATTTTATTAAGCTTGGCACATTCAATACTCATAAATTAATAAACCATTTCCCAAATTAATTTCACCTAGACTTTTATTTAATGGACTTTCACTTTTACTCGAAGCCAAACTTCTATTAATTTTAGACTTAAGTTATTTTACTTTAATTTAGTCCAACTTCAAAACTTAAGCTCACTTCATTTGCAAAATAAAATTTCCTTTTTAATTTAACTTGGTTCTATTTCATTCAAATCTCATTTCAATAGATAAATTTATTTGATTAGTTATTATAAATTTTAATTTCCATATTCAATTCATTCTCAATTCATTTAATTAATTACAGGCCATTTTTAATTTATCCCCACTCATCTGGGTTTTATTTGCAATTAAAACCATCCCTACTTTAATCCAATTTCTTTTTATTTGGCAACATTTTCAATTATATTTACTTCACTAACGATTCGAGTCGAATTTGATTTATATCTCGAATTTTATTTCCAAGCTTCATTATTAACTCACAATTCAGCTTCTGTTTAACTACGTTAGGTTTCATTTACATATTTCATTAACTAATTTATTATCTAATTAGTTCTCCCCCTATTTATAATTCAATACTTGATTTTTTTAATCTCAAAAATCACTTCATTTAATTTTTTAAGTTCAATTTATTTTATAATTCAAGTTTGGATTTTTGTTTCATTTTCCAAAACATCGAACAATATTTATTTTTGGTTTTCTATTCCACTTTTCAATTTTATAAGTCACAACTTATTATTTTACACATTTTTATTCATTCTAGGCTTGAATATATTTATCTTTATTTTTAACTCAAGATTTACGCTTATTTATAACCCAAGCATATTTTATTCCATGGATTTTTAATTCTTTTATAAGTTATTCTAATTCATTTATTCCAATCCAATTCTTACCCAACTAATTTCTTATCCAACTTACTTCCATTTATTTAAGTAAGGATCTAATTCCATTCAATATCACCTATAACTCAACTGAATTTTTATTCCAATTCAAGTCTATTTTAACTCAGATTCAATTTGATTCAATTTTCTTCCTCAATCCAAGTTAATTTCATTTTTTACGTTTCACTTTAAATTTAATTCCAACATTTAAAGCTCATATTTTCCTTCCTTATTTAAAAATCATCTCAACTTTACAAGTTTATAACTTACCTCATCAGGACTTTCAATTCAAATAAGGATTCAGGATTTCAAACACCCGGCTTTTGGTTCAAATCATTTTAAAACCACCATTATCCCAAAATTACATTCTTCAAATTTTTAAACCAACCCGGTTTTTATCCCAACAAATTTCCTTTGAAATTTCAAAAACAAAAATAGTTCTTCTGAACAAATCAATTTGGCAGCAATCCGTCACTTAGAAACTCGAAAATGAACATCGATGATGCTGCAGTCATCACCGAAGTTATTTTCCAACGACTGAAGTGAGTTAATGCTATATCTGTGATGCCCCACATCTATACTCACGCTAGCCAAGGACATTACAGAGTAATGCCATCAACTAGCGTGAAGAATAAGAATGTTGAGGAGCGACCATCCGTGTAATTTCCTTGTGCGAGCAATGGTATGTCAGATAGTATAATAAGAGGAAATCCGACACACCGATACAAACTCAAAGCATCTACACAGTGGCTATATATGATCTTCGAAAACAAATGTAGAAATAATCATAACATAAATAGTCACAGATATCCATATCAGAAAGGTGGAAACAGATATGAATATAACACTTAGAAGTATTTATCAGAGTAGTGGTCAAAAAAGATCCACAGTATAACAAAAGAATAGATACAAGTGCTAGACAAAAGAATATGAATACATCAAGGAGTCACTATCTCGAATGTATAACAACAAAAACTACCAATATAGTGTAGCTAGTCAAAAGTCAGGTAATACTTCCAGATGAGGAGTCAAGTAGAAGCATCTGTAACATCTCGTCTGACCCGAGTATTATTTAATAAGAAAATAATAAACAGATCAGTCTAGCTATAAATATCAGATAAAATGACATGGAATAAGAGATATAACAAAACGTATGATAACAATAATGCCATACTATGAAAAGTATACATTTGACAACAAAAAAAATCATACAATATCTCAAGAAATCTCATAACATCAAAAAGAATGTCGTATTCTTTACTTTATTCACCAAACCACAAATATTGACATCATATCGATGCCAATCATAAAATTGGTGAAACACAAATTCTAGAAATCACCAATTAGAAATCCAAAAATCAAAAAGGGAGAGGCCTATCATAAACGGGAGCATGTAAACTCACCAACACGTGTATCACAAACGGGACGCTATCCCATGGTCGCTAATCATAGAGCCGGTGCAACGACATAGTACAATATCGGTACTCCCGAGGAACCTAAAACTCGAATAATTCGGAACAATGACGTAGTACAACGGTACGCCCGAGGATCCTGATAAGCTGGTACAACAACGTAGTACAAAGGTACGTCCGATGGACCGAACTCCATAAAAAAACATAGGTCGCTAGCCCACAAAAGAAATGAGACGAAACCCAATAAAACAAAAACCGTCCCCTACGTGGACAAAGAGACATAGCATATCTCTAGTCTAAATCACAAAAAAATGATCATCTCATCAAAAAGTGTCAATTACACTAAGTTAGTAAATAGATGAGTTTAGCTTCATGTCCCATAACCACTTGCTTATCTTAAGTATTTACGAGCAAATTGTAAATCTCCACTCGAAAGTTGTCACAAGAGTTTCAATCGAACAAGTCTAAGAATTAACCAACAAAGTGAACACAAGCGTTTCATACCACTTGTTTTGCAAAGTTGTTTAATTGGATTTCTCGAACGAATGAGGTAAAGGTTTGTATATACTAATAGATTAGAAAATGGTTTTGTAAAGGACTTTGTATCAAAAATAGAGTTGAAATCATCTTTGTGAAAGAGTTTGAATATTTACTACTAGTATAGAAACCTTTGCGTTTTAAAGTGACAAATCATAAAGATGATTGTAAGAACAATCAATCACCAAAATTTCACGTTCAAGGACGTGAATTAAATCCAAAGAAATCGATTCCCAACCCATCAAAATGGATATACCCAAAATTCCAAAATAGAAGTCATCAAGGTCGATAATAAATGATAACAACAAATCGAAAAACCACGAATCGATAAAAAATGGAATTTCAAGAAAAATAGGCTAAATAGGCAAAAACAAGCAGGTCGGTCGACTAAATACAGAGGTCGGTCGACTGATTGTAGAAAACGGAGACGTCCAGCCTCTACAGACAGCCCTGGAACATTAGTTTGCTACAGCCAGTCAACTGATTGGCAATGGGGCTATTTTCCGGCCTATCAAATGAAGAGCAACTCCTCCAAAATTGCAACCGGATGAGCAATGCGCGCTAGGGGTTTATGCCTATCGACGACCCGGCCCTATAGGCTCTTCGATACACCACTAAAAGCATGATCAAACATCAAAGCTATGATTTTTAAAGATTTGACTTCAAATACCAAAATTTGGAATACACATAAAACCAATTCAATCTAAGGCAAATGGACATGAAATAGAAGTTAGGAATTCATACCTAACAATAAATGAAGGTTATAGACATAGACGTGAGATAAAAATCTCACCTTTTTCACAAAAACAAGGAAGAAGAAGCTATAGAGCAAGGTAAAAACAATCACTCCTCAATTCCAACCCAAGAAGCTTGAATATAAGCTTAAAAGAAAAAAACATTTTCTAAGTTAGACTTTAGGAATTTTTGAAATTTAAGGTAGAATGAGTTGGAGAAGAAGAAAAGGATGCTTACCAATAGCTTCACTTTGAATTTGGAGTTAGAACTTCGATTTGCAATGGAACTATGGCTTAGGAATTCTAATTCTCTTTCTCTTCCCCCATTTTTAAGAAAGCTTGAAGCTATTAGGAAATGAAAGTGAATGAAGAGAAGCGGGGGTGGAGCTAGAGTTAATAGTTTAGGCTAACCCAAACCCAAAGTCCAAAGTGCATAGGTCAAATTTTAGCTAGCCCCAAACATATCGAAGTTTATACTCAAAAATGTCGCAAACGGCGTTTTGAACTCAATGGAAGTGGTCTCGAGTCCTGATTCAACCATATGTAAAAAGTAGCATTTCGGACTATAATCCGACTAACGATGCTGTATTTAAATAAAATATTTAAATACACAATCGTAAAATATGCGGGTTGTTACAAACTCCCCTCCTTAAAGAAATTGTGTCCTCGCAATATTTAAGAAGAAAAATAAAAAGTAACAACCATAAAAGCATGTCAACACAAAAGAAATTTGAAATAAAAAGTTCACCTCAAAGAGCACGAGAAAGTAAGTCCGGATGTGTTCGCTCGACGAATTCTCTAGATTCCCAAGAATAATCCTTAGGATTTGAGGACCATTGAACCTTCACAAGAGGGACATCTTTATTTCGAAGGCGTTTAACCTCCGATGAAATAATACAAATAGGATGTTGCTCATAAGTCAAATTAGGCGAAACTTCAATTTCTTCCACAACACCGGGCTCAAGAATAGAATCGAAATCTCGAAGGTATTTCCGTAATTGAGAAACGTGAAATACGTCATGAATAGAAGAAAACCGAGCCGGTAATAAAAGGCGATAAGCCACGGAACCAATACGTTCGGTGATGGGAAATGGACGAACATATCGAGGTGATAATTTTCTCGATGGACTGAAATGCACAACACCCTTCATAGGTGAAACACGAATAAACACAAAATCTCCCACAAAAAATTCTAATTTCCTTCTTCGGTTATCGGCATAGGATTTTTCCTACTTTGAGCTTCTTTCATCCTATGACGAATAAGGCCAATCTTTTCTGTGGAATCATGAATAAAATCCGGACCTAAAACCAGCTCCTCACCAGCCTCAAGCCAACAAGAAGGAGATCGGCATGGACTTCCATAGAGTGCCTCAAAAGATGCCATACCAATACTAGATTGGAAGCTATTATTATAGGAAAACTCAACAAGAGAAATATGATCTTCCCAATTTCCACCAAAATCAAGAACGCATGCAGATGAAGATCTTCAAGAGTTTGATTCACGCGCTCGGTTTGTCCATCAGACTGTGGATGACAAGCGGTGCTAAAATTAAGCTTCGTTCCTAAAGCTTTTTGAAGACTCTTCCAAAATCCACTAGTAAACAATGGATCACGATCGCTAACAATAGAAGTAGAGACACCATGTAATTTAATAATTTCTTTAATAAAGAGTTTGGCCAAAAGAGGTACGGTCCGATTAGACCGAACGGGAATAAAATGGGCGGATTTTGTAAGTCTATCAACTATCACCCAAAGACTATCTGACCCGAACGAGAATGGGGAAGTCCGTCAATAAAATCCATAGAAATTTGGTCCCACTTCCAAATTGGAATGCCAAAGGTTGCAATAACCCACCAGGCCTTTAATGCTCGACCTTAACATGTTGGCAAGTCATGCAATGCTTAACAAAGTTAGCAATATCGGAATTCATTCCATCCCAATAATAAAGTCGCTTCATATCCGTGTATATTTTGGTACTACCGAGATGAATGGTAAATTTAGAATGATGAGAATCTTCTAAAATATCTTTACGAAAATTATCAATATTTGGCACGGTAAGTCTACCGAATTTTCGAATGCCGCCACGAACATCAATATTAAAGTCTTTCAAACCTTCAATATCAATTTTATCCCTACAATTTTGGCTAAGAAGAGCCAATTCGAGATCTAACTTTTGAGCTTCAAGGATGCGGTCTAAAAGAGATGGATGAGCCTCAAGGCTACATGAAACAAGAGATGAACATAAATCAGATTCACGATCTCGAATCTCACAAGTGGATAAAGTCTCGGGATCATTCCATTCGGATATCGTCATAAAAACAACCGCTTGTTGCTTATGACTAAGGGCATAGGCAACACGATTTCCCTTTCCGGGAGTATAAAGAATATCAAGGTCATAAGATGCAGGGAATTCGAGCCAACGTTGTTGACGCAAATTAAGTTCCTTTTGAGAAAAAAATACTTCAAAGATTTGTGGTCGGTATAGAGAACAAATTTCTCTCCCAAATGATAATGACGCCAAACACGAAGGGCGAAAACAATAGCCGCGAGCTCTAAATCATGAGTGGCATATCTAGTCTCGATAGGCTTCAATTGCCTAGAAGCATAAGCAATAACACGTTCCCTTTGCATAAGAACGGCATCCAAACCAACCCGACTAGCATCGGTATAAACAATAAAATCTTGGTTCCCTTCGGGAATCAGAAGAATAGGAGCGTCGGAAAGGAGCTCTTTTAATTTCTGAAAAGAAGCTTCACATTTGTCCGTCCAAATGTGTTTAACTCCTTTCTTTGTCAAGCTAGTAAGAGGCACATAAAATTTAGAAAAGTCTTTTATGAACCGACGGTAACGACCCTCCAATCCAAGAAAACTACGGATTTCCGTCACACTCTCCGGTCTCTCCCAATCTTGAATCGCTTCAATCTTTGAAGGATCCATGGAATTCTGGATTCAAAAATAATATGGTCGAGAAATTTCACGTGAGATTGCTAAAAGTGGCATTTAGCAAAATTTTGCTTTCAATTGATTACTCGTAAGAGTTTCCAACACAATACGAAGATGCTTTTCATGCTCTTCCTCGGTTTTAGAATAAACAAGAATATCATCTATAAAGATGAGAACAAATCGATCGAGGTAGTCTTTGAAAACTCGATTCATAAGGTCAATGAAATAAGCTGGAGCATTCGTTAAACCAAATGGCATAACAAGCCATTCATAAGATCCATAACGAGTATGGAACGACGTCAAAGGAATGCTATCCTATGCAATACAAAGCTGATGAAAACCGGTTGCTAAGTCTAACTGTGAAAAGACTCTAGCACCACTAAGTTGATCGAATAGATCATCAATCCGAGGTAAGGGATATTTATTCTTAATGGTGAGATCATTAAGCTTGCGGTAGTCAACGCAAAGCCTAAGTGTACCATCGGATTTGTTTACAAAAATAAACGAAGCTCCCCAAGGAGAGGAACTATAGCGAATAAATTGCTTCGTCTCCAATTTGGATTATTGCTTACGCATCTCCTCATTTTCCTTATTGGACATACGATAAGGAGGACGAGTAATAGGTAAAGCTCCAGGAATTAGATTAATTCGGAACTCAATTTCTCGCTTAGGTGGTATGTAACGACCCAGAATTTTGAATAATTTAATTTGAAAATATTTAATTAATTTTAGATATTTGAATAATGGTTTGGATTGAATTTTCAATATAACTATGAATTAGCGATTAAATTATAGAATTTAATCTATTGAAGTTGAATAAAAATTTGAATCTTCAATTTTAGGCCAACTAAAATTATTTCAAAGGCTTGTAAAATTTATATTGATAATATTGCAGATAATAGAAGCTTCAGAATTGAAATTGAAAGTGAATTGTTCAGTTTTGAAATTTAATCGTTTGAATCGATATTTAAAATAGCCGTCCGAGGCACAGTCTCGGAATTCGACGAAACCAGTTCCATTGGGTCCGTAATATTGAATTATTCTCGGATTTCAAATTTCGTATTTTTCGGAGTTGATATGTGAGCACACGACACGTAAACGCATTGGAATTTAATCGAATTCAATTTGAATTTTAATTTTTAAATTTAGTCAAAAATCACGTTACTCTCCTTTTCTCACGCCTAAAGTCACGCAGGGGATCATGGGAAGAAATCGTGCAAAGCATGTTTCAGCACGTTCGTTCAATTTTAAATACCTTCCTCCTTTACCACTCCTCAGTTCAAATCCAAAATCAAAGAAAACAAATTAATGGCCGAGCACCTTCCCCCTGTAATTCGTTCGTTCCCCTCTCTCAGTTTAAAATCACGTTACCCACTTCCCAAATCTATACGAGTATCATTCATCTCAGATAAAAAAAAAAGAAATTGGAGAAAAGGGGGAACTCGCGCAGTTCGCGATGGCGGGGGAGTGTCGCGGCACGAGGCTAAGGCGCGCGCTCGAGGCGCGGCGCCGTGGGTGGTTCGAATCACGATGGTGGAGGAGCTCGCGATTGGAATCGCGTGCGCAGGCTCGAGGCGCAAGCACGTAGGCCGTGGTTGCTGATGTGGGTTGCGACTGCGGCGGCGCGCGATGGAAGCAGGTGGCGCTATCAGGTAGCGGCGGCTACTGGCGCAAGCACAAGGCGGCGGCGACGCTTTCGCGCATGCGTGCGACACGAGGCAGCGGCGGCCTCGAATGGATGGCGTACGATTCGAAGGAGAGGGATGGTCTGGGTTTACTCGATTTTGCAGTGAGGTAATATTTTTTTTTTATTCGATTTCTAAATTAATATATATATATATATGTACAAGTAAAAAAAAATGAATGAAATATGTATTGATAAAGAAAGAAAAAAAAATGAAGTTTAAACAGAGAAAAATGTTTTGGGAAATTTTGTTTACAGTAAGAAATTTTGTTTAAATTTTAATTTTTAGTTAATCAAATTATTAAAATAAAAGGAAGAATTTAATCATTAGTTAGATAAAATTAATTATTTGAAAGAAATTGATTTAAAGATATTAATTTAAAGTAAAAAAAATTTTAAATATTTTATTAGAGAAAGTTTGTTAAGAATTCAAATTATTTGATAAAATGATTTATTTAAGGAAATTTGATTTTTAAATTAAATAAAGAAATAAATTAAGTAAGTTATTAAAGGGTAAGTGATTTTTCACTTAGTTCAAATATTCTATTTAAAAGGAAAAAAATTATTTATAACAAATTTAATAGTTAAAACCAAAATGTGTTAGTTGATTTAATTTATAAAAAGGGAATTTAGTTCAATCGGAAATTTTTAGTTAAAAATTGAATTTATAATTGATTAAGTTATTAAAAGAGAGTTTGGTTAATTAAATTTAATTTTTAGTTAAAATAAATTTATTAAATTAGAAACTGGTTTAAATAAAACTATCAGTTAATTTAACTATTAAAATAAAAGCACCGATGAATCGAAATTATTAAACGAAAATTTATTATTCGATCGTTTCGAATATTAATTGAAATGTATAATATTTATAGAAGGTGTAAATGAAGAAAATCGAGTCAAGAAGGAAATGGATTGCTAATAAAAGCAAAGGTGAGAACTTCTCACTCAAAAGGATTTATTTAAATTTTAAATAGTTAGATTTAAAATTGTTAGTTGTGTTGATTGAATGCTTGTATGATGATTGTTATATATATATATATATATATATATATATATATATATATATATATATATATATATATATATATATATATATATTGGATGTGAATAGACCCTACACGCCGTTAGTAAGCGGAGGTTATTTATTACACACATATACCGCGATATTCCACCTTGAAGTGGAATTGGTATTATATTATATATATATATATAGCAATATATATATATATATATATATATATATATATATATTGGCATATGTATATATTGCAGTTGATTGATTTCCCGCATTGTATAGCGGATGAGACCCTATGCGCCGTTAGTAAGCGGATAATATTTTATAAAATCCCATATACCGCGATATTCCGTCTTGAAACGGAATTGGTATTGTGCTAATGTCTGTGGATGCAGGGAAACAGGTTGGAGGGATCCAACTGGATTCCTCACAAATATTTATTTGATTGTTTATCATGGATGATATATGATGTTTGAAAGTCGTGATTGACTATTGATGTGTTGCATCATCGGATCCAATTTTTGAAGTTTAAAAACAACGATTTTGATTTCTAAAGTGATTTTTGGAAATATACGTTTATAAAATATTTTTGAAATTGATTCATCTTAAATAAATAAACGTTATAATTTTAATGTTATAAAAATTATGATTTTTGAGAAATACAGTTAAAAGTTGATTTTTGAAGATATGAGATTAATGATTTTATAAAATAGCTTAAACTGGGATTGCTGAATTTATTATAAAAAGTTTAAAAATAGGATGTATAAAATTGGATTATTTTATAAATCAAATGATGAAATTATAAAAGAGTTTAAAGACGTTTTAAAAATAGTAATATAAATTGTTTTATATTAAAAGATTTATAAATTGATATTTATAAATTAAAAATATTGGAATTATAAAACGAGCTTTTACAAGTATTAGAATGAATTGTAAATGAATTTCATAAATTGGAATTATAGAATTATAACGGTGAAGTTATAAATGGAATTTTATAAACAGTAGGTTTATAAAATTTGTAAAGTTATTTAAAAGAATAGATTTTGGATAAATAAAAGAATCTTATAAGTTATAAGATTTATAAATTTGGGGAGTTTAAAGAAACAATTTTGTAAACAAATAAATTATAAGTGTTTGACTTATAATATGAATTTTTAGTATATCATTGTGATATGAATTGAGATAGGTTAATAAAGGAATTTATAAAAAGGAGTTGATATTAAATAAATAGAAATAGAATCTATAAACGTTGTTTTATAAATCCGCAACGACTTATTTTGATAAGGAATTGTTGTAATTTGTTAATGGAATTATATTCATGTTTTAGACAGTGAATAATCCTTTAAAATAAAATGAATAGAAGTGATGAAATTTATTAACAAGGTATATTCATGTTTTTGAATAGTGAATATTATGTTAAAGAAATTATTTTTTTGGATGTGATGTTTGAAATAGAATTAAAACGATCTAAAGATGTTTTAAAAGGTGTTGAGATTCGAAACCATAGATTTCAACATTTATTGTTGAAATAAATGTTTTCGAGAAATAAAAGGAAATGGTGGACTATAACACTGTTGTTATAGTAAATGATTTCGAAAGGAAATATTTGGTATAGTATTGGGATTTATATATCTATTTTAATTTTGAATCGCTATACTAGTGATTTTGGGTTGTCGTAACGATGTTTTACGCAACATTCGTTTTGGCCCTAATAAATATGTTAAAGAGAATAATTTTCTTAAAGAATGAAATATATACTTAATTTCGATTAGAGTATATTGAATATTTTCCAAGTGTTGAAAATAAAAGATTGTGAATTACTTATTTAATAAGTATGGAAATGTTTTCCAATATAAAGTGAATATGTTGAGAATTTATCTTTTTGAAGATAAATTGAAAATGAATAATTGGAAACGTATATTCATAGATATGTTAGCATATGAATTCAATATGGAATTTATAAATGAAATTTGGAAAATATGTTAAAAATAAATATTGATTTATTTTTGAAGTATGGAAAGTTTATATCTTCTAAAGATATGTTTGGAAAATAAATAATTTGGAAAATTATTTGGAATCTGGTGATGTTGTGCATATCCATGGATAGTTCAATAACCGACTATCGACATTTACCTTTGAATGAGTATTTGTAGTGATTTGTTTGAAATTGAATGTCACACTTATTTTTTTTTAAAAATAAGCGCTCACTATTCGGGTTAACCGGGAAAGGACCTTGGGGTCGTATAACCCATTCCGAATATGTGATACGTCGTTATGAATTGCATTCGAAGACCGGTGTTGAAGACCGGATATTTTCGAAAACGAAAGGGTTTCTTGTCGATTGTCTCTGCACTGGCTGATCCCCGGTATAGAGATCTCCATATGTGATGGGAAATCCGGTCGTGATTAGAGATTATCCGGATTGCAAGGACTTCTTTGTAAGTGCCTTCGGTTCTGTTCGAGCCCGGAACAGACTTGTATGGATTGTATGTCTGACATTACAAATTGAGATATAAAGCCGATTTCTTTCAAATATATTTCTGTTGGTGGCGGAGAATTTATTCTCTTAGCTTAACACCCTTCTCTGAGACGTACGAGCTCAGAGGTTATATAGTTGAAGGTTATCAGCGATATATTCCCAATTTTGGTAATGTGACATGTTGAGTGTTGCTGTGAAATGATCATTATGTTGATCATTTATGATAGGATCATTTATTTGATCGTCTATCTTGGTGATCATTTCTATGATCATTTGTTGACCCAAAGCATGGCTTTTGTATAAAGTATGTTTTGTGGACGTGACTTCGTCGAGCCTCACAAACCGGTAAAGGTCGAAACAGGAATTGTGCGGCAAGGTTTCCAGGGATCGCTTCCCTGGGGTATGGCCATTCCTTCTGGAAAAGGGTAGTATCATGGTATGGAGCCCAGATACTTACTCATGTTGAAACACTTATTATTATGGTGTGATGTTGGTTAGAGAGCTCTCGTTTAAAGGTCCCAAAGGACCGGGGGTGGCATATCTGAGGGTTTGTAATATCCCTTGGGAAAAGGGGTTCCCGGCCTTGTTTAGCAGAGAACGGTTTGGTTCTCGGGGCGTCCTTCCAGAAGCGTTTCCATGTGGCAATGGGAAGTTCCTTGGCCTGACCATTTGTTGGAAAATCCATTCTTCAAATACGAGCCTTGTACGGTATTAGTTGTATTACCTGCCATCTACTTATGGTGGCTCCCCACTGTTTGGATGGTAGCTATAGTAGGCATAGTTCGAAATGTCTATGTCGGCTAAGATTTATATCTTTACTTTCGAAATGATTTCTCATACACTATGCACTAGTAATAATATCAAATGTTCTTTTAAATACGTATCAAGCATCTTTGACTATCATAAGGAGAAATCTCCTCCGATTCTGCGTTTGCATTGTGTGTGTGTGCGGGAGGCCTTATGGTAGTCTCATTTTTAAAAAGCATTGCGAATCTATTTTAAAAATATTCCTCTATTTTTAGTTTAAAAAGAAAAATAAACTGTTTTGAGTTCTCACACCAGTCACATGACTGACTCGGAGTTTATTGTTTTCCTTCCTAAACTCTGGGTGCCCACCAATTTCCACACGGGCAGTCAAGAGTTAAGGTTTATCAGGATATTCTGGATATTCTAGAGTTGCTGGAGGCAAGATGGATGGCATGGCGTATTACTAGTATATAGTATTTCTTTTCCGCTGTTTGTTGTTGTACACTCTGATGATTTGATGTAATGTAATGAAATGTGAAGTAATAACTGATATAGTTCTTTGTTTAAAGATTATTCATTTATCTATTATATGTTGTTCCGCTGCGAATTGTGAGATTCTGATGTAGTTCTGTTGTTTCTGTTCTGTTCTATGTTTTCCTCTCTTCTTCTACCTCTTTCTTCTTCTTAAAACCCTAATGGTTCGTATTTCTGTTCGTCTTGAGTTAATCTATGGAGATTAGTGTATATTCAAGGAGTACGGAAAAGCGGATTATTACATGTGGTATCAGAGCCGTTGGTTAAGCGACAACCATGGTTCTGTTGGGTGTTACTCATTAGAGATAGAGTCAGCAGTACTCTAGAATGAGTTTGAGTGTAATAATAGATATGAGCGCGTATTTGTTAGTGAATATAAAATTGTTTTTGAATCGGATAAATAAGATAATTTTGCCCAAAACTATTTTTGTATAGAAAAGAAATGATTTTCTAATGAATTATTATAGTATATGGTTGCATGATTGTTAGGAAGTGATAATATTGAATTATTATCATTAGTACATGGAATTAAATAAAATTGAATGAAATTGGTAATAAAATAAGATGGATTGAATTCAAGTAAACTAACTTGATAAATTATTAATTCTTGGACTAATGAATTGGAATTTGAATTGGTTAAATTAAAATTTAGTCGTGAGCTAAATTTGAAGATAAATTTGAATTTGTATATAAATTCAAGTGAGTAAAAGAAATAAATTAAAATTTCCTTTGTTAGTAATTAAGTAAATTCGAGATGAATTGAATATGGAAATTGAAATTTAAAAAGAATTAGTGAATGAAACTAATTTAAAGTAGTAATATGAATTACTAAATGGAAGTTAATCGATAAAAGTCAATATTTAGAATTGAGAATTGAATTCGAATGAAATTGAAATTGTGAATTAAATTGAAATGTTAAAATTGAATGAAATGAATATATAACTTCAATAGTAAAGTAAAAATGTATAAGAAGCATATATATTGAAATTTTGTAATGGAATTGGCAAAATGGTTTGAATATTGGATTTGGATGCTACTACTAGCAGGTTATACAGGTGTATAAAGGAATTGAAATTTTGATTTCAAAGATAAAATTGAATTGCTCGACAAAAAGGTACGTATTTCAATTTCAGTATGAAATTTGGTGATTTTCTTCTCTAGCCACTTGGCTTTCTCTTTTCTTTTTGATTCTGAGGGGCCGTGGTGCCATTTTGTAGTCGTACCGAGCTAGCCGCGCAAAGGAAACACTGGCGAAATTTTTCGGAAATTTAGGGTGTTAGAAAAATTTTGAGAAATTTTGAAAGTGTAAAATTTAAATTTGAATTTAAATTGAATTGTTAGGTAAACAATGTTGATTGAAACTTATAATTGAAGTTGGAAAGCTAGTTGAAATGATAATGAATCTCTAGTAAAAAGATTTAGGTTAGTAAGTTGATAAAACTATTTGGATTGTGAAAAATAATAATCGAGATAAGGGCATTCTTCTTAACTTGTAATTTCGGGACGAAATTCTTTAAGGGGGGAAGATTGTAACGACCCAGAATTTTGAATAATTTAATTTGAAAATATTTAATTAATTTTAGATATTTGAATAATGGTTTGGATTGAATTTTCAATATAACTATGAATTAGCGATTAAATTATAGAATTTAATCTATTGAAGTTGAATAAAAATTTGAATCTTCAATTTTAGGCCAACTAAAATTATTTCAAAGGCTTGTAAAATTTATATTGATAATATTGAAGATAATAGAAGCTTCAGAATTGAAATTAAAAGTGAATTGTTCAGTTTTGAAATTTAATCGTTTGAATCGATATTTAAAATAGTCGTCCGAGGCACAGTCTCAGAATTCGACGAAACCAGTTCCATTGGGTCCGTAATATTGAATTATTCTCGGATTTCAAATTTCGTATTTTTCGGAATTGATATGTGAGCACACGACATGTAAACGCATTGGAATTTAATCGAATTCAATTTGAATTTTAATTTTTAAATTTAGTTAAAAATCACGTTACTCTCCTTTTCTCACGCCTAAAGTCACGCAGGGGATCATGGGAAGAAATCGTGCAAAGCATGTTTGAGCACGTTCGTTCAATTTTAAATACCTTCCTCCTTTACCACTCCTCAGCTCAAATCCAAAATCAAAGAAAACAAATTAATGGCCGAGCACCTTCCCCCTGTAATTCGTTCGTTCCCCTCTCTCAGTTTAAAATCGCGTTACCCACTTCCCAAATCTATACGAGTATCATTCATCTCAGATAAAAAAAAAAGAAATTGGAGAAAAGGGGGAATTCGCGCAGTTCGCGATGGCGGGGGAGTGTCGCGGCACGAGGCTAAGGCGCGCGCTCGAGGCGCGGCGCCGTGGGTGGTTCGAATCACGATGGTGGAGGAGCTCGCGATTGGAATCGCGTGCGCAGGCTCGAGGCGCAAGCACGTAGGCCGTGGTTGCTGATGTGGGTTGCGACTGCGGCGGCGCGCGATGGAAGCAGGTGGCGCTATCAGGTAGCGGCGGCTACTGGCGCAAGCACAAGGCGGCGGCGACGCTTCCGCGCGTGCGCGCGACACGAGGCAGCGGCGGCCTCGAATGGATGGCGTACGATTCGAAGGAGAGGGATGGTCTGGGTTTACTCGATTTTGCAGTGAGGTAATATTTTTTTTTATTTAATCGATTTCTAAATTAATATATATATACAAGTAAAAAAAGAAATGAATGAAATATGTATTGATAAAGAAAGAAAAAAAAATGAAGTTTAAACAGAGAAAAATGTTTTGGGAAATTTTGTTTACAGTAAGAAATTTTGTTTAAAATTTAATTTTTAGTTAATCAAATTATTAAAATAAAAGGAAGAATTTAATCATTAGTTAGATAAAATTAATTATTTGAAAGAAATTGATTTAAAGATATTAATTTAAAGTAAATTTTTTTAAAAATATTTTATTAAAGAAAATTTGTTAAGAATTCAAATTATTTGATAAAATGATTTATTTAAGGAAATTTGATTTTTAAATTAAATAAAGAAATAAATTAAGTAAGTTATTAAAGGGTAAGTGATTTTTCACTTAGTTCAAATATTCTATTTAAAAGGAAAAAATTTATTTATAACAAATTTAATAGTTAAAACCAAAATGTGTTAGTTGATTTAATTTATAAAAAGGGAATTTAGTTCAATCGGAAATTTTTAGTTAAAAATTGAATTTATAATTGATTAAGTTATTAAAAGAGAGTTTGGTTAATTAAATTTAATTTTTAGTTAAAATAAATTTATTAAATAAGAAACTGGTTTAAATAAAACTATCAGTTAATTTAACTATTAAAATAAAAGCACCGATGAATCGAAATTATTAAACGAAAATTTATTATTCGATCGTTTCGAATATTAATTGAATTGTATAATATTTATACAAGGTGTAAATGAAGAAAATCGAGTCAAGAAGGAAATGGATTGCTAATAAAAGCAAAGGTGAGAACTTCTCACTCAAAAGGATTTATTTAAATTTTAAATAGTTAGATTTAAAATTGTTAGTTGTGTTGATTGAATGCTTGTATGATGATTGTTATATATATATATATATATATATATATATATATATATATATATTGGATGTGAATAGACCCTACATGCCGTTAGTAAGCGGAGGTTATTTATTACACACATATACCGCGATATTCCACCTTGAAGTGGAATTGGTATTATATATATATATATATATATATATATATATATATATATATATATATTGGCATATGTATATATTGCAGTTGATTGATTTCCCGCATTGTATAGCGGATGAGACCCTATGCGCCGTTAGTAAGCGGATAATATTTTATAAAATCCCATATACCGCGATATTCCGTCTTGAGACGGAATTGGTATTGTGCTAATGTCTGTGGATGCAGGGAAACAGGTTGGAGGGATCCAACTGGATTCCTCACAAATATTTATTTGATTGTTTATCATGGATGATATATGATGTTTGAAAGTCGTGATTGACTATTGATGTGTTGCATCATCGGATCCAATTTTTGAAGTTTAAAAACAACGATTTTGATTTCTAAAGTGATTTTTGGAAATATACGTTTATAAAATATTTTTGAAATTGATTCATCTTAAATAAATAAACGTTACAATTTTAATGTTATAAAAATTATGATTTTTGAGAAATACAGTTAAAGTTGATTTTTGAAGATATGAGATTAATGATTTTATAAAATAGCTTAAACTGGGATTGCTGAATTTATTATAAAAAGTTTTAAAATAGGATTTATAAAATTGGATTATTTTATAAATCAAATGATGAAATTATAAAAGAGTTTAAAGACGTTTTAAAAATAGTAATATAAATTGTTTTATATTAAAAGATTTATAAATTGATATTTATAAATTAAAAATATTGGAATTATAAAACGAGCTTTTACAAGTATTAGAATGAATTGTAAATGAATTTCATAAATTGGAATTACAGAATTATAACGGTGAAGTTATAAATGGAATTTTATAAACAATAGGTTTATAAAATTTGTAAAGTTATTTAAAAGAATAGATTTTGGATAAATAAAAGAATCTTATAAGTTATAAGATTTATAAATTTGGAGAGTTTAAAGAAACAATTTTGTAAACAAATAAATTGTAAGTTTTTGACTTATAATATGAATTTTTAGTATATCATTGTGATATGAATTGAGATAGGTTAATAAAGGAATTTATAAAAAGGAGTTGATATAAAATAAATAGAAATAGAATCTATAAACGTTGTTTTATAAATCCGCAACGACTTATTTTGATAAGGAATTGTTGTAATTTGTTAATGGAATTATATTCATGTTTTAGACAGTGAATAATCCTTTAAAATAAAATGAATAGAAGTGATGAAATTTATTAACAAGGTATATTCACGTTTTTGAATAGTGAATATTATGTTAAAGAAATTATTTTTTTGGATGTGATGTTTGAAATAGAATTAAAACGATCTAAAGATGTTTTAAAAGGTGTTGAGATTCGAAACCATAGATTTCAACATTTATTGTTGAAATAAATGTTTTCGAGAAATAAAAGGAAATGGTGGACTATAACACTGTTGTTATAGTAAATGATTTCGAAAGGAAATATTTGGTATCGTATTGGGATTTATATATCTATTTTAATTTTGAATCGCTATACTAGTGATTTTGGGTTGCCGTAACGATGTTTTACGCAACATTCGTTTTGGCCCAAATAAATATGTTAAAGAGAATAATTTTCTTAAAGAATGAAATATATACTTAATTTCAATTAGAGTATATTGAATATTTTCCAAGTGTTGAAAATAAAAGATTGTGAATTACTTATTTAATAAGTATGGAAATGTTTTCCAATATAAAGTGAATATGTTGAGAATTTATCTTTTCGAAGATAAATTGAAAATGAATAATTGGAAACTTATATTCATAGATATTTTAGCATATGAATTCAATATGGAATTTATAAATGAAATTTGGAAAATAGGTTAAAAATAAATATTGATTTATTTTTGAAGTATGGAAAGTTTATATCTTCTAAAGATATGTTTGGAAAATAAATAATTTGGAAAATTATTTGGAATCTGGTGATGTTGTGCATATCCATGGATAGTTCAATAACCGACTATCGATATTTACCTTTGAATGGGTATTTGTAGTGATTTGTTTGAAATTGAATGTCACACTTATTTTTTTTTAAAAATAAGCGCTCACTATTCGGGTTAACCGGGAAAGGACCTTGGGTTCGTATAACCCATTCCGAATATGTGATACGTCGTTATGAATTGCATTCGAAGACCGGTGTTGAAGACCGGATATTTTCGAAAACGAAAGGGTTTCTTGTCGATTGTCTCTGCACTGGCTGATCCCCGGTATAGAGATCCATATGTGATGGGAAATCCGGTCGTGATTAGAGATTATCCGGATTGCAAGGACTTCTTTGTAAGTGCCTTCGGTTCTGTTCGAGCCCGGAACAGACTTGTATGGATTGTATGTCTGACATTACAAATTGAGATATAAAGCCGATTTCTTTCAAATATATTTCTGTTGGTGGCGGAGAATTTATTCTCTTAGCTTAACACCCTTCTCTGAGACGTACGAGCTCAGAGGTTATATTGTTGAAGGTTATCAGCGATATATTCCTAATTTTGGTAATGTGACATGCTGAGTGTTGTTGTGAAATGATCATTGTGTTGATCATTTATGATAGGATCATTTATTTGATCGTGTATCTTGGTGATCATTTCTATGATCATTTGTTGACCCAAAGCATGGCTTTTGTATAAAGTATGTTTTGTGGACGTGACTTCGTCGAGCCTCACAAACCGGTAGTGGTCGAAACAGGAATTGTGCGGCAAGGTTTCCAGGGATCGCTTCCCTGGGGTATGGCCATTCCTTCTGGAAAAGGGTAGTATCATGGTATGGAGCCCAGATACTTACTCATGTTGAAACACTTATTATTATGGTGTGATGTTGGTTAGAGAGCTCTCGTTTAAAGGTCCCAAAGGACCGGGGGTGGCATATCTGAGGGTTTGTAATATCCCTTGGGAAAAGGGGTTCCCGGCCTTGTTTAGCAGAGAACGGTTTGGTTCTCGGGGCGTCCTTCCAGAGGCGTTTCCATGTGGCAATGGGAAGTTCCTTGGCCTGACCATTTGTTGGAAAATCCATTCTTCAAATACGAGCCTTGTACGGTATTAGTTGTATTACCTGCCATCCACTTATGGTGGCGCCCCACTGTTTGGATGGTAGCTATAGTAGGCATAGTTCGAAATGTCTATGTCGGCTAAGATTTATATCTTTACTTTCGAAATGATTTCTCATACACTATGCACTAGTAATAATATCAAATGTTCTTTTAAATACGTATCAAGCATCTTTGACTATCATAAGGAGAAATCTCCTCCGATTCTGCGTTTGCATTGTGTGTGTGTGTGCGGGAGGCCTTATGGTAGTCTCATTTTTAAAAAGCATTGCGAATCTATTTTAAAAATATTCCTCTATTTTTATTTTAAAAAGAAAAATAAACTGTTTTGAGTTCTCACACCAGTCACATGACTGACTCGGAGTTTATTGTTTTCCTTCCTAAACTCTGGGTGCCCACCAATTTCCACACGGGCAGTCAAGAGTTAAGGTTTATCAGGATATTCTGGATATTCTGGAGTTGCTGGAGGCAAGATGGATGGCATGGCGTATTACTAGTATATAGTATTTCTTTTCCGCTGTTTGTTGTTGTACACTCTGATGATTTGATGTAATGTAATGAAATGTGAAGTAATAACTGATATAGTTCTTTGTTTAAAGATTATTCATTTATCTATTATATGTTGTTCCGCTGCGAATTGTGAGATTCTGATGTAGTTCTGTTGTTTCTGTTCTGTTCTATGTTTTCCTCTCTTCTTCTACCTCTTTCTTCTTCTTAAAACCCTAATGGTTCGTATTTCTGTTCATCTTGAGTTAATCTATGGAGATTAGTGTATATTCAAGGAGTACAGAAAAGCGGATTATTACATGGTAATCCTAAAACGGGCTCAAATATATCGGAAAATTCACGAACAACGTGAATAAGAGAAATGACATCTTCTTCATCATCATTATCGTTATCATGAGGATTTAGAGAATATAAAGATGCAGCCAAGCTGGAATCCGAATCTTTAAGAACAATAGAAATCTGCTTAACAGATTGAGGATGTCGAAGATGAATAGTCCGCTCAAGACATAGGATTTGGGCTTCACAACTCTTAAGCCAATCCATTCCCAAAATCATTCCGAAGCCAAGTAACGCATGACATGCAAATCGGCTCAGAAAGAAAAATCACACAAAATAATCTCGACATCTTTACAAAGTAAACTAAGTGTTGCGGATCCACCAACCAGATTCACAATTCTCAAAGAAGTCATTAAAGCCATAACACTCAAAGAAAAAGTATCAACAAGCTCTATGATATAAAAGAATGGGATGCACCCGTATCAAAAAGAACTCGAATAAGTTGATTACGAAACATAATAATGCCATCAAGGATAGAATGAGACATACCTTGACCACGAGAAGTGTTACTAGGGGCTTGCACAACATTAAGCTTTCCCTTCTTCTTACCTTGAATTTTGGGACATAAAGATAAAAGATGACCCAAACTTTTGCAATAACGACAAAAGAGAGGTTTCAGACATCTATTGGCATAATGGTCCTTAGAATCACAATTAATAGCATTGCCCACAACTAGGGGTAGGAGTCTTTGCTACAGAAACTGCTTGCTTTCCTTTCTTGTTGGGATTAGGGCCTTTGAACTTAATAGGCCTTTTCTTGTTGTTGTTGAAGTCCGGTTTGGCACTAACAACTTCAACATCACTCTCTTTATCTGCCTCTTCAAGTCGAAGAGCGATATCAATAAGTTGATCGAAAGCAACTTTCAATTTTAGAAGTAATGGCTTTTTGAGATTTTTATTCGAGCCATAAAAAAATCTCTGATTTTTCTTCAATAGGGTATAAATGTACTCAACTCCGTATTTAGAAAGAGATTCGAAAGTTGCGACATACTCTGCCACGGATGATTCACCTTGAACAAGGTCAATAAAACGACGGGCCAAAGTCACTTTTTCAGCTTCCGACACAAACTTTGATTCGAATCTTTCCCAGAATTTGCTTCCAAGTAAGAACCGCTTTAATAATTTCAGAAGTCAGAAGCTCATACCAATCTAATGCTCTTTCTTGGAGCATACTAGAAGCCACTTGGACACGATGAAGACCAATAAGATTCATACGTGAAAAGATGCGATCGTATGTTTTAAGCCAAGCTTGGACTTCGATAACGCCCTCAGAACTCCTGAATGGCTTTCCACCCAATTTTGTATAATCAATGCACCGGCGTGCAAACCCGGATTTTGGGTGAGCAGGCACGGGAATGGGTCCGACAGCTTGAGCATTCTGTACAAGATCAAGAAGCTATTGGGCAGACATAAATACTCCGTCCTGGGGAGTAGCACTGGATTGACCGGCGCTGGGACGCCCTGGTTTAACCATTTCTCTTCTTTTAAAAAGAAAGAAATAAGATTAAAAAGTTATTCTCAGAATGAATATCAAACAATAATGATTGATAAAACAAGGCATCACAAAGAAAATAGGATAGAACGGATCCAATGACTCGAAATAAATCCTAAGGCAGACTCCTAAGATGGACTTAGGACGATGATCCTTGCTATAATATTTCGTATTATTTTGAAGTTTGGCTCTGATACCAAGCTGTGATGCCCCACCTCTATGCTCATGCTAGCCAAGGACACTATGGAGTAATGCCGTCAACTAGCGCGAAGAATAAGGCCGTTGAGGAGCGACCATCCGTGTAATTGCCTTGTGCGAGCAACGGTATGTCAGATAGTATAACAAGAGATAATCCAACACACCGATACAAACTCAATGCATATACACAGTGGCTATATATGATCTTCGGAAACAAATATAGAAATAATCATAACATAAATCAGTCACAGATATCCATATCACAAAGGCGGAAACAGATATGAATAGAACACTTAGAAGTGTTTATCAGAGTAGTGGTCAAACAAGATCCACAGTATAACAAAAGAATAGATACAAGTGCTAGACAAAAGAATATGTATACATCAAGGAGTCTCTATCTCGAATGTATAACAACAAAAACTACCAATATAGTGTAGATAGTCAAAAGTCAGGTAATACTCCCAGATGAGGAGTCAAGTAGAAGCACTTGTAACATCTCGGTCTGACTCGAGTATTATTTAATAAGAAAATAATAAACGGATCAGTCTAGCTATAAATATCAGATAAAACGAGATGGAATAAGAGATATAACAATACGTATGATTATAATAATGCCATACTATGAAAAGTATACATTTGACAACAACAAAAATCATACAATATCTCGAGAAATCTCATAACATCAAAAAAATGTCGTATTCTTTACTCTATTCACCAAACCAAAAATATTGACATCATATCGATGCCAATCATAAAAATTGGTGAAACACAAATTCTAGAAATCATTAACTAGAAATCCAGAAATCACAAAGGGGGTGGCCTATCATAAACGAGAGCGTGCAAACTCACCAACACGTGTATCACAAATGGGATGCTATCCCATGGTCGCTAACCATAGAGCCGGTGCAACGACGTAGTACAATATCGGTATGCCCGAGGAACCTAAAACTCGAATAATTCGGAACAACGACGTAATACAACGGTATGCCCGAGGATCCTGATAAGCTGGTACAACAACGTAGTACAAAACCGAACTCCATAAAAGAACATGGGTCGCCAGCCCACAAAAGAAATGAGACGAAACTCAATAAAACGAAAACCATCCCCTACGTGGACAAAGAGACATAACATATCGCTAGTCTAAATCACAAAAAAGTGATCATCAATGATCACCAAGAAGTGTTAATTACACTAAGCTAGTAAATAAATGAATTTAGCTTCATGTCTCATAACCACTTGCTTAACTTAAGTATTTACAAACAAAATGTAAATCTCCACTCGAAAGTTGTCATAAGATTTTCAATCGAATGGGTCCAAGAATTAACCGACAAAGTGAACGCAAGCGTTTCATATCACTTGTTTTGCAAAGTCGTTTAATTGAATTTCTCGAACGAATGAGGTAAAGGTTTATATATACTAATAGACTGGAAAATGGTTTTATAGAGGACTTTGTATTAAAAATAGAGTTGAAATCATCTTTATGAAAGAGTTTGAATATTTACTACTAGTATACAAACCTTTGCGTTTTAAAGTGACAAACCATAAAGATGATTGCAAGAACAATCAATCACCAAAATTTCACGTTCAAAGACGTGAATTAAATCCAAAGAAATCGATTCCCAACCCATCAAAATGGATATACTCAAAAATTCCAAAATAGAAGTCATCAAGGTCGATAATAAATGATAACAACAAATCGGAAAACCATGAAGCGATAAAAATTAGAATTTCAAGCAAAATAGGCTAAATAGGCAAAAACAAGTAGGTCAGTCGACTGATTACAGAGGCCATTCGACTGATTGCAGGAAACAGAGACTTCCAGCCACTGCAGACTGCCCAGGAACATTAATTTGCTACAGCCAGTCGACTGATTGTAAAGGTCAGTCGACTGACTGGCACTTGGGCTTTTTTTCAGCCTATCAAATGAAGAGCAACTCCTCCAAAATTGCAACCGGACGACCAATAGGCGCTAGGGTTTTATGCCAATCGACGACCCGGCCCTATAGGCTCTTCGATACACCACTAAAATCATGATCAAACATCATAGCTATGATTTTTAAAGATTTGACTTCAAACACTAAAATTTGGAATACTCATAAAACCAATTTAATCCAAGGCAAATGGACATGGAATAGAAGTTAGAAATTCATACCTAACAACAAATGAAGGTTATAGATATAGATGTGAGATAAAAATCTCACATTTTGCATAAAAACAAGGAGCTATAGAGCAAGGTAAAAACAATCACTCCTCAATTCCAACCCAAGAAGCTTGAATCTAAGCTTAAAAGAAAAAAACATTTCCTAAGTTAGACTTTAGGAATTTCTGAAATGGAAGGTAGAATGAGTTGGAGAAGAAGAAGAGGATGCTTACCAATAGCTTCACTTTGAATTTGGAGTTAGAACTTGGATTTGCAATGGAACTAGGGCTTAGGAATTCTAATTCTCTTTCTCTTCCCCTATTTTTATGAAAGCTTAAAGGTATTAGGAAATAAAAGTGAATGAAGAGAAGTGGGGGTGGAGCTAGAGTTAATAGTTTAGGTTAACCCTAACCCAAAGTCCAAAGTGCAAAGGTCAAATTTTAGCTAGCTCCAAACATATCGAAGTTTATACTCAAAAAGGTCGCAAACGGCGCTTTGAAGTCGATGGAAGTGGTCCCGAGTCCTAATTCGACCGTATGCAAAAAGTAGCATTTCGGACTATAATCTGACTAACGATGCTGTATTTAAATAAAATATTTAAATACACAATCGTACAATATGCGGGTTGTTACAATATCCCTTCCCAAAATTTATTTGAAACAATTTCCTTTCAGAAGTATTTTTAAAATAATAATGCTATTATTTGTCTTCAAAACACTTCGACAAACACTTCCAAAATCTTTGGGGTTTTAAATTTTCAAATTTTGACTTAAATCAAATTTTAGCTATAATTCATTGTATAGTTTCTGCTTATACAAATTCTCATTTGATCATATTTCAATTTATAAATCAGGTTTATAGTTCGCATTTATAAATTTCATTTTATAAATGAATTTATTTCCTTAACCTTTACTTATATTTTCAATTTCTAGTTAAATTTTCACACAACAATGATAATAATTTAATATTATCATTCCTAACATCCAAGCAACCATATATTAGCTAAAATAGTTTACAAAAACTTTTCTTTTATATCAAAATATATTTTGGGTAAAATTATTTCATTCACCCGCATTTAAAACTATACTGTGTCAATTTATCGTGTCAGGTGTTTATAAACTCTTCTCGAATAACGGCCAACTTACCCGATCAGAATTCATATTCCACCCAACCAATAAGCCAACTCAATATTAAAACAATTTATATCCACTAACAAATATGCGCTCATATCTATTAATACGCTCAAACTCATTCTAGAGTACTACGAACTCTATTTTCAATGATAATCCCCACCAGAGCCAAGGTTATCACCAACCTCGCTCTGATACCAACTGTAATAGCCCGCAAATCGACGCCCTTTGAGTCAACACTATTCTACATCAATCAACTCAAGATGAACAGAAATACGAACCATTTGGGTTAAAGAAGAAGAGGTAGAAGAAGAAGATAGAAAACAACAGCAGAATCTAACCATCGCAGCAGAATAAAATATAATAGATAATCACAGATCTTTACACCAAAACAAATACTATATCTGTTTATACATACATCATCAGAGCATACATAACACACAACTGGACAGTAATCATAATCTGTCCTCACAATCTGAATACACATCGGAATATGTAACACAAATACGGAAGTACGTACAGCCATCCAGCTCGTCTCCTGAGCACCACAACATCATATCCTGTATTCTATAATACTCGGTCTGACCCGAGCATTATAGTTAAATAACACCCGAGTCAGTCTGGAATACGAGCGTGAGAAAACCACACTCAAATTGATTATTAAAGTTTCAAAATCCTTTGAAAACAAAAGCATCTCGTAAGACCATGCCATAAATAAACATGTCGGGTTTTTACCTTATGATAGCTAAAACACTTTTTATCAAAATTCTCTGATATTATAATAGTGTCTATAGAAAGTAAAATAGAATCTAGTTGAAATGCTTGCATCTCATGTTTCAGTAATAGTTAAGCACAATCAAAATCGTACAGGCGCGTAGGGAGAATGGATTTCCAACTAATGACTAGGCACTGGGGTACCACCTGTCACGGTACCTGGTCTAGATCAGCATACCGCGGATCACTCCCGACCCCCTGCAACACAAGACCGGGACTACCTCTTACTGGATAATCCCAAGTAAAATCACCCCACAGTTGGGATCAGCAACCGCACCACTAAGTCGAATAAAATGGACATCTAGATAGGGATAGCCTCACCCTAATGGCCGCTACCCACCTAGCCTTGCTGCATAACCCCTGATTTTCAATCATTCCTGGTTGATGAGCTTGAGGCTAAGCGTTACCTTTTTAGAACACATCTCTTAGAATGCTCATCGTCCACCTGACGATGTTCTGAAAGCATTCAATCCATACAAGTTCGTCCCGGGTTCGAACGGAACCGAAGGCACTACTCCTACTACATCCATTTTGGAATCATCCTCAGGATCAGTAGCAACTATCCCTTGCACTTCACTGCTCCATCTTCGAATCCAAACTCGTTTTCCCCACGAAAACGTACAAACCGGATCGAAGTGGTTTTCGAGAAATTAATCTCGATCCTGATCTCTTCGAAACGATCAACGCATTGGCCAATATTGATAGTCGGTTATTTAACTATCAATTAACATTCACTGCAACCATCAAACAATAAATAATTTCTCCAAATTATTTATTATTCCCAAAATATCTTCACAAGATATATTTTCACTTTTCAAACCTTTTTGAAAACAGTTTTCAAACCACACTCTTCTCATGAAATAAATTCCCAAATAGTTATTTCCCCTGAAAACACCAAGCACCAAAACTTTAGATTTTTAAAATAATTTAAAAACACTTTATTATAAAATATATTTTTACATTTAGATTGAAAACTACTTCAATACTTTACTAAAAATATATATTAGAAATATTTAAAATGAGGTTATTTTTTTAATATAAAACTAGATTTTCTCTTTTAAAACAAGTACCAAGTCACTTTTTAATAATTACTACTATAATAGATTAAAAGAAAATACTTACTTTAGAATTTAAACATTTAGAAATAACAAGTTTTCTAAACATACTTTTAAACAACTTAAAACTTTTTACTTATGCTTAAAATTTGTTTGAAACGTACTTGGCTATTTAGGGAAATACTTTATTTTTAAACAAATTTACCCAATCCTTTAATAAATTCCCACCGTGAATTTTTTCTCTCCAAATATCCCTTGATATATTACTTCACTTTTATAAACCCAGTTTATAAATTTCTAAGTCACATTCTCCTTTAAATTTTCAATTTCAACACTTAAATCAATTTCCAAATTGATTTTCAAAATTCCCTCTTTATCCTTTTAAATAAATTCAAACCTTAAATTTTAAAGTAGATTCTTTATTCCTTCAAATAATATCACTTAAGTTTTACAGTTCATTATTTCTCCGTTTATTCAAAATCTCTTTTTTATTCTTGGAATTATTTATTAGAATTTTAAAATCGCCTTTATTCTTATCCAGTTCATTCTTAAATTTATTCAAATTCTCTATAATTATTTTACTTAAAAATTAATTCCTTTATTTTCTGTTCAAAATCTAATTCTATATATTTTGATAACTCAGTGAACTGAAATATATTCAAGCAAACCATAACATTCAATATTCCAAATATAATTCATCACAGAATATCAAATATTCATAACACAGAATATTAAATAATCTAAATAATTTTGAGGAATCCAGTTGGATCCCTCCAACCTGTTTTCCTGCATCCACAGATATTAGTACAATACCAATTCCACTTCGAGGTGGAATATCATAGTAGGGATTAATATAATATCATCCGCTATATAATGCGGGAAATCAATCACTCCAATATATACTATATATATACTACTACTATATATAATATAGAACATCCAATCAATATAATCATTCAACCAATTATTTAAACTTAATAATTTAAATTTAAGTAAAACCCAGATGAGTGAGATTAACTCACCTTTGATTTTGGTTTTGCAATCCATTTCCATCATGATTAATTTCTCCACAATTGGACCTTGTAAAAACATTACTTGATTTTATTAATATTTGGATTAATTGAACAATTAATTGCCATTCTATAATTTAATTATCTAATAAAATAATTTAAACTAATTTCCCATAAAATCTTTTTTGTAACTAAAATTAATTAATTAACATTCCAAAAATCAAATAATTTATTCACAATTCTTTTATCTTACTGTAAAATTATTAATGTTATATTATTTATAGAAACAGAACTTCACCTTATTGTAAATATATATATATATTTTCTTCTGTAACTAAACAAAACAGAATTTGCTTTAATGTGTAACTATATACATACATACATATATATATTCGTAAATTGAAAGAAATAGATATTTTTTTATAAAAATCCTATTTGTCATACTATTATTTCCTGTAATTAACCAATTTAGATTTTTAAAAATAAAATACAAAGGAATAGCTTCACTGCCTTGGCCTCGCTTGTCACCATCAACCCAAGATTCGCGACCCACCTTCCTTGGCCAAGACGTACACGAACGAACCGAAACCCTAATCCCCTAATTCGCGTTGCCTGCTCAAAATTTTGGCTACCCAATGTCGAACTCGAGAATCGCCTTGCCACCGCAAACTATACGCGAGTGCACGACACCAGCCATGCCTCCATTTGGCGCCTCGACCCTCCACGACATCGCCACCAAATCTCGACAAAGCTGCCTCCATCGCACGCATCTACATTCGATCGCGAGCTTCCACAGTCGCGAGTCGATCGCGACAATCCATCACGCCTGCGCGATTTGAAAATCGGCTTCACAAATTTCCATAGGGTCGAATTGATGTTGATGACTTCCATGAATTTGAACGAGATTTAATTCATTTATTGATTGCGAGCCGTTCCTTGATATCCCAATTTGAAAACAAAATTGAATTGAAAATGAAGGAGTGGAAGGAGATGATTTTCGATCTGCCATTATTATAAATTTTGTTTCGAGATTGGAAGAAGTATGAAAAAATGAGCTGGGGTTTTTATATAAAGTCGGCATTCAAATGAAATAAAGGGAAAAGGATGTCTGCATGGAGAATATTTTTGCATGTAGCAGATGAGCTACAGTGATTAAAATGAAGTGTACAAAGCACTGGTGCGACATTATTTCGGTTGAAGGCTGACTATTTGTATGTAAATAAAAATATATATTAAATTAATTTGAAATTGTCTCAAATTTGTAGTTTAAATTTTCGACCTCCTAACGAGATGTGTCGCTAGACGTTTATAATATTATATCCCTATTCCGAACACAATGGAAAAGGTTTCGAGTTCCTACTCGATCGTAAGGAGAAGATAGCTTTTTGGATTCAGTTATTAAATTAAATTTTCGATATAGATTTTCAGCACGTTTATATATAGTACGCGCACACAACAACTCCAAACACTACGAAAATTGGAATCCGATAATAAAATAATATTACGAATCCAATGGAACTAGTTTTGTCGAATTCCGAGACTGTGCCTTGGAAGGCTATTTTTAAATATCAATTTAAACGATAAAATTTCAAAACCTAATAAAACACTTCCAAATTCAATTTTAACACTTTTACTATCTTCAGTACTATCAATATAAATTTTACAAGCCTTTAAAATGTTTTTAGCAAGCATGAAACTCAAGATTAAATATTTTACTCAACCTCCCATTATTGAATTGAATAATTATATTATTGAACAAATTGCTGTATCTACAATCTGAATAGATAGATCCAAGTTTTCCATACTCAAACGAATTTATAATTCAATTTCTATATTTGAAACCATTTAAATATTCCAGATTCAATGCTGAAAAATCTTGGTCGTTACAACAAGACTATGGATACGAAGTGGGTCAACTTTGATGGATGCGAAGGAAGCCGCTGTTTGATGAATTCGAACGAAACCGATGCAAAATGGATTGACCGATGGATACGAACGAGTCTATTTTCTTGGCTTGCACCGATCATATCTTGAGCATATAAACTCGGATTGATTGGAAACTTTGAAAATTGGTTTCCATAGGTTTGCTTGTCGTGTCACACTAATTGTAGCTCGATCCGGACTTGGAAAAAATTTACCAGTACCCACAGCGAACCTGTGTGTACCATTTTCCTGGATGATCTATCTTTGGTTCTCAATCAATTTCTTGGTGTCACGGCTTTGCCAAAAGGCGGGATAACATTTTCCCTCCAAAGTACGTCTTGTGAGTACATGACGTGCTTTGAAAAGTTGTAATCATTATTCCGAACAGTTTTATCTGACTCACTTGAATGTTTGTTGTCTTCTCGTCGAAAGTTGTAACTTTTGATTGATCTTTATAATGTAAATGATGAATTGTTTGCCGCTATTCGTTGTAATGTGCATTGTTGTAACTGAGTGTTGCATGGTAGTAATCTGTTGTTTTTTCTTGTCACCAGGGGAGCATTCAATTCCTGTGAATTTTAAAAATTGGATGTTAGTCCGTCATACATGCACGTATCTTAACTCGACTCCCGTTAACGTTCTCACTCTCATGAGTCATTGTCAGTTTTCTGTTATTGAATTCCGTATCGATCCTCTCTTGAATCGATGTGAAATTCGAACTTTAACAATCCTTGATGGTTGTTTTAGTGTATCTCCTCGTATCGATCCTCTCCTGGATCGATGTGAAAAGTTGAAAGATTGTCTTCGTATCGATGGCGAACGACATGCATTAGTTGGTTTTTCAAAGCATTTCGTATCGATGGACCTATGATGGGTACGAACAGTTCAATCGGTCTTTAGAGTATTGTACGTGCTTCGTATCGATAGTTGGATGGTTACGAATGAGTGTTGCCTCAGATAGAGGGTACATGGATACGAACGGCTCTCTTCGTATCGACTGGAGGAGATACTTGCTTTAACCGATCAAAATGACCGGGAGGCGAATCATTTCCCTTCATCGCTCATGTCCATATAAATGCTTTTCGTACTTAGCCATTTTTCTCACTTGCTTATTTTTCCTGTAGCCTTCGCATCGATTGAGAAAATTGAAAATAGAACCTTGTTTTCTAATTGAATCAAACACCAATTCCCTCGAACAAATTGCTGAAATTAGGTAAATATTCGAACAAACTTAATCTTTGCATGATGAGACTTTAATTCTCGTGTCACTCCATTCGAATTCATGGTCGAAAGTTGTGTAGAGGAGATGGTTGAATGCGATGTTGAGGAAGGTCTGGGACGTTTTCGTGTTTGATTGGGGAAGAAGATGTTTTGAGAGATACGAACGAACTTCTTTTTCACCTCGCATCGATAAGAGAAGGAAAGAGTGAGGATACAAAAGATTTTGTAGAAGGTGGTTCGGCCTTCATTTCGTTTCGATGGATTGGAGAAGAAGATGTTTAATTTCGTATCGGTTATAATACAAAGTTTCGTATCTATCTCCACCCCCTTATTTCTATCGATAGAGGGTCCTTAAACTTTGTAACGGTCACTTCGAATTAAAAAAACTGATGCCTTCCTGATCGATATGAAACTAAGTTTTTAGATGGGTACGAAAGTAATACTTCTCGATCGGTACGAAATGACTGGCTTGGATCGATAAGAAGTGGTTGGCCTCGATCGATACGAATTGAATACCTTGACCGATATGAAATGATTAGCTTCGATAGATACGAAATGACTGTAACGATCAATATGAAATAAATTTGTTTTTGCCACGAGTGATCTAGGTTTTGACTTTGATGGATATGAAATTTCATGTAAGTTCTAATACCTGACTCCGGCGAGCTTCTGCCTTGCATATCCAGACTTAACTGTTAAACTGCATATTTGACTGCCCTACGAAGCTCGTCGATGGTAATATAACTTGACAAAAATTTAACAAACTTTAACTCAGATCGATCTCTTAAGTCTGGATGGCATGGTTGTGATGGTCAGCGATGAATTTCGAAGTCTTGTTATTTGAACATTCCTTAAATTTTGTGGAGTTTCTTATCTATCATGTAGCACTGCACTGCACAACACATTCGTGCACTTCACACTAGGGAACACACTGGCTTATTATCATCTAATGATGGTTTTTGATAAGTTGATTAGTTATGGAATCTACAAGTTCACCTTCTTGAGTAATAGAGATACCGGTCATCATGGTCGAAGTTATAGATCCAGCTCCGAACAAGCTATCAGGAGCCAGCTTTATCAAGAATCCGCAAGATTATGTGATGTCCAACATCTCTAACGACATGTTGGGGGCGTATATGCCAAATACACAGTTTTCCATTAGATGGTGTATTATTACCAGGACCGAATGATAAACCACATGCTCCCCCGGAAGGGTTTTACTGCCTTTAATAGGAATTCGCGCACAGTAGAGACTCTCACTCCATTCAACCAATACATTCGAAAGGTGCTAGCTTTCTTTGGAATCGCCCAATCACAATTACATCCGAATGGATATGCACTGTTGAACAGCTTGTTCATCGTTTTCATGGAACATATCTTTCGACCCTCAACCCCGAAAGAAGTCAGATATTTATTTAATGTCAAGAGTTGGGGGGAACCCTTCATTCGCATTCGTAGAAGCAGTAAGGAACTGTCAGGTGGTGACGGGGTCTTGGACTAGGCTCAACTATTTCAAGACGGAGTGGTTCTATGTCTGATGCCCTCCAGGGTTTGCCAGCCGGTGGTTAGTTAAACGTAAGTGACACAATTCCTCCAGTAGTTTACGAGATTGTTGCAACCGATGTTGAATCTAATATTTTCTTTCCTTTACAGCTGCATTTCCACGAGCTGAAGGCGTTCATTTTAAAGACATAATATGAATTCTTCAGGAAGTGCCAAGTGAAATGAGAGAATCGATTCGGTGCTTACAGATGAAAACTTGAGGATTGTTTGGCATATCAATCAAAATCAGAGCATTAGACTCGAAGGGTTGACCACGGAAATTTCGACAAAATGGGCCAAGCGCAGGGCACCCCAGATCGTAATAGTAGAGGAAGGCGATAGAGAGGATACGCCCACTGATGATGAACCCGTAGCTGGGCCTTCAGATTGTTTTTAGGATTTAGAGGGAAGGAGAAAAGGCAAGGCAGTAGCATATAATCGTCATAAATCTTCGAGATGGAAATCCATAGCTGTGTCTCTACCAGTCTCCGGTGTTCGAATTTAGAAGACTCCTCCCTCGCAAGTTAAGAATCTTTTTGAAGGGCTTGCCAACATCCCAATTTTGGACTATGTGTCGCTCCAACACAACAGCGGATTGGAAGGGCTTAAATGTGCCCTAGATTTAAGCGAGCCACTTCCTACAAGTTGGCTGACATATCCGGTTGGTCGGGGGGTTTAGCACATGCATACACACTTCACAGCATTACACGATTTGCAGTCTTGAGTTGTCCACCTCTAGAGATCGCTAACTTTGTTTTTCTTTTACTTTTCAGATAAAATGACTAGGCGAGATTCTATGCTTGGTAGTCTCCGTTCGACGCGCCAATCATCGAGCTTATATTATGAGTCCTATCGGAGGGAGGCAGATAGAGATCGCGATCGTGGTTATTCCAGCTAAGAACTCTATGAGAGGGAGAGGGACCGAGATAGAGAATACAGACATCAATCGCGATCATGCTCTCCACCTCCTCGAGCCCCAACACAACCCTCCGGTCATGGAAAACAATCATTAGAGCCTCCACATCAAAAACCATCTTCTCAAGCCCCTAGGCCTAATTCACAACGCCGTAGAACTAAGGCCGAAACTCCTCCTGTCATTGAACAAGCCATTACCGAGCCCATTGGGGAAGGGGCAATCAAAATTGCCCAGTCGAGAAAAGATTTTTCAAACATTTGCTTCAACGATTTTATCTTCCTTCCTCACTTAAAGAAAATTCCATCTGAGGCAGAACAAACGTGCATGACTACATCTATGTTATATATATCCAATACAAGGACTGGATGAAAGCCGTGGATAAAGCATCGACGGTGGATTTTGAGCGAGCAAAAATGATTGAGAAGTTAGAGACCAACCTCGCTCAGAAGCACCGTATTATTCAAGTGCTCAATGATGAAGCAGAATCTTCTCGGCAATGCGAAATAGAGGCCACCAAGAAAGCTGACGAGGCAACTCAATCTATGGAAAGAATGCAATAAATGCACCTCTCTTTGGTGAAGGAGATGTGCCACTGAAACACCACAGCTACAGGTGAAAGGGACGCTACTTTGAAAGAACTCAGCGATCTTAAAGCCAATTTTTCTAAAATCATCAAGGAAAAGGACGATGCAAATAAAGCAACCCAGGAGGCGTGTGAACATGCTGTGGTGTTTCGGGGTAAACGGGATGCGGCGTCACTTAAAATCCGAGAGGTCGAGGCCAAGGTTGAGGGTGAAGTTAAAATGGTAGAGTCCAGGTTAGAGGCAGATACTGAAGATCTTCTCATCACTTATAATGCTAATGTTTTGAAGCACAGAAACCTGACCTGGCTTGATAATTATCCAACACACATGTTCAATGCATGAGGCCGATTAGTAGAAGATGAAAAGGCTGCTCACCAAGCTGAATCAATTGATGAGTTCGAGCTCGAGAACCGGGTGTTGAGCGAAGACAAATGAAAAATTCTCCACGATATGATGATTTCATATGAAAAGGAGAAACTTGGCGCTCAACACTCGAAGGTCGGAGAAGGCTCTGGTGTCGAGCACCATGATATAAGCCCTAAAACTCTCGTGCCGACCCAGCCTGAAACTACATCTGCGGTTGATCCCCAGCCATTCCTGCATTCAATTCCGATCAACCGCAGTTGTCTCCAGTCCAAGAGTAAGTATCTGAAGCTGCTCCACTAGCTGTGAGTCAAACTGAGGAAGGCACTCTGAACATTTCCTACGCTTGCTCAAAATCGGAAGCGTTACTTGAAGTAACTATTAACAGTTCTTCTTTTATTTCTTTTCAGTGATTAGAATTACATCGGTCGTGTCTCCTACAACTCAAGAGCAACACCAAGAGTAGGATGCCATCACAACCGAAGCGACCATGACGATGGCTACTGCACCTACGGATGGGGTACAAGGGAGCACACTTACTTTCAATGAACAGATGATGGAGGAGCTTCTCGGTTGTCACAGTGATCCCTTTGCCGACTTGCCGTTTGTTATGGGTGGAGTAGCACCTGCGGTCGATTCCTCAGGCCCAACCGCTAGCGTTCCCGGCAATGGGCAGACAACTCATAAAGAGGAAATAATAGCCAAAATTAACTCCGAGATGGAAGAGGCTACACAGGCTAGTAGTTTTAGAGGTAGAATGGTGGGCCCTGGTCCAGCTCCTTTGCGGATGATCTCTGGATCAATCGTTGAGATAAGTGTACCCCCTTCGCCTGCCAACATTGATCCTATTCCTCAGACTCTGCCTTCAGGGAGCATTCCTATTCACTTAAGTTCGGAGAAAGAAGTTGACGTAATGCCCCCAGCTGGAGATCAGCCGTCGAAAAGCAAAGGTTTGAAGAGAAAGCCAAGCGGCGAATCCAATGGGTCAACGCCAAAGAATAAACCGGGAAAGAAGAAAGAATAGACATGTCTCTTCGGCTTATTTTTGATAGATATATAGGAATCTACTTTTGCTTTCTTTTTGTAAGTCGACCCTTACTAGTAGGGCTTTTGGTATAGTTTTGTACTTAACCATTTTTCTTCCAAAGAATGACTGAAATAAAATTTCATTTCGTCTTCTGTACAACTTGTGTTAATTTGCTTAAGTGTTTCAGCGCTCGAACTTTAATTCATTGCTCTCATGAAATTTTAGTCTCCGAATCCAGCTCGGGTTTTGTCGCTAAGTTCCGAGGCCACTGCTTCGGGTCGCGATTGAGTGTTAAGTCGAATTCCGATATCGCACTGTCTCAATCGGTGGTCGGTACTTAAGTTCTGCCACCAGATTTGGGGATACATTGGAAAAATCAGTCAGCAATCGTTATTTCCCTTTAACACATCGATCTTAATCTTTATGAAATGAAACGGAAGCATGGCGAATTCGGGGAATCGAACAATACTGGCTCACCAATTGGTGATCATATCCACACTCTGGGGATTACACTTGTTCGTCGACGGTTGATTATTCCTGCTTAGGTTTTAGTGATACGTCCACGCTCCGGGGACTTAAGTTATTTCACGGGCGTTCATTCACGCCTGTAATATTTATAACTGCGTCCACACTCTGGGAACTTTAGATTGATTCGTATGTGGTCAGTCACACCCGATTTATGTTTTACTCTGACCACACTCTTAACACTCAGAGTTGTGTTAAGGATGTTTATGTTTAAACAGCAATCCACACTCTGGGGATTTTAGAGTTAGTCGGTGTTTATACTCCAATCCATGCTTCGAGGACTTAGAGTCAATTTCTGTCGATACTCTGGTTCGCACTCCGAGAATCCAGAGTCAGTTGATGATTGTACTCCAGTTTGCACTCTGGGAATATGGAGTTGGTTGATGTTGATACTCTGATTTTCACTTTGGGAATTCGGGTTTGGTTGATGTTTATATTCCAGTTCACACTCCAGGAATCTGGAGTTGGCCGACAAATGGTCAGTCCCATCTTTTTTGGATTTAGGATTTCGTTCGCACTCCGGGAATGACGAATCTATCAGGATCGTGGATGGTCGGTTCACATCCACCCTGAGTTAACACGCGAGGTCATTAGATGGACGGTTACATCCTACTCAAACTTGGTCAAGATACGGGCGAAGTCGTTAGGTGGATGGAACCACGCTCTTCGAGACCGTATTTATAAGTTTACACTCTAGCTTGCACTTTGAGAATCATGAGTTAGTTAAAGAATTTTCGTATATCAATCCATTTTTGGCTTCAGTGTGATGACTTGCCCCCGAGCTTAGGTTTCACTTAGCAAGTAACCGGTCGTATCACAGTTACTCCCTATTTGAATAAACCCCACCGTCGGATGGAATTTAGCTCTCCGTGCATAGTGATAATTGTATGATGCATTTTAAAAAATCATAGCTCTGGCTCGAAGAGATTGCATTTTATTGCTGAAATAAGAAAATACGGCATAGTCAGTGGCCTTATTGCAAATTCGAATTTCAAAATGCATAAACGAATTGCAAATGAAAATTAAACTGAATAATTAAAGCCTGTCATGTGTAGTAGTGATGAAGGCTTTTGCTGTTCCAGGCTCTCGATAGTGTAAGACCATGAACGGTCGATAATTTGAATGTGCCGTCTCCAAGCTTTTGTTCGATGACATACGGCTCGTCCTATGTTGGTTTCATGTGCGAAGGAATCGGGTAGATTCTTTTAAGGATGAGATCGCCGAGTTCGAAGGTTTGGGGTCGAACCTTGGCATTGTATAATCGGGCGACTCGACTTTGGTATGTGAATGCCTTCAGATCAGCTTCTTCACACTTCTCATCCAATAAATCCAAAGATTCGTCAAGTAATATGGCGTTTATTTTCGGATCATAATAAGTCACACAATGAGAAGGTACTTCCATCTCGACTAGAATAATGGCTTTTGAACCGTAGGAAAGAGAGAATGAAGTGTGTCCGGTTGCGGACTTGTGGGTTGTTCGGTAAGCCAATAGAGCCATAGGAAGTTCGTCGACCCACTTGCCCCCAACCTTTTCCAGTCATTTCTTTAGAATAGACTTTATAGCTTTATTAACAGCTTTAACCTATCCATTCGCTTGAGGGTGTGCAACCGTAGAGAATTTCTTTTGGATGTGAAATCGCTGACAGAAATTCTTAAATTCAACACTGTCGAATTAGGTTCCGTTATCAGTAATGATGGTATATGGGAGGCCAAATCGACAGATAATGTTGCGTACTACAAAGTTGATCACTTTCTTTATTGTGATTGTAGCAAGGGGTTCAGCTTTTTCCCACTTGGTAAAGTAATCAACTACGACGATGGCGTACTTCGCACCACCTTTAGCCAGAGGTAGAGAACCAATAATGTCACTGCCCTATACTACGAACGGCCATGGATTGACCATCTGAGTTATGTCGGTAGGTGAGGCTCTTGGAATTCTAACATGCTTCTGACATCTGTCACATTTTCTGGCGTAGTCCGATGCATCACGATTTACAGTTAGTCAATAGTATCCATATCGGAGCACTTTCTTGGCCAGAGCTTGCCCTCCGATGTGATTGCCACATTCTCCTTTGTGCACATCATGCAATACTCATACGATTTTATCGTAAGCGATGCACCAGAGTAAAGGAACAGAGTATCCTCTTCTATACATGACTCCATTCTAAATAGTGAACCGTGAAGCTTTTCGAAGAAGTTGTCTCTTTTGATTCCTGGGCTCTGGTAGGATCCCATGCTCGAGATAATTTTTAAACGGAGTCATCCATGACTCCTTATTGGGAACAACCTCAAATACCCAATCTATCTCCCTTTGATCGATGCTCGGGGAAGATAACGTTTTCCACAGGGACGAGTCCCATTTGTTGTGCTTCACATGTACTGACTAACTTTGCTAACGAATCGGCTTTCTGATTGCGCTCTTAGGGTATGCAGTAGACGGCATAATAATCGAACTAATTTAATATTTCCTAAACCCGAGCAAGGTAAGCAGTCAGTCTTTGGTCCTTGGCTGGTATTCCTCCCCAACTTGACACATGACCAATTGCGAATAATAATACATCTCCACAGTAGTGATTTTTAAATCTCTGGCAAGCCTCAATCCGGCAAGCAGGGCCTCATATTTAGCTTCATTATTGGTCGCACGAAAATCAAACTTTAAAGCGTAGCATATAGATCGAACATTGGGAGTTTCAAGTACAACTCCAACACCTGAGCAACGGTCATTTGATGCACCATCAGTATGTAGCTTTCAGATTTACTTGGGAGATTCACTGGTTTCGGGTAAGTCCTTTGGGATAGTAAATTCAGCTATGAAATCTGTTAGGACTTGCCCTTAAATGGCTCGCCTTGGAGACTAAGTACTGTCAAACTGACTTAACTTGATATTCCACTTGAGTAACCTACCAGGCGTCTCAGGCCACGTAAGGTCCTGTCGTAACAGCTGGCCGGTGTAAACGGTGATAGGATGAACCTGGAAATATGGACGAGCTTCCTTGAGGCAATAACAAGACAATAAGCCAATTTCTCTAGCTTTAGATAATTTCTCTCACCTCCAGTCAGTCGTTTGCTAATGTAGTAGACCGGCTTTTGTATTCGGCCTTCCTCCCAAATTAGGGCAGCACTGATTGCATTGTCTGCACCGCCAAGTAAATGTACAATTACTCTTGATCAATAGGCTTTGACAAAATAGGCGGTGTGGAGAGGTGTTGAATTAGCTCTCGGAATGTGCCCTCACATCCCCTAGTGCATTCAAAGTTCTGTTTCCCTTTTCTAATCAGATCGAAGAAGGGAATGCATTTTTCAGTAGATTTTGCAATGAACCTGCTCAGTGCTGCTACTTTCTCGTTGAGGCTCTAGACTTGCTTTATAGTTCTTGGAGTCTTAAGATTTCTGATTGCCTAGATCTTTTCGGGATTTGCTTCGACTCCTCGGGGGTTGATGATAAACCCAAGGAATTTTGCAGATGCGACCCCAATGTGACATTTCAACGAGTTAAGCTTCATCCTATATTCTCGGAGGATGTTAAACATTGACTCCATGTCTCTGATATGATTGGTGGAGAATCGCAACTTCACTAGCATGTCATCCACATATATATCCATGGTTTTTCTGATCTGGTTAGCGAACATTCGATTAACTAATCGTCGGTAAGTTACCCCGACGTTCTTGAGCCTGAAAGGCATGACTTTGTAGCAATAAAGTTCCAGATCGGTTACAAAGCTGGTATGCTCCTGGTCAGGTAAGTGCATGGGTATCTAGTTGTAGCCATAATATGCATCCATGAAGGATAAGAGTTCATGTCCATCCGTTGAATCTATGAGCTGATTGATTCGAGGAAGTGGAAAACTATCTTTGGGGCAAGCTTTATTCAAGTCGGAGTAATCGGCACAGGCTCTCCATTTTCCGTTCAGCTTTCGGACAAGTACAAGATTGGACATCAATTCCGGGTATAACGCATCTCGGATAAATCCGTTCAATTTAAGCTTATCTATCGTTGCCTTAAGGGCGGCATATCTCTTTGGATCCATACCACACCTTTTTTGTTTGACTGAGATCTAGCTCAGATCAATGTTCAATGTGTGGCTTGCAATGTCCAAGGAGATTCCACACATGTCAGAATGTGTCCAGGAAAACACATTAAGGTTTGCCGGGAGAAATTCAACCAATTCATCTTGCATTTGTTGGCCTAACTGAAATCCAATCTTTATCATTTTAGAATCGTTGTTACCATCGACCGTCAGCTCGACCGGAGAAGCTTGACTATCTTTACTTTCATCTTCACTTTCGTTATCTCTCGGGTCAAGATCCCTTAGGAATTGGTTGTGGTGCCGAGGCCTAGGCCCATGCGTCAATTGTCAATTCTCAACAAGATGGACGCAGACAGATTCCTCTATGCCTTTCCTTTTTGCTTTCACTGCGCCTCTCGCAGCTCAGCAACATAATAGGCTCACCCAGCAGCCTGGTCTCCTTGAACGACTCCGACTCCGTTTTCGGTAGGGAATTTTATGGTTAAACACCAAGGGGAAATTTCAGCGCTGAGTTCAGCTAGGACCGGTCGGCCCAAGAAAAGCAATGTATGGCAAGTCTATATCCAACACAACAAATTGTAGCATCCGGACTCTCCGGCGTTCTTCGATTCCTAACTCCACTGGTAGTTCCGCCAATACAGTGGGTATAGTTGCACTCCCATTGAAGCTATGAATGCGAGACTGGCAAGGCTTCAAATCTTTAGTTTCTATTTTCATCTGGTCATGGGCTCGCTTAAACAATATATTCACAGAACTTCCACTGTCTACTAAGATCTTCTTCATCCAAGCAGGACCTACTTGAGCTGATATGACAAGTGGATTGATGGTTGGGGCTTCAACCCTGTTGACTCTCTGTCTCGAAAGAAGATGTCGTTAGGCATCATCTTCTGTTGCTTGGTAGGAGCCCCTTCTTCCAAACTACTACAACAATCGAAGCTCATATGCCTAACAGAACTGGCATACGACTCCATTTCCTTCCAGCTTCGGTCTGCTGGATGAGGACCACCACTAACAGTATTTATCACCAGCCTTCCACCGGTATGAACAGGTTCCTTCGGTCTCACCAAATTCGCTACATGGTTCTGATTTGATGGGCCCGCACTCCCAGACTACGGTGCCTGCACAAACTGCTCCAATTTTCTCTTATGTATCAACTTCTCAATGATATCCTGCAAGTGACGGCACTACTTCGTGTTGTTATCGTAGCTTTCATGGAATCTACAAAACTTCCCGGTCTGGATCTTTTTTTCGACGATTGCTTCAGAGCAGTTTTCTTGTACTGAATAGTATTGCAGGTCTGTAAATACATATTTTCCAGTGATGTATTCAAAGGAGTATAATTATCAAACATAGGAGCCCTACGTCGTGGACCATGATTCTGATCCCCTTTCCTGTTTTGATTTCCATTTCCTTTTGGTTGACTTTGTTTATTCTGTATGTTCAATTGCACTTTTCTGGAGCTCTCCTCGGTTTGTTTAACAGCAACATTTCTCTGAATCCCTTCCATACTAGGCCCTGCATCATCCTTTTTCTTAGATTGTTTCGCATTCTCCCTTCTCAAGAACTGGTCTGCCTTGGAATAGAAACGGCCCATTGACGTAGAGGATTTTCTGACCAACCAGTTGCCGAACTCAAAATTAGGATCAATCCCCTTAGTCAATGCCAATAGAATAGATTTTTCATTGGGATTGCTAATCTCAGCGCATGCAACATAAAATCTCTCCAAATAACTTCCGAGTGTCTCTCTAGGAGCTTGAGTGACACTAGACAAAGTGTTAACATCCTTCGGCCTCATTACATGCATGCGGAACTGCTTAACAAACTTTATCGCCAACTGATCAAAACACAAGATAGAACAAGGCGGTCAATGGGTGGACCACATAGGCGCTATGCCTCCCTAGAGAGATCGGGAAGCTTCGGCACTTAACTGCATCATCGGCTCATGCATCATTTAGTAACCACTCATACTTTAAGATAAGTTGATTAGGATCGAAGCTCCTTTCATAAACGGGTAAAGTCGGCATCCTGAATCGCCGAGGTGGTTCAGCATAGAGTATCTCATTAGTAAAAGGAGTATGACTCTGGAAGATTCTCTAATCGTCATTGGTGGGACCTTGACTCTCTCGGATCATCTAAAGGATCATCGTTGGGTTGTCCGGCATCTGGACATGAGCATGCTGGGTCAAGGTATGGTCAGGTTCCACAATGCAAGGTTGGGCCATCGCAGTCGATGACCATATCTCACCTCCTTGGTTCAAAGTTCTTTGGAACATATTGTTCGGGAGTATGTTCATGTTGATGACTGTTCAGATCTATCCAGTTTTGGACATCAACTCTAAATTCAGTGGTAGTAGTGGCGGTGCGGTTGTCTATGACATGATGAGGAACAGTACCTCCCCGGGAGGAGGGTCCAGTCTGATAGCTGGTTGACGAGCCAACCCTCAGTTGCCCAATATTCAATGTATGCTGATATCCAGTAGTTTGAGTATAACTTTCGTCCAGCTGTGGATGTGTGGATCTATGATGGTAATCTAAGTAGGATGAACTCTCAGTGGATGAATAGGAAGCCCGATCCCTCCTGGATCTCCTTCTTCTTTGACGGTTCAGTTGGTTGGTCAGTTCCGCATTAGCGTGGAGTTGTTGAATGAGCTGTTGGCGGCTCTGAGTCAGTTCTTGCATAAGAAGCTAAAACTCTTCCCCTATGACAGGGCCCTACGGATCTGATTGTTCGACAGCATTCTGATCGGCAGAAGGTGGCTGTACGGAATTTTGCCTGTCCTGTCCTTCTGGATCAGCGACATTTGAAGTAGTCCTAGTGTTAACCATTGTGGGTAGCGAAGATCCTTCCTAGACTTGATGCAAATCTGAATAGGATGGAAGAACTTTAAGCTTGAAATCTGGATCTTCTTCTTAGATTTATGCAATCCGATATTGATAGTTGATACAATGAGCAGGAGAAAAACTGGGTTTCCCAGTGAAAGCACCAAAGTGTTTGTACCAAAATTGGCCATAACACTCTTCAGAAGCGTTTGAAGAGATGAAATGAAGAAAATAAATGGAAAAAGAGGATTATCTAACAAACACTCCAAACAATAATCATAAAAAACAACAGAGAAACACAGAGATTTAGAGAGGTTCAGTGTATGGCCTACGTCCACTATTGAATGATTGACTTTTATTAACTTTTGCTTGCTGGTTACAACGAATTACAACAGTAAAACTCGAGTACAACAGTGATTCAGAAGAGTCTGAACGTAGAAGAGCCAAAAGTCCTTTTTCAGCACATCCTAGGCCGCTATTTATAAACATAGGCTGCAAATATCTTGCTTAGATCTCGGAAGACCTCTTCCTCACATGTGTGAGCCCACACAATCGATCCCATGCCATTTGCACTCGATCCGTGATCGATTCGAACGAACTTCGTGTCAATCAATATTCCTCCAATTGAGTCGAGATCGATCATGAGCACTCTTGAGGATGTACGCAAGCTAATGTGAAAATTTGCTAGCATTTGAACTTGTATATTTTGATATATGATCGATGTAAGTTTGGATTTTTCGAAGGCTGTTGACTTCGTATCTATATGGTTCGTATCGATGGTTTTGCATCGATGGTTCTGCACGTGATCTCTAATGACGTGGTGCTTGCTTTTAGGAGCGATCCACTTTTCATGTCGAGCGACTGAGTCTCTCATAAGGGTGTATCTTGTTCGTATCGATCCAGTTGAGCCTTGTTCACATTGCTCGGCTGTATCTCACTTTGTATCGATTAGTGTATACCACTTCGTATCGATGCTTTGTAACTGATTCGTATCGATATGAACCAAGGCATTTCGTATCGATGACATGGACGTTGTTTCGAATCGATCATTCTACACATTCTTTGTATCGATGACTTTAGTGGCATTTTGTATCGATCGTTGGCCTATCGATACGAATTGAGTTGATGAATAAACCGATACGAAGTACATATGGACGATAATGATGCGAAATGTTGCCTATTGATGGATACGAAGTGAAGCGATCATGATGGATACGAACCAACACTTTCCTGATGGATATGAATAGGATGGTTGAAAGACTATGGATACGAAGTGGATCAACTTCGGTGGATGCGTAGGAAGTCGCTGTTTGATGGATTCAAACGAAACCGATGCGAAATGGATTGACCGATGGATACGAATGAGTCTATTTTTTTGGCTTGCACCGATCATATCTTGAGCATATGAACTCGGATTGACTAGAAACTTGGATGTTGGCTTCCATAGCCTTGCTTGTCATGTCACACTAATTGTAGCTCGATCCGGACTCGGGCAAAATTTACTAGTATCCATAGCGAACCTGTGTATATCGTTTTTCGGGATGAACTGTCTTTGGTTCTCAGTCAATTTCTTGGTGTCACGGCCTTGCCAAAGGCAAGACAACAATTTATATTCCAATTAATTTATTTATCTCGATTCCACTCTTTTATTTCATAAATTATTGCCTTGTAAATAAAATAAACATCCCTATATCCTTTATTACATTCACACTTTGCAGTTATTGCCTTAACTAACATTCATATATCCTTTGTTACATTCACACTTTGCAGTTATTGCCTTAACTCACATTAGTGTAACATTTAATGACATTTAAATAAATTGGTAACAAATAACAATTGTCCCCATTTCTACATTTAATAACATTTTTAAGTTTATTATTTATAAGAAAAGTTATAACCACTCACACTATACCAGTTCTATCCAATTTCTATTTATTACACACTATTTAATTAATTAATACAGTCTTTAAATTATCAGTTTCTTCTTTAATCCAATTACCAATTAATACATACATTCCTACAAATTTACAATGTATAAGCCAATTATAACTCTTTAATCATTCTATTTAATTGGAATTACACTCAAAGCAATTTTAAATTGCCTTAAACTAATACTATTACTCTTTATTCCAATTTTATTCTTTCTATTAAATCATATATTTTTATTTCTTCCAACTTTAAATTACAAAACTTTATTAAATTAACCATTTTTAGTTATCGAAAATTACGGGTCGCTACATTGAAGTTCACTTTTTCAAGTTTTATTTCAAAAACTTATTCTCTTCTTAATTCACTTCCCTTTTAATTAGAAATTTCAGAATTCAAGCACCTGGTATTTATTTCAAATCATCTTGAAACCAATATATAGCTTTTGGGTTCAACAAACCGTTTCTTTGAATTTTTCAAAGTCAACCTGATTTTATTCAAATAATTCCTTTTGGAATTTTCCAAACACAACAATTGTTTACCAAAATAAAAACTTCCATACTAATTTACTATGGTAGTACTCATCACTTAGAAACTTGAAAATCAACACCGATGATGTCACGATCATCATCAGAATTATTTTCCAGCGATTAAAGTGAGTTCAGTGCTACATCTCCTACAAATTCATTTTAAATCCAATCTAAAACAATTTTCCCCAAAGATAATGCTATTTCATTTCCACAAACCATCGAAATTATTTTCCAAACTTTCAAGATTTCAAAATTTTCAAATACTTAGTTCAAATCCATTTCTTAACAATTTCCAAAACTTCCAGGAATTTTAAATTTCCAAATACTTGTTCGAATCCATTTTAATTTCAACCCATTCGTATAATTTATACTCATACCAATTTCCATTTGGCTATATAAACCATTTTAAATTTTATAATCTCGTCTGATTATAATAACAACCAAAACACCAATATACTATAATAATTTCTAGAAAAATTATTTCTTTTATATCCAAAATTATAATTTGGGTAAAATTATTTCATTTACCCACTTCAAAACAATACTGTGTCAAATTTCTCTATTCAAGTGTTTTGAAACCCCTATCGGTACAGTTGTATGGACTGTTCCGACTAGAGTTCATAAGCCACTCAATAAATCAATCAACGCAATATAAAACTATTTTTATATTCACTAACAAATACACGCTCATACCAATTAATACACTCAAACTCATTCTAGAGTACCACTGACTCTGTCTCTAATGAGTAATCCCCACCAGAGCCAAGGTTCTCACTTAACCTCCAGCTCTGATACCAAGTGTAATGGACGGTAGGCTTTTCGACCCTCGAAAATTCGACATCAATACGTCTACTATACAAAATGCTGAGTAGTCGAGTGCCGAAAATACCAGTCCATTAGGGGTGAAGGAGAAAAAGGTATAAGAAAAGAAACAAAACAACAAAGAGTCTCACAATCACAGCGGAACAAAATATAATATATACTAACTGATTTTAAATACAAGAACTGTACTGTTAATATACATAACATTATCAGAGTACAACAACTAAATACATCAATCTGGACAGTTTAATAACTCGTCCTGATATACATAACTCACACAGCAGAAATAACCAAGTATGTGATATACGTCTGAACTCCTCTAGCTCGCCTCCTAAGCTCCATAGCATTTTAACATGAATCTGTAATACTCAGTCTGACCTGAGCATTATAATAAAATAACACCCAAGTCAGTTTGGAAAACCATCATGAGAAAACACACTCAATTTGAATTATTAACTTTTCAAAACCCTTTGAAAACAAATGTATCTCATAAGACCACCTCATAAATAAATATGATGGGTTTTTACCTTACGATAACCAAAACATTTTCTAGAAAATCCTATGATATTATAATAGTGTCTAAATACAAATACTTATTCGAATAGCTGAAATTGTTACATTAATTAAATTCCGGCATACTGGGCTCTACAAACAAAACTGTAAGCTCATATTGAAGGATGGGTTCCAATGAATGACTGGGCCACTGGGGTACCGGTCGTCACAGTACACCTCTAGAACCATGTACCGAGGGCCACGTCTGGATCCCTGCTACACAAGACCGACCTACCCTTGACCTGGATAGACCAAATATGTTATCACCTGGATGTTCCCACCCTTACCACCGAGCGCTCCTTCCATGTACAACTATATCCATAATATTAGGTTTCCGAGGACATCTAGAAAGGTGATAGCATACTATAATTGGGTACGACCCACTTAGCCTTGCTGCATCTTCCCTTTTTTAGTCATTCATTGGTTGATGAGGCTCGATGCTAAGCGTTACCTTTCAAGAACACAATTTACTTAGAATGCTCATCGCCCTCCAATGATGATGTTCTAACAGCATTCGTCTATACAAGTTGTCTTGGGTCTGGACAAACCGAATCACCGTCTTCATTACCTTTATGGTATTCATTCGTTACGTTCAAACCAGATCGAAGTGTTTTTCGGATAATTAAATCTGATCCCGGTCTCTTCAAAACGATTTGTAAAATTGAGCAAAATTGATAGTCGGTTATTTAACTATCAATAAACATCCATAACAATCATCATAGTAACATAAAATTCCCAAAATTTATTTCAAAATATTTTTATAAGATATTACTTCCCGTTCTTCGATATTTGAAAAACAGTTTCAAATACTTATAATTTTAACAGAACATTTCCAACCTTTCCCCAGTACTTAGAATATTTTCCCACTTCACTTTATATTCATCACTTAGGAAAACCTCCTTTTATTTCCTATTTCCTTCTCAAAATCATTTACAACTTTATTTGTAAACTCCTTGACTGGTTATAACGAATTCTATAAATTTTGAAATTCTTTAACTAATTTCCTTTAATATTTCCAAAGCTAATTATACTCGCTTATAATTCCAATTCCCCTTCTATTTCTTAATGAATTCTATTCATTCTTCGAAGTCTACACTATTTAACTACTTCTGAATTTTCTTACTTTTCTTTCAAATTCCATTTTTAAGGATTTCCTTATAATCCCATGCACTGAACAATCCATTTCCAGCTTTCCAAGAGGGTATATAAATAAATTTAAAACATTTCAAAATTTTGTACATACATATATAAAATAAGCATTTTAAAGAAAATGATAATGATTTATTTTTGGCATATTCAAATAATTATTCAAAATATTGAAATACTTTTTTTATAACATCACTTCCGAAGCAGGTCTAAAATTTTTAGGATTTTATTAAAATAATTACAAAGTATTTAAAATTCACCACCGAAAAATTTCAACACTAACTAACTTTAAAATTACATAGTTTAATAAATAAAATTTTCCTTCTTACGTAAAACTTAACTTATCAATAAAAATAAATGTTTAAATCTCAATAACAAATTTCAGTTCATAAATCCTTCTCGATTTCTACCACAAAACTTTCCTTTCGGTCTCCTTAACCATTTCCACTTCAGAATAGTTTTCACTATTTTTCTCTTACTCTATTTCCCCAATTTTTAAATATAAATTCTTCCTGGAATTTTATATTTCTAACTTATCACCAAATATCAATTCTTTATTCATAAACATCGTTTATATATTTTATAACTTCTTTGAGTTTCACTAAAAATAATATCATTTAAAAATTCCAATAATTCAATTCCTTTGAAAATCCATTTATTTTTGCCAATCTATTTTTCAATATTGATTTCAACCCTTTTTCCCTTTTTTCAAATATCATTTTAATATCCAGCCTTTAAAAATACCTTTATATAATTTATTTTTAAATCTCTATTTTAAATATTTCTCCAGCATTATTTAATACGATAAAAATCCATTATTGCTTACTTAAATTAATCTCTTCTAAATAATCTGAAGTTTCGATATATATATATATATATATATATATATATATATATATATATATTTAAAATCTCCTTTTAATCTCTTAAAAAATTTAAAATAATGTTTATGGTGGTTAACATACCCAAAATTAATTTCCATTCCATTATATCATTTAAAAATTAACAGCACAAAATAATCCAACATTTATCCATATATGAAAAATACTAGTATGTTTGAGGAGTCCAGTTGGATCCCTCCAACCTGTTTTCCCTACATCCACATAAGTTAGACAACAAATAAAATATCAATCCCACTTCAAGGGGGATAGGTCACCCGCTATTATACGGAGGGCATAGGGTCTCATCTTCTACAATCTGCGGGAATATCACTCCAATGCTAATATATATACTACCATATATTATCATCCAACAGATAAATTTATAAATTTAACAATCAATCAAGCGTCCAATAATTTAAATTCAAACATTTATATTTAATACGGTAATCCAAATGAGTGAGAAATTCTCACCTTAATCTTGTTTGCAATCCATTTCAACCCTGATTTGTTAAATGATTTTTGAACCTCATATGCAAATCATATTAAATTTCATTAGCGGGCTAAATTTATTTTCTTGACTAAATTATTAATTTTATAATTACTCTTAATTATTGAATTTATTTACCTATCCACAAATCACCTACGGGCACCCAGTCTACTACCGAAGCCACGAATGCATCTTCCTCCAATGCTCCTAAATCCAAGTCATATAACCGCCTCACTTGCACTTTAACCGGGAAACTCTCCCCAGATCGACATCGACGTCCCCATGCCTAATATCGCGACTCAGTCCATTGCGCACCAACCCTTCATGTAAGCGACGACACCTAAGGCCTAGGTTTGGTCGACCAGAGCAAGACGCGACCCTTACCTTATACCGCCATCTCCTTCTCTGATCATCTACCCACTCAACAATGCCACCAAATCGAATGAACTCGAGATGGACTCGAGTCCACTTCCCTTTTTTCGGCATTGAAGTCAATTCAATTTTAGATTGGATTCGATTTGAATTAAATTATCAAATCTGTGTTCGAACTGAAGTAATGGGAAAACTCACGACCCCCATCTTTTCGAACGAATATTGATTTGCAGAAAAAGCTAAGGAAATGTGGAGATAACGTGATATTTTTCTTTGAATTCGATTTCGTTCTGTTTGATTTTGAAAGGGAGAGGACACTATTTTTAAAAGAACAGGGAAGAACGGTTGCACAAGATATAGGATGAAGGAGATGTGAAGCTTGCGTGTTTGAATAAGCAAGGTCGTTGTCCTAGGTTGCAGAGGAACTGACATTTTGACTAAACATATATATTAATTAATTTTATTTGGAGATATCTCCATTTTCGTAACTTAAAATCTTGACCTCCTATTAAGGCATGCCGCTAGGCGTTTATAATGTTATACCACTATTCCGAACACAATGGAAAATGTTCCGAGTCCTAATTCAATCATATGGAGAAAATATCTTTTTGGACCCAATTTATATTGAATTTCGATATTAAATTCAGCGCGTTTAAATCCCGTACGATCAAATGATAACTCCAACCACTAAGAAACTTGAAATATAATTATAGATCCACTGGAACTAATTTCGTCGAATTCCAAGACTGTGTCCCGGTTGGCTATTTTTAAATGTCAATTTGAACAACTATTTTTAAAATTGAACAGATCACTTTTAAATTCAATTTTAAAACTTCTATCATCTTCATCATTATAAATATAAATTTTACAAGCCTTTAAATAATTTTTATCGGGCATAAAACTCAAGGTATAAAAATTTAACCAATATTCAATTATAAAATTCAATAAATAAATTATTCAATACATCGCTATATTTAAATTCTGAATTTATTCTATAAATAAACCTAATTTTTCATATTCAAAATCAATCCATAATTCAAATTCAATATTTAAAACCATTTAAATATTCCAAATCAAACGTCGAAAAATCCGGGTCGTTACATTTAGACCTTTGTTAAGTTTCACTTTAAGTCTTAGATAGCACTTTCCTTAGATTTAAGATATCTCTTTACACCTTTGATATCTTGTCTTTGACACTTTAATAATTTTATTGTTCCTATTAAACTTCCTTACTTTGGCCTTGCTATTATTTTTCCCTCTTTCCACAAAAATGGGTATAACATGTGTTATACCCTAAATATATTACTCATCGCAAGTCAACAAAGGATAAACATTGCAAAAGAGAAAGATATCGTGGGACATATACAAAAGCTATCATGAGATAGGTACAAGAACTATCGTAATGCTAACAATGAAAGCTTTCATGGGATATGTACAAGAGCTACTATGGGATAATGATAACAACGAAAGCTTTCATGGGATAATGTATAAGATCTATCAAAAAGAAACCATAGTGATCATCGTGGATGGAAATGAAGAATTCATTGAGTAATGATCCTTATGCCCATCGTAGGTTGACGAGCCATTGTGAATGATCTCCTAACAAAGCTATCATGCATTGAGTTAATGAAGTTATCATATGCTAAAGATTAAGGCGGCCAAGCCATCGTGAAATGGAAGGTGGAGGTCATTATGAAATGTTTTCTAAAGCCATTAAAGGAAGATGAAATAATGTCATCATGTGATGTCATGGGGTCATCATGTGATGATTCTAAAGCAATCGTGAGATGAAAATCAAACAGTCAAAAGAAGAAGAAGTCTAGCCATTATTTGATGATTCCAAAGCCAAAATGAGATGATAAATCAAGAAATCAAAAGAAGACAAAGTGAAGCCATCATTTGACAATTCCAAAGCCAACATTGGATTGTAAATCAAGCAATCAAAAGAAGATGAAGTAGAACCATTGTGTGATGATTCTTAAGCCATCGTGAGATAATGGATCAAGCTATCAAATGACATGTGGAAAGCCACATGCCCTTTTGAACATGTGTTGCCATGTCAATAGATCACAACCATCCAATCTAGGTAAAATACCACGTGTCAACGATCCAATGATCTGAGTTCTTTATAAATAAGCATATACTCCCACCTAAAGAGGGGTCGATTTTCTAGATCTTTTGTGCCTTCATTTTTCATTTTTCTTTCAATATTGTAAAGTGAAATTTAAATCGAGGATTCATGGCCGCTAGGGAAAATTGAATTGAGAGCTTTGTAATCAAGGAATTGTACTTAGCATAACTTACATAATTGACTTTTTTGGATTTTTGACTTATGTATATGACTACTTCTTTTATATGAAAAATGACTCTTAACCTTGAAAAAACATATAAGACTATGGATTGCACAGTGACCACTCTTCCTTCACTTTGCTTAGCTCAATAGCTTGAAGCATGAAAGAGCAAAAGTTTACCCCAACATTAAGTGGTGCTTTCATCGAGAGTTGAACTCGGGGATTTTCACTTATCCTGCTTTCTAATAGTCTGTCAAACTACTTGAAGCATAAAGTTAAACCTGTTCCACCTGAATTTCTACAATAGCAATTCTATCTCAACAAGAATCTACTGAGCCACATTCGAACCCCTTATCTCATCCATAAACCAATCAACAATTTAGCAGAGAACAAGAGTTAAACTTAAGAAAACTAGCTCCTTAAACTTTAGAGGAGAAGAAAAGGATGGCTCACTATAGTCCAACAAAATGGAGCCCAAACCCCTTTTGTTAGGAACTGGAGATAGTGGTTTTTGTGACAACAACCTTTGTAACTTATTTTATTATAACTTATATACTAACACTATTGTCTAGATATATATGAATGTTATTATGCAGGATATATATAAGGCAGGTGTAACGACCCGCTATTTTGGACCATTCAAATCGACAATAAAACCATACATGTCCGACTTGAATAATTCAAAATATCGAATTGTTAATTAAAATTTGGCAAAACTTAAAATATACAGTAAATAAATCAATCACAGATCACAGAGTAATATAATGCAGCGGAATAGATAAAGAATAGTAGTTCATGAAGCTACCATATACGTCAAAGTTAGAAAAATACAACCGAATAGTTCAAATGCAGTGAAGTCTCCAATGCAACATATGACTTCTCTGAACCAATCAACTGGAAAGGCTGGAATCTGAATCGATAGTTGGATTTCCAAATGAAGCTTCGAACTCCAAAGGTGAGTCTCAAATGCTGTATCACTTAGTCTGACCCGAGCGTAAAGCAAAACACAAAGCACTCGAGTCAGGATTAACATTCTTATATCAATAAATCCAACTCAAGTGAAATATCAACTGAAATACAAATAACTTAAAGGATGTTTGGGATAACCATCCTCTAAGGGTCCATGGAACTTTCTATAAGGTAGAAATATACACTATAACACCGTCGTTCTTTCATCTTAATTTATACCTCAAAATCAGATATCATTTCACTTCAAATATAGCTATTTTCCAAAATAGTATTTAGATATATTAAATAATTTATACCGTAAAATATTCTCAATTCCCTCAACTTAACAAATTGTTTCAACATCAACCCGACCTTCCATTTAAATTAAATTCAATCTCAATTTATCAATTTAAATTCAACTCAATTCCTAAAATAACCACTTCAATTTTATCGATCTCAAATTCGGATTTGTAATCACAAAATACCCCTTTATATTCAATATTTTTAAACCTTTAAGTATTCAACGTTTCAACTAAATTTTTATAGTTTCTAAATAATAAATTCAAATTTAGTTCGACCTAAATTTTCATTTTTATTCAATTTAGTTTCTAAATAACAAATTCAACTATATTGATTTCAAATACAGATCCGAATCTCAAATTTAAACCATTCAAATTCCAATATAGTTCAAGGCTTTAATATTTAAATGTTCAATTTAACAGTTTCATATAGATCTCGATTTAACCTCACTATTATTTAGTCTTGAAATACTCTCTCATTAGATTCAATAGCATTTAAGTAACCTTAAATTACATTTTACTCGATATTTCTTTAATTTTATTTAAACGTGAAATATTCATTAAATCACTTAAATCAAAAATCCAGTTACAAAATCATACCCTTAAATTTCCCATTCAATAATTTCAAATTGATTTAATTAAATAAATCTTTATTTAAATACCCTTTTTAAATAAACTCATATTTATCTCCCAATCTTAGTTAATTGCAGAAATCTATTTGGGATAAAACTTTCATAAATATTTAACATTATTTATGTATTAAATCAAATTTTAACAAAATTAAATATCATTAAATCTATATATGTCATTACCCTTTATATATACAAATTCTAGATTTAACATTTAATAAGACCATATATCTCTTTCCAAAACAATGAATTTAATTTCAAAATATTCATATATGGACCAAAGGTGTCTGTATATAATTCTTATCATAGGGTCAAGTGTTACGGATATTTATCATTTCAATCCGTACACTAAATGTATACGGGTGGATAGCATTTCAACCCGTAATCCCAAATTCAATTAAATGAAAATCGCTTGGGTTTATCATTTCAACCCATAGCGATTTCTATACTAATAGGAAACTTGCAGAGTGATAACAGATCTGAAAATAATAATAATAATAATAGGCATATACCATCAAAATAAATATAAACAAATAGGATATGGTGTCATATCCCATAGTGAACAGTTATAGATAATAGCCTAAATATAACAATTTAAATAACTACAGCAGCATATTTCAATTGTCGTTTCAATTGAAATCAAATTTAATAAATAAAAGAATGTTAATCGTGAGTGATTGCTCACCTTTCGAGGCTAGAGAGATTTGACAAAGAATTGAGCTACGGATTTGGTCACGATCTAAACAATCGAACAAATCCAAACAAAAATCTCAAAGCGAAGTAAACCAAAGGTGGATTTGACGAGCAAAGCTGAAAGATAAAGATTGATGGAGACGAATCAGAATCGTCTTGATATAATCGAAACAAAATATATGTTATAAATTCCAAATCAAAATTAAATTTAGAACACTTACAAACCTTTTAATTTAAACTGTTATTATTCTTAAAACCAAAAATTTTGAACTTGTATATTTATCAGAGCATTAAACTTTAAGACCCAACACAACCATCTCTTGAAACAAATGTTTTAAATGCATACCAGGATATATATGTACTACACACACATCAGTAAACAAGTTTCTTAAACTAATGTATATATACCTCTTGACAGACCTAATGTAAACTTATACATATATATACGTACTATTTATTTATTTTATTTTATTTATCTATTATTTATTATTATTATTATTTTTATAAGTCATCTACTCAGTAGCTTAGTAGACATATATTATATTACAAAATATACGTATAAATAAAACCTGATATTTTTACCATATACTATAAACACTTATATATGTATAACCCTAAGATAATGCATCAGCTTTATGCAAACACATACACATCTTAAAGTATCAACAAAACTATGGCATAAACCTCACATAAACAATCCTATAGACGTACGAATCGAACCCAAAATACATAGTTTACATTAATATAATAATATACGAAACCATACACCGCAAATCCTACCTATAATAGAGACCTACCCCAAGTTATATAATTAAATATCTGTCACTGCACAATACACTAATATAACTATATAATATTACCACCTTTTCAAAACTTTCCTATAGTTTAAATGTTTTTAAGCTTAACATATATGTTAACAAAATATATATATAACAAGAGAAGAATCCAGGAAGAGGAAAACACAACTCACCGTGGCAAGGCAGTGGAGAGGCTGATGCGGCTGAGTTGAGGCGCAAAGGGCGACGTGGGTGCTACAGGGAAAAAGACGGGCATGGATGTGCGATGGTGGCTAACTTGGTGGTGAGGCCGAAAATCACTGTTGTGTGATGACATGGGGGGAAAGAGCACGACTTGGTTCATAGCGGTGGCTGCTGGTGAATCTCGATCTGCTTAGGGGTGCGTGTTCAAGCACAAGGCCGAGAGGGATTTGAGGAAAATGAAAAATACTGGAGATGGAAAAAGACGGGTATGGTGAAGGTGGGTTGATGGCTGCGTATTAGAATGGAGGTGGGGAGATACTAATAGGTCTCGGCCTTGCACTGACAAGCTACCAGAGGAGAAAGGAAGAGCGAATGCCTGAGCACGCGGCCGTTATGCAAGGGAATGGGTTTCTCGGCTGTTGGTGGGGATGTTGTGGAGATCTGGGTACGGCGGTGGTCGTCGAAGCGGAAGGGAGGCACGAAGGAGGAGGCTGGGTGGTGATGTGCCTGTCTTGGGTGGACGTGGAGGTGGTTTCAAAAAAAAAAAAATTCTCTGCTGTGTGGAAACAAATTTTTGCAGAAGAAAGTATACGAGGTTTATACAATTGAGATGCAAAAGAGAGGAGGGGGAAATGACAGTGGAACCGAGAATAAATAAAAATGGAAAAAAACAACGGTCATAAAAGCCGGAGTCAAGAATGATGAATGGTAAATAAAAATGATTTATATATTATAATGTAAGTATAGAAAAGGAAAGGAAAAGGCAGAGCAATATGAGCCAGAAATAAATGTGAAATCAATATAACCAAAATGGTAACAGTCCAATTTCCTGATTTCAGCTGAAAATTATTTAAGCAATAAATTTATTGCTTGGCAAGCACGGCTTAGGTTGAAAAGCAAAGGAAACCAAAAGTTCCAATAAAAAGTAATGGGAGAGAACGAAGTTAAAAAGAGAAAGAACAATAAAGTGAATCGTTCTAAAATAATAATTACAACGTATACAAATGTATACGTTTGATTTTCGAAACCGCTAAACATAAATTCAGAAATATAATTATACCAATTTATTAGCTTGCTAGGAATTCACGTTGAAGTTTGAAAAGCAAATCAACGCTAATAGTCAACATTTAAAGGTGTCATTACTACGAACAATTTATTGATTCCGTTTTGCACCGGATTTCAAAATACAGAAATAAATATACTATTGAGATCAGCACAATGAGACGATCACAACGGTATACAGATATCAGTGGTACGATCATCCGATTAAAAGTCGATAATAGGAACTGAAAATGCTGTAAATTTGTCAGAAATAAGGTAAACGAAGCAGTAGACGTCCGAATTTGGAAAAATGAAAGATGACGTCTCACTCAAAAGAGGGTTTAGAGATTTTCTATAGAAAAATATCCAGGCTTGGAAATAAATTTATTATCACCACTTATTAGCTAGCTTGAATTTAATAGAATCTCACAGTGAAATAAACTTTGATAAAATAAATTGAAAATTTAAAATCTGCTATGTTTAGTTGGATGTAATCCAAATATAAAATTTTTATTTCAAAATATTATTATTTAATTTTCTTAAAAATCCAATTAAATACGTTATAAAACAAATCAATAAAAATTTTAAAAATTTCCGGGTCGTTACACTCTCCCCCACTCAAAACTTTTCGACCCCGAAAAGGGAGGAGGTAGAAGAATAGAAATAACCAGAAATAAAAGTAGATTGAAGGTTATGGGTATATAGTTAACTTAAAACTATATAAATTTTACTTGAAATATTCATTTGAAAACTTCATTTAAAATTCAATTTTCTTTAATACTTTAAAATTTTCAAAACTTATTGGAATTTAATATGTTTAAATAACACCTTTATACATATATGAAAGCTATTTGAAAATAATTATTTGCATCATTAGTTATATTTACAAAGAAGCTATTGGAAACATTAAATCCATAATTCATAAATGTCTTTAGATACTTTTCAAACATTATTAATAAATCATTTACTTTATATATGTTTTATTTAATTAATAATCTCAAAAAAAAATAGTTATAACACTAAAATTTTCTATTAAACAATGTAGTATACAAATAAGCAATATTTAAAAGATTATATTCAAAAAGGAAAGGAAGGTAGATTCTGGAAAACAGAATCAAGGAGGAAATAACTAAAGCTGAGCAGATACGGTAGATTCAAAAGATAGCATCGGGCACGAATAATTAATTCAAACCATAAAAATTTCAATTTCAAATATTAATACAAATTACTTTGTTGGAAATACTTTTGAAATAAAATACTTTTATATCAAAACCAATTTTCTTTTTGAAAATACTTTTATAACTCGATGTTTCAACAAGTTCATCCTCGTTCTTGCAGACTCTGGCCATGCGTTGATCAGGTGCAAAGCTAGAATTCTTCAAGTACTTAGTAGACCTGTTTCAACACCCAGTGAATATACTTAAAAAACCTTTAAAATAGATATGGAAAGTATAATCCAAACAAAACAACCAAACCAAAACCTTTGTCCGATCATGGTTCGCAGATACACAATGGTTACGCCTGGATCCCCTAGGAAACAATCCATATCCGTAAGCTTTCTCAGCCCTGCGAGTTACGCCATGATGACTAGTAGAGTGCAGGATACACAATGGTTACGCCTGGATCCCCTAGGAAACAATATGTACCCCTAGGCAAGACTCAGCCGGGCACTTGCGCTACTATTCGCGACCTACACAGATTGCAGGATACACAATGGTTACGCCTGGATCCCCCAGGAAACAATCCGTACCCCTAGGCAAGACTCAGCCAGGCAATTGCGCTATGCATTCACGAGAGAGAAAAAACCATGGGTTACGCCACGGTGGGAACACTCGAGTATTACATTCGGAAAACCAAAAATCAGAAAGAATAATATCGATAGAATGAATCCACGATGTAGCCACAAAGCGGATATCAAGCAGAAGGCACTTTCCATATCTTTACTTCGAAAATATATATCATATAGTACCTTTTCAAATAACTTTCAAATATCGTACTTATATAAAGTCCATATATATAGGATTCCATTTTTCCCAAATCGAATACTTTCCAAATCAATAGTAGATCAAATCACACTTATATAGACTTCGATTATATAAAATCTCTTTCCAAATTGAGTACCTTTCAAATCAATAGATTTCAAATCAACTTCATACTTATACAATCCATTTTATATAAGTTCGACCACTCCCAAATCAAGTGCTTAATAATATAAGGTTCTTAAATTTCAAATCATTTCAATATCAACTCAGTTTCAAAATCATATATGATTTCACCAAATTTTCTTCCAAATTAAATATCTAAATTTCAAATTTCCTAACATAATAGGCTTAGAAAATTACCCCATTTTCCAAATTAAAATAATTCAAGTCAAACAAATTCACCATATAAGTACTGGTTTTTAATTCCAATTTAATTTCAAAACCAAGTATTTTCCCAAAATCAATTATACTCAAAAATGGTTTCCAAATTTTTAATTATCCCTTTTTTTACAACTTTTAAACTATCTATTTCTATGTGAAATATCCAATTTACCTTTCTGAAAACCATTATTCAACTATTTTTTTTCAAAACATTTCAAAACTAAATTTATATTCTTTATCAAACATTTTATACTCTTCGAAATTTCTTAGCTTTGAAAATTTAATCTCGATTTGGAAGTGTTTGAACATTCGAAATAGTTAGGGAAATCAAATTTTCAATTCAAGAGTTGAAAATCAACAATAAATCAATAAATCAATTATTAAATCTGAAACTCGAGGACTGAACACCGGTCTCATTTTAAATTATTTCAAATATATACTTATATCTTTCTAAAATATCAAATTATACTTCGGAATTTGAAATCAAAAACGGTTTTACAAAATCACTTGCATAGCGAAGCTATCAAAGTGGCCTCTCCCCCACTCTGAAACTCGAAAATCAATGTCGATGATGCGTGCACTCATCACCGAAATTATTTTCCAGCGACATAAGTGAGTTCTGGACTTCTATTTTCTTGAAAACTTCTTTGAAATTTCTTCAAAATTATTGGAATTCATTTGAACTCATTTGAAACATTTCTTATCTGGAAAAATACTTTTAAATCGTATTATTTATATATATTTTTCAAAATCTTAAAACCAATTTCAAAATACCAGAATTCAATTCTCGAATTTCAAATTTAACCCTTCAGTTATAAATCATTTTTATATAAATCAATTTAATATAAATTTTCAAAATTTCAAATCCTTTCAAAACCTTTTTATATAGAATAACATTTCTTATTTGTTTTATATATAGGTATATAATCCTTATCGAAAACATTTTCACTTTTATATATAGAATAAAATCATAGCTATCAAAATAATAATTTCGATATATAAAACAATTTCAAAATGCAAACATACCCGATTTCAGAGGATAATTTTAAGAATGGATTTTAAAACAAAGATAGAGATTTGAATTAGAGGAACTCAAATCAATAGAATTCTGATTCGTATATTGACTCGATCGAAGATGCGATAATTAAATTACAAAATAGAAGATGGATATACTTCTACAAATCGCGGCGACCTTAATCAGGTTAACCGTGACCTTAGGAATATAATCGATGCGGAATTCCAAAACAAATCGACATTCGATCACCGGAGATAGAATTGAGCATATCAAGATATAGCAGCATCGTAAACCGAGGATACAGAAATCTTCGGTGAATCAATGCCGATTGTAAAGGCGTTTTCACCCCCTTTACAAAACATTCAGTGGAGTTATGGGATACTCCAGAATCAAACGAATATAAATAGAAAGAGACAAGAATGAATTTTGGAACCGAGGGACTTTCCAAAATTCAAAGGAAATCGAGTCAAAAAGAAAGAATTCAACTCGAACGAAAGTGAATCTGTAAATAAATTTACCATATATGCTAATTTTTACCTAAAGCCAATGCTCTGATACCAACTGTAACGACCTGCTATTTTGGACCATTCAAATCGACAATAAAACCATACATGTCCGACTTGAATAATTCAAAATATCGAATTGTTAATTAAAATTTGGCAAAACTTAAAATATACAGTAAATAAATCAATCACAGATTACAGAGTAATATAATGCAGCGGAATAGATAAAGAATAGTATTTCATGAAGCTACCATATACTTCAAAGTTAGAAAAATACAACCGAATAGTTCAAATGCAGTGAAGTCTCCAATGCAACATATGACTTCTCTGAACCAATCAACTGGAAAGGCTGGAATCTGAATCGATAGTTGGATTTCCAAATGAAGCTTCGAACTCCAAAGGTGAGTCTCAAATGTTGTATCACTCAGTCTGACCCGAGCGTAAAGCAAAACACAAAACACTCGAGTCAGGATTAACATTCTTATATCAATAAATCCAACTCAAGTGAAATATCAACTGAAATACAAATAACTTAAAGGATGTTTGGGATAACCATCCTCTAAGGGTCCATGGAACTTTCTACAAGGTAGAAATATACACTATAACACCGTCGTTCTTTCATCTTAATTTATACCTCAAAATCAGATATCATTTCACTTCAAATATAGCTATTTTCCAAACTAGTATTTAGATATGTTAAATAATTTATACCGTAAATATTCTCAATTCCCTCAACTTAACAAATTGTTTCAACATCAACCCGACCTTCCCATTTAAATTAAATTCAATCTCAATTTATCAATTTAAATTCAACTCAATTCCTAAAATAACCGCTTCAATTTTATCGATCTCAAATTCGGATTTGTAATCACAAAATACCCCTTTATATTCAATATTTTTAAACCTTTAAGTATTCAACGTTTCAACTAAATTTTTATAGTTTCTAAATAATAAATTCAAATTTAGTTCGACCTAAATTTTCAATTTTATTCAATTTAGTCTCTAAATAACAAATTCAACTATATTGATTTCAAATACAGATCCGAATCTCAAATTTAAACCATTTAAATTCCAATATAGTTCAAGGCTTTAATATTTAAATGTTCAATTTAACAGTTTCATATAGATCTCGATTTAACCTCACTATTATTTAGTCTTGAAATACTCCCTCATTAGATTCAATAGCATTTAAGTAACCTTAAATTACATTTTACTCGATATTTCTTTAATTTTATTTAAACGTGAAATATTCATTAAATCACTTAAATCAAAAATCCAGTTTCAAAATCATACCCTTAAATTTCCCATTCAACAATTTCAAATTGATTTAATTAAATAAATTTTTATTTAAATACCCTTTCTAAATAAACTCATATTTATCTCCCAATCTTAGTTAATTGCAGAAATCTATTTGGGATAAAATTTTCATAAATATTTAACATAATTTATGTATTAAATCAAATTTTGACTAAATTAAATATCATTAAATCCATATATGTCATTACCCTTTATATATACAAATTCTAGATTTAACATTTAATAAGACCATATATCCCTTTCCAAAACAATGAATTTAATTTCAAAATATTCATATATGGACCAACGGTGTCTGTATATAATTCTTATCATAGGGTCAAGTGTTACGGATATTTATCATTTCAATCCGTACACTAAATGTATACGGGTGGATAGCATTTCAACCCGTAATCCCAAATTCAATTAAATGAAAATCGCTTGGGTTTATCATTTCAAACCATAGCGATTTCTATACTAACAGGAAACTTGCAGAGTGATAACAGATATGAAAATAATAATAATAATAATAATAGGCATATATCATCAAAATAAATATAAACAAATAGGATATGGTGTCATATCCCATAGTGAACAGTTACAGATAATAGCCTAAATATAACAATTTAAAAAACTACAGCAGCATATTTCAATTGTCGTTTCAATTGAAATCAAATTTAATAAATAAAAGAATGTTAATCGTGAGTGATTGCTCGCCTTTCGAGGCTAGAGAGATTTGACAAAGAATTGAGCTACGGATTTGGTCACGGTCTAAACAATCGAACAAATCCAAACAAAAATCTCAAAGCGAAGTAAACCAAAGGTGGATTTGACGAGCAAAGCTGAAAGATAGAGATTGATGGAGACGAATCAGAATCGTCTTGATATAATCGAAACAAAATATATGTTATAAATTCCAAATCAAAATTAAATTTAGAACACTTACAAACCTTTTAATTTAAACTGTTATTATTCTTAAAACCAAAAATTTTGAACTTGTATATTTATCAGAGCATTAAACTTTAAGACCCAACACAACCATCTCTTGAAACAAATGTTTTAAATGCATACCAGGATATATATGTACTACACACACATCAGTAAACAAGTTTCTTAAACTAATGTATATATACCTCTTGACAGACCTAATGTAAACTTATACATATATATACGTACTATTTATTTATTTTATTTTATTTATCTATTTATTTATTTATATTATTATTATTTTTATAAGTCATCTACTCAGTAGCTTAGTAGACATATATTATATTACAAAATATACGTATAAATAAAACCTGATATTTTTACCATATACTATAAACACTTATATATGTATAACCCTAAGATAATGCATCAGCTTTATGCAAACACATACACATCTTAAAGTATCAACAAAACTATGGCATAAACCTCACATAAACAAGCCTATAGACGTACGAATCGAACCCAATATACATAGTTTACATTAATATAATAATATACGAAAACATACACCGCAAATCCTACCTATAACAGAGACCTACCCCAAGTTATATAATTAAATATCTGTCACTGCACAATACACTAATATACCTATATAATATTACCACCTTTTCAAAACTTTCCTATAGTTTAAATGTTTTTAAGCTTAACATATATGTTAACAATATATATATATATAACAAGAGAAGAATCCAGGAAGAGGAAAACACAACTCACCGCGGCAAGGCAGTGGAGAGGCTGATGCGGCTGAGTTGAGGCGCAAAGGGCGACGTGGGTGCTACAGGGAAAAAGACGGGTACGGACGTGCGATGGTGGCTAACTTGGTGGTGAGGCCGAAAATCACTGCTGTGTGATGACGTGGGGGGAAAGAGCATGGCTTGGTTCATAGCGGTGGCTGCTGGTGAATCTCGATCTGCTTAGGGGTGCGTGCTCAAGAACAAGGCCGAGAGGGATTTGAGGAAAATGAAAAATACTGGAGATGGAAAAAGACGGGTATGGTGAAGGTGGGTTGATGGCTGCGTATTAGAATGGAGGTGGGGAGATACTAATAGGTCTCGGCCTTGCACTGACAAGCTACTAGAGGAGAGAGGAAGAGCGAATGCCTGAGCACGCGGCTGTTATGCAAGGGAACGGGTTTCTCGGCTGTTGGTGGGGATGTTATGGAGATCTGGGTACGGCGGTGGTCGTCGAAGCGGAAGGGAGGCACGAAGGAGGAGGCTGGGTGGTGATGTGCCTGTCTTGGGTGGACGTGGAGGTGGTTTCAAAAAAAAAAAAAAATCTCTACTGTGTGGAAACAAATTTTTGTAGAAGAAAGTATACGAGGTATATACAATTGAGATGCAAAAGAGAGGAGGGGGAAATGACAGTGGAACCGAGAATAAATAAAAATGGAAAAAAAAACAACGGTCATAAAAGCCGGAGTCAAGAATAATGAATGGTAAATAAAAATGATTTATATATTATAACGTAAGTATAGAAAAGGAAAGGAAAAGGCAGAGCAATATGAGCCAGAAATAAATGGGAAATCAATATAACCAAAATGGTAACGGTCCAATTTCTTGATTTCAGCTGAAAATTATTTAAGCAGTAAATTTATTGCTTGGCAAGCACGGCTTAGGTTGAAAAGCAAAGGAAACCAAAAGTTCCAATAAAAAGTAATGGGAGAGAACGAAGTTAAAAAGAGAAAGAACAATAAAGTGAATCGTTCTAAAATAATAATTACAACGTATACAAATGTATACGTTTGATTTTCGAAACCGCTAAACATAAATTCAGAAATATAATTATACCAATTTATTAGCTTGCTAGGAATTCACGTTGAAGTTTGAAAAGCAAATCAACGCTAATAGTCAACATTTAAAGGTGTCATTACTACGAACAATTTATTGATTCCGTTGTGCACCAGATTTCGAAATACAGAAATAAATATACTATTGAGATCAGCACAACGAGACGATCACAATGGTATACAGATATCAGTGGTACGATCATCCGATTAAAAGTCGATAATCGGAATTGAAAATGCTGTAAATTTGTCAGAAATAAGGTAAACGAAGCAGTAGACGTCCGAATTTGAAAAAATGAAAGATGACGTCTCACTCAAAAGAGGGTTTAGAGATTTTCTATAGAAAAATATCCAGGCTTGGAAATAAACCACTTATTAGCTAGCTTGAATTTAATAGACTCTCATAACGAAATAAACTTTGATAAAATAAATTTAAAATTTAAAATCTGCTACGTTTAGTTGGACGTAATCCAAATATAAAATTTTTATTTCAAAATATTGTTATTTAATTTTCTCAAAAATCCAATTAAATACGTTATAAAACAAATTAATAAAATTTTTAAAAATTTCTGGATCGTTACACTCTCCCCCACTCAAAACTTTTCGTCCCCGAAAAGGGAGGAGGTAGGAGAATAGAACAACCAGAAATAAAAGTAGATTGAAGGTTATGGGTAAATAATTAACTTAAAACTATATAAATTTTACTTGAAATATTCATTTGAAAACTTCATTTAAAATTCAATTTTCTTTAATACTTTAAAATTTTCAAAACTTATTGGAATTTAATATGTTTAAATAACACCTTTATACATATATGAAAGCTATTTGAAAACAATTATTTGCATCATTAGTTATATTTACAAAGAAGCTATTGGAAACATTAAATCCATAATTCATAAATTTGTCTTTAGATACTTTTCAAACATTATTAATAAATCATTTACTTTATATATGTTTTATTTAATTAATAATCTCAAAAAAAAAATAGTTATAACACTAAAATTTTCTATTAAACAATGTAGTATACAAATAAGCAATATTTAAAAGATTATATTCAAAAAGGAAAGGAAGGTAGATTTTGGAAAACAGAATCAAGGAGGAAATAACTAAAGCTGAGCAGATACGGTAAATTCAAAAAATAGCATCGGGCACGAATATTTAATTCAAACCATAAAAATTTCAATTTCAAATATTAATACAAATTACTTTGTTGGAAATACTTTTAAAATAAAATACTTTATATCAAAACCAATTTTCTTTTTGAAGATACTTTTATAACTCGATGTTTCAACAAGTTTATCCTCGTTCTTGCAGACTCTGGCCATGCGTTGATCAAGTGCAAAGCTAGAATTCCTCAAGTACTTAGTAGACCTGTTTCAACACCCAGTGAAAATACTTGAAAAACCTTTAAAACAGATATGGAAAGTACAATACAAACAAAACAACCAAACCAAAACCTTTGTCTGATCATGGTTCGCAGATACACAATGCTTACGCCTGGATCCCCCAGGAAACAATCCATATACGTAAGCTTTCTCAGCCCTGCGAGTTACGCCATGATGACTAGTAGAGTGTAGGATACACAATGGTTACGCCTGGATCCCCCAGGAAACAATCCGTACCCCTAGGCAAGACTCAGCCAGGCACTTGCGCTACTATTCGCGACCTACACAGATTGCAGGATACACAATTGTTACGCCTGGATCCCCCAGGAAACAATCCGTACCTCTAGGCAAGACTCAGCCAGGCAATTGCGCTATGCATTCAGGAGAGAAAAAAAACCATGGGTTACGCCACGGTGGGAACACTCGAGTATTACATCCGGAAAACCAAAAATCAGAAAGAATAATATCGATAGAATGAATCCACGATGTGGCCACAAAGCGGATATCAAGCAGAAGGCACTTTCCATATCTTTACTTCAAAAATATATATCATATAGTACCTTTTCAAATCACTTTCAAATATCGTACTTATATAAAGTCCATATATATAGGATTCCATTTTTCCCAAATCGAATACTTTCCAAATCAATAGTAGATCAAATCAAACTTATATAGACTTCGGTTATATAAAATCTCTTTCCAAATTGAGTACCTTTCAAATCAACAGATTTCAAATCAACTTCATACTTATACAATCCATTTTATATAAGTTCGACCACTCCCAAATCAAGTGCTTAATAATATAAGGTTCTTAAATTTCAAATCATTTCAATATCAATTCAGTTTCAAAAACATATATGATTTCACCAAATTTTCTTCCAAATTAAATATCTAAATTTCAAATTTCCTAAAATAATAGGCTTAGAAAATTACCCCATTTTCCAAATTAAAATAATTCAAGTCAAACAAATTCATTTTCAAAATCACCATATAAGTACTGGTTTTTAATTCCAATTTAATTTCAAAACCAAGTATTTTCCCAAAATCAATTATACTCAAAAATGGTTTCCAAATTTTTAATTATCCCTTTTTTTACAACTTTTAAACTATCTATTTCTATGTGAAATATCCAATTTACCTTTCTGAAAACCATTATTCAACTATTTTTTTTCAAAACATTTCAAAACTAAATTTATATTCTTTATCAAACATTTTATACTCTTCGAAATTTCTTAGCTTTGAAAATTTAATCTCGATTTGGAAGTGTTTGAACATTCGAAATAGTTAGGAAATCAAATTTTCAATTCAAGAGTTGAAAATCAACAATAAATCAATGAATCATTTATTAAATCCGAAACTCGAGGACTGAACACCGGTCTCATTTTAAATTATTTCAAATATATACTTATATCTTTCTAAAATATCAAATTATACTTCGGAATTTGAAATCAAAAACGGTTTTACAAAATATCACTTGCATAGCGAAGCTATCAAAGTGGCCTCTCCCCCACTCTGAAACTCGAAAATCAATGTCGATGATGCGTGCACTCATCACCGAAATTATTTTCCAGCGACATAAGTGAGTTCTGGACTTCTATTTTCTTGAAAACTTCTTTGAAATTTCTTCAAAATTATTGGAATTCATTTGAACTCATTTGAAACATTTCTTATCTGGAAAAATACTTTTAAATCGTATTATTTATATATATTTTTCAAAATCTTAAAACCAATTTCAAAATACCGGAATTCAATTCTCGAATTTCAAATTTAACCCTTCAGTTATAAATCATTTTTATATAAATCAATTTAATATAAATTTTCAAAATTTCAAATCCTTTCAAAACCTTTTTATATAGAATAACATTTCTTATTTGTTTTATATATAGGTATATAATCCTTATCGAAAACATTTTCACTTTTATATATATAATAAAATCATAGTTATCAAAATAATAATTTCGATATATAAAACAATTTCAAAAATGCAAACATACCCGATTTTCAGAGGATAATTTTAAGAATGGATTTTAAAACAAAGATAGAGATTTGAATTAGAGGAACTCAAATCAATAGAATTCTGATTCGTAGATAGACTCGATCGAAGATGCGATAATTAAATTACAAAATAGAAGATGGATATACTTCTACAAATCGCGGCGACCTTAATCAGGTCAACCATGACCTTAGGAATATAATCGATGCGGAATTCCAAAACAAATCGACATTCGATCGCCAGAGAGAGAATCGAGCATATTAAGATATAGCAGCATTGTAAACCGAGGATACAGAAATCTTCGGTGAATCAATACCGATTGTAAAGGAGTTTTCACCCCCTTTACAAAACATACAGTGGAGTTATGGGATACTACAGAATCAAACGAATATAAATAGAAAGAGACAAGAATGAATTTCGGAACCGAGGGACTTTCCAAAATTCAAAGGAAATCGAGTCAAAAAGGAAGAATTTAACTCGAACGAAAGTGACTCTGTAAATAAATTTACCATATATGCTAAGTTTTACCTAGAGCCAAAGCTCTGATACCAACTGTAACGACCCGCTATTTTGGACCATTCAAATCGACAATAAAACCATACATGTCCGACTTGAATAATTCAAAATATCGAATTGTTAATTAAAATTTGGCAAAACTTAAAATATACAGTAAATAAATCAATCACAGATCACAGAGTAATATAATGCAGCGGAATAGATAAAGAATAGTAGTTCATGAAGCTACCATATACATCAAAGTTAGAAAAATACAACCGAATAGTTCCAATGCAGTGAAGTCTCCAATGCAACATATGACTTCTCTGAACCAATCAACTGGAAAGGCTGGAATCTGAATCGATGGTTGGATTTCCAAATGAAGCTTCGAACTCCAAAGGTGAGTCTCAAATGCTGTATCACTCAGTCTGACCCGAGCGTAAAGCAAAACACAAAACACTCGAGTCAGGATTAACATTCTTATATCAATAAATCCAACTCAAGTGAAATATCAACTGAAATACAAATAATTTAAAGGATGTTTGGGATAACCATCCTCTAAGGGTCCATGGAACTTTCTACAAGGTAGAAATATACACTATAACACCGTCGTTCTTTCATCTTAATTTATACCTCAAAATCAGATATCATTTCACTTCAAATATAGCTATTTTCCAAAATAGTATTTAGATATATTAAATAATTTATACCGTAAAATATTCTCAATTCCCTCAACTTAACAAATTGTTTCAACATCAACCCGACCTTCCCATTTAAATTAAATTCAATCTCAATTTATCAATTTAAATTCAACTCAATTCCTAAAATAACCACTTCAATTTTATCGATCTCAAATTCGGATTTGTAATCACAAAAACCCCTTTCTATTCAATATTTTTAAACCTTTAAGTATTCAACGTTTCAATTAAATTTTTATAGTTTCTAAATAATAAATTCAAATTTAGTTCGACCTAAATTTTCATTTTTATTCAATTTAGTTTCTAAATAACAAATTCAACTATATTGATTTCAAATACAGATCCGAATCTCAAATTTAAACCATTTAAATTCCAATATAGTTCAAGGCTTTAATATTTAAATGTTCAATTTAACAGTTTCATATAGATCTCGATTTAACCTCACTATTATTTAGTCTTGAAATACTCCCTCATTAGATTCAATAGCATTTAAGTAACCTTAAATTACATTTTACTCGATATTTCTTTAATTTTATTTAAACGTGAAATATTCATTAAATCACTTAAATCAAAAATCCAGTTACAAAATCATACCCTTAAATTTCCCATTCAATAATTTCAAATTGATTTAATTAAATAAATCTTTATTTAAATACCCTTTTTAAATAAACTCATATTTATCTCCCAATCTTAGTTAATTGCAGAAATCTATTTGGGATAAAATTTTCATAAATATTTAACATTATTTATGTATTAAATCAAATTTTGACTAAATTAAATATCATTAAATCCATATATGTCATTACCCTTTATATATACAAATTCTAGATTTAACATTTAATAAGACCATATATCCCTTTCCAAAACAATGAATTTAATTTCAAAATATTCATATATGGACCAACGGTGTCTGTATATAATTCTTATCATAGGGTCAAGTGTTACGGATATTTATCATTTCAATCCGTACACTAAATGTATACGGGTGGATAGCATTTCAACCCGTAATCCCAAATTCAATTAAATGAAAATCGCTTGGGTTTATCATTTCAAACCATAGCGATTTCTATACTAACAGGAAACTTGCAGAGTGATAACAGATATGAAAATAATAATAATAATAGGCATATATCATCAAAATAAATATAAACAAATAGGATATGGTGTCATATCCCATAGTGAACAGTTACAGATAATAGCCTAAATATAACAATTTAAAAAACTACAGCAGCATATTTCAATTGTCGTTTCAATTGAAATCAAATTTAATAAATAAAAGAATGTTAATCGTGAGTGATTGCTCGCCTTTCGAGGCTAGAGAGATTTGACAAAGAATTGAGCTACGGATTTGGTCACGGTCTAAACAATCGAACAAATCCAAACAAAAATCTCAAAGCGAAGTAAACCAAAGGTGGATTTGACGAGCAAAGCTGAAAGATAGAGATTGATGGCGACGAATCAGAATCGTCTTGATATAATCGAAACAAAAATATATGTTATAAATTCCAAATCAAAATTAAATTTAGAACACTTACAAACCTTTTAATTTAAACTGTTATTATTCTTAAAACCAAAAATTTTGAACTTGTATATTTATCAGAGCATTAAACTTTAAGACCCAACACAACCATCTCTTGAAACAAATGTTTTAAATGCATACCAGGATATATATGTACTACACACACATCAGTAAACAAGTTTCTTAAACTAATGTATATATACCTCTTGACAGACCTAATGTAAACTTATACATATATATACGTACTATTTATTTATTTTATTTTATTTATCTATTTATTTATTTATATTATTATTATTTTTATAAGTCATCTACTCAGTAGCTTAGTAGACATATATTATATTACAAAATATACGTATAAATAAAACCTGATATTTTTACCATATACTATAAACACTTATATATGTATAACCCTAAGATAATGCATCAGCTTTATGCAAACACATACACATCTTAAAGTATCAACAAAACTATGGCATAAACCTCACATAAACAAGCCTATAGACGTACGAATCGAACCCAATATACATAGTTTACATTAATATAATAATATACGAAAACATACACCGCAAATCCTACCTATAACAGAGACCTACCCCAAGTTATATAATTAAATATCTGTCACTGCACAATACACTAATATACCTATATAATATTACCACCTTTTCAAAAATTTCCTATAGTTTAAATGTTTTTAAGCTTAACATATATGTTAACAAAATATATATATAACAAGAGAAGAATCCAGGAAGAGGAAAACACAACTCACCGCGGCAAGGCAGTGGAGAGGCTGATGCGGCTGAGTTGAGGCGCAAAGGGCGACGTGGGTGCTACAGGGAAAAAGACGGGTACGGACGTGCGATGGTGGCTAACTTGGTGGTGAGGCCGAAAATCACTGCTGTGTGATGACGTGGGGGGAAAGAGCACGGCTTGGTTCATAGCGGTGGCTGCTGGTGAATCTCGATCTGCTTAGGGGTGCGTGCTCAAGCACAAGGCCGAGAGGGATTTGAGGAAAATGAAAAATACCGGAGATGGAAAAAGACGGGTATGGTGAAGGTGGGTTGATGGCTGCGTATTAGAATGGAGGTGGGGAGATACTAATAGGTCTCGGCCTTGCACTGACAAGCTACCAGAGGAGAGAGGAAGAGCGAATGCCTGAGCACGCGGCCGTTATGCAAGGGAACGGGTTTCTCGGTTGTTGGTGAGGATGTTGTGGAGATCTGGGTACGGCGGTGGTCGTCGAAGCGGAAGGGAGGCACGAAGGAGGAGGCTGGGTGGTGATGTGCCTGTCTTGGGTGGACGTGGAGGTGGTTTCAAAAAAAAAAATCTCTACTGTGTGGAAACAAATTTTTGCAGAAGAAAGTATACGAGGTTTATACAATTGAGATGCAAAAGAGAGGAGGGGGAAATGACAGTGGAACCGAGAATAAATAAAAATGGAAAAAAAAACAACGGTCATAAAAGCCGGAGTCAAGAATGATGAATGGTAAATAAAAATGATTTATATATTATAACGTAAGTATAGAAAAGGAAAGGAAAAGGCAGAGCAATATGAGCCAGAAATAAATGGGAAATCAATATAACCAAAATGGTAACGGTCCAATTTCTTGATTTCAGCTGAAAATTATTTAAGCAGTAAATTTATTGCTTGGCAAGCACGGCTTAGGTTGAAAAGCAAAGGAAACCAAAAGTTCCAATAAAAAGTAATGGGAGAGAACGAAGTTAAAAAGAGAAAGAACAATAAAGTGAATCGTTCTAAAATAATAATTACAACGTATACAAATGTATACGTTTGATTTTCGAAACCGCTAAACATAAATTCAGAAATATAATTATACCAATTTATTAGCTTGCTAGGAATTCACGTTGAAGTTTGAAAAGCAAATCAACGCTAATAGTCAACATTTAAAGGTGTCATTACTACGAACAATTTATTGATTCCGTTGTGCACCGGATTTCGAAATACAGAAATAAATATACTATTGAGATCAGCACAACGAGACGATCACAATGGTATACAGATATCAGTGGTACGATCATCCGATTAAAAGTCGATAATCGGAATTGAAAATGCTGTAAATTTGTCAGAAATAAGGTAAACGAAGCAGTAGACGTCCGAATTTGAAAAAATGAAAGATGACGTCTCACTCAAAAGAGGGTTTAGAGATTTTCTATAGAAAAATATCCAGGCTTGGAAATAAACCACTTATTAGCTAGCTTGAATTTAATAGACTCTCATAACGAAATAAACTTTGATAAAATAAATTTAAAATTTAAAATCTGCTACGTTTAGTTGGACGTAATCCAAATATAAAATTTTTATTTCAAAATATTGTTATTTAATTTTCTCAAAAATCCAATTAAATACGTTATAAAACAAATTAATAAAATTTTTAAAAATTTTTGGATCGTTACACTCTCCCCCACTCAAAACTTTTCGTCCCCGAAAAGGGAGGAGGTAGGAGAATAGAAACAACCAGAAATAAAAGTAGATTGAAGGTTATGGGTAAATAATTAACTTAAAACTATATAAATTTTACTTGAAATATTCATTTGAAAACTTCATTTAAAATTCAATTTTCTTTAATACTTTAAAATTTTCAAAACTTATTGGAATTTAATATGTTTAAATAACACCTTTATACATATATGAAAGCTATTTGAAAACAATTATTTGCATCATTAGTTATATTTACAAAGAAGCTATTGGAAACATTAAATCCATAATTCATAAATTTGTCTTTAGATACTTTTCAAACATTATTAATAAATCATTTACTTTATATATGTTTTATTTAATTAATAATCTCAAAAAAAAATAGTTATAACACTAAAATTTTCTATTAAACAATGTAGTATACAAATAAGCAATATTTAAAAGATTATATTCAAAAAGGAAAGGAAGGTAGATTCTGGAAAACAGAATCAAGGAGGAAATAACTAAAGCTGAGCAGATACGGTAGATTCAAAAAATAGCATCGGGCACGAATATTTAATTCAAACCATAAAAATTTCAATTTCAAATATTAATACAAATTACTTTGTTGGAAATACTTTTAAAATAAAATACTTTTATATCAAAACCAATTTTCTTTTTGAAGATACTTTTATAACTCGATGTTTCAACAAGTTTATCCTCGTTCTTGCAGACTCTGGCCATGCGTTGATCAAGTGCAAAGCTAGAATTCCTCAAGTACTTAGTAGACCTGTTTCAACACCCAGTGAAAATACTTGAAAAACCTTTAAAACAGATATGGAAAGTACAATACAAACAAAACAACCAAACCAAAACCTTTGTCCGATCATGGTTCGCAGATACACAATGCTTACGCCTGGATCCCCCAGGAAACAATCCATATCCGTAAGCTTTCTCAGCCCTGCGAGTTACGCCATGATGACTAGTAGAGTGTAGGATACACAATGGTTACGCCTGGATCCCCCAGGAAACAATCCGTACCCCTAGGCAAGACTCAGCCAGGCACTTGCGCTACTATTCGCGACCTACACAGATTGCAGGATACACAATTGTTACGCCTGGATCCCTCAGGAAACAATCCGTACCCCTAGGCAAGACTCAGCCAGGCAATTGCGCTATGCATTCAGGAGAGAAAAAAACCATGGGTTACGCCATGGTGGGAACACTCGAGTATTACATCCGGAAAACCAAAAATCAGAAAGAATAATATCGATAGAATGAATCCACGATGTGGCCACAAAGCGGATATCAAGCAGAAGTCACTTTCCATATCTTTACTTCAAAAATATATGTGACGCCCCACCTCTATACCCGCGCTAGCCAAGAACACTACGGTGTAGTGCTGTCAACTAGCACGGAGAATAAGGCTGTTGAGGAGCGACCATCAATAGTTAGGCCTTATACTAGTATTGGTTATCTCAATGGGAGTGGTATATAAATATGTTTTCTTTCATTTTTCATCTCTGATTTATTTTCTCCCATCGACATACCCCAATTCCAATATAAAACGAACTACGATGGTTCGTAATAGTTTAGAACAGTAAATATAAAATATCAACACAGATAATATAGATGCGGAACACAGATGAAACAGAAAGTCTCATATATATATATATAATAACTGATGTCAGTTACAATACATTCACACTGTACATATGATACAACTACAACAGTCGACTAAGGAAGTTACATATACAAGTACATTAACGTATTTAATATACATGAACACATATCTTCCTATAGAATTTTACAGACTACTACAAATGACGACGACTACTCCAAAAGATATGAAAGAACTTCATAGCTCTAGCAGCAACCCAAAGCAGAATATCTACAACCTGAAATACTCGGTCTGACCCGAGTATTAAATTCAAAAGAAAATAATACTCGGGTCAGTCTAATTCAAACTCAGTTATTAGTGCACAGAAGCAATAATAATTAAATAACGAATAGACGACAGTAATTAAACCAAATCAGGATGCAATTCAGAATATAGAATTGAAATGAACAAAACAGTTCAAACCATTGAAATATCAATTAAAATATTAATTCAAGTAGGGCTGCAGTACACGCACGCGTGCACTACCTCGCCACTACGGAATATGGAATACGCAAAAAGATCCATAAGTCAAAATAAATAGAATATCATACACGCCATACCGTGTGGCTGCAGTTCACGCTTGCGTGCACTGCCTTGCCACTATAGTGATGTCGTGCCCAAAAAAATTCAAGTACTTAAAATTATCAATTCATAAAGTCGATACTGTGTGGCTGCAAGTACCAGATATCATGCAGCAGTGTATCTGTGTATATAACAAGTATACTGCACAAATGAACAAGGCTCAACAATGCCAAGATTAGCAGTCAAAATGCAATAGTGGACAGTACAAGCTCGAGTCAATATGATTGCAGTGCAGACTTGAAGTTACAAAACAAATGCACACGAAAACGAGACCAGGCAGTGTGCAGTTCATTGTCAAAGAAGTAGCAAATGTATGAAGGCAGCAAGGCCAAAATAACTTGATATAATATCATGCTTTGCCTAAAGATTATGACCCAGGTTTTAAAAGAAGTACGACTGAAATGCACATAATACGTGTGCCAGATACAAGTGCTCATGCACATAAATACTCAAAGTCAATAATACAGGTTACTGCATATGGCAGTGGTATAACTTCGAGATAATACCCCATGTTTAACTGAAAACAGTGACATGATGAATATGTATACGAACTGAATGGTCAGGCAATATACTTCAGGTTAAAACATATGAGCAGCTGCCTTAACAAGTAAAGACCACAAGCCAAAGTTAACAGCAACTAGTAGAACAAATGAAGATGCGAACACATGAAATGTAATAAGGTGCCTGGGCAAGCTCTTGTTCCAGTATGCATATATACTAACTCTTACCAAAGTATGTGACTAGGCCAAATTATAAATGAACTGTCAATAGCCCAAAACATTAAGGAGCAAATGATGAAGCTCCAGATCAGAATAAGTTCAAAGAATTGCATATGGTCTAGCAACAGTATAAGGGAACAAACTTGGCAATGCTAAAAGACCAATACACGTGACTACGCAGTGCAAACAAAAGCACAAAGTGAAACTGGACAGTGGTCGAAGTAACAGGGCAAACAAATAAATCAATGCAAAACATCATTAAAGCATTCTTATATTTTATTTTTATTTTCAAAAACAAAGACAACATGTATGCACGCAGTGACACTATAAAATCACGCTGCAACATGTACGAAATGACAACCAGGTAGCAACAGAGAATCAAGAAAGATTCGAGTACTACAAATTCAAAAATCAATGTGAGTGCTTGCAACAGTGGTGAAGCAATGCAAACAACAGGTGAACAGAAGTAACAAGTGCAGGTGAACAAATGTGCAAATGCTCAAACTCAGGCAAAATATACAAAAGGGGCACAGCAAATACAACATGCACATAACTGATGACAGTTTGCAAGCAATCCCAAGTGGAGATGAAACAGCAAGGAGAGGAACAGGTAGTGGATTTAAATACACAGGTACAAGGCAATGCAAGTTCTCACAAGACAAGAAGTGTCACCAAAAGAATTCAAAGAACCACAAGGAGGGTCGAAACAGTTCAGAACACAAGACCAGGTTTAAACATATGCACATTGGTGTAATAGACTTCAATGCACTTATGCTCGGGCAATAATCAAAGCAAAGGAACACAGTAGCAAGCTCTTCACACACGCCCTATTCTATCAAATTGACATGTACACATATCCCATATATGTGTATATATGCATACATATACATGTACATACTGTATTGACTCAAAGCAGCGGATCAACATTAACAAAGAAATTCAAAAATGAAATCAAGTCTACAGGAGTTCATGCCAAAAATCAGAAAGTAAAACTTGAAATCAGAAGTTGTCCAAACCGGGACAACGTATATGTGAATATATAACAGTATGTTTGATCGAAGGTTAAATATATCGCAGTATAATCGAATGAAGATCAAGTCAGGAATTTCAAAGTCATACGATCAAAAATTCATGGCCGAGAAAAAATAATTCAAACCGAAATCAAAGCCATGGAGGTCAATTAACCAAGGAGCATTCGAATTTGAATTAGAAGTGAGTGAGAAATCACTCACCTTTGTTGCGAATGAAGCAGCCGCAAGAGTGCATCGAGGAGACGCTCGATCGACTAATTAAAGCCGGCGCTTCAAAAGCCCTATTCTCGAAAAGAGGATGAACGAGAAATGAAAAAAAAAAGGGCGCCATTAATTTCGCTTGCGTTTTGTTTTAGGGTTTTCGAATTGAATGAAAAATGAGAGAGGGGGGTCGGGTCGAACGAAAATGAAGATGGAGGAAAGGGTGATAAGAAGCCGGTTGAATATAAAGAGGGGATAAGGCCAAATAAAATAAAAAAAGAAAATATTTATTTAAAGTCCTAAATTTCTTTTAACAATTTATAAATCAATTTTAATTCAAAATTTAAAACTTAAATTGGCAATAAGCGAAAATATTAATCGTTTAATGTCGATTATAAATCGACACGAAATACAGGGTTGTTACAGACTCCCCTCCTTAAAGAAATTGCGTCCACGCAATCCTAAGGAATAAATGGACAAAAGGTAACAACCATAAGAGCATGAGAAGGTAAGCTTTTAATTTCATAAAAGAAATTCTCAAATTCTCAACAAAGTTTGATTATCAAATAGATAATCAGAATAAAGAAATCTTAAAACAGCAAAATCAGCAAATCTAATTATCAACAAAGATAACTAGAAAACACAAATATCTAACTATCAAAAACGATAATCAGGAATTACCACAACGGTAGTCAAATTTCAAATCACAAATATTTAATTATCACAATTGATGATCAAATCTCAAATCGCAAATGTTTAATTATCACAAACGATAATTAAACCACAACTATCTAATTATCACAAACGATAATTAGAAACAATAAATATCTGATTATCAAAAACTATAATCAGAAATCATAAATATTTAATTATCACAATTGATAATCAAATCTCAAATCGCAAATGTTTAATTATCACAAACGATAATTAAACCACAAATATCTAATTATCACAAACGATAATTAGAAATCATAAATCAACGAATATTTAATTATCACAACCGATAATCAAATTTTAAATCGTAAATATTTAATTATCACAAACGATAATTAAATCTCAAATATCTAATTATCACAAACGATAATTAGAAACAATAAATATCTGATTATCAAAAAGGATAAATCAGAAATCATAAATATTCAATTATCAAAACGATAATTAAATCTCAATTATCTGATTATCACAAGCGATAATCAGAAATCACAAATTTTTAATTAACGAGTCCGAAATTAACCGAAATAGCAAACGCACATGACCCATAACCACGAGTTTTACTAAATCGTTTAATTCACTTCATCGTTTCCTTGAAAGTGCAAAATTGTGTATTTTAAATAAATAACATTTTACGTTCTCAAACGGACAAGTCCGGAATTAAGCGAATCAGTAAAAGAAAGGGGTCATAGTCCTCGATTTTTTTCTGAAACGTTTAATTCGCTTCCTCATTCTTTTGAAAGCGCAAATCGTAAAAATTTTGAAAACAATTTTGATTTATATTTTGAAGAATAACAAATTTTTAAAACACGTGATTAAAATAGCAATGTCAGTAGCAACTTCGACATACGTCAAAATTTCATCGAAATAATTGGCATCAAAATATAATACCAATGAATTTTCGTTCATCAAAAATGTCACAAGAATCTTCTCAAAGATAGAATGGGATATCATACCCTAAACTTGTATTCATAACAAGTCAATAACACACGAATTCACCAATGCACAAGAATTGATAAAACTTATCAATAGAAATCATGAAAGTTGGTGAAGGACAAATTCTAGAAATCTACACAAGAAATCCAGAAATCACAAGATAAGAGTATGAAAACTCGAACGGAGTATAAAAACTCGAACGGAGTATGAAAACTCGAACAGAGTATGACATAGAATAAAAGATATGGCATAACATAAAATATCCATAATGACATACTACTATAAGTATGTAAATAATGATCAACAGGAGATCAACCGACGAGAGGTATGGCATAAATATGAAATATCCATACTGACATACGACTATAAGTATGCAAATAATGATCAACAGGAGATCAACCGATAAGAGATAATCAATATCACAAGAATCTTCTCAAAGATCCAAAGAGGTAACATACCCCAAATTTGTACTCATGACAAATCAATAACATATGAATTCACCAATGCACAAGAATAGGTGAAGCATAAAATTTCCAGAAATCAACATAAGGAATCTAGAAATCACAGAAAAAGGGAAAGAGGCCTATCACATGACGGTCCGAAGACCATGGGGAGCTACCCCGCATGTGTGAATGGAATCACACAGATTGAGGTCAAGACTAACCAAAAAGCAGAAAGGTATGTGTGAATGGAATCACACAAGTGGTGTCTAGTCTGACCATCAGAACGATCATCATGATCAACGAGGAGTGTCAATTACACTAAGCATGTGTGAATGGAATCACACAGATTGAGGTCAAGACTAACCAAAAAGCAGAAAGGTATGTGTGAATGGAATCACACAAGTGGTGTCTAGTCTAACCTCGCAATGAAAGAGACATCGCGCAATTGCTAGTCTAATTCATAAAGCGATCATCAAGATCAACGAGAAGTGTCAATTACACTAAGCTAGTAAATATAAAAGTTTAGCTTCATGTCCCATAACCACTAGCTTAACTTAAATATTTACGAACAAACTGTAGATCTTCACTAGAAAAATATCACAAGTGGTTCAATCGAACAAGTCCAAAAATTAACCGACGAAGTAAACACAAGCGTTTCATACCACTTGTTTTGCTAAGCCGTTTAATTAGATTTCTCATACGAGTGAAATAAAGGTTTGTATATACTAATAGATTGGAAAACGGTTTAGGAAAAGATTTTAATATTGAAAATAGAGTTGAAAACATTTTGATAAAAGAGTTTTGATATTTACTACTAGTATTGAAACATTTATATTTTTAAAGTGACAAATCACAAAAATGATTGTAGAAACAATCAATCACAAGAATTCACATACGAAGACGTGAATAGAATCCAAAGAAATCGATACTGTATCCATCCAAAAGTATGTTCACAAAAATTCCGAAGAAATGGTCATCAAAGTTGCTAATAAATGATAGCAACAAATCGAGAAATAATCAAAAATCGATTAAATTTGGAAACCAAATCAATTCACTAAAATTCACATTCGAAGATGTGAATAAAATCCAAATAATTCGATTCTAAATCAATCAAAGTAGGAATATCCAAAAATTCCAAAAATAGAAGTTTTCAAAGTCGACAAAGATGACAACAACTAATCGGAAAAGAAGAATCGATTGACAAATGGAATAATGAAACAAAACGAGCATAAATGCATAAATGACTTCAACAAAAAATAAAAATCACGTCAATGCCGAAGTCAACAATTAATGGCCATAATAGAGTATAAAACGATTCAACATCATCATCAAAGGACTCAACGGCAAACCAAGTCAGAGTCTTGGAAATCAAGAATTTAGAAATTTCTCAAAAACAAAGTGACCGAAGTCGAATGGAAATCAATCCGAGGAAAACATAAAATATCAAGTTCGGAATCGCTGAGATTCGAACAAAATCAATCATCGGCTAAATCAAATCAAAGCCGAAAACACAAGAATCAAAAATCAAATGCATACGAATAAGCATTAGGAATTCATACCTAACGATCAAAGATAATCATTTGCAAATATGAGAGATAAAACGTCGACAAATAGTTGTAACACATGTACTATCTAAGTTATGTTTTATATTTGTTCTAAACCCCAAGCTCTGATACCAAGCTGTGATGCCCCACCTCTATACCCGCGCTAGCCAAGAACACTACGGTGTAGTGCTGTCAACTAGCACGGAGAATAAGGCTGTTGAGGAGCGACCATCAATAGTTAGGCCTTATACTAGTATTGGTTATCTCAATGGGAGTGGTATATAAATATGTTTTCTTTCATTTTTCATCTCTGATTTATTTTCTCCCATCGACATACCCCAATTCCAATATAAAACGAACTACGATGGTTCGTAATAGTTTAGAACAGTAAATATAAAATATCAACACAGATAATATAGATGCGGAACACAGATGAAACAGAAAGTCTCATATATATATATATATATAATAACTGATGTCAGTTACAATACATTCACACTGTACATATGATACAACTACAACAGTCGACTAAGGAAGTTACATATACAAGTACATTAACGTATTTAATATACATGAACACATATCTTCCTATAGAATTTTACAGACTACTACAAATGACGACGACTACTCCAAAAGATATGAAAGAACTTCATAGCTCTAGCAGCAACCCAAAGCAGAATATCTACAACCTGAAATACTCAGTCTGACCCGAGTATTAAATTCAAAAGAAAATAATACTCGGGTCAGTCTAATTCAAACTCAGTTATTAGTGCACAGAAGCAATAATAATTAAATAACGAATAGACGACAGTAATTAAACCAAATCAGGATGCAATTCAGAATATAGAATTGAAATGAACAAAACAGTTCAAACCATTGAAATATCAATTAAAATATTAATTCAAGTAGGGCTGCAGTACACGCACGCGTGCACTGCCTCGCCACTACGGAATATGGAATACGCAAAAAGATCCATAAGTCAAAATAAATAGAATATCATACACGCCATACCGTGTGGCTGCAGTTCACGCTTGCGTGCACTGCCTTGCCACTATAGTGATGTCGTGCCCAAAAAAATTCAAGTACTTAAAATTATCAATTCATAAAGTCGATACTGTGTGGCTGCAAGTACCAGATATCATGCAGCAGTGTATCTATGTATATAACAAGTATGCTGCACAAATGAACAAGGCTCAACAATGCCAAGATTAGCAGTCAAAATGCAATAGTGGACAGTACAAGCTCGAGTCAATATGATTGCAGTGCAGACTTGAAGTTACAAAACAAATGCACACGAAAACGAGACCAGGCAGTGTGCAGTTCATTGTCAAAGAAGTAGCAAATGTATGAAGGCAGCAAGGCCAAAATAACTTGATATAATATCATGCTTTGCCTAAAGATTATGACCCAGGTTTTAAAAGAAGTACGACTGAAATGCACATAATACGTGTGCCAGATACAAGTGCTCATGCACATAAATACTCAAAGTCAATAATACAGGTTACTGCATATGGCAGTGGTATAACTTCGAGATAATACCCCATGTTTAACTGAAAACAGTGACATGATGAATATGTATACGAACTGAATGGTCAGGCAATATACTTCAGGTTAAAACATATGAGCAGCTGCCTTAACAAGTAAAGACCACAAGCCAAAGTTAACAGCAACTAGTAGAACAAATGAAGATGCGAACACATGAAATGTAATAAGGTGCCTGGGCAAGCTCTTGTTCCAGTATGCATATATACTAACTCTTACCAAAGTATGTGACTAGGCCAAATTATAAATGAACTGTCAATAGCCCAAAACATTAAGGAGCAAATGATGAAGCTCCAGATCAGAATAAGTTCAAAGAATTGCATATGGTCTAGCAACAGTATAAGGGAACAAACTTGGCAATGCTAAAAGACCAATACACGTGACTACGCAGTGCAAACAAAAGCACAAAGTGAAACTGGACAGTGGTCGAAGTAACAGGGCAAACAAATAAATCAATGCAAAACATCATTAAAGCATTCTTATATTTTATTTTTATTTTCAAAAACAAAGACAACATGTATGCACGCAGTGACACTATAAAATCACGCTGCAACATGTACGAAATGACAACCAGGTAGCAACAGAGAATCAAGAAAGATTCGAGTACTACAAATTCAAAAATCAATGTGAGTGCTTGCAACAGTGGTGAAGCAATGCAAACAACAGGTGAACAGAAGTAACAAGTGCAGGTGAACAAATGTGCAAATGCTCAAACTCAGGCAAAATATACAAAAGGGGCACAGCAAATACAACATGCACATAACTGATGACAGTTTGCAAGCAATCCCAAGTGGAGATGAAACAGCAAGGAGAGGAACAGGTAGTGGATTTAAATACACAGGTACAAGGCAATGCAAGTTCTCACAAGACAAGCAGTGTCACCAAAAGAATTCAAAGAACCACAAGGAGGGTCGAAACAGTTCAGAACACAAGACCAGGTTTAAACATATGCACATTGGTGTAATAGACTTCAATGCACTTATGCTCGGGCAATAATCAAAGCAAAGGAACACAGTAGCAAGCTCTTCACACACGCCCTATTCTATCAAATTGACATGTACACATATCCCATATATGTGTATATATGCATACATATACATGTACATACTGTATTGACTCAAAGCAGCGGATCAACATTAACAAAGAAATTCAAAAATGAAATCAAGTCTACAGGAGTTCATGCCAAAAATCAGAAAGTAAAACTTGAAATCAGAAGTTGTCCAAACCGGGACAACGTATATGTGAATATATAACAGTATGTTTGATCGAAGGTTAAATATATCGCAGTATAATCGAATGAAGATCAAGTCAGGAATTCCAAAGTCATACGATCAAAAATTCATGGCCGAGAAAAAATAATTCAAACCGAAATCAAAGCCATGGAGGTCAATTAACCAAGGAGCATTCGAATTTGAATTAGAAGTGAGTGAGAAATCACTCACCTTTGTCGCGAATGAAGCAGCCGCAAGAGTGCATCGAGGAGACGCTCGATCGACTAATTAAAGTCGGCGCTTCAAAAGCCCTATTCTCGAAAAGAGGATGAACGAGAAATGAAAAAAAAAAAGGGAGCCATTAATTTCGCTTGCGTTTTGTTTTAGGGTTTTCGAATTGAATGAAAAATGAGAGAGGGGGGTCGGGTCGAACGAAAATGAAGATGGAGGAAAGGGGGATAAGAAGCCGGTTGAATATAAAGAGGGGATAAGGCCAAATAAAATAAAAAAAGAAAATATTTATTTAAAGTCCTAAATTTCTTTTAACAATTTATAAATCAATTTTAATTCAAAATTTAAAACTTAAATTGGCAATAAGCGAAAATATTAATCGTTTAATGTCGATTATAAATCGACACGAAATACAGGGTTGTTACAATATATATCATATAGTACCTTTTCAAATCACTTTCAAATATCGTACTTATATAAAGTCCATATATATAGGATTCCATTTTTCCCAAATCGAATACTTTCCAAATCAATAGTAGATCAAATCAAACTTATATAGACTTCGGTTATATAAAATCTCTTTCCAAATTGAGTACCTTTCAAATCAATAGATTTCAAATCAACTTCATACTTATACAATCCATTTTATATAAGTTCGACCACTCCCAAATCAAGTGCTTAATAATATAAGGTTCTTAAATTTCAAATCATTTCAATATCAATTCAGTTTCAAAAACATATATGATTTCACCAAATTTTCTTCCAAATTAAATATCTAAATTTCAAATTTCCTAAAATAATAGGCTTAGAAAATTACCCCATTTTCCAAATTAAAATAATTCAAGTCAAACAAATTCATTTTCAAAATCACCATATAAGTACTGGTTTTTAATTCCAATTTAATTTCAAAACCAAGTATTTTCCCAAAATCAATTATACTCAAAAATGGTTTCCAAATTTTTAATTATCCCTTTTTTTTACAACTTTTAAACTATCTATTTCTATGTGAAATATCCAATTTACCTTTCTGAAAACCATTATTCAACTATTTTTTTTCAAAACATTTCAAAACTAAATTTATATTCTTTATCAAACATTTTATACTCTTCGAAATTTCTTAGCTTTGAAAATTTAATCTCGATTTGGAAGTGTTTGAACATTCGAAATAGTTAGGAAATCAAATTTTCAATTCAAGAGTTGAAAATCAACAATAAATCAATGAATCATTTATTAAATCCGAAACTCGAGGACTGAACACCGGTCTCATTTTAAATTATTTCAAATATATACTTATATCTTTCTAAAATATCAAATTATACTTCGGAATTTGAAATCAAAAACGGTTTTACAAAATATCACTTGCATAGCGAAGCTATCAAAGTGGCCTCTCCCCCACTCTGAAACTCGAAAATCAATGTCGATGATGCGTGCACTCATCACCGAAATTATTTTCCAGCGACATAAGTGAGTTCTGGACTTCTATTTTCTTGAAAACTTCTTTGAAATTTCTTCAAAATTATTGGAATTCATTTGAACTCATTTGAAACATTTCTTATCTGGAAAAATACTTTTAAATCGTATTATTTATATATATTTTTCAAAATCTTAAAACCAATTTCAAAATACCGGAATTCAATTCTCGAATTTCAAATTTAACCCTTCAGTTATAAATCATTTTTATATAAATCAATTTAATATAAATTTTCAAAATTTCAAATCCTTTCAAAACCTTTTTATATAGAATAACATTTCTTATTTGTTTTATATATAGGTATATAATCCTTATCGAAAACATTTTCACTTTTATATATATAATAAAATCATAGTTATCAAAATAATAATTTCGATATATAAAACAATTTCAAAAATGCAAACATACCCGATTTTCAGAGGATAATTTTAAGAATGGATTTTGAAACAAAGATAGAGATTTGAATTAGAGGAACTCAAATCAATAGAATTCTGATTCGTAGATAGACTCGATCGAAGATGCGATAATTAAATTACAAAATAAAAGATGGATATACTTCTACAAATCGCGGCGACCTTAATCAGGTCAACCGTGACCTTAGGAATATAATCGATGCGGAATTCCAAAACAAATCGACATTCGATCGCCAGAGAGAGAATCGAGCATATTAAGATATAGCAGCATTGTAAACCGAGGATACAGAAATCTTTGGTGAATCAATACCGATTGTAAAGGAGTTTTCACCCCCTTTACAAAACATACAGTGGAGTTATGGGATACTACAGAATCAAACGAATATAAATAGAAAGAGACAAGAATGAATTTCGGAACCGAGGGACTTTCCAAAATTCAAAGGAAATCGAGTCAAAAAGGAAGAATTTAACTCGAACGAAAGTGACTCTGTAAATAAATTTACCATATATGCTAAGTTTTACCTAGAGCCAAAGCTCTGATACCAACTGTAACGACCCGCTATTTTGGACCATTCAAATCGACAATAAAACCATACATGTCCGACTTGAATAATTCAAAATATCGAATTGTTAATTAAAATTTGGCAAAACTTAAAATATACAGTAAATAAATCAATCACAGATCACAGAGTAATATAATGCAGCGGAATAGATAAAGAATAGTAGTTCATGAAGCTACCATATACATCAAAGTTAGAAAAATACAACCGAATAGTTCCAATGCAGTGAAGTCTCCAATGCAACATATGACTTCTCTGAACCAATCAACTGGAAAGGCTGGAATCTGAATCGATGGTTGGATTTCCAAATGAAGCTTCGAACTCCAAAGGTGAGTCTCAAATGCTGTATCACTCAGTCTGACCCGAGCGTAAAGCAAAACACAAAACACTCGAGTCAGGATTAACATTCTTATATCAATAAATCCAACTCAAGTGAAATATCAACTGAAATACAAATAATTTAAAGGATGTTTGGGATAACCATCCTCTAAGGGTCCATGGAACTTTCTACAAGGTAGAAATATACACTATAACACCGTCGTTCTTTCATCTTAATTTATACCTCAAAATCAGATATCATTTCACTTCAAATATAGCTATTTTCCAAAATAGTATTTAGATATATTAAATAATTTATACCGTAAAATATTCTCAATTCCCTCAACTTAACAAATTGTTTCAACATCAACCCGACCTTCCCATTTAAATTAAATTCAATCTCAATTTATCAATTTAAATTCAACTCAATTCCTAAAATAACCACTTCAATTTTATCGATCTCAAATTCGGATTTGTAATCACAAAAACCCCTTTCTATTCAATATTTTTAAACCTTTAAGTATTCAACGTTTCAACTAAATTTTTATAGTTTCTAAATAATAAATTCAAATTTAGTTCGACCTAAATTTTCATTTTTATTCAATTTAGTTTCTAAATAACAAATTCAACTATATTGATTTCAAATACAGATCCGAATCTCAAATTTAAACCATTTAAATTCCAATATAGTTCAAGGCTTTAATATTTAAATGTTCAATTTAACAGTTTCATATAGATCTCGATTTAACCTCACTATTATTTAGTCTTGAAATACTCCCTCATTAGATTCAATAGCATTTAAGTAACCTTAAATTACATTTTACTCGATATTTCTTTAATTTTATTTAAACGTGAAATATTCATTAAATCACTTAAATCAAAAATCCAGTTACAAAATCATACCCTTAAATTTCCCATTCAATAATTTCAAATTGATTTAATTAAATAAATCTTTATTTAAATACCCTTTTTAAATAAACTCATATTTATCTCCCAATCTTAGTTAATTGCAGAAATCTATTTGGGATAAAATTTTCATAAATATTTAACATTATTTATGTATTAAATCAAATTTTGACTAAATTAAATATCATTAAATCTATATATGTCATTACCCTTTATATATACAAATTCTAGATTTAACATTTAATAAGACCATAGATCTCTTTCCAAAACAATGAATTTAATTTCAAAATATTCATATATGGACCAATGGTGTCTGTATATAATTCTTATCATAGGGTCAAGTGTTACGGATATTTATCATTTCAATCCGTACACTAAATGTATACGGGTGGATAGCATTTCAACCCGTAATCCCAAATTCAATTAAATGAAAATCGCTTGGGTTTATCATTTCAACCCATAGCGATTTCTATACTAACAGGAAACTTGCAGAGTGATAACAGATATGAAAATAATAATAATAATAATAATAATAATAGGCATATATCATCAAAATAAATATAAACAAATAGGATATGATGTCATATCCCATAGTGAACAGTTACAGATAATAGCCTAAATATAACAATTTAAATAACTACAGCAGCATATTTCAATTTTCGTTTCAATTGAAATCAAATTTAATAAATAAAAGAATGTTAATCGTGAGTGATTGCTCACCTTTCGAGGCTAGAGAGATTTGACAAAGAATTGAGCTACGGATTTGGTCACGATCTAAACAATCGAACAAATCCAAACAAAAATCTCAAAGCGAAGTAAACCAAAGGTGGATTTGACGAGCAAAGCTGAAAGATAGAGATTGATGGAGACGAATCAGAATCGTCTTGATATAATTGAAACAAAATATATGTTATAAATTCCAAATCAAAATTAATTTTAGAACACTTACAAGCCTTTTAATTTAAACTGTTATTATTCTTAAAACCAAAAATTTTGAACTTGTATATTTATTAGAGCATTAAACTTTAAGACCCAACACAACCATCTCTTGAAACAAATGTTTTAAATGCATACCAAGATATATATGTACTACACACACATCAGTAAACAAGTTTCTTAAACTAATGTATATATACCTTTTGACAGACCTAATGTAAACTTATACATATATATACGTACTATTTATTTATTTTATTTTATTTATCTATTTATTTATTATTATTATTATTTTTATAAGTCATCTACTCAGTAGCTTAGTAGACATATATTATATTACAAAATATACGTATAAATAAAACCTGATATTTCTACCATATACTATAAACACTTATATATGTATAACCCTAAGATAATGCATCAGCTTTATGCAAACACACACACATCTTAAAGTACAACAAAACTATGGCATAAACCTCACATAAACAAGCCTACAGACGTACGAATCGAACCCAAAATACATAGTTTACACTAATATAATAATATACGAAACCATACACTGTAAATCCTACCTATAACAGAGACCTACCCCAAGTTATATAATTAAATATCTGTCACTGCACAATACACTAATATACCTATATAATATTTCCACCTTTTCAAAACTTTCCTATAGTTTAAATGTTTTTAAGCTTAACATATATGTTAACAAAATATATATATAACAAGAGAAGAATCCGGGAAGAGGAAAACACAACTCACCGCGGAAAGATAGTGGAGAGGCTGATGCGGCTGAGTTGAGGCGCAAAGGGCGACGTGGGTGCTACAGGGAAAAAGACGGGTACGGACGTGCGATGGTGGCTAACTTGGTGGTGAGGCCGGAAATCACTACTGTGTGATGACGTGGGGGGAAAGAGCACGGCTTGGTTCATACCGATGGCTGTTGGTGAATCTCGATCTGCTTAGGGGTGCGTGCTCAAGCACAAGGCCGAGAGGGATTTGAGGAAAATGAAAAATACTGGAGATGGAAAAGGACGGGTATGGTGAAGGTGGGTTGATGGCTGCGTATTAGAATGGAGGTGGGGAGATACTAATAGGTCTCGGCCTTGCACTGACAAGCTACCAGAGGAGAGAGGAAGAGCGAATGCCTGAGCACGCGGCTGTTATGCAAGGGAATGGGTTTCTCGGCTGTTGGTGGGGATGTTGTGGAGATCTGGGTACGGCGGTGGTCGTCGAAGCAGAAGGGAGGCACGAAGGAGGAGGCTGGGTGGTGATGTGCCTGTCTTGGGTGGACGTGGAGGTGGTTTCAAAAAAAAAAAATTCTCTGCTGTGTGGAAACAAATTTTTGCAGAAGAAAGTATACGAGGTTTATACAATTGAGATGCAAAAGAGAGGAGGGGGAAATGACAGTGGAACCGAGAATAAATGAAAATGGAAAAAAAAACAACGGTCATAAAAGCCGGAGTCAAGAATGATGAATGGTAAATAAAAATGATTTATATATTATAACATAAGTATAGAAAAGGAAAGGAAAAGGCAGAGCAATATGAGCCAGAAATAAATGGGAAATCAATATAACCAAAATGGTAACGGTCCATTTTCTTGATTTCAGCTAAAAATTATTTAAGCAATAAATTTATTGCTTGGCAAGCACGGCTTAGGTTGAAAAGCAAAGGAAACCAAAAGTTCCAATAAAAAGTAATGGGAGAGAACGAAGTTAAAAAGAGAAAGAACAATAAAGTGAATCGTTCTAAAATAATAATTACGACGTATACAAATGTATATGTTTGATTTTCGAAACCGCTAAACATAAATTCAGAAATATAATTATACCAATTTATTAGCTTGCTAGGAATTCACGTTGAAGTTTGAAAAGCAAATCAACGCTAATAGTCAACATTTAAAGGTGTCATTACTACGAACAATTTATTGATTCCGTTGTGCACCGGATTTCAAAATATAGAAATAAATATTATATTGAGATCAGCACGACGAGACGATCACAACGGTATACAGATATCAGTGGTACGATCATCCGATTAAAAGTCGATAATCGGAACTGAAAATGCTATAAATTTGTCAGAAATAAGGTAAACGAAGCAGTAGACTTCCGAATTTGGAAAAATGAAAGATGACGTCTCACTCAAAAGAGGGTTTAGAGATTTTCTATAGAAAAATATCCAGGCTTGGAAATAAATTTATTATCACCACTTATTAGCTAGCTTGAATTTAATCGAATCTCACAATGAAATAAACTTTGATAAAATAAATTGAAAATTTAAAATCTTCTATGTTTAGTTGGACGTAATCCAAATATAAAATTTTTATTTCAAAATATTATTATTTAATTTTCTTAAAAATCCAATTAAATACGTTATAAAACAAATCAATAAAAAATTTAAAAATTTCCGGGTCGTTACAGCAGGTACTGATTATTGAAGATTGTACAGTATAAAGATCAAGAATGAAGAAATCAAGTTTGAAGACTCATGACTATCAAGATCAAGATTTCAAGATAAGTGTCTAGTTTTGTTAACTTCATAATAGCATGAAAATTTTCATTTCATATTTCATTCGGGATGGAACCCATTCTACCTTCTTAGCGGCTTACAAACTCATGACAAGTAGCTTACAAACCTGTGACAACTGGCTTACAAACCCACGAACATCCTGGTTTTGGACACGTTCTCGAGTCCTGATGTGATGAGATATTCTGTAGGAGAAAGCTTGCAAAACTACTTCAAAATGGTTTTTCAAAATGATTTTCAAAACTGCTTTTCAAAATGTTTAATCCTTGAAAATTATCTTTTCAAATGATTTTCAAAAAGATGTTTTTAGCCTTAAAATATTCTTTGTTTTTGTTTTTAAATAAACTCTTGTTTTAAACTTCGTTTGTTTTTAAATAAACTTTGTTTTAAACTTCGTTTGTTTTTAAACTATCTTCTGATTTTTAAATATTCTTTATAATATATATACTTGAGATTTAAAATCAAATTTACATATATACATTCTAAAAATATATTTTTCTACTCTTATTTATTTTAAAACATAGGAAAATTAGTTTATATTATTCCAGAATCATTTTATCTTGTTTTCCTTTCAATACCATTTTCAAAACAAATTTTACATTGTTTTTAACTAAGGGATCTCGACATCATGGGATACCCCATGTCGACATGGTGGTCGTTAAATTTAAAAGTTTAAATTTTCAAAAGAAGTGTCTATTCGTTTAAATCTCTTCACGAATGGTTATGACCATTACTGGTCTATAAATAGCCTTTACAAACGAATATTTTAACTAATTATTTTCTTATTTTCTTCACTTCTTCTCCACAAATCATATTCTAAAATTTTCATATTTTTATGATCGTGCCGAAATTCTGCCGAATTCTCAAGGGAAACAAATTAGAATCTCATTCTTGTTGATTCTTTACCCTCTCTTGAAGATCAAAGTGCTATTCAGATTTATAGGATCAATTTGTAATCAAAAGTTTATTGAGTCTCTCTATAAGATGTGGTTGTGCTTGGAAATCAATTGGGTGATCTTGTGTCCCGTAAATGAAGAGAGTTTGCCCCAGACTCGAAGATAGGAGGGTACCTCAAGGCCTTTAGAAATTCAGGATTGTAATCTTGAAATTGGTATAATAAAAATCTGTACAAGGTGTTTGCCTTAGTGCAGGACTGGATGTAGGGTAACTCCGAACTAGTATAAAATCTGGTGTATTCTTTCCTTTTACTGCTTTTTATTTGCTTTCTGCATCTGTGTTTGATTCTGTGATTGTTCTGTGATTAAGTTCTGCATTTGTTTGTGTCATAATTTTAATTTAGTCCATATAAGTCTTAGAATCCATTAAACACTATTCACCCATCCTCTAGTGTTAAATTAGCCATAAGATCCTCAATCCGCACTTCTTTTCAATTGGTATCAGAGCGTAGGTTTTCATTGTGTTCATAATCTGCGAAAAGTTAAAAATGTAATTTTTAGGAAATTTTTTAATACTAGTTTGAATTTATGCATTTCATCAAAGTATCATAAGTCTACATATAGTTTTTATGAAAAATCAAGTTATCTACCGAATTGGTTTGTTATGCAGGAACTGGCATGTTACATGGATTTTGAAGAATCAACAACCAGTGGACAAACTGTGCAAATTGAGATAGATAAATGGATACTTGATAGTGGTTGTTCAAGGCATATGACTGGAAATCCTGAGATACTCGATGACATTATTATCAAGAAGGTGGATTGGTCAACTTTGAAAATAACTCAAAAGGATATGTCTTTGGCATCGGCAATGTCGGTAATTCTAAAACTCCTCTTACATCTGATGTTTTGCTAGTTAGGAATTTAAAACGTAATTTGCTTAGTATTAGTCAACTATGTGATAAAGGATTTAAAATTAAATTTGGAAAAGATAAATGTCACATCGAATATAATATGTCAAATATTATCTTTGAAGGAATTAGAAAGAAAAACATTTACATCCTTAGTATGAAAGTTTCAAATGATAACTTATGTCTTTTGGCTAATACAAGTGACCCTTGGATTTGGCATAAAAGATTTGGTCATTTAAATTTCAAACTGTTATCTAGGTTATCAAAACTTGACTTAGTTCGAGGTCTTCCAAGTTAAACTTTAAAGTAGATAGTATATGTGATGCTTGCCAATTAGGAAAACTTAAGAAAAGTTCGTTTAAATTAAAAGATATGATTTCTACTTCTAAACCTCTAGAATTACTTCATTTAGATTTATTTGGTCCATTTCAAGTTCAATCAATTAATCACGATAAATATGTTTTTGTAATTCTAGATGATTATTCCAGATATACTTGGACAATTTTTCTTAAACTTAAAAGTGATGCTTTTGAATTATTTAATAATTTTGTTAAAAGAATTCAAAATCAACTTTCCTTAAAAATAAAAACTATTCGTAGTGATCACAGTGGAGAATTTGAAAATGAAAATTTTGAGAATTTCTGTAGTAAAAAAGGAATTACTCATAATTTCTATTTTCCAAGAACTCCACAACAAAACGGCGTGGTAGAATGTAAGAATAGAATGATTCAAGAGTGTGCTAGAACAATTCTTTCTGATAGTAACTTACCTAAAAACTTTTAGGCTGAAGCAGTCGCTACAGCTTGTTATATATTAAATAAGATTTTAATTAGACCATTAACTAATAAAACACCATATGAATTACTTTACAATAAGAAACCCATAGTAGCTTACTTTAAAGTTTTTTGTAGTAAGTGTTTTATTCTTAATGCAAAAGATAATTTAGATAATTTGAACCTAAATCCGGCAAATGTATTTTCGTCGGATATTCTAATAGAAGTAAAGCATTAGAGTTTATAATTTAAGAACTAACACTATTGAAGAAGCAATGCATGTATCTTTTGATGAAAATTTTAAAGATACTGTACAAATAGAAGATGAAGAAGATTTTGTAACTTTAATAATGAACCTAATGAAATTAATTGTGAAATCATTCAACCTAATAAAAGAATTAGGCTATTAAAAGATCATCCTGTAGAAAATATACTAGAAAATATTGAATCTATAGTTAAAACAAGAAATCAACTAAATAGTATGAGTAATGTAGCTTTTATATCAACTATTGAACCTAAAAATCCAAAGGAAGTATCATCTGATGATTCATGGATTCTTGCTATGCAAGAAGAATTGAATCAGTTCACCAGAAATGATGTTTGGGAACTTGTTCCTGGACCTAAGGATAAAAGTATAATTGGAACAAAATGGGTTTATAAAAATAAAATGAATGAACTTGGTGAGGTCTTGAGAAATAAAGCTCGTTTAGTCGCGCAAGGTTATTGTCAAGAAAAAGGAATTGATTATGACGAAACCTTTGCACCCATAGCAAGACTAGAAGCTATCAGGATTCTACTTGCTTTTGCAAACTACAATAATTTCAAGTTATATCAAATGGATGTTAAGAGTGCTTTTCTAAATGGTTTTGTAAAAGAAGATGTTTATGTTGAATAACCTCCACTTTTTGAAGATAATAAATTTCCAAATCATGTATATAAATTAAAGAAAGCTTTATATGGTCTGAAACAAGCTCCTAGAGCCTGGTATGAAAGACTAAGATCTTATTTACTACAATCTAGTTTCGAAATTGGTAAAATAGATACAGCTCTTTTTATTAAAATAAACAAAAATTGATATTCAATTAGTACAAATATATGTAGATGATAATATATTTTGGATTAACTATAACTAAATCACAAATTTATTGTGATAATACTAGTGCAATAAACCTATCTAAAATCCAACTCATCATGCTAGAACAAAACATATTGATATTAAACATTATTTTCTTAGAGATAATATAAGTAAAGAAGTCATAACTCTTGAATATATTAATACTGAAAAACAAATTGCTGATATATTAACCAAACCATTAAATGAACAAAACTTTACTAAATTTAAAAGAGAATTAGGTATATGTTCGTTACCTGAAATATAAATTATAAATAATACAAGTATAGTTAATAATTAATATAAATAAAAATTTCTCAAAAATTGAACTGGGCATGTCGACATGGCCCATCCCCCTATGTTGACATACAAGCCGAGGTTTTCAAATTTAAATTTCCCTATAAAAGAAGTTATTTGGTTATATATTTCGACTTTTACTCCTTTTCTCTGTTCTATTCTCTGTAATAAACTTCTAAAATAGTAAAATTAATGGCTTCCTCCTCTAATAATGAACCTTCTTCACCCACTTCTCCTCATTCTCGTCCATTTCAACATTCCACACACGTACGTGTCATCAAATTACAAGAGAAGATGAAAGATTTGCTTCAAATGATGATGAAAATTCAACCGAGTCAACTGCGAATGGCTAAAGAACAAGATAGGCAAGGCAGAATCCTAAGGAATTTACAAAACTTCCTTATAGATAGCCATGCCAATCCCATTATCATTGAAGAATCATCATGAGCCATGGATTCTGAAGAAGAAGAGCCTCTAGAAGAACCATAAGAGAATCAAGAAGAAGAACATTCTCTTCCGAAACCGGATGTTCATATGGACGGAGACGATTGCATGATTTGCGTTGGAGAGGTCCTTTTTGACGTTAATGGAAACTTGGTCGAACAACGTGGAAACTTTTGTCTCCACTATTCAAATTGTTCGATCCATAAATCATCAGTGGTTAAGGGTCCTCGATAAGCGTTTTTTGTTTTCTCTTTCTTGATCGTATATTGGTTTGTTAATTTGTATATAAATGTCATCTTAATTAATGTTCTTCTAAAAACAATCTTGAATTCCATTTAAATTAGGATGCTATATTTCACTCATACATAGTTATTATTCTTATATCATATGTTTTTTTATCTCATTTTCTATTAAGTTCAAGGTTTATAGGTTATTTTTTATTGATGACAAAGGGGGAGAAGCTATATAAAATAGTAGGCTTAGAGTATGGGGGAATTTTCGGTGTAAGGGGGAGTTATGGTGTAATCGAAGTGGTAAGTATATTTTATAAGGTTGTCATCATCAAAAAGGGGGAGATTGTTAGGAACTAGAGATAGTGGTTTTGATGACAACAGCCTTTGTAACTTATTTTATTGTATAACTTATATACTGACACTATTGTCTAGATATATATGAATGTTATTATGCAGGATATATATAAGGCAGGTACTGATTATTTAAGACTATACGGTACAAAGATCAAGAATGAAGAAATCAAGTCTGAAGACTCATGAGTATCAAGATCAAGATTTCAAGATAAGTGTCTAGTTTTGTTAAAACTTCATAATAGCATGGAAATCTTCATTTCAAATTTCATTTGGGATGGAACCCATTTCTACCTTCTAAGTGGCTTACAAACCCATGACAGGTAGTGTAACGACCCAGAATTTCTGTCATTTGAAATTCGTATATTTAATTGATTTTAAATATTAACAAGTAAAATTTGTAAGTCGAATAAATTTTTATTTCGAATATCTAGATTTAATTGAATAATTAAATCGATAATTTAATATTTGAAATTACTGAAATAATTGGAAATTGGGTTTAATGTGATTGAAAATGATTTATAAAGTTGTATTAAATCATATTGGAGTTAGAATGATGTTATAGAACTTTTAAAGTTGAATTAAAAGTTAATTTGTAGAAATTGAATATTTTAATATTTAATTGACGAGCAAAATAGCTATTTTTCAAACAGTCTTGGATTTCGACGAAACCAGTTTCATCGGATCTGTAATGTTAAATTATTGTATGGTTTCAAATTTCGTGTCAATTGGATTTACGGTTTGTCCGGGGCAAGCTAAAACGCATAGAAAATTGTTTAACCGATTTAATTTAAATTTGATCGTTTATCTCCGTAACTCACACATATGATCGAATTAGCTCTCGATACCTATTCCATTGTGTCCGGAACGTGGGTTAAACCCCAGAAACGTTAGCCGGCATGCTTCTTTGGAGTTTAAAAAATTTCGAGTGAATAGTGTTTCGTCAAATTTTCTATAAAAGGACCTTGTTTCTTTTATTTTGCAAAACCTAACTAGGGTTTCAATGTCAGCCGCTACCTCTATTTTAATGGCCGAAAATGCATATTCTTCCTCCTCATTTTTCTTCAAACCTACGCATTGATTCGAAAAACTTTCAACATGAAAATTGTAGACAACGTTGCGAACTGTAAATCCAACGGTCGTGATCGTAATCGGCGTGGCCGATCAACGGCAAATCGTCCACGAATACTCGCCATTCGCATGCGTTTTATGAGGCAACTGTGCAGCCGAGTTCGTCGGCGTTGGTGTTGAAGGGAGAGCTCGTAGCGGCCTTTCGAATGGCGGAGCTGGATCATCGTCGAAGTCGATATGGGGGGGGGGTGCGGCATCAAAGTTTGAACGGCATATTGGGTTTATTCGCGAGTGTGAACTGTAGGGGGAGAAGATAACGTTCACGGCCGGATCTTGGGCTAGGGAAATTAACGGCTCATATTTGAGGTTAAAAATAATAAATAAAATATGTAAATTAATTTATATAAACTCGTATAAACTTTGTAACGCGATAACTTTTTGATACGAGGTCGAAAACTGACGAAACGAATTGTATTGGGTTCGTATGGACGAACATTACGTGATGGAGCTCGATTGAAGTCGTTTGGAGCTACTGAGAATTTTGAGTAAAATTAAATGCACGTTTAATTTTATTTGAAATAAAGCACTGCGACTGTATTTGAAGCAAGGTGGAAACTTCTCACTCAATCGAATCTGTTTCGATATAAATTTTGAATAGTTAGATTTTAAAATTGCTTGATTGTGTGATTGAATGATAAATTACTATATGTTGTATTGGAATAGACCCTATACGCTGTATATTAAAAAGATATTATTTATTAAACACATATAACACGATATTCCAGCTTGAAGTGGAATTGGTATTATATATGTACTTGGAGTTTATTTTCCCACATTATATAGCGGATGAGACCCTATTGCGCCGCATAATAGCGGATAATATTATGTAAACCCATGTACCGTGATATTCCATCTTGAAATAGGATCGGTATTGTGCTAACATCTGTGGATGTAGGGAAACAAGTGGGAGGGATCCAACTGGATTCCTTAACAGTATTGATTTATTTACAGATATTTGAGATATATTCTGTTATCATATTGATATATGATGTTTGGATGTCGTGGTTGATGTATTGGTGCTGTTGCAGCATTGGGCCTATTTTTGGAGTTTTAAAAATGCTAAAGTAAAGATTTCGAATTTAAAAGGATTTTTAAGTGATTTTTGAAAGTATACATTTTATTGAATTTTGGAATTTATTCATTTTAAATAAATAAACGTTATAATTTTTATGTTATAAAAATTAAGATTTTTGTGAAATATAACCAAAATGTGATTATTGAAATAAGTAGTTGATTAAATTGTAAAATGGTTTAAATTGGGATTTTTGAATTATTATAAACGTTATAAAATTGACATTTATAAATTAAAATATTGGAATTATAAAACGAGTTTTTTTTAAGTGTTAAAATGAAGTATAGATGGATTTCATAAGCGAATAAATTTATAGATTTATAAATTGTAAAGTTATAACATGAATAGATTTTGTAAAATAAAAGATTTATAAGTAATCAACTTATAAATTGGATTTTGGCATTTAAATGAAATATAAATAGAATTTGTAAATTAAGGGATTTTATAAGTTGAAGTTTTTATAAAATTTTATAGATGTGAATTTATAAACGTTGTTTAATAAATCCGAAATCAATTGAATTTGATAAATATGAAAGCTTATTAAAGGAGATATATCCACGATTTTGGACAGTGGATAATCCTTTAATTAAATATGTAGAAGTGTTGAAGTTGGTAAACGATTTATATTCACGATTTTGAACAAGTGAATAATATATTAAAGAAATGTTTTAGTAAGTGATCTTTTAAATAGAATTTAAACGATTTGAAGTTGTTTTAAAATGTGTTAAGGATCGAAATCATAGATTTCAACATTCATTGCTGAAATAGACGTTTTCGAGAAATAAGGAAAAGATGGACTATAACACTGCTGTTATAGTAAATGATTTTCGAAAGGAAATGTTTTTTCTATAGTATTGGGAGTTATATATCTATCTTAATTTCGAATCCCTATACTAGTGTTTTTGGGTTGTCGTAACGATGTTTTACGCAACATTTGTTTTGACTCAAATGAATGTGTTTAAGAGAATGTTTTCCTTAAAGGATAAATTATATACTTAATTGTGATTTAAGTATATTGGATATTTTCCAAATGTTGAAAACAAATAGATTTATGAATTACTTATTATTAAATAAGTATGGAAATTTTTTCCAGTATGAAGTAAATGTTTTGAGATTTTATCTTTTAAAGATAAATTGAAAGTGAATATTTGAAATCGATTTGAGAATCGTATATTAATAGATATTTTGGAAATGTGAATTCACCATGGAATTTATAAAGGAAAGGGAAAATTGTTTTAAAAATAAACATTGATTTATTTTTGAAGTGTGGAAATAAATTTACGGATTTGGAACGTAAATTTGAAGTAAACCGGTAAGGAATTATTTAATTGGTTTAAATGAACCATTTTGAAATGAAAATGAATAAATATTTGGAAATGTTTCCGCGCAAGGAAAATGATTTGAAATTTGTTTTCAAAAGTTGTAAAGGTGAAAGGTGATTTGAAATTGTTTTCAAATGGTTGAAGTGTGGAAAATATATCTTGTAAAGATATTTTTGGAAAATAAATAATTTGAGAAATTATTTGGAATGGTGAGGTTGTGCATATCTATTGATAGTTAAATAACCGACTATCAATATTTACCTTTAGATGGGTATTTGTTGTGATTGCTTGAATTTGAATACTACACTTATTTTAAAAAGAAGCGCTCGTTGTTCGGTTTAGCAAGGAGAGGACCTTTGAGTCATAAATCCCATTCCGAATAGCGATATGTCGTAATGGATAGCATTTGAAGACCGGTGTGAAGACCGGATATTTTCGAAAATGGAAGGATTACCGTCGAATGACTCTGCATCGGCTGATCCCCGATATAAAGATTTATCACCCTTTGTGATGGGAATTCCAGACGTGATTAGTGAATATCCGGATTTGCAAGGACTTCTTTGGTAGTGCCTTCGGTTCCGTTCGATCCCGGAACGGACTTGTATAGATGTGTGTCTGAAGTTACAGTTTGAGATGTAAAGCTGGTTTCTATCAAATACATTTCTGTTGGTGGCGGAGAATTTATTCTCTTAGCTTAACACCCTTCTCTGAGACGTACGAGCTCAGAGGTTGTGTAGTTGATGGTTACTAGTGATATATTCCCAATTTGGTAATGTGGCATGCTGAGTGCTGCTGATCATTTGTTGATCAAAGCGTGGCTTTTATGGAAAGCGTAGCTTTGTGGACGAGACTTCGTCGGACCTCACACCCTGGAAATGGTCAAAACAGGAAGAATGTAGCAAGGTTATTTGGGGATCGCGCCCCCATAGGGTATGTTCTTTTCCTTCTGGCTAGAGGTGGTATTATGGTTTGGAGCCCTGATACTTAACCTATGTGGTTGCTGCAAATTTATTTCTTTGTGGTTGTTGGTGAATCCCGGGATAAAGGTTGGTTACGACCGGGGGATGGCATACTCGTGTCAGTAGTTACCCAGTTAGGGGTAACCCGGCCTTGTGTTGGCAGAGATCCGGTTAGGTTCTCGGGGCATCTTTCCAGAGGCGTACCCATGTGGCAATGGGAAGTTCCTTGGCCTGACCATTTGTTGGAAATCCAAACTCCAATATGCACCTTCTACGGTTTTAGTTGTAGAACCTGCCATTTACTAATGGTGGCGCCCCACTGTTTAGGTGGTAGCTATAGTAGGCATACGATACTGGTCGTATGTTGGCTAAGATTTATATTATACTTTCGAATTGTTTTCCTACACTTTGCACTTATAGTAATAATATTAAAAAAAATTGCGTATCAAGCATGTTTGACTATCATAAGGAGAAATCTCCTCCGATTCTGCGTTTGCATTGCATGTGTGTGCGGGAGGCCTTATGGTAGTCTCATTTTCCAAAAGCATTGCGGATCTATTTTAAAATATTTCTTTGTTTATTTTTAAAGATAAACTATTTTAAGTTCTCACACCAGTCCCATGACTGACCTGGAGTTTATTGTTCTCTTCCTAAACTCTATGTGCCCATCATTTTCCACACGGGCAGTCTAGAGTAAGGTTATCAGGTTATTCTGGAATTCAGGAGTTGCTGTAAAGATCTGGAGGCAAGCTGGATGGCATGGCGTATCAACTAGTATATAGTATTTCTTTTTCGCTGTTTGTTGTTGTAAACTCTGATAATTTAATGTAATGTGATGTAATGTAATAACTGATATAGTTCTTTTGTTTTAAAAATTATTCATTGATATATTATATGTTGTTCCGCTGCGATTGTGAGACTCTGATATTGTTGCTGTTGCTTTTTCTTTCTTCTTCTATCTTCTACCTCTTCTTTAACCCTAACAATTCGGTTTTCCGGCCTTCAATTGCTCGGCAGTTGATACAGTGGACGTATTAATGTTGACTTTCGGTAGTCGAAAATCCTTATCGTTACAATGTGGTATCAAAGCATTTGGTTAAGAGACAACCTTGACTCTGTTGGGTGTTACTCATTAGAGATAGAGTCAGTAGTACTCTAGAATGAGTGTGAGTGTAATAATAGTTATGAGCGCGTATTTGTTAGTGAATATGAAATTGTTTTTTTTATTGCGTTGACTTATCGGTTGATTGTTTATATATTCAGGTCGGTGCAGTCTAGCTAACTGTTTCGATAGGGGTGTCTAAACTCTTAAACGAGATAAACTGACATAGTATCATTTTAAATTGGGTCAATGAAATAATTTTACCTTGATTATATTTTATATATAAAGGAATAATTTTTTCAGAATTATTAAAGTGTATATAAATTGATTGTTTGGTTGTTGAAAATGTAAGAATATTTACAAGTTAATTGAAAGAATAAATAGTATAAGCAAATGAATTATTAAATATGGAATTATAATTAATGTGATTTACAATTATGAAATAATCTTATATATATAAGAAGTGAAACTATATGAATATATTTAAAAATATGAGTTGTAAATAAAAATGAATTTGAACTATGAATTGAAAATGTTGAATCCTGTTTATTTTGGAAATTATTTTCCAAAATTAAAAGTGGAACAGTGAAACTCTATAAGAAAAAAAATTATAAATGTGATTTATGAATAAAAGGAATTTTTTTGAAAGAATATTAAGCACTGAATTCACTACTGTTGCTGGGAAATAATAAGGGTGATGACTGCAGCATCATCAGTATCATTTTCGAGTTTCTGTGTGATGGATTTGCTACCATAGTAAATTGGAAAACTGAAGTTTAGTTGTGATAAACAAATTTGAAATTAAATCCAAGTTGAAATTGATGAATATAAGTAAAGCGAGTTTTGAACTTATGATATGAGATAATAAATTTGACTTTGGTAAAAGTTAAATAGAACTTACTTTAGAATTGGAATCTAAATTGGATTTATAAGGGAAAATTTAAGTTAAGTTAAACAAATGATGTTTGAAATGGAATATAACTTAAGTGGTGTTGAATGAAGTTGATTTTGGTATCGAAGTAAATTAATAAAGCAAAGTGATGGATATGAACTTGAGTTATGTAATGAAATTCAACTTTTGTGGTTAAATGAATTAGCAATGGAATTAACAAATGGATTGAATATTAATCAATCTAATGCAAATAATTTGATATGGAATAAGGGAAGTAAGTGTTAACTCATTAAAAACTAGTAAATTGGAAAATTGAATAATTGAATGGAAGTCAATTTAATATGAAACCAATTGGAATTAAAAGTGTTAAACCAAATTGAATGTAAATTTAATAAATTTGGTTGTGTTGGTTATGATTGGGTTGTTATATGATTGTTACTTGATTGTATATAATTCATTAAGTGTTAATGAAATTGAATTGATAAATGGAAAGTTATGTAATTTGATTTGAATGTGGAAGTGAACTAACTTGAATATAAATTAGTGAATATAAACTAATTGAAAAAGAATAAATGAATATTAGTAAAGTCCAATGTCAATGAATCAAATGTTTAAATTAAAAAACCAATTTATTGAATATTAATGAGAAGTGAATGTATATTGATTTGGTGATTGGAATTGTTGTTGGATGATAGTTGTTTAATGGTTGGATTTGTTGTCTTTTGTTGCATTTGCTATATTGGGACATATAGTTGTTGCTTCTGGTATATGTTGTATATTGATATTATTTTCTATATACATGTTTCTCATTGTTGTTGAGTGTTTAGTAGGTGTGGATTGCGTTTGCTTCGCATTTGGAGCTCGCTTTCACGCTATATTAGCCGTATATGCTCACTAATAATATATAAGGTACATATCTCGGATTACATATCGTACTTTTACATTTTTTTTCCCTGCGGGATGCCTTATTACTTTGATGAGATGTATATTTGTGATATATATATATATTGCCATTTCTTTTTGGATCGAGCCGCGCAAAGGAGACGGTGGTGAAATTTTTCGAAAATTTAAGGCGTTAGAATATTTTTGAGAAAATTGAAATTTTTTGAAAACTATAACTTTGATTTTGGAGTGAAAAGTTAAACGATATAGTTGGTTTTGGAAAAGATAATTAAGTATGATTTGAAAACTTAGGAAAGTTATTATAAGAAGTTTAACTATTGGATTTTGGGAAAGTTAAACAATTAAGTGAATTTGAAATCTAATTTGAATGGATGTTTGAAAAGTTAATGGATTTCAAGACTTTTTCTTGCTTGGTAATTTCGAGGACGAAATTCTTTTAAGGGGGGAAGTTTGTAACGACCCAGAATTTCTGTCATTTGAAATTCGTATATTTAATTGATTTTAAATATTAACAAGTAAAATTTGTAAGTCGAATAAATTTTTATTTCGAATATCTAGATTTAATTGGATAATTAAATCGATAATTTACTATTTGAAATTACTGAAATAATTGGAAATTGGGTTTAATGTGATTGAAAATAATTTATAAAGTTGTATTAAATCATGTTGGAGTTAGAATGATGTTATATAACTTTTAAAATTGAATTAAAAGTTAATTTGTAGAAATTGAATATTTTAATATTTAATTGACGAGTAAAAATAGCCATTTTTCAAACAGTCTCAGATTTTGAAGAAACCAGTTTCATCGGATCAGTAATGTTAAATTATTGTATGGTTTCAAATTTCGTGTCAATTGGATTTACGGTTTGTCCGGGGCAGGCTAAAACGCATAGAAAATTGTTTAACCGATTTAATTTAAATTTGATCATTTATCTCCGTAACTCGCACATATGATCGAATTAGCTCTCGATACCTATTCCATTATGTCTGGAACGCGGGTTAAACCTTAGAAACGTCAGCCGGCATGCTTTGTTTGTAGTCAAAACAGTTTCGAGTGAATAGTGTTTCGTCAATTTTCTGTAAAAGGACCTTGTTTCTTTTATTTTGCAAAACCTAACTAGGGTTTCAATGTCAACCGCCACCTCTATTTTAATGGCCGAAAATACATCTTCTTCCTCCTCGTATTTCTTCAAACCTACGCATTGATTCGAAAAACTTTCAACATGAAAATTGTAGACAACGTTGCGAACTGTAAATCCAACGGTCGTGATCGTAATCGGCATGGCCGATCAACGGAAAATCATCCATGAATACTCGCCATTCGCATGCGTTTTCTGAGGCAACTGTGCAGCCAAGTTCGTCGGCGTTGGTGGTGAAGGGAGAGCTCGTAGCGGCCTTTCGAATGGCGGAGCTGTCGATGTGGGGGGGGGGGGGTGCGGCATCAAAGTTTGAACGGCATATTGGGTTTATTCACGAGTGTGAACTGTAGGGGGAGAAGATAGCGTTCACGGACAGATCTTGGGCTAGGGAAATTAACGGCTCAGATATGTTTGAGGTTAAAAATAATAAATAAAATATGTAAATTAATTTATATAAACTCGTATAAACTTTGTAACGCGATAACTTTTTGATACGAGGTCGAAAACCGACGAAACGAATTGCATTGGGTTCGTACGGACGAACACTACGCGATGGAGCTGGATTGAAGTCGTTTGGAGCTAGTGAGAATTTTGGGTAAAATTAAACGCACGTTTAATTTTATTTGAAATAAAGCACTGCAACTGTATTTGAAGCAAGGTGAGAACTTCTCGCTCAATCGAATCTGTTTCGATATAAATTTTGAATAGTTAATTTTAAAATTGCTTGATTGTGTGGTTGAATGATAAATTACTATCTGTTGTATTGGAATAGACCCTATACGCCGTATATTAAGCGGATGTTATTTATTAAACACATATACCGCGATATTCCACCTTGAAGTGGAATTAGTATTATATATGTACTTAGAGTTGATTTTCCCACATTATATAGCGGATGAGACCCTATTGCGCCGCATAATAGCGGATAATATTATATAAACCCATGTACTACGATATTCCATCTTGAAACGGGATTGGTATTGTGCTAACATCTGTGGATGCAGGGAAACAGGTTGGAGGGATCCAACTGGATTCCTCAACAGTATTGATTTATTTAAAGATATTTGGGATATATTCTATTATCATATTGATATATGATGTTTGGATGCCGTGGTCGATGTATTGGTGCTGTTGCAGCATTGGGCCTATTTTGGAGTTTTAAAAATGTTAGAGTAACGATTTCGAATTTAAAAGGACTATTAAGTGATTTTTGAAAGTATACATTTTATTGAATTTTGGAATTTATTCATTTTAAATAAATAAACGTTATGATTTTTATATTATAAAAATTAAGATTTTTGTGAAATATAACCAAAATGTGATTATTGAAATAAGTAGTTGATTAAATTGTAAAATGGTTTAAATTGAGATTTTTGAATTAATATAAACGGTTTATATAAAAGATTTATAAAATTGATATTTATAAATTAAAATATTGGAATTATAAAACGATTTTTTTAAGTGTTAAAATGAAGTATAAATGGATTTCATAAGTGAATGAAATTTATAGATTTATAAATTGTAAAGTTATAAAATGAATAGATTTTGTAAGATAAAAGATTTATAAGTAATCAACTTATAAATTGGATTTTGGCATTTAAATGAGATATAAATAGAATTTGTAAATTAAGGGATTTTATAAGTTGAAGTTTTTATAAAATTTTATAGATGTGAATTTATAAACATTGTTTTATAAATTCGAAATCAATTGAATTTGATAAGTAAATATGAAAACTTATTAAAGGAGATATATCCACGATTTTGGATAGTGGATAATCCTTTAATTAAATATGTAGAAGTGTTGAATTTGGTAAACAATTTATATATTCACAATTTTGAACAAGTGAATAATATATTAAAGAAATTTTTTAGGAAGTGATCTTTTGCATAGAATTTAAACGATTTAAAGTTGTTTTAAAATGTGTTAAGGATCGAAATCATATATTTCAACATTCATTGTTGAAATAGACGTTTTCGAGAAATAAGGAAAAGATGGACTATAACACTGTTGTTATAGTAAATGATTTTCGAAAAGAAATGTTTTTTGTATAGTATTGGGATTTATATATCTATCTTAATTTCGAATCCCTATACTAGTGTTTTTGGGTTGTCGTAACGATGTTTTACGCAATATTCGTTTTGACTCAAATGAATGCGTTTAAGAGAATGTTTTTCTTAAAGGATAAATTATATACTTAATTGTGATTTAAGTATATTGGAGAGTTTCCAAATGTTGAAAACAAATAGATATGTGAATTGCTTATTAAGTATGGAAATGTTTTCCAATATGAAGTGAAATGTTTTGAGATTTTATCTTTTAAAGATAAATTGGAAGTGAATATTTGAAATCGATTTGAGAATCGTATGTTAATAGATATTTTGGAAATGTGAATTCACCATGGAATTTATAAAGGAAAGGGAAAATTGTTTTAAAAATAAACATTGATTTATTTTTGAAATGTGGAAATAAATTTACGGATTTGGAACGTAAATTTGAAGTAAACCGGTAAGGATTTATTTAATTAGTTTAAATGAACCATTTGGAAATGAAAACGAATAAATATTTGAAAATTGTTCCGCGTAAGGAAAATTATTTAAAATTTGTTTTCAAAAGTTGTAAAGGTGAAAAGTGATTTGAAATTGTTTTCAAATGGTTGAAGTGTGGAAAATATATATTGTAAAGATATTTTTGGAAAATAAATAATTTGGGAAATTATTTGGAATGGTGATGTTGTGCATATCTATTGATAGTTAAATAACCAACTATCAATATTTACCTTTAGATGGGTATTTGTTGTGATTGCTTGAATTTGAATGCTACACTTATTTTAAAATTAAGCGCTCGTTATTCGGTTTAGCCGGGAGAGGACCTTTGAGTCATAAATCCGATATGTCGTAATGGATAGCATTTGAAGACCGGTGTGAAGACCGGATATTTTCGAAAACGAAAGGATTACCGTCGAATGACTCTGCATCGACTGATCCCCGATATAGAGATTTATCACCCTTTGTGATGGGAATTCCGGACGTGATTAGTGAATATCCGGATTTGCAAGGACTTCTTTGGAAGTGCCTTCGGTTCCGTTCGATCCCGGAACAGACTTGTATAGTTGTGTGTCTGACGTTACAGTTTGAGATATAAAGCTGGTTTCTATCAAATACATTTCTGTTGGTGGTGGAGAATTTATTCTCTTAGCTTAACACCCTTCTCTGAGACGTACGAGCTCAGAGGTTATGTAGTTGATGGTTACTAGTGATATATTCCCAATTTGGTAATGTGGCATGCTGAGTGCTGCTGATCATTTGTTGATCAAAGCGTGGCTTTTATGGAAAGCGTAGCTTTGTGGACGAGACTTCGTCGGACCTCACACCCCGGAAATGGTCAAAACAGGAAGAATGCAGCAAGGTTATTTGGGGATCGCACCCCCATAAGGTATGTTCATTTCCTTCTGGATAGAGGTGGTATTATGGTATGGAGCCCTGATACTTAACCTATGTGGTTGCTGCAAATTTATTTCTTTGTGGTTGTTGGTGAATCCTGGGATAAAGGTTGGTTACGACCGGGGGATGGCATACTCGTGTCAGTAGTTACCCAGTTAGGGGTAACCCGGCCTTGTGTTGGCAGAGATCCGGTTAGGTTCTCGGGGCATCTTTCCAGAGGCGTACCCATGTGGCAATGGGAAGTTCCTTGGCCTGACCATTTGTTGGAAATCCAAACTCCAATATGCACCTTCTACGGTTTTAGTTGTAGAACCTGCCATTTACTAATGGTGGCGCCCCACTGTTTAGGTGGTAGCTATAGTAGGCATACGATACTGGTCGTATGTTGGCTAAGATTTATATTATACTTTCGAATTGTTTTCCTACACTTTGCACTTATAGTAATAATATTAAAGAAAATTGCGTATCAAGCATGTTTGACTATCATAAGGAGAAATCTCCTCCGATTCTGCGTTTGCATTGCATGTGTGTGCGGGAGGCCTTATGGTAGTCTCATTTTCCAAAAGCATTGCGGATCTATTTTAAAATATTTCTTTGTTTATTTTTAAAGATAAACTGTTTTATGTTCTCACACCAGTCCCATGACTGACCTGGAGTTTATTGTTCTCTTCCTAAACTCTAGGTGCCCATCATTTTCCACACGGGCAGCCTAGAGTTATGTTATCGGGTTATTTTGGAATTCAGGAGTTGCTGTAAAGATTTGGAGGCAAGCTGGATGGCATGGCGTATCAACTAGTATATAGTATTTCTTTTCTGCTGTTTGTTGTTGTAAACTCTGAAAATTTAATGTAATGTGATGTAATGTAATAACTGATATAGTTCTTTTGTTTTAAAAATTATTCATTGATATATTACATGTTGTTCCGCTGCGATTGTGAGACTCTGATATTGTTTCTGTTGCTTTTTCTTTCTTCTTCGATCTTCTACCTCTTCTTTAACCCTAACAATTCGGTTTTCCGGCCTTCGATTGCTCGGCAGTTGATAAAGTGGACGTATTAATGTCGACTTTCGGGAGTTGAAAATCCCTATCGTTACAGGTAGCTTACAAACCTACGACAAGTGGCTTACAAGCCCACGAACATCCTGGTTTTGTACAAGTTCTCGAGTCCTGATGTGATGAGATATTCTGCAGAAAGAAGTTTGCAAAACTACTTCAAATGGTTTTTCAAAATGATTTTCAAAACTGCTTTACAAAATGTTTTAGCCTTTAAAATTATCTTTTCAAATAATTTTCAAAAGGATATTTTAGCCTTAAAATATTCTTTGTTTTTGTTTTTAAATAAACGCATGTTTTAAACTTCGTTTGTTTTTAAAACTATCTTCCAATTTTTAAATATTCTTCATAATATATACACCTGAAATTTAAAATCAAATTTATATATATACATTCTAAAAATATGTTTTTCTACTCTTCTTTATTTTAAAACATAGGAAAATTAGTTTATTTTACTCCAGAATCATTTTATCTTGTTTTCCTTCCAATACCATTTTCAAAACAAATTTTACATTGTTTTTAACTAAGGGATGTCGACGTCATAGGATACCCCATGTCGACATGGTAGCCGTTAAATTCAAAAGTTTCAATTTTCAAAAGAAGTGTCTATTAGTTTAAATCTCTTTACGAATGGTTATAACCGTTACTGGTCTATGAATAGCTTTTACAAACGAATTTTTTAACTAACTATTTTCTTATTTTCTTCACTTCTTCTTCTCCACAAATCCATATGCTAAAATTTTCATATTTTTAAGATCATGCCGAAATTCTGTCGAATTCTCAGGTGAATCAAATTAGAATCTCATTCTTTTTTTATTCTCTGCCCTCTCTCGAAGATCAAAGTGCTATTCAGAGTTATAGGATCAATTTGTAATCAAAAGTTTATCGAGTCTCTCTATAAGGTGTTGTTGTACCTGCAAATCAATTGGGTGATCTTGTGTCCCGTAAATCAAGAAAATTTGCCCCGGACTCGAAGACAGGAGGGTACCTCAAGGCCTTTAGAAATTGAGGATTGTAATCTTGACATTGGTATAATAAAAATCTGTACGATATGTTTGCCTTGGTGCAGGACTGAATGTAGGGTAACTCTCAACCAGTATAAAATCCGGTGTGTTCTTTCCTTTTACTGCTTTTTATTTACTTTCTGCATCTGTGTTTGATTCGTGAATGTTCTGTGATTAAGTTCTGCATTTTTTTGTGTCATAATTTTAATTTAGTCCATATAAGTTTTAAAATCCATTAAACACTATTCACCCCCTATAGTGTTAAATTAGCCTTAAGATCCTTAATCTGCACTCCCTTTCACCTTTCATATAGGAAGAGAACCAATCAATGACTTGGCCAATTAAATAAGATCAGAAAGACCAAAACAAAAGATACAGGAATAATGCAAGATCTGGAAGAGATCCATTTTCACAAGCCAGGCAAAGCATCCAACTTCAAGCACGAGCATTTTTTTTGAAACAGAATTTAACCATGATTTTGAAGAACTTTCTAAAAAAATGGAAAGTTTCTATTGATTTGACCTTCAAAAGAGGGGACTTTCAATTAAGGAAATGAAAATTGGTTTGAAGTTTAAATATCCAAAAAATTTATGCATATGAGCAAGGAAATCCCACGGCGAGATGGCCAAAACGTAAAATTATTACTCCTCTTCTCATTTCTTAAGAAGAAGTGTGTCTTCATACTAAAAAAAGGTTAAAAATTAGACCTCTAAGAAAGTCTTAACAAAAGAAGAGAGACGCGAGGGATAAGCATATTTCCATTATCATAAAGTGAACGAGCATCGCATTAACGATTGTGGAGATCTATCAGGAATTATTTAATACCATATAAGAAAATAGGAACTACAAGAGTTTGTTGAATCTAAATGTTCAAGGAGTCAAATGAGTAGTAAGCAAATCCATGTATAAAAGAATGACAATAATCAAATTCTATCTTCAAACAAAAGAAGGATTTAATGGACTACCAACTAAGCCTTTAATCTCACCATCGGGTCGGGCCAAAATATCCATCCAAGGGAGATGGAGGAAAAGCATCAGGCCTTACTGCAAGGACTGACCAAAGAACTCATTCAAAGAGTGATGGTCAACTAATTGTTTGGTTCCACTGTTGGTCCTGGCCAACACATCCTTCAAGGGAGATGGATGAAAATTCTTCGGTCCCACCACAAGGCCAAGCCAGAGCACCCATCCAAAGAGTTATGGTTAACTAAGTCTTCGGTCCCGCCGCCGGGCCTGGCTGAAGCACCTATCCAAGGAAAATGGATGAAAAGCCTTCGATCTCACCATAAGGATATCCAGAGCATCCATCCAAAGAGTGATAATAAACTAAGCTTTTGGTCCTACCACTGGGCCTGGCTAAAACATCCATCCCAGGGAGATCGACGAAAAACATACGGTTGCACTTAAGGCCTGGCCGGAGCATCCGTACAAAGAGTGATGGTCTACTAAGCATTTGGTCCCACTACTGAGCCTATCCAAAGTACCCATCCAAGAGAGATGAAAGAAATGGCTTTTGTCATACCGCACGACCTAGCTGGAGCACCCATCTAAAGAATGATGGTCCATTAAGTCTTTGGTCTTGTCATCGAGCCTAGCCAAATCATCCATAGAAGGGAGATGGATGAAAATCCTTCAGTCCCGCCACAAGGCTTGGATGGAGCACCCATGTGAAGAGTGATGGTCAACTAAGCCTTTAGTTCCATCATTGGACTTATTATGGCCAAAGCACACATCCAAGAGAGATGGACGAAAAGCCTTCTGGTCAGAGCATCCACATAAAATGTGATGGTCAAAGCAAGCCTCAGACCTGCCAAAAGGAAATGGGTTCAATAATAAATCATCCGAAGTCGGTCAAAATATTTATTAACCACAGAAACTATGACGACGAGCAAAAGGAAGCAATTCGAAGTAGTGGACCATGAGAAGTCAGGTATGCAAAATTCTAATTAACAAAACAATTATACTATTCGTTACCACACAATAACATTACATAATTTATACAATGGTATTTTACAATACTTCACAATGTTTCGCATAATACGATGATTTCATATAATAGTTTCCTTTCATAATAAAATGTTTTCTTCTAAACTCATGGCCCTAGAGGATGAGGAAGAAGGCGATGTTGATAAACATGTTTATTTCCTTTTCCATCAACATCTAAGGTGCAAAGATGTTGTTTACTTGTTGAACCTGCATTCTTATATAAACTCACTATTCTCCTTTAAGACATCAAAATACCTATATCGGAAGAAGTGTTAATACCGTTGATAGTTAGAGACAACCGTCTTCTTTAATCTACAATTTCTCTCCACTACTAAAAAATTGCAAAGTCAATTTTCAAACCAAAAGTCACCATAACTTCAATTAAATAATCAATAAGAGAATCAAGTTCAGAAGTCCTAGTAGAATAAAACTGCATTAATTCTAATTGATCTCTAAGCTCTTTTACCTCATTTATTAATGTTTCTAGCATGGTAGGAGGGTTGACAGCATGCTGAATAGCTACAAGAAGTATTTTTTTCAATTTCTTCTCCTTATGGCGAATGACATTGGAGGAATTAATGGAATCGATTCGAAGTGATAATGCCTTTTCATAAGTTTTTTTAGTACTCTTTAGTTGAGAAGCTTTATGTGTCAAACTTCATTTATCATTTGCAAGCGTTTACATCTTCAATGTAAGCTCATTCTTATGACATTCCAGTGTCTCAAATTCCAATCTTAATCCTAAGAATGTTTCAGTGAACTTCTTATTCCAATAGCCATTTACTTTATGGGTGCATTCAAACTTGAAGTTCCTACCGAACCTTACTAGTTCACTCGATTTTCTTTCTTGAGATAGGTCGAACACATTGATGTTGTGCACCGAACATCCCTGAGGCGAAGAAGAATACAAAGATGCTTTTCTAGGAGGCTCAATTACAGTAGGAGTAGGTAACCCTTTTTCACCCATGGTCAACATAAGTTCGTATGACTGACATTCGTTGTTGTATTTCATAACATCATTTCCAAGTCAAACATGCACTGGTTCAATTGAGTAATTTTTGCATAATAATCTAATTGTCACAGGGAATTGGGGCATGAGTTGAGTGTTTAGATCCTTGGACATTTCTTGGGAGGAATTTAGGATAGATTTCACATAGACATACTTTTCATACCATTTAGTAGCTTCAGCATCATCAATAGATTTCGAACAAAAAAGAGAACGAGTAGATCAGTCTTTTAAGGTCAATGTTAGCCTAGCTTGAGTATTTTTGAGGTAGAGGCAATTCCTCACCACAAATAGAAAATGAAAATGGATGGAATTTTAATAAAAGAAAGAAGAAAGGAAAAATATGAAAGACTATGAATTTTCTATTAATAATCAAGAGATAACAAAAACCACTATTTTCATAGTAAAAATAGTCATAAAATTTACAACATAACTAATTCTTAGGATGAGAATTGACATCTTGAATTGTTTGAAAGGAAGATGGCGGGACGGAAAATGACTTACTATAAGGTTCCTCAATACCAAGATGGGGTGTCAACTGGGCGGAACCTGCGATAGTCCCATTCATTAGGAGGATGGCTGAGTTCCCCAAACAATAACTTAGAATAAATAGTTCAAATGTCATTAAGCAATTAGTCTTTATGGTCCTCTAAGAATCTAAATTTGGAAAATGAGTATACATGTTATGGAGGTCACAAAGGAAGCAGTATTTTGATAGGCAGGATTTGTTAATCAATGAGTAATTTTCTTTAAAAATCTTTTTTAATCCGATGACATGGAAGATGAGGAATAAATGGGAAAAAAATTAGAGGCTTGCGCGTTAATGATGATTATATTAAAATATAAAGTGCACAAGACAATTACAATTTCAGCTTAAAAAACACAATTAACTTACAACTTCATAGGGGTCGTAAAGAACATGCTTTTTATAATACTCAGTAACGAATCTATCGCTGTTAAATTTAACCTTATTAGGAGGTAGGGTGTCAATAGTTAAAAGCACGATAGCAATCCTAGAAAAATTCCAACACTCCCTCTGGTGAGGGTCATATCTATGTAAATCCAAGTAGATCTTATGAAGGCGTCTGATTAATCCCTCACAGCCTTTGCCTAAGAAAAGAAAAATCGATCATGGAAAATTGAGCATATACAGGATATATACACTCCATCGGTATGTTTCTCTTCTCAATCAACATCCAAAAGAGCATGGTTAATTCTTCATTTTCCTTGTGAAAGTTAACTTGGTGAAAGTGTGATTCCAAAGGAGAGGCGTGACCTTCTTATTTTGAAGTCTTCAAGATATATGAGATGTTTAAAAATTCTCATACATCTCTTATTCGACTCGTTTAAATCCTTGCATAACCTTTCTCCTTCTCAGTTAAGTCTTAAAATTTCCTTTTTCGTTTTGTCTTATATAATCTCCATGCAATTTATATTTACCATTCTACATTGTTAATTAAGTTATATTAAAACTGTCGATTATACGAATATATATATATATGAGAAACGAGCAACAAACAAAAAAATATAAAATACCTAGAGGGGAGTTGTTGTAACACTTGGCTTAAAGGATCGAACATGAGGAGCATTAATAGGAGATTGGCCTAATCTGCTTGACTCAACATGCATTGACTTGCCAGGAAGGTGTGCAGAAGAAGGATTTTTTTTAGACTCTTTATTAGCACCAAAAGAGCGAGGATCACAAGCATGATGTAATACCTATATTTTGGTAACATTATTTAGGATATTTAAGTAGTTAAATTAAATAAAATAATGTGTTGATTAGGGGATCGAGATATGATTTAATCAAAGGGTAGCCATGCCTTTTAACCCATGAATTAAAATAAGAGTTAAATTGAAAAAGAGGAGGGGTAAAATAGGAAAGAGGCCATTCCTATATCCCTAAACCCTTAGCCATGTACCGCCTACACGTCCATTTTATTTTATCAAATTTTTTAATAAACTAAGACTGACCACCATTAATAAGAGAAAGAGGAAGAAGATAGAGAAAAGCTAAGAAGAAGCTTAAGCAAATCAAATCCATTCACATCTTAATCTCTTTAATCTCTGAAGCTAAGTTGAATAATGTTTACATCTCAAATTTTTATTATTTATGGTTTAAAGATAAATTTCGAATATTTTCCATTGGTTTGCCATATTTTTGAATGATCAAATGATTATATATACTTGTTGATGAATTATGGTTGTTCATATTGAATTTATGATATGTTTTAAGTTGAAAACCCTATAAAATAGCATACAAATATCTTGTGAATTTTTATGAAGATCATAAATATTATTTTGGAGTTGGGTTTCAATTTTCAGAATTTTCTGAAATTATGTGGAATCTATATGAATTATCTACTAAAGAAAATGTTAATTTGGGTTAATAATTATTTATGGTTAAATAATAAAATATATGGGTTTGAAATTTTTATATGTTGGAAAACATATTAAAAGAGATTTTATGGAATTTTCATAGATTTTTCGTAAATGTTTTGATGGTTATATAAAATTATTTAAGGTATGAGACTTAAATGTTTTATATAGTTAAGGAAGTAGAAGGGGCATTTTGTAAATTAATTTCAATTTGTAAGTCGGTGGCACTTTTGAAATTTGTAGCACTTTTTATTGGTAAAGAAAAATGCAACCAATCAAAATTTGACACGCAAAGAAGGTTAGGTGAAAAGAACTATTTGCTATATGTTTTTCACTGTTTTGATGCTTTCTGCACCTGCTTCCGCGTTGGTTGTCTTTGCCTAAGTCACTCCGCCTTCAACACCATCAAAAGCAATGCGCATGGTATCATTGTATTGGTACATAGTAAATTGGATAGAAAGCGAAAGGTATATAGTCGAAACTAGGGGTCCGAAGGGAATGAGGCAGTGCTTTGTTTTTAAATTAAAAATGCCTGCTTGATTTTGACTAAATGGCTTTCGACTAAGTAGCTTTCGATTTAGTTAGCTTAAGACAAGGTCAAATGATATAAAGGAAATGGTTTCGATTGGGTTGCGCCTATGTTTTTAAATAATTGCTTTCGACTAAGTCGAAACCTTTTGTTGCTGCCTTGTTACCTTTCGACCCAAATGGTTTCGAAAGAGTTTCTTTGTTTTTAAAATATGGCCAACTCTCCAATGCTTTCGAAGGGATGGTTTCGACGCCATTATTCCATTACTTAGGAAATGATTTCAAAACAGATGCTTTCGACTTAAATGTTTTTAAGACCCTTTTTCGATGATTGAAGTAAAACCCAAAATTGTTACAAAAGAGATAGTTTTAAATGGTTTCGAAACAGATGCTTTTGACTTTAATGAGTTTTTGATCCTTTAGATCTACTTAAAGGTGTAATCCAAATGGTTTCGATCGAGATGATTTTCAAAAGTTTTAAAGGACTAAATTTTCAAATGGTATTGAAAGGTTTCTACATGTTTTAAATTAAAGCTAAAGTGCTTTTGAAAGGATTGAATTTTGACTGTTTCGAAAGGTTTTGATGAATGGTTTCGAAAGAGGTGGTTCCCCAGGGTTTCGAAAGGATTGAAAGGATGGGTTTTTCCTATGTTTTCAAAAGGAAACATTTAAAGGTTTTAAAGAGGGATGTCTAAGGCTTTTTATAGTTTCAAAATATTCACTTTCAATGGTTTCGAAGGGGTTACCTTCTAGGGTTTCGAAAGGGTTGTTTACAGCTTTTAAAAAAAGGTTTCGAATGTATTAAATTAAGCAATGTAGCCTAAGTGTTTTGAAGTTAAAATGGGTTTTAACTGATTTTGGAAGGATAGCTAATCCTCATTAAAATTCATCAACATTATTTTGAGTAAAGTATATATAACATGGCAAAATAGCTTAGAGTAAAGCTAAGAATATATTTTCCTTGTAATGATATGATTTAAAAGGTTAAACCATTTTGAAAAGGTTTTCAAGGAAAAAGATGAAAGGTAATTAACCCTAAGAAAATGATTCAGATAGTTAGTTCATTTTGATCCGGACAGTTAGTTCAGTTTGTGGGCAGTCAACCAAGTTTTATAGACAGATAGTCCATTTGTTGGCATAACGGACATTGCTATTATATTGTGGATAGATAATCTACTTATTACCTGTTTTATGGATAGATAGTCCATTTATTAGCATAAAGCATATTGCTATTTTGATATAATCAGTTTGGTTGCAGGAAAGGATTTGCAAAATATATGTTTTAAAGAGGATATCGATGAGGGGAAACCCATTCCGCTAAGCGGTGTGATCTCACTTAATATCAGTAAACTGAGATGTAACAGAACTATTCACGCTGGGCTTTATGTCTGACTCGAAGTTTTTGTTTCCCCTTGAACTCTTGGATGCTCAAAAATTGATTTGAGTAGACTGAAGGTTAAGTTTTTCAAGTTCAGAAATTTTGGCAAATAAAGCTTCCGGAGACGAGCAGGTGGCTGACGAATAGCTAATTAGGGGTTACAGTTTGTTTCTGATTCCGCCATGTATATTAAAGTCGGATATGATTATATTTCTTTGATCAACCAAGGGGGCATCGTCATATGCCGATCTTGGCGTATTTTGTTATGATTATAATTAATCTTTACTTTGGAAACGATATGGGATTATGTAACTTGGATATGAATTAATTTTGAAATGTAATCAGTAAAATTTTGTTTTTTGGAAATCCATGATTTTGTCATATTCAAGTGCTTCTGATATTATGAATACCATTATCATTGTCGTATTTTTTCACCAGAAGTAAATACTACGGATGACTGCAGCATATGTATCGCTTAGCTTTCGGCCTCTAGATACGGAATGTTACATATGTCTTGGAACTTAAGAAGTTCTAGGTCCACCTTGGTTAAAGTCATCATTTCCATCCTTTCTTGGAGATTTTCCTTAAGCGGAGCTGCAAATGCCACTATCTTCATCGTTGTGATCATCATCATTATTGTCATCATCTCTATCATCCGCTTAATCACTCTCTGACTTTTTATCATCATCATCTAATGGGATATCACTAAGAGCTAAAGGCTTAGGAAGATTGATAATAACTTCATCCTCAGGCTTAGAATAATCCTCCAAAACGTGGTCTTGAAGAATATCAAAGTCCTTATGTAATCTGTTTTTACATTACTAAATGAAGGAAAGTCCAAATTTGAGCACTGACCAATGTTGTTTTATAAACAATAAATAGAACCGCTTCAACACACTACTCCTTCCATCGAGAGAGTATCACTTAGAAAGGAAGTAACCTTAGATTTTATAGCATGCAAGGTTGACTTTAATTTGCCAATGATAAGGTCTTTCTTGTCCAAATTCTTTTCTAAGACAGGTATTCAAGCTGAAGTTGTTTGGAGTTCAGAAATCTCAATTGAGTTTGGAAATTTTATCCTCTAAAGCTTTTACATGCTATTTTAGAATATGATATTTTCTTTTCGGACTCCAAAAGTGTTGTAGCCATAGTATTTTTAGAAGAAAGCAACTTGTTATTAGATTGGACTTCATGAATCTGGGTTGTAAGAGCTGACACCTTTGTAGACAATGAAGAGTTTAATTCATGTAGCGAAGACGTACTTTAAGAAGAAAACAAAGATGATTACTGGAAATTAAATAAATGTTGCCCAATCTAAAAAGAATTGTGGCATGAGATTAATAAAAAGAAAAGGTGTGTGTGTATAAATCCAAGCAAAAGAATCTATACCTGAATGAGATGTTATAATAGACAAATCTAGGTTTCCTTAGAGAGAGGGAAAAGAGAAGCTTTTGATGAGCTTGACGAAGTGAAAATGTAGAGAGCGTAGGTTGCTTGTTATCTGTTCTATGAAATTTCCATTAGAAGGAGACTATGCCCTTGAATGAGGTGTAGGAGGAACATCATCCGAAGAAGGAGAATTGAGCCCCAAGCTTTATTGTAGGGAGTCCATAGACTCATGAAGAGAAGGACCAGAAATGTTAATGATGAGATCTTAATTTGGAAGAGTAGTCACAGTGGTGACAATGCTGGAAGTAGAAACTAAGGGCAGGGATGTAGTAAGTTCGGCTCCTTTATGCTTTTTGAAAGAGGTCTCGAAAGAGACAAGCTTGATGCTGGAACACTTTCATTTCTTTGCTCTAGCTAGTTCCAAAGCGTCTTCTATGGTAGAAACAATGGTAGTGAAGCGGCTTTTGATGGCATTGACTCCTCAACATCTTTAGAGGAAACAGACAGATCAGAAGAACCTTTGCTAGATGATTAAGCATCTACACCAACAGATGTACCTTGGGAAGATCATTTCATAAAATAAGAAGTCTTAGGGAAATTCGTTTTATATAAGGAAAGGAAAAGTAAGAAGCAAAACCTGGAGAACATCCGAGATTGTCAACGGTTAGGAGTTGCATCGGAGAACTCATGGAGAAACATCGAGTTTGGCTGTGATAAGGGTGGGCGAGTAATTTTCTTTTTCTTCATCGGTGGTTCACCCAAGACATGGTGAGATGGTTGAATCAATGAGTACTTACTCGTTTTTCTTCAGTAAGAAGTCTTTGTCAAATTTTTGAGAATTTTGAGGTAGTGATTGACCTTAACCAAGATCTTAGGATCTATGTTCTTCGAGTTAATGGATGACAATCACCATCAAAGATAACTTAATAAATGTAAATAAGGCTAATATAAGCGACAACCAAGCGAACATAATCAAAGCAAGAAATTTACTAGGAATAGGACACTTTCTAGTAAAATATGGAGAATAATATCTAACAAAAAAGAATTGATGACTCCAGTCTTTATTCCTATTGACGAAATTTGAAATTACTCCCCCACCTACGGAACTAAGATAATAAATGGAACTTTTAGGTTGGTGCTTCATCTTTTGAAGGGTAACCAAAGATCATAGGGTAGAGGGAGACAAATCTTCAAACTTAAGCTCCTTAAATAATATAAAGAGAGAGTTGACATGGTTGTGGGAGTTGGGATTCAATTAGATGAAAGTAATCCTAAGATAAGACAAGGCATTTAATATAATCGAATTGAAAGGTGGATGGCAAGAATGATAGATGTGAAGAGGAGTGAAGGCAAAAAGCCCTTCTAAAGAGGAGGTCATTCTATCATCTGGGCCTGAAGCCCTAGGCTCAATCCCTGATATGCCAAAGTGATGCAAAATAGAGTCGATATCTGCTTGTTTCTTAAAGTAGGATTGGTGAGAGGTGTAGATATTCTCTCCTGAAGAACCTTTAAGCTTAGGAGATTTGGGAGATTTGGACATTCCTTTATAAGCTTCTTTCTTGCCTCTGGCCATGGTACCTACAACGGTTAAATTTTAATTATAAAATTGAGCTTCACTAACAAAGAGGGATGATTGGTTCTACGAAAAATAAAAATTTCAAGAAAATAAGACAACTGAATAAATGAATGGGAAGTGATAAAAATAGAAAATAAAATAATATGAATATATATAGTACTTTGATATATTTCTAAAGACAAGGTTAGTTCACTTACATACATATCGGACTACGAAAATATGACCATCCTTTTCGTATATGTTAATAAGTTATATATGTATGTGTCTACTTCTCATGTATGAAAGTTGTCCATGTATTCAAGCATACAGACTAATAAGCCATATGTATATGCCATATGAGTGTATATATGCTAATATTAAGTTGTCACCAAGTAAACGTTAAGCTATAAGGTGCAAGTTTAATGATAACCTTTTGTATGATACGTTAATCATAGAAATAGCTTGCAAATTAATGGATCGTATGTGGAAAATTAGTAAATAGCCAATGAATGATTAGTACTCATATGATAAAGTACCACGTACTAATAATAGTAATGGAAATTGGGTTTTAAAAAAGGATTGGTGTGTGATAAGCAACCGTAGATCAATAGAAACAACTTTCGAGCCTTGACCCATCATAAGTTGAGTTATCATGTAATGACGATATCACATGTTGGTATATGATAACCATCAAAAGTCAAGTCATTGCATGTGAACATGAATTTATCTTTTCGTGAATCATCGTAAAAATTAGCTTTTTACAAGACTTTTAAAATAAGGCCTAATAGGATTTAAAACAAACTATCATGTATTGAGCCTGAACGTAGCTTTCATGTGAGGATTTTAACATAAGGCTTTCGTGTGTCAAGCATAAACATAGCATTCGTAACAAAGCTATCGTATGTTGAGCCTGAACGTAGCTTTCGTTTATGAATTTTAGAATAAGGCTTTCAAATGTTAAGTTTCAACAAAGCTTTCATATATAGGGATTAAAACAAGGCTGCAGTGTGTAGTTTTCATATATGGAATTTTAGACAAACCTTTCGTAAGTAAAGCCTAAATGAAGCCTTCGTATGTAGAATGTAGCTTTTGTATATTGAGCTCTCGAATGACAACTTGATGCATGGCGATAAGGCAAGTATGTTGGAAGCAAATATTTAAGAAGTAAGATCTAAAGTCCACAAACGAAATACTATGACCTTGGATCAAAATAGTGATTTTGGAAAGAAATATGAAGAAATACATTAGTACCAAAATTAACAACTAAACCCCGATTAAATTTAAAATCAAAAGTAGCTAAATTAAATCAAATAGCAGTGGCAAAACAAATGATGAATAGATTAACAATGAATAAATCGCTTACTAATCGAAAGTCTAGAAGAAATTGAGATTCAAGTGATGAGAGAAGATCAATTCTTCTTAAGAAAAATTGGTAAAAAGGAAAAGGGAGGGGAAGCATAGTATTTAGAATAGAAAAGAAAATAATGGTGAACGTTAGATCATGCGTGATAAGAATAGAAGGCTAAGATTAACAAACCAAGGGACACAAAGAGTTATTTTATACTAAAGTATAAAGATACATTGTAAAGTGGGGGAAGGGGCAAGTGTTATACTCCAAATATATTAGTCCTCATAGGTCAACAAAAGAGAAACATTGCAAAAGAGGAAGCTATTATGGGTTATGTACAAGAACTATCATGGGATACTAATAAAAATGAAAGCTTTCATGGGATATGTACAAGAGCTATTATTATATAATGGTAACAATGCTTTCGTGGGATGATGTACAAGAGCTATCGTGAAGTGACCTCGATAATCATCACGGATGGAAATCAAGAATCTATCGAGTAATGATCCTTATGCCCATCGTAGTTTGATGGGACATCATGAATGATCTCCTAACAAAGCTATCGTGCGTCAAGTCAATGAAGTTATCATATGCTAAAGATTAAGGCAGCCAAGCCATCGTCAAATGAAAGGTGGAAGCCATCCTGAAAAGTTTTCTAAAGCTATCAAAGAAATATGATATTATATCAACGTGTGATGTTATGATGTCATCTCGTATGATGATTCTAAAGCCATCATGTGATGACAAATCAAGCAATCAAAAGAAGACGAAGTAAAGCCATCGTGAGAAGACAAATCAAGCAATCAAAAGAGGATGAAGTGAAGTCATTGTGTGATGATTCCAGAGCCATCTTGAGATAAAAAAATCAAGCAATCAAAATAAGACGAAGTGGAGCAATCATGTGATGAATCCAAGCTATGATGACAAATCAAGCAATCAAAAGAAGACGAAGTGAATCCATCGTGTGATGATTCCAAAGCTGTGGATAAATCAAGCAATCAAATGAAGGCGGAGTAGAGCCATCGTGTGATGATTCTTAAGTCATCGTAAGATGGTTGATCAAGCTATCAAATTATATAGACAAGCCACATGTCCTTTTGAACATGTGCCACGTCAGCAGATCATGACCATCCAACCTAGGTAAGGCGCCATGTGTCAAGGATCCAATGATCCGAGTTCTCTATAAATAAGCTTGTACCCCCACCTAAATAAGATATGGTTTCTAGATCTTCTTCTCCTTCAATTTTTATTTTTCTTTCAATATTGTAAAGTGAGCTTTTGATTTGGGATCCACGGCCGTCGGGGAAAATTGAATTGAGAACTTTATAATTAAGGACTTGTACTTAGCATAATTTGCAATATGGACTATTTTGGACTTTTGACTTATGCATATGACTCTCTTTACTTTGAATATGTAACTCTTTATTTTGAACAAACATATAAAATTATGGATTGCATAGTGACCACTTTTTCTCTACTTTACTTAGCCCAATAGCTTGAAGCATACAAGATCCAACTTTTACCCCAACAACAGATATTGTTTGATTCATACAAGGATTAAACTAATGTTAAAAGTGAATTTAAAAACCATTTGAACCCAAGTAAAATGGTTTCATGTGTTAATAGTGATCCAATGTGATTAGACTATGAAGTATGATTTTAAGGTTTATCCATAACTTGTCAGAATTTATTGGATCCCAAAAATGGATAAAAATCTAGTTTGGATAAACAAACTTATTTGAATATTAATTAAATTATAGAAAATTAGTTAGTAAATTCTCTTCACCTCATATTTATAAAAGGTTTGCATAGAGATAGTTGTAGTATTATTAGGTGGCACATGGAATAAATAGCTGGGAAAAATACATCTTTTATTGATATAATGAAAAAAATGTACTGGGTACCAAATAAAAAGAAAAATGGAGTGCCAAAACTTACGGGTCAATGTGGTTGTAACACATGGGAAAGAAAAGAGTAAAGATCGTAGAGTGTGGTGCTCTAGGGTTGAATAAATTATTTGTTTGGTTTGGAAAAAATTAAAATCCTTTAAACAAAACCCGATCATTCAACAAACAAAACTGAATCTAACCGAATCGATAATTTCAAAATCAAAACATGAACAAAAAATATTCGGTTCCTTTTGGTTGGTTAAATCGATTGATATTTAAATTAGCTAGAATGTCTAAAGTTAACATAAAATGATATCAAAACAATTTTTGAGTCCGTATTTATATGAAGATGCGATGATGTATAATTTACTTCTCATCTTCTAAGCTTGTACCAAGAACTTAAAGAAAGCTAATATCGTTAAGACGACGGCGGCGACGGAGGCGGCTACATCGATAATTACGTTTTTTAAATCATTTTTAATTTGGTTTGATTAGTCAGACAACCAGATAGATATGAAAAAGGAAATAAACTCAACCAACTAAGTGACAAGACTAAACCGAATCAACTAAACTTATTTGGTTCGAATAATCTATTTGGTTTGAACTAATAATTCTCACCCACAGAGTTCGCAATTGTGAGAGGATGTGTATTTGGAGAGCAAGCACAAAGAGATCAATAGTCAAGGCAAGTATTTGAGAATGAGTCTACAATGTAAAGAATGATAGCTCTTCATGAATAGACGTCTCAGTTAATTTGATTGAGCATTTACTTCGAAGTTTATGTGCTAGGATGGATATAAGCGAGGGGGATGCTCGTCGTGCTATGAGTACACACAAATAAAGAACCTATAAGTGCTTTACTTAACATTATGAGTGCGTTAACTGAGCACATGAATTAGTCATTAAAAAATGAAATAAACACTTAGGCTTCATTTGAGAATTTTTTCTGCATGTTTTAACTGATTTTGAATGAATCCGTATTTCAAGAATGATCATAACTCATATATAAAGCTTTTTTCTCATTAATATCTATCTGTTATAAAACCTATGCAAACCGATGTAACGTAGTTTTTTTGTTAATTCTCAATCAACAAATTAAGGTGTCTTCATAGATTCCATTTTTATATTTTTAGGTTACATTCTTGGTAGTTATATTGAAAAATTAATTTTCACAATTTTTTGTGTGTTAAGCTCTCAAAATATATGTTGGTCGATTACAACAAAAATTTGAATAAACCAATCAAAACCGATAATCTCAAATCACTACAAGGGAAAAGCCATTTTTCGACGGTTGGAAACCGTCGGCGGCCGTCGGAAAATGCCGTCGGAAATTGCGGCGTCGGGGAGCAGTGTTTCCGAAGGCTTCCGATGAACCTCGCCGTCCGTATTTCCGACGACTTTCGACATATTCCGGAATCCGTCGGTAAAAAAGACCCAAAAGTTGTCGGGCGCCGTTGGAAGCCGCCGAAATATAATAACTGCAGGCCGTCGGGATCCGTCGAAAATATGTTGAAACTTTTTTTATTTCTGCAGCAATGCAGCCTTCCATCCACGTTTTCCATACAAACACTATTCCACCAATACTGCAGAATCCAATATATAATATTCCAATCAAAAACCAAACTATACACAAATCACCAAACAAAAAAATATAAAATTAAGTTAATACAAATAATCATCACCCAAACTAATGTACAATACATAATAATATCCACAACACCAAATGTTCTATCAATACATACATTCACAACATCCCCAACATCCACATAATTTTAAGTGTAGCATAACATAGTACACAAAACCAACAAGTACCTCTACCATCTACCAAATCGTACAAAACAGAAAAAAACTTACGGACCAAAGAAACCAATCAATCTCCTCCAGAACCTGAGCCAGCAGAGGAAGGGAAGCGGCCACCATACTGCTGCATGTACTCGGCGATACGTTGGTCTAGCAACTGTGTCATCTCTATAGCCTGCCGACGGTTCTGCTCCTCCAGTTGCGCCACTCTAGCCCGCAAATCTTCGATCTCTGCTAGATCAATTTGAGCTCTAGTCTTCCTACCCTGTCTCTGAGTACTGGCCTGTAATAAATATTTAATTTAGCTGTGTGATCTCTATAAGTGTATGTGCAGGTATGTGAATGATTAGCAGTGTGATAATATTATTTAATTTAGTTTATGATGTTTATGTAAGTGTATGTGCATGTTGATAACATTTTAGATTGTGGTAACACCAAATAACTATAGTAACAAGATTGTTAATTTATATTTTGAATTAATATAACTTTCGAACATTTTAGCATAAGTAAATTAACTATAGGGAAGGATGAGAGCAATAAATTTGAAATTACTCCTTGATTGCCAATATATTATTTACTTACCACTTGATTGTCAAATCTGTATCGTCTGCCATGCTCCGATGGATCCATAACCGATTCAAAAATAGCATCCTCCTCATCCGTCGTCAGCTGATCTCGACCCGAATCAGCAATGAGTTTCTGGCGCTACTCCATAAACTTTTCCTACATTAATACATTAATATTATCATATCTTATTTCATTATATTTTAACAAGTAGAAAATTATTACTAATACTGCATAAAATGAAATATGCTTACATGGCTCTTGCTGGATTTATCGTCGTGCCATGTATACGAAACTGTCCCGTCCGGATTTACATGCTCGACGGCATGCGTACGAGTGAACACGTCCATATAACCCATGTGACCATGCACCTCACCTTGGTGAAATTGGTTTTTACATACAATTATTGTACATTTAAAATTATATAGCACAAACTATTTGAAAAATGCATTCAGTAAATTTACCAACTCCTGCCGATACTGCTGAAATGACTTCGACCCTCCACGATGAGTGACGGGATTTTTATTTCTATTTACAGAGTTTCTTTCCGACTCTGCCTGCACGTTCAAAAGTTGATATATTATTTATCGATCATGTATATTTTGATATTTACTACCAGTTAAATAATTTAAAAAAAATTAGTATACTTGCATTCGCTGTGTCAGTTTCCCAGTATCCCAACCATGCTTGTCATACGCTCTCCCCCTCCAACGTGGTCTCTTACCTGATTTCTTTATTTCGAATATCGAGTCCCTATAATTTTTGCGCATCTTCTTCATCCAATATTCCCGTGCCAACTGCATTTCATCCGTCTGAATGTCTATCTCAGCCTGTGTTTCACGATAAAAAGCAAAAAGAATATTAAACTGTAAATGATAAATAGTAAAAAAAAAATGACAAAAATGAATTAAAAATGAAAAACAGAAATATATACTTACTAGGGCATCCTGCAAGTACACTCTAATATATGGGGAGGGATGTTATCCCACTTCGGCCAACAAGCACTCATCCTTACTCCAGTAAGACGCTCTAGAAACATCCAACACGACCTTCGATGGAAGTAGGTCGAGCCCCATGTTTTTAAATATGATACAGATAAGTACGTACGTATATAAAAAAAGATGCTGAATAAAATTTAATTCTTACCTCTCTGCTCTAGGTACTAAACAAACGACAGGACGTTGTGGTGCTTGCGATGGACGACTGCCATCACCTCCTGATCGGGAAGAGCTCCTAGCTCTAGATGACATTACGTAAACCTGTGATATATATACACATCATTTCAAAACAGAATAATAACATGATAATGAAATATATTTCATACGTAAATGAATACATCAATGACATAAACTGCTAAATTAATGACTGAAATGGAAATAGAAATGGAAGTGTGTTATACCTGATACATAATGGGTCTCATGTTTCGACGATACGCAGATCACATTGCATTTTTAATAATAATTGCTAAATAAATTATAAGTGGAAATGACATAAAACATGTAAACAATGGTAAACGTACAAATTTGGTTTCATAGTTACATCAATTTCATAATACATCAAGAATTCAACATAGTTAAATCAACAGCAAAAAAATCAAATTCGGATTTTTATCAATTATCATCGTCTTCTGATTCAGATTCGGTTTCGTTTTCTACGATATTTTCCTCTGCACTATCAAACGCTTCAACCAAAACATTTGATTCATCGATCAAATGATCAAAATCTGTATGATCGTCTATAATTATTATTTCGTTATTTTCCTCAAGATCTGCTTGATGAGCTTGTTCGTCTGGAATATTCTTCCCATAGAATGTATATCTGGCCTTTGTTTTAAAAACTGCAGACCAATCTGTTTTATCTCTTTTCAGAGACGGATAATGAGCATAATACACTTGCAATACTTGTTTGGCTAGTACAAAATGATCATCATACTTGTGATAGTGCGATGTATGCTTTATTTCGATAAGATTATAATCCTTATGCACATTAATTCCAGAACCTGAAACATTGCTAAACCAATTGCATCTAAACAGAAACACCTCCTCCGCGGGTCATGAGAAATATGTCAGTTGCAAAATTTGTGTTGGAACGCCATAAAAATCATTTATGTGATTTTCTGGATCATCGCTACCTTTAACAAATACACCCGTATTATTCGTTTATTTTTCTACACCGTATTTTTTGGTGTTAAATTTATATCCATTTCGGCTCAAAATCTTTGGATCGTCGCCATCTTTAACACTTCCCATTACAAATACAGTAAGCATTTAACACTTCTTTGGATCATCGCTACCTTTAACACTTCCCATTCTTTGGATCGTCGCTACCTTTAGCATTTTCCATTACAAACACAGTAAGCATTTACATTTCGTATATTATTTCGTCTCATACGAGTCAACAAAATTTCGGTAGCATTTCCCTTTTGTTCCCTGCATTGTACACAAATGCGTGTACGCATGAAACGAAATAGAAAAGTTAGAACGAAATTTTATGAACCGTTTGAGATGAAGTAGTATACAAAATGTAAATGCTTACTGTGTTCATAACTTGTCTAATACAGGGACAAATCCAACAAATATTGTAGCAGATGAATATAAATGGTCGTTTTTTGAAAAAAAAAACGACTATTTATACAACGATCATGTACAACACTCGTCAGATGGGGCCAAAAACTCTCTAAAGGACGTTAAATGTGCACATTTTACGAAAAAATACAGTTTTACTAACTATTCACAGTTACAAAAAAATATTTTAATTTAACATATTTATTCGACGTATTACATCAAGTTAAGGTTGGTGTAACGTTTTTGTCATTATTAGATACACATAATTATAATTTAGACTCATGCATTTTTTTGTTGCATTAGTCAATACGTGCACAATATAATACTCCTATCTCGTTCATTCATTTTATCTTATTCCAACTAACACAATACAATGATAGCAGCGCTACACACATATACAATTGTAGAATCAACGCATACACAACGATTTACATATACACGAATAACCATAAATTATACATGTTTTTCACAATTTCACGATAAAAGATGAAATAGGTACACCATGAAATGCTGGAAACTATTATCACACTATTGGAAAATTTTCAATCACCATTTAACCCTAATTTATCATCTTATGCAAATCTATAAATAGGGTAAAAATTGAATTTTTCGCGAAAATAAGAGATTATACCTGAGCTGCAAAGCAAAAGAGGTTGAATTCGTAGCCGGGGAGGATGCAAAAACGTGATATTAGTGATTGAAGGATTGGAGAGTGAATTTGGAATTTTAGAAATTAAAATTAAGTTATGCTGAAATGGGGAAGAGAGGCTCGGCTGGAGCCTGTAATTCGCAATTTTCCGGCGGCTTCCGACGGCCCGTCAGAAGCCGTCGGAAATAAGCCATCGCCATACCCTGTCGCTTTTTAAGCATTTTCTAGTAGTGAATCCATTCTAATCGGTATACAAGTCTCATGCGTAGCCCTAGGAAGAGTGTTCTCTTATGGTGGTGCAACAATTATACCTGCAAAATTATGTGTTGTTATTGAGTATTGAGTCTATCAAGACAGTTCGTATTAGACTAAGTGTAGTTAATGCCCCGTTATAGCCCCGCTATATCTCATAGCGGATTTCTACCGCTACGATTTTTTCATATAGCCCCAAAATATAGCATTTCCGTTTTAATCCCCGCTATTTCCAATATATCCCGTTATTCCCTCTATATTTTGCTATTTCTGCTATATCTTCTTCAATAAAATGAATTAAAAAATTGCATTTATACATTATAAAAATTATGAACAGGAAATTATTGTCAAGGACAAAATTTCACAGCTTTTTGGCCTCAAAGACAGACCTTCAATATTTTATTCTGAAGGACAACTTTCTGTAGGTATCAGTTTTTAGTTATTGATAGCATTTTTTAGGTATCAGTTTGTAGTTATCGGTAGCAGTTTTTAGGTATCAGTTTTTAGCTAGGTATCAGTTTTGTTGTCCTTATGAATAATTTTGAAAAATGTTTGTCCTTTTGAATAAATTTTAGAAGAATGTTTGTCCTTGTGGTAAAAATATTGAGGTCGTGTCCTTGAGGCAAAAAATATAGAAATTTTTGTCCTTTAAATTAATTCCCCCAATTATGAAACTAAGTTATTTGATTTAATTTTTAATATATTTTCAGAAATGAAAATACTTTAATATTCTACTAAATTTAATTATGTCATATAACAGTTTTACATTTATTTAAAGTATATTCGCACATAGTTTTTGTTTAAAATTATTTATGTATTAATTATGATTCAATTGAATGATAATTTTTCAATTAACTACCATTTATATATTTGTAAAAACATTAAGTACGAGTTTTATATAATATTTTAAAGCCATCTGCTACATCCCGCTACATCCTCGCTGTATCCCCGCTATGACTTTTTGCACCTCCACCGCTTCGAATCTGCCGAGCGCTTTAACTGTGCAGATTAGACTATATGTTTAATTTGTTTGCTTTTCCTGATTGAGCTGTCGGTTGCTCTTAAATGAGAAGGTCCACCAGCAAGCACCTCTGTTTGGATGAACGCGCTCTGATAACAAGTCAAAATCATGTTGCGAGCCTACTGTGGAGTCCAGACGAAAATCCTATGAGGAAATCTCACGTGAAGACTTTTTCGCCGAATGACATTTTATTTGGCACTGGTTTATCTCACGAGGTTGGCATATGACCTATGGATAAAATAAAATTGCTTCCTTGCATTTAGTTATTACTGTACTGAGACGTTTGAGGGTAGCGGTGCTATATCCTTGCACTTGCACTATCCATATTTTCAGTATATTCAAAGTAAATAGGCAAAAAAAAAAAAAGGACTAACCAGTGCATGCAAGTTTGATTCTGAAAGATTCATACAGTTAGAGGAGCAAACATCACACAACGGATTAAGATACTGCTGAGTAGAACGAAAACAAATGCTAAACCAAACAATGATTAATCTATTAGGGCAATCATATTTTTCAGTACACCTCAAAACTACTACGTAAAATATTTATTTTTCAGTAAATACTTGCAAAACTAATGTTAATTACTAATACAATTTAAATACAAAAGTATCCCAGTATTTTCTGTTACTTCATTCAAATCAAATTTTGAAAGTTTCACCCATCTGCAGAGGAGCAAGCATTTCTTTTGCTCTAAATCAATTCCAATACCATAACATAATACATACTATTGAATATATATAAAGGAGAAAAAAAATGCTAAGTCAAACAATGATAAATCTCTGAACATTCCTCTATTATATAAATTTTGACCTTTAAAAATATCGGCAGTACACCTCAAAACTACTACATGATATATTCTTTTTTTTTCTCCTTCTAAATACTTATTTTACAAAAATAATATTTGTTACTAAAATAAATCGATTTCAAAAGCCTCTCGGTATTTTTGTACCAATCCTCCAAATAATTTCTGACAAAAATGTAACCTTCATTACGTTATCGTGATTTCAAAGAAGCATGGCCTGTGTTGCCCAAATGAGCAAACAACTTGTTCCTGTCAAAATCAAATTTTATAACCAAATGAAGTTTTATATGGGTAAATAAAATAGAAATAAATTACTTAAAAGAAAGTTAATGAGGTGGTATAACAATTCCGGAGTACCTTGTTTCAAAATTCTCCCCGCATGTATCACATGCATTGCTAGAGGACTTTGCACTTCCCTGAAATTGTAGACATAACATTAATTTATTGTTGAACTAGGAAAACTGGTTTTTGATCACTTTTCAACTGGATGATTTAGCATTTATCATTTTGGCTAAGTAGACAGACAAGCATAGTGACCCAATATGTTTAGGTCAAATTTTAGAAAAGCGTCAACCTTCATCGATAACCAATCAAACAGACAGAAAGTGGATATAATAAATAGATGTTGGAATTTCAGAAATATTTACAATATCAGAATGCTAACCATCTGGTTTGTATATGCAGGTAGAACTTGCAGTTTTTAACCAGGCTTTATAACCAGATACCCGTGGACAAAAAAAATTATGTTAACCATCTGGTTGGTATATGCAATGTTTATTTATTCAAATCTACACATTTTTTTCACTGAAAAAGAAATAAATTATTATTTTTATTGATACAAAAAAATACATAATTTTTTTAGCAATTCAAGTACAAGATACAGATTATGAATACAAAATCTAGCATCCACAACACACATCGGTTACGTAATTAATCTATGTTTATGCTCTAAATATTTTATAAATGTTTACTTAGTTGAAAAACTGTATCTACCTAAACAAATGAGATAAACTTTAATCTATAAAAATAAATAAATTAGTTCTTTATGGCGAAGTCAGGACTTAATATCAAACTTTTTAGACATTAGAATTATTAGTACGAGCGGTATGCCACACGCTTTGCGTGTGATGATGACACACACTTCGCGCATGAATTGTTTTTTTACAAATTATATATGTTTAACTCGTTCGAAAAAATATATTTTGTAGAAATATAGTCATATTTTGTGTTAAAATGATATGCGGTTAGTAATTTTTCTTTCTAAATTGCAACATCTGATTCTTTTTTTGGTTAGTTTGAATTTTTATTTATATTATTAATTAATAAAGAATGAATTTAAATTTTTATTATTTTAAATTTTTATTTCTCCTATTAATTAATAAAAAAACTTTAAAAAATGTTAATTTATAAGATCCTAATTTTATGTGAAATTAAGATTTCGATAATATCCGTAGAGAGACGTTTTGAATTGGTAAAGGAAACTAAACTGTTAGATCCTATTTTCAAGTGAAATTAATATTTAATAATATTTGTAGAAGGACATTTTTGGTACTTCAAATGTTGATACAAAAAAGCGTGACACCAAAAGTATTGCAACTATTATTAAAGATTATTAGTTTTTTAATTTTTATTTCTGCTATTGATTAATAAAAAACGATTGTAAAAAAGTTAATTTGTTAAATCATATTTTTAAGTGATATTAAGATTTCGATAATATCCGTAGAGGAACGTTTTGAATTAGTAAAGGAAACTTATTCCTACTTTTAAGTGATATTAATATTTATTAATATTTGTAGAGGGGTATTTTTGGTACTTAACGTTGATGCTAAAAAAGACTTAACTTTGATACTAAAAAAGTGCGACACCAGAGTTATTACAACTATTATATTAAAATAATAAGAGTTTGAGACGTGTCAAATTAATTTCAATTAGAATTGGTTTGTCATTCTAAATTCAGAATAGAAATTTAGCTTGATTTTTTGTTCTGAATAAAATATGTTATCATTTGGGAAAAAATATTAGAATGAGGGAAAAAAGCGTGTGAAGCTTAATTAAAATGCAAATGATATATGACCTGGGGCCTTAAATTTTGATGAAATATTATGATCATTTATAGCTCCCTTGAATTTTGAGTTAGAGATACGAAAACGTGCAATTGCATTAAAAAAAGTGGAATTTACATTTAAAATGATTACACGCTATTTCAAATTTGTAATAGGGATTTTCGATTTAGGTATTTTCGATTGAAGTCAAGGTTTCAAATCTCAGTTTTCAATCACATCTTGTCACGAAGATTTCATACATGATACTTGTATTGTATGAGATCTTAAACTGGATAAATATATATCAGATGTACATATAGGATCAACATGTCAAATCTTGAAATACATCTCGGAAATGTCTCGGAGTAACTTATGAGTCTAAAATTGTTTTTTTTAAAGATCTTTTTAATGGCTGTGATTGAAAAAAGAAATGTAGCATACTTGATTTGATAGAAACTTGTTGCATTAGAAATAGAAGATTTTTTTTTTGGAGGAGTGCAATAGCTTTGATTATTTGGTATTAACCTACAAATTTCTTCTAGTTTAAACATTGATGAAAAAAAATGATATCATTTAGTTTGACTTATCCGGATAAAAAGTAAGCAATAAGGTTTGAGGAATCATTAAACAACAATTGGCAGAACAATTTCATTTGAATCACACAAGTAAAAAAAAGTTATAAAGAGGAAAAACATACAACTACAAACAAGACCTCAAATTGAGATCCAGATCCAAATTGCAGTTGAGATATTAATATCTTGGGAGAGATAAGCGTCAAACGAGATATGAATGAGGTTTGACGTTTCATTTGATCCAAGTGCAAAATTGAGATTTGACAATAACTCATGCGAGATGAATGAGATTTAAAACTCATGACTATAAACGAAGAATGGCGCACACAGGCGTAAGAACTTCCTCGAGTCTTGGCACATGGCACAACAAACAACGCACTCAATTTTGAATTACTACATATGTATTATATATGATAAAGGTTCAATGACACTCATATTTTTTGGACTTATATGCCCCTTAACTTTCACCACTGGATTCATCAAACCAATGGATGTGAGAAATCTTTATCTTTTATCTGCTTTTGTTTTTATTCAAATTCATTCATTTATTTGATATAGTGCTAAAAATAGGGGTGTATATGGAAAGGATCCACATCCCTCTCTATTCAACCCCAAACGCAGCCCTCTAATTTCAGCCACTCATTCTGATTTAAATAATAATATTATCTCTCTTATCACATCATATTATTATTTAAATTGGGATGAGTAGCAGAAATTAGGATGCTAGGTTGGAAGTTGAATATAGTGAATTGCGGATCCCCCCAACACACACATGTAGCAAGGATCGACTACACCTCACTTTTGCTACATCTCAAATTCCCCGAATTTTAACCAGATGTTCTGAATTAAATAATATATGTTATCTCTCTTCTCACTCCAGAAGAGAGAAAATATATTATTTAATTCAGAATATATGACTGAAATAAGAGGATATTTGAGGTGTAGCAAAAATGAAGTGTAGCAGATCCTAGCCATATATACATGTACACATACATGTATGGGCAAGATCGGCTACACCTTAAATCCCCTTATTTCAACCACATGTTCCGATTTAAATAACTGAATGAAATGACTTAGTATAATTTCAATTTACTTTGTTAGAAGATATTCAACGGCAAAATTGTTATTTCACCATTAAGTATAACGTTATACGTTTATACATCTGATTCATCGACGATTACATTCTCAAAAATCAATAGTTATTAGATAGTCATGTAGTACATCGTGAGAATACCGAACTACAAAAATTTATCATTATAATATTATGCCAATTTGTCCGGATATCAACGTATTAGAATCAAAAAGTTTATCATATTATTATATTAACAAATATATAACATATTTAACATCAATAATAATTTGGTCATACATGGTAAATGTTATATCACATTAAAAGCATTCTCATAAAGTGACACCAAACTTTTTTGTGAATCCAAACCAAACGGAATAATAAAACAGTATAGCAAAGCAATTATTAATAGATGGATAATAGATGTGTCTAGTTCATATATCTTTAAAAAATACTTGTGAAAGTTTTTCTGTACACTTAAAAAGGCATACAATTTTAAAAAGTTGATTTCACCAAGAATCAAAATCAATTCTCCGCCTACTACCATATTAATTTTTTTTTTGTCACCAAACTTTTGGGTGTGACCACTGATTGAAGAGGTACAAGATATAACATGCAATGTCAATCACAATGTCAGTTTTCGAAGATCTTTAGTATTTATTATAAATAAAAGTAAGTGAGCAGTAAATGTAATGCTACCTTTTGTTTTTTCCCTTTTGATTTAGATGTGTTAGTATCTTTCTTTATAGACCCTCTTGCATCCGCTTGTTGCTTTTTACTTTTCTTTCCTGCCCCTATACTTCCTTTTCCTTTTGCAGAAGTGCTATCAATATGAGTAAACGGTGTCTCTTTTGCCTCTTTTTCAACATCCTTTGCCCTTGGAATATCTACAATTGTAGATTCCCCATTTAATTCCTCTTGATTAAGAGCTTCATCGCCGCTCTGTACCGTTGAACCTATCTCTTCCTTGATATATTCATTAATACCATCAACATCGTCCCCTTTTCTTCTCGAGCGATCACGATTTTTTTGTGAATCACGGCTTACATAAATCTCCTTTTCATTATCGAAAGAACCATCTTGCTTCAATATGTCTTCAAAATCATCAAGATTAGCAAATAAATTTTGCTTGCTTTTACGACCTGAAACCATGGCCTCTAAAACACTAGCTTCATCATCTGAATTCTTCCCTTCTTCGGCATCATCAAAATCTTCAGTCTCAACCTTTTCATCCTTCAAATCCAAATCTTCATTTAATTCTTCACACAGCTCCTCAACTGCATTCTCATTATTCTCCGGTTCAAAATACACCTCCTCCTCTTCACTTTCTTCTTCTTTTACTAACTCTTCTTCCTTCTGAAATGAAACCCTCAACTCTGCAACTTTCTCCTTGTGCTTCTTTGATTGCTCATGATTCTTCCACTGCTTATCTGACTTGAATTTCTTATTACAGGCAACACAATAAAATTCCTCCCTTTTCTTCCCCATATCCACTTCATCATCCTCATCAACGATCTCATCAGCCTTTGCCCAGTCAGGCTCCTCGTACATCTTCGCCCTCTCAATCTTCCTCATCATTTCCTCTTTCTTCCTCTTCCTCTCTTCCTCCTTCCTTTTCTCCTCCTCCAACGCCTTCTTCACCTGCATATCAATAACCCTTTTATCCCTCTTCTTAACAAATGCTGCCAAATCCCTAACCAAATCAATATACTCCCGTTTTGCCTTCTTTCTCTTCTTTTTATTCTCTTCCTCCATCAACCTCCTGCTTTTTCTATTCACGCCCAAACTCGCATCATATTCATCCACCCATCCAAAATCTAGCACAGTCACAAACCCCAACCAATACCCATAAAATGCACTCCATTGCTCATATTCGCTCTCCAAATTTCCAAACAATGGAGCATCTCTCACCAAATCTCTACTCAACCCCATCTCCTTGACAAACAGCAATTCCTGAGAGTATACCTTATCAAAAACATCAGCATAAACCTTATAAAACCCTTTTCCGGTGCTTCCATAACCAGAAAAGGTGGAGTTGGAGAAATAAGGTACCAAATCCTCAACATCAAAAAGGGAAGAGGATTTGGACGAGGATGAGGGATTGGAGAAGAGAATCTGAGACCGGTGGGAGTCATAAAAAGTGCGTTCTTTGGGATCGGAGAGGATCTCGTAAGCGTTTTGAAGGGCCTGAAAGGCATCAGGGGAGGAATTAGGGTTCTTGTCGGGGTGGAGCTGGAGGGCGAGTCGGCGGTAGGACGATCGAATTTGTTCAGGTGTGCAGTCACGGGGGAGCTGAAGGATTTCGTATAGGCAGCGATTTTGGGTTTGCGCGGCCATTGATGCTACGAAGAAATTAGGGTTTTTGTTGATTTTAAAGAAAAGGGCAGATTGTTAACCCTGTATTTTGTTGTGCTGGCCAATAACAAAACGGAAAAAGAAATGTTCGTTATAGCAAAAACAGCAAAAGGAAAATTGTACGTATCATTTACTTGTCGGTTGTTTGCGTGAAAAACGAACACACGTCCGAAAAGATATCAGCTAGGGTCACTATTCTGAAATGGATTCCCAAGGATTACAACCGCATTGGCTTCACACCGTTTGGTTTGAAAATGATTTTAGTAAAACATAATATAATATTTTTGCAAACAGGTAAATAGGCACAAGGAAGAAGTTGCAAAAAAATTTAGTCTCAGGGACGACAAGTTTGCTTTTTAGTTTCAAGAACATTATTTAATGTAAACTGAAAATGATAGATATAACTATCATTCTGTGAATTACACTAAAAAGTGTCATTCGGCCTGAAAAACAAACTTCTTGTCTCTGAAACTAAATTTTTTTCTAACTTTTTACTTGAGCCTAAAAATCCTTTTTGCAAATTCGTCAAATATATTAAATTCTTTACTCTAATTTCATTTCAGATCACAAATCATACGTGAATATAACAGAAAACGAAATATAAAATACAGAAAAAGTAAACAACACGTGTTATGTTAAAGGCTCGGTTTCTCTTACCTACATCCATTTTATTATAAATCATTTTATTTACAACTGGCACAACGTTTGCTACAACCGTTTTGGATCGGTTATAACAATTACAAATAGTCAGTTCCTTAATTTGTCAAAGCGTTGACTCTCCTAGATCTTGGTAGGAATCAGTTAGATCTCTCATCTTGGTTGCTAGATGGTAGATGTGTTGGATCAGATATGCAGTGGTGCTTATAGAGGACTACGTGTTGTACACGATAGATTCAAAAACCAGAAAAAATAATTTCATTTTGAATAAAAGTTACACACAAGAGGTAAGTGTACAATCGTATAACCAAAATTATATAATTACCCATAAAGAATACCCTAGCTCAACCAACATTTTCTGAGTGCAGCTTGATTAAGTTAAACTATAAATGCTATAAATTAAAAAAGAAAATCAATATAAATGATGTATTCATTTTATATCATTTTTGCTTGTTTATTTTTTTACTCGAGGACTTAGAATTAACTAAAATGGTATGCAGAAGGTATATATTAATTTAATTATTTAAATGGGTCTAAATGAATAAATAAATAATATGAGATATTAGTTAAGCCCAAAGTTTAAACTAGGTCTGGCCAGGAGAGGTGGGAGGGGGAAGGGAGGCGTCATAGATTGAGTGATAAAGGGAGTTTGAATATAATTTTTGTACTATACGAGATCTAAAACAAAGATAGGAGAAAAATGAAGCTAAATATCTTATATCTACAAATACCATTTCTCTTTCTCATAGACTATCAAAACTCAAAACCCCATGGACTTCATTACCTACAAGTTGAAGTGGTAGGATTTGCTAACCAAACTAGAGGAGAGAAAGAAAAAAACATGAGTACGAGAGGGGAGAGGATGTACTCAAACAATTAGCAGAGGGGATGGGCTAGGAGAGGAGAGGAACTTGAACCGACCGGCTCCCCTGTCCTAGTATATTAGGAAACAAAGTCGGCCAGATGATTAAGGGGAGCACCTAGAGTCAGTGATGACGGAGTCGAGGCTTGTAAGACGCAGTCAAGCAATTCAAGCTCTGTATGAGCCACTTAGTGGCCAGTCACAATACAACACGTCAATGACCATTCAGATTTAGAGATAAAAATTAAATTGTGAAACACATACATATATGTGTGTGTGCATGTGTGAGGGAGGAAAGCAGGGTGTGTGTATGTTCGGCCTTCATTTTTTTTTTGAATGTAATTTATATACATAAATATAAATTTGAAGAAGGAAAAAAAATTTCACATGCACTTTCAACTTACTATGCATATATAACTATATTTATAATATCTAAATAGTGTATGTATTATTTTATGTTGAAGAAAAAAATATATAATTTTTAATACTAAACTTTATTAACAATATTAATATTAAAAAATCATTTTTTTAAACATAAAATGATATACATATAATTTAACAATATCGACGATAATAATACATTCATATAAAATATGGTTACTAATATTTTGCCAAGTTATATAGTATATAGTGTAGGATATTATATATATGTTGAATCGAAGACTGTACAATATACAAACTCAAATGATGGACTCATAAGCATAAAGATCAAGATATGAAGATCTCAAGACTATAGTAAAGTTTATAGAGTCGTATAATATTGTTAAAGTCCCTGGTAGCAGACTTTGATCTCTATTTCTCATTTTCTAATCCTTTATCTTTAAAACAAATTATATTTTTAAAAATATTTTATGAAAGTATTTCATAGGTTAATTTGTTTATAAACTATGTTTAGACTATTTTATAAAGTATCAAATTATTTTACATAGTATAGAATTTTCAAAACATTTTAAAATAAGCAAGTTTTCAAATTACACTAGCCTAGGTCGACATATAGATAGATGATATGTCGACCATGCCGCAATTTAAAATTCGAATTTTGAAATGAAGTGTTTATTTGTCGGAACTCTTTGCGAATGGACATGTCTATTTATTCTATATATATAGGGGTTTGTTATAAAATAAAGAAAGCATAAGCCATCAGAGAGAACAATTTTATTCATTCAGTGATTAGTAATACATTTTCATTACATTAGCACCTTTATATAAAGGCCTAGAAGCTTGGAATAGAACTAATCTCACGATGTGGGACTAAATACAAAACAGTATATAGCATATTCATAATTTATATTATAACACTCCCCCTTGAATATGCGTCTTCAAAATCTTGAATCCTCTAATAACTTGAAATTGTCTCTTTTGTAATGTGTATGATGATTGCTCCCCCTCATTATTATCTTGCTTGCACTTATTCGTTCAGTCGATCTAGATATTGTCCGTTGCCTCATTAAAAAAATCTCTATTAGGAAAACCTAATGGAAAAACCTTGAACGAGGAAAAGAGTGCAACTTGAGATCATAGATATCATATAATGATATTCCTTCTAAGAGTTTGATACTTCAGGGTCAATATAATGCCTCATTAAAACCCTTACTAAGAAAAACCCAATGGGAAAAATCTTTGTGAAGGGAAAAAAAGAGCACAATGACATATCTTATTTTCTTATTTCTTCAAATGAAGTTTGATACTTCTTGATCAAACTAATGCCTCATTAAAACCTTACTAAGAAAAACCTCATGGGAAAAGTCTTAGTAAAGGAAAAAGAGTACAATATAGTATGAGATATTTCAATAATTTACAAAATCAAATAGAATTTGATACTTCTGGATCAATATAATACTTCATTAAAAACCTTACAAAGGAAAACCCGATGGGAAAAACCTTAGTCAAGGATAAAACTATAATTTAACTTAAATAACATATTTGAGATGTTATTTCTTGAAAATACGTTTGATCCTTCTAGATCAAGACAATGCTTCGTTAAAACCTTAGTAAGAAAAACCTAGTGGGAAAAATCTTAAATAAGGGAAAAGAGTACATTGTAACTTATGCCTCATTAAAACTTTATTAATAAAAACCCAGAGGGAAAAATCTTAGTTAAGGAAAAAGAGTGCATTATAAAATACTTATGGATGCTCCCCCTGCTTTAAAGTTTCCTCTGAATTCATATTCGTCTTTCGATAACTTAAATTGATTATAGATACTTCTGGATCCATAAATATGTATCTCATTAATAATACAATTTATTAATAGTGTCCTTCGATACATTCAAAATTTCCAATCCAAATATGATTTGCATTTTATGCATTTTGTTTGCTACCTTTATGAAAAACACATCATGTGTTTCATTTTTATGCTTCAAATCAGTTTTGCATATTGCAACTACATCTTTGATGAATATTAAAAGTTCTATTACAACAATACTTAAAAGCAGGAAGTAATCTACTCATCTTAAAATGCAACAAGATTTTCATTACAACAATACTTAGAAGAAGGTTGTAGTCTACATTCCATGTTCTTTGCATTCTTTATAATCATCATAGTTATTTATATTCTTCAGGAATAATTTTTGCATATCGCAACTAACATTTCAATGTATATTAAAAGTTTCATTACAACGATACTTAAAAATAGGAAGTAATCTACTCATCATGAATTATATCTAGATTTTCATTAAAACAATACTCAAAGTATGTTGTAATCTATGCTTCTTGTTCTTTGCATTCTTTATAACCATAAAAGTTATTTATATTCTTCAGAAATTTGTATACTTTCATCATTTAATATGATTCAAACCATATTTATACCTTCGGGGTATATTAAGCGTTTCAAGTACTTTCGCTACTTTGCGGACTACATGTCCATATTTTTCTATTGGTAAATGATTCATGATGGCCAGTCATGTTTCCCCTAATTCAAGATATTTAATCTTTTATAAACATAAGCGCTTCATTACTTATAAATTTATCATCGATGATCATTTCTTTGTCAGTTCTGGACATGATTTATTGAGATCTCTTTAATTATCATGTTTTAAGTACCTAAACCACTTCTAGGGTAATTTGACAATCATGTCATTAGTCTCTTCAAGAGCACCCTTAAGTGTTTCTTCAAGAACACTCATCTCTTTTATTTGACATCTTTTTTACTTACTCCAAAATTATTTCAAACTGACTTTTGTACCATATTTCAGATGTGGTTTACACTTGATCCTTTAGGAATTCAAATCTATATTAGAGAAAGTTTACCAGGGATATTTTTGATAATTTATTCAAGTTACTTAATATTTTGCATCATTGTATATTTTAACAAATATTTAACACTGAAGATCAAAATGAACTTGTATCACTTTATCCTCCCCCTCAATGTTGACAAACATTGTCACATTAAATAATAATCATCTTTGGATTCTCATTTTGATCCATTATCATATTGCTACTAGCAAATACACCATACATATAAATGATAAGAGGATAATTATTTTATCAATTGATAAGATGCATTCAAGTGATATTTGTGAGCTTCTGGCTCACGTTCAAATATGAGATTCAATTATGCCCAATTTTCATGAAATATAATCCAGTTGAAATTATATCAAATTTTCTAAAATAAGCTTCTGGCTTTCAATTTTAGAAATAACGCAAAGATATTCTTTGACGTTTTCATTATAGTTTCAATATGGTAGCTATTCATTTATATATCCTCAAAAGTCAACAAATTTCTTTTAAGTTTTCTTGAGTATAATGTATTTTGAATTAAGATATATGTACCATTTGGTAATACTATATGGGCTCTTCCGGACCTTTCAATTATATTAGCAAATTTGCTATGGTTGAAATTTTTAGCTAAAATATTTTCATATAGTTCAGAGAAAAATTTCTGGTTTTTCAAAATTATATGAGTAGTTGCACTATCTAGTAGGCATATATTATCACTCAAATATTGATGGTCCATATCTTAAAAATTAAAGACAATGTAGTTAGTCAACTATTAAAATTAGTAAGCATAAATAAAAGCTAGTACTTTCCAAAAATTTAAAATGGACAATTGATTAAAGCTAACATTATCGGTACATTATTTCAATTAGTTATGAAAGGAAAAACATACAAGCACCAACTTCCAACTGATTTATTGAACTGAAATAAAATAAAATCCACATGGCAGACTTCAAGCTGCTACTAATGATCAATTCGACCATATCATTTATTATTGCACTTAGATTTTCATCATTAATGAAGTTTCCATCATCAACTTCGAAGAAATGATCTAACTTCAGGTTAGTATTACTAGACAATCCTTTTACATAATTTTAGTTTAGAAATAATTCTAAATATAGAGGAATTGTATTTCCTAACAGAATATTTTTCATGGGTATATAATCAATGCATTTCATAAAATAAGAACCCATATCTGATAGTAGTTACAGTGAAAGAAAAACATTACTGCTAAATGGTTAAAGATAACCAAATATAGTATATAAAAAGTGACTATAATTTCTTATTTACATCCCTGATAGCTCTAGATCCAATCTCATTAATTGCATTCATTAATTTCCTTGAAAATGTAAAACTACCCTTGAAAATATGGAAAGCCTTTATATGGATTGATTGGTGGAGAAATGATGAATTATAATCAAAAATTATGCTGACTTTATCATGTTTATTTTTATAATAAAGGCAGATTTAAGAATATGAATAGGTAGTATTAAATACCATTTATTAATTCATAACAACTGCAATAGTGAGAGATAGAAATATATACCATCTATATACGTTATGATCCTTGTCTATAATAAGAGATATAAAAGAAGAATAAATGTATGAAGCATTCAAACGCATCTTTGTTGGACCATTCTCATTAATTAATAAATTTTATTTATTGATTCATTAATTGCTACCAATTAATATATGAATTAATATATGCACTACTTACATATTGTAAGTACAGAGAGAGAAAATTTGTACATCACATGTTAACATTCATTTTATGAAGAATCCAAAATACTTACTTGATGAGCCAAAGAAAAGAAACTTGATCTATTACATATTTTACCTTTTGAAAGGCATGATTGGATGAATGGAAGAAGGAAAAAAATTAGGAAATAAACTTCCTGTTAGAACACCTTGTTGTCTATTAAAAAGAAAGAGAGCGGGAGAGTAGATATATTTCTATGTATTTATTTGGTTTAATAAAAGCACCAAATATATCAACAAATCTCTTCTAGAGATATTTTATCATTACTAAATATACAAATCTCTTCTAGAGATTTTTTTTTTTATTATCACTACTTCTGGAGTGAACAAATTTTTATACATTTATTTGGTTTAGTAGTTAATATTATTGGCAAATATTTTTAGAACTTCAGGTTCCAATTTTACTTTAAAGTAAAGTCTTTGTTTAGTACTTTAGATCATAAATGGTACAACTTGATTTTCATTATCAAACTTCAGCTTTGATTGCAAACATGGTTAGAATTTAGCATAATCTGAATTAGCTTTTCTAGTAATTCAACGCTTCACATCTCAAATTTATAAAGTTTTGATATATAATCACCTTTTTTTAGGAATACAAACTTATATGTATAAATTTTATTTGAGAACTTCAGGTCTCCAATATTAGATAAACATTATGAAATAAGAAAACTCTTCATAATTGTATTCGAAAATAAGAATCATAATACTATTTCTCTTCGAGGAAATAATATTTACCAGATTTTTAATGTTATTCCAACATATTGTTTTTATGTTATGTTTTTTGGACAAATCAACATATTATTTCTTCTGGAATTGCTCGCTTATTTTCTTCAAGGCTTTATTTCAGCTTATGAAAGCTTTAATCTTTCACCTTCGCACAAATGAACTTCAAGTTCTTGTTCTTTCATATAAACTTAATACGATCTTCTAGACACTTATTATCCTTATATTCGTTTATCTAAGAAACAATAAAATATTTCTTCTGGAAATATTAATCATGTAGCAAAATCATTTCTGCAGTCCTCATTCAAACCGAAATCCAAACAAAAAAGTTTCAAAATGAAAACCTTTTTTTGAATGAGATCTAAAAGTTTAGATCTACGATAAAATGAGATCTAAAATGATAATATTAATAGAGCAAGATCTATAAGATAATATATATATATATATATATATATATATATATATAATGACATCTAGAAAATTAGATATGATAGATAAGATCTAAAAAGAATACTAACATAATAAGGTCTGAAATTACATTTTAGTCTATGAAACAATTTTAGTTTCGGATCAAATTCAAAAATTATCACAAAAAAATGAATATACATTAATAAAAATTAATAAGAGATCTGATGATTAAAATCTACAGATCTAAAAAATATATCATTTGAACATGATATTAAGATCTACAAGAGATCTGAAAAATTAGAAAAAAATATAAGATCTACAACAAAACGAGATCTAAAATACAGGAACAAAAAATAAGATGTACAAATAGAATCAAATCTAAATAATTAGATCAATGATACAATGAGATCTAACAGAAATAAAATTAATAGAATGTAATCTGAAAGATTTGATTAATCAGATTAGAAATAGCTTACTGCTTTGAAGATTTATAATCATATCTGAAAATTTTCTTTTATTTAGAGATCGTGTTGATAACGTGTTATAAAATAAAGAAAGCAGAAGCCATCAGAGAGAACAATTTTATTCATTCAGAGATTAGTAATACATTTTCATTACATTAGCACTTTTATATAAAGGCCTAGGAGCTTGGGATAGAACTAATCTCACGATGCGGGACTAAATACAAAACAATATATAGCATATTCACAATTTATATTATAACAGGGTTTTCAAATGAATTTTTAATAACTATTTTCTTATTATCTTCTCTCCTCTTATCCTACTCCTCAAATTCAATCAGAATCAATTAATCAATTTAGTTTTCATTATATTAATTCTCTCCTATTTGCTCTCTGATTTTAATCATCTTTCTCTCTAAATCATATATTGAAGTGCTGTTTAAGAGGTTATAGGATCCATTGTAATCAAAGATAAAGAAATTGTCTTTGAAGAAATCATAAAACTCTAGTTGTATTTGTGTGGGTGTGGTTATAGCCCATTCAAATCAATTGGGTGTGCTTGGTATCCCAGAAATATAAGTGGGTGTGCTTGTAGTCCATTCAAATAAAGTGGGTGTACTGTGAGCTTGAAAATTCAAGAAGGTGTTTCGTTGTCTTGAAATCAAGATTGTCGTTGGATTTACCTTCTACTCATTTAAAGATTAGCATTAGATCTATACAGGCACTTATACGGAACTGGACGTAGGGTAACTCCGAACCAGTATAAAAATCTTGGTCTGATCTCTCTAATTCTTTACCTTTTACTTTGCTACATTTATACTTATATGTGATTGTTGATTATAAATTGTCAACAATAATCTTGAAAGAATTTTAAAATGATTCATAAAAATTAGAAAATACTATTTACACCCCTCTAGTGTTTAATTAGCTTTAAGATCTATAATTCCGTAAGCCACATTTGGTATCGGAGCACTGGGTTTTCAAAAACTCGTAATTGATTTTTGAAAAGTTTAAATGGCTAGTAATATTTTTAACAATTTTGCAGAAAAATAATTTTGTGAAACAAATATGTTTTTAGAAACAAATTGTTTTGAAAAGTCAATTGATTTCTTGAAAATGTATGATTTTGAATTGCAGGAATAAGTTTGTTCTATGGCTAATGGTGAACAGACACTTGAAAATCAAATATCACAAATCAAGAAGGACAAGTGGATACTGAATAGTGTGTAACGACCCGTAATTTTTCGATAATTAAAATATTGAATTTAATAAGATTTTGTAATTTAATATTGAAAGAAATAAAATTTGTGATTTATGAATGAGAAAAATAATTATAATGAAATGTAATAATGTAATTTAATGTAATCGATAGCTACTTCAATGCAATTCCAATTAATTGGAATGATTGTAAATATAAATTTGGTTATAAATTGAAAATAAAGAAATAAACCAAAGGTTGTATTAAACAGCGAATTTGTAAGTAATTAATTAAAATTGGTTAATATAGAATAGTTAATTAATATATGAATTTATTAGCTTGGTTTTTAAACAATAAACATGGAATTGTGCTTAAACTTATAAGTTGTAATAAAGGTTTAACTATAATTACATTATTTAATCAGTTGGAACTTAATTGTAAATCAATCGCAATAAATATAATTAAATATTTCATTAATATGAATTAAGGTGATAACTGTAGACTATTGATGTAATAAAACGTAAATTAATGTTAATTATATCCATTAGATAATGATTGATTGAATAAAAGATTGAAATCAATTTATTGGAATTTAAATTATAATAAATGAATTTATTGAAATTGCACGCTGTAAATTGTGCAATATTCAACATTGAAATTGACATGGGAAATTGGTTTTAAAAAGATTGTTAGTTTCTGTGTGATTAAAAGTGATAAAATTTGTTAATTATAAAATTTAAATTGAAAAGTGATTTAAGTAGTTTAATATTAATTTATTTAATTAACGTGAAAATAGCCATTTTGGCCACTGTCTCAGATTTGGATGAAACTAGTTTCATCGGATCCGTAACGGTGAATTATTGTGAGATTTCTAGTTTCATAGCGATCAGACTTGTCGTTTGATCGTGCGGGCTCGAAATGCGCAGAAATCAATTTAACCGAAATCAATTTGAAATAAGCTTATTTTAAAGTTAACATCCTTATAAAATGGAACTAGAACTTGAAACCTGCTCCATTGAGTTTAAAAATATTGAAAACATCTATTTTGATATATGGGATGACCCACTTTCGTTTTGGAAACGAAACGGGCTTTTCAGGTCGTTATTGTGGTTCGTACGATTCGATATGTGTTTATTTTTCTTATCCGGCTTTGTTAATATAAATAGTTTTGTTCTAGCTCTAATAGCCTTTTATTTCTCATTACTGTAGCTACAGAAATTTCTGTCATTTCTCTTTTCTCAACGACTGAAAACCAAATTCTCAAACCCTAAATTCAATTTTCAAATTAATTTCAAAATCAAACTTCTCGAAACCCTATCATATTGTATACCGATTCGAAGCTCTCGACGAGCGCAAGCTAGATCTACAGTTTGTTTTTTAATTTAGGTCTCTATGTCTCAGGAATTAGAAGGATAATCTCCAGTCGTTCGTACTAGGGTTTTGATTTTTAACGGTGGATCTTCGTCCCAGAGTCGATCGGGAGGCGACAATTGGAAGATGACGACGAGCAGTACCCATCGGTATGGTTCGTTCGTGCTCAGATGGTCTCGATCTCGGAGATGGGCATGCAAAGTCGTGCAACGGCGGGGGTGAATTGATTGACCGGAGGTGGCCGCGTTGGGTGGCTTAGGGGCGATTTTAGGTTGCGGAGTCGATGGGATGCTCTGATCTGGTCGTAGTGTAGCGAGGTGGCAGCAATAATTGCCTAAAGGTGGCGGCAACTTCGTGTATCAGGTGTTCGAACTTGAGAATCGCGATTAGGGTTCACGCGAACGTATTGCAGGTGATGACGTGTTTGTTTTATTTTGTTTATTATTTTTATTTATTTTTAATTTAAAACGTATAATGATCTTATATGTATAACTTTTATATACAAGATCGGATTTGCGCGTAGTTTGTTCCGCTGCGGTCGTATCAAAATTCCAAACATTATGAAACTAGTTTGGACGAATTTTGAGACTATTGAATTTTGGGCCTTAATTTGAATTTCAAATCGATTTGAAATTAAAGATGGGTGTTTTGACCCACTCACAACTACTAGATTTTCTTATGTTAGTTAAATTGGATTTATGATGTGATTAGGAGTTGATTGATTGTTGTTTGGTATATTTAAATTGTCATTCCAGTTAAATATGGATTTTATTGCATTTAATCATCATTGAATTTAATATGAATTTAATTGTTAATTGAATACCCGTTGATGATAATAAGTTAATTGATGTTATTTATTGATTGATTAAATAGTGATTGTGATGTATGTTTGATTGTTGATATTGAATGACTGGATGTTATATTTTTATATTGTTATAACACTACAAGTTCCCTGAGGTTGTTGAAATGATACATACCCGAATGATCTGATAGATTAGGGGAAATAGTTATGGGTTAAAATGATAGACTCGAGCGATTTCATGGATTTGTAATTAAATTCGGGATTGCAGGTTGAAATGATATATATCCGTAAATATAAAAAATAATTACAGATTGAAATAATAAATATCTGTATCACTTGATCATAGGGTAGAGACCTATATACAAACACCAGATTGGTTAAATTAAACGATTTTAAATTCTTAAAAATTTGAATTCAGTTAAACTATATTTTGAGATAAAATCTGATTTGCATAAACTGAATTATTTTTGAAATCCAAGCTTTAAATGTTTTAAATTGAGATTGATTAATGAATTGTTTAAAGAATTAAAATGGAAATTTCAAAGTTGAACTTTTGAAGCATAAATGAAATTTGTTGGAATTGAGTCATTGAAATTGTTTGAATATAACTTTGAAATCTACTTAATTTGAAGTGGTTTAAATTGATAATTCAAACATGGGTTTGAAATCGATATTGATTAAATGGTTTAATGAGAATCTGCATTTAAAACCAGTTTTAGTTAATTGAATTGAAAGCTGGACAAGGTGTAGATGTGTTGAAATGGAAGAAATGGTTTAATTTGATATTAATTTCAAATTAATTATTTTAATATAAACTGTTTAAAAATTTATTATTTTAAAATCCTTATTTTTAAGGTTTTCAAACTATTAAATTAATTTAAATCTATTTTAAACTATTTTAACTTTTTTTAATCAATTTAAACTATTTTAATCTATTTAAACTATTTTAATTAATTAGTCTATTTTAAATCTATTTAAACCATTTTAATTCTGTTTAAACTATTTTAAATTTGTTTAAACTATCTTGAATCTATTTAAACTATTTTAATCTATTTTTAAACTATTTTGAAGTATTTTGAACTATTTAAAAATTTATTTTAAACTATGCTAAACTATTTAAAACTATTTATAACCATCTAAACTATTTTCTAAATTTCAGACTGCGTAAAGTGGAAGTATTTATATTTAATTTCTTGATTTAAAAGCGAATATGGTTAAATGATGTTATAACCTAAGCAGAGATTTGAAATGATATATTCTAGTGAAATGACGTATTTGAGTAAATATGATGATTTGAAATGAGGATTCAACATATTCACTCAACCATAAGCTTTGATACCAAATGTGATGGCCTACCTCCTCGACTCTCAGAAATTGACATTAATATATCATCGGTATTCATGTGCCATAAATCCAAGTGCCGGAGAGGCAGATTATCAAGGGGCAAAGAAATAAAGATAGAAGATAGAGAATAATAGAATCTCACGTCGTATTCAACACATAATTATATATGTGAGTAGTACATGCAATTACTCCAAATTGTTCCATCAAAACTATGATAGGTACTAACCCAACTAGGATAGTTATAACGACCTATCCTTACAGTGTTGGTAAATACTAATACATAATACAGGCACAACGGAAAGTGACAGATGACGTCAACAAAAGACCCAAAATGCTATATGCCCCGTGCTCCATACCAAAATGCTCCAAGCATACTTAACTAGTTGGTTGCCTAGGAAAATAGGGCACCCATAGTTTAAGGGGAAAAAACTCCAAGTCAGTCATGGGACTGGTGTGAGAAACTCAAAATACGATGTTTGAAAACAAAAGGTATCTCATAAGACCACGCTGAACATAAATACGGAACGAGTTTTTACCTTATGATAAACATAACATTTGCTACGCAGAATATGTGGATATTATTTTTAGTGACATTCTTTTGGAAACACTTTTCGAGTAAGTATACATAATCTTATCCAAAATTGTTACGTAATTAAATTCCAGCATACTAGGCTCTAAAATCAAATCCGAAGGCACTTATTGTAGAATGGATTTCCATACAATGACAAGGCAAGGGACCACCTTCCGACAGTACATCTCCAGAAAAATGCACCCGAGGCTCCAACCTCTACCATTGTAACGACCCGTAAATTTCGATAATTAAATTGGTTAATTTAATAAGATTTTTGTAATTAAATTTAGAAAGAAATAAAAAATTTATAATTTATAATGAAGTAAATGTTAAGAATGAAGTGTAGCAATGGTTATTAAAACTAATTATTGACAATTGAAGTGAAATCACAATAATAATGAAATGGTGTAAATTGTTGCACTTGGGTATAAAATTGAAAATATGTAAATAAAAGTAAGCATTGAATTAACCAATGAAATATTATATTGATTAATATAGGCTTAATAAAAGAGTTGAATTGAATCAATCTATTTATTTGAAACTAATTAATTGGTTCATAATGAGATTTAAAAATCAAATAAATGGATTTATTGGAATGGAAATTGATAATTAATGAATTTATTAAAATTGTAAAGTTATAATTGATTGAAATCGGTAAATTGGGGAATTAATTCAAAGTTATATTAAATGATGAAGTAATACGTAATAAATTGTAAATTGATACAATCAATGTTAGATAAGTAATTATAATGTTTATTGTTGCTAATAAAGTAAGAATGGGACTGAATTAGGCAAATGGTGATAATCATTAATTGTTTACCCATTTTTTTGTCTATTGAATTAGATTTAAATCCATTGCAATAAAACGTAATTAAAAACTACGTTAATATGAATTTAGTTTATGATTGTAAAAATATTAGGATAATTGGTTATATACTAATGTTAAATTTATCCATAAGATGATGATTGATTGAATAAAAGGATTGAAAACGAATTGTATTAATTTATTTGGAATTAAAAGTATAATTTATTTGAATTTACTTAAATTGAAGGTACACACTATAAATTTTGCAAAATTCTTATTTGATTGATATGGAAATTTTGGTTAATGAATTAGAAGTTTAATTGTAATCAGAAATGATAGAAATGGTAAATACTTAAATTTGAATTGAAGAACTGATTACACATTCCACTATTTTTTTCATTTTGATTGAAAATATCAAATAATTGGCGACTATCAAATACGTCCCCATGCCGCCACACGAGAGGGACATGGGGCGCAAAAGGGCAATATCAACCCTTTTTTTTCGAAAGTGAAGAATTCAGTAGTTACTCAGCATCAAGCAACTATTGGTACATTGTTGAATCAAAATAAGGCTTTGATAATTTTGTCATCATTCAATTGTTCTCAAGATCAAACCAGTACTAAGAACAGAGCAACCAATTCACTAATCGATTGCAAGTCGAATATATCAAAAAAACGTATTCGTACAAATATTTGGAAGAAAAAGGGAAATTTAGTTGCACTAAAAGCCTTTTCTTTAGCTCAAATTGGTAATTTTTCTTACATCTCCACCCCGGTGCCCAGGTATCATACACGCCTCCAAAATAAAGAGCCTTGAATACTAAAAGAAAAGCACCTATACCTAATAAAATTGAACGTAGAGGAGGTAGGATGGGAAGTTGGTCAGATCTAGTATGGATCGTACATGGACGATTGTTGTTCCGGAGAATCCAGCTACAGGAGAACCAGGAACAGAGAGCTCTCTCCCTTTTTCCGCCCGACTCTTTGGTCTTAAGAATGCTGGTTTTAAGATTCCAGTCATAGGGAGAGGCATCCCAGTCTCCGATCTTAGTTCTTAATTCCATTAATCGGATATATTTTTTCTTTTAAATAGTTGCCAAATATCCTTCTGTAATTCCGCTCTTTTATCATCATAAGTTAGAACTATTTTTTGTTTAGTGAAAGTCTTGCTACAACCTATAACCATTGGAGGATTTTTCCTCACTTCGCTCGGACAACCAGAATAGAAGAGCTTGCCCCGCCCATGAGTAAATATTTCGTAGTAGCTTCATTAGACTGTACATCTCTCTGTATATCCAAATAATAGGTAGCCAAATTATTGAAATAAAGTTACGCTTAGTGAAGGTAAAATTTGGAGATAGAACAATTCCTTTTGTCGTGTATCCTCGATTGATCCAGCCTCAAATACCGTTATTGTCGATTTTAGTATTAAACGAAAGATGTCCTAACCATCCAACAGCTATTCCATCCCCGCTATCCATTGAGACCGCTCTGAATAATCCCCCTTTTGCCGGATTATTACCAATGTAATCATAAAAAGCTAATTTTTCAGGAATTTTAGACCAAGCTTCCGATAAACTTAGATTTTTAGCTAGTCCGGCACCAACTCTTCGATATATCTCTTGTTGGAAGTATCCCTGATCCCCTCACGGTACTACTTCGCTATCGGTCACCCAGGAGTATTTAGCCTTGCAAGTTGTCCTTGCTGATTCACACAGGAAATTTCTAAAAAGGAAAAAAGAAAAGTGAATCCATTTCCTTAAATCTAATGCAAACCATGGAGCCTTCGGTCCCCACTTCGACCGCTCCCGCGATTAATATACTGGCCTAGAGGTGCCTGTTGAAGAATGAGCCGGCGACTCATAGGCATAAATTTAATATTGAATTATTTAATTAACTGGAAAATAGCCATTTTGACCACTGACTCAGATTTCGACGAAACTAGTTTCATCGGATCCGTAATGGTGAATTATTGTAGGATTTTAAGTTTCGTAGCGATCGGACTTGTTGTTTGATCGTACGAGCTCGAAACGCCTAGAAATCAATTAATTGAAATCGATTGAAATCAATTTGAAATAACTTGATTTTTGCATAACTTCTTCATACGATGGAATTTGGACTTGAAATCTGTTCCATTGCGTTTAAAATATTTAAAAACATCTACTTTGATATATAGGTTGACCCAATTTCGTTCCGAAGTCAGAACGGGCTTTTCGGGCAATTTATCGTTCAGCGTGTGAACCAACCTTGTCCATTCATCTCCAATTATGACCTACCTATATATACCTCGGTATAAACCCTAATTTTTCCTCATTGTCATTTGTCTGTACATACAATTTATTCCTCCTCTTCCTCAATGACAGACAATCCCAGAACCCTAAATCCCAAAATGCAGTTCTGAATCAAATTCAAAGCCGAAAATTCAAACTTATCAAACTATATCATATTTTATATCATCGGAAAGCTCCCGAAGAGCGCATCTCAAATTTGTGATTCTTTTTCCGATCTAGGTTTCTATGTAGCCGGAATTGGCTTGTTTATTCTCGGACGTCCGTTGTATCGTGATCAACTGCGACGGATCATCAAATCAATGTTGCCGTTGTGTAGAGGGGACAGTGGGAAGTCGATCTGAGGTGTTCGTTTGGTCGTTGGATGGTCAAATTTGTGTGCAAAATCGAACTAGGGTTCGAAATTTCCGACGAGTGCTGCCCTTTTTCATGCGGAGGATGGCGAATCGGGGGGGCTCGTGGCCGTGGAGCCTGAGGCGAAGTCGGCAGTTGCCTCAGCGGCAGTGGCGTGCCGTTCGGGGTAGTCAATGGCGATGTTGAATGAAGGGGGCGTTGGGTTTTGTTGCTCGATCGCGGTCAGGAGGAAGCCGACGTCTATGCGTGTGTGGATAACGTGGCAATAGTGAGGGTAAGTTTATTTATTTATTTTTAATTTAATTTTGACTTCAACTCGTTCTAATGTGTATAACTTTTACATACGACGTCCATTTTACGCGCGGTTTTCTCCGCTAAGATTGTAATAAAATTCTGGACATTTTGACGCGGGTTTGGACGGATTCTGAGACTGTTTAAATTTTGGGTTTAAATTGGATTTAAATTCAAAAAGGTGAGTGTTTTAACCCACTCCCAACTTCTAAAAAAATTTATGTTTGTTAAATTGATCTTTGATGTGATTAGAAGTTTATTTATGACTTTTTGGCATATTTTTAATCATCATCTCAGTTAATTGAATTTATTTGAATTAAATTGTTATTAAATTTATTATTGCATATAAACTGCCAGTTAAATAGTTGTTTAATTTATTATTGAATATAAACTGCCAGTAAATACCTATTGTTATTATCTGTTATATATTGATGTTATTGTTTGAATTGGATGACGATTGTGATAAATGGTTGATGATTGATATTGGATGAATGGATGTTGTATTTTATATAGTTATAAACTGCAAGTTGTTATGCTTTTTATTTCATTCGAGATTGCGGTTTGAAGTGATATATAACCGTATCTTTATTTTAAATTACGGATTGAAATGATAAATATCTGTATCACTAGACCATAGGATAGAAAATTTTATACAGACACCATGGTCTATATATAAAAATATTTTGAAACGATTTCTATGGTTTTGTAAAGAATATATGGTTTATGAGATATTGATTTGGATATTTTATAAATGTTATTTTATATATAGTTAAATTCTTGGTTTTAGGCTATGTATAAAATTGGTTTAAAGTATAAAATAATTTAATAGTAACGTTTGATTTTATTGAGATATATTATGGCTAAGTATTTAGTTAAAATTATATCTCTGGAGTTTATAATGACTTAAATGAGAATAAGGATGGAAGATAAATATGAAATTGATTGAAATTTAATAAAATTGAGATTTTAAAGGTATGATTTTTATAACTGGATTTTGATTTAAGATGGATTAAACGAATATTTCAAGTATAAATTAATTGAAGGAAATATTTAGTTATTTGTAATTTGAGTTTTATTTAAACGATAATGGATTTATTATGCAGATATTTCAAAACTAACTAATAGAACATTGAATTGTTGAATCGTAATGACCAACCTTAGTTTTGAAATTGTTTAATACTCAAAGTTTGAAATATATTGAAAGTGAAATGGTTTATTGAAACTGAAAGTGAAGTTGAAAGTTATGAATTGAGATTTAATTTAAAGTGAATAAAATTATGAAATCGAGGAAATTATTTTACTTTATAAAGTAATTTTAAATTCAAACTATTTTATTTTATATACTGCTTGAATATCCAAAGCATTTAAGTTTTGGAAGTTATGGTTTAGAAACTATGAAATTCGAAGTATTATGTTTTGAAAGGTTATATTTCAAGTGTTTGGTTTCGAAATATTATAAATTTGAAAGTGCTATGATTTTAGAAAAGAGATATATTTGAAATGATATTATATTGATTTGGGTTTTATAAAAATGATATCATAATGATTTGGTTTTGAAATGGAAAGGATATCGTATTTATATGGTTTCGAAATGGATATTATATTTTGATTTTGAAGTATAAATTATTTTGAAATGACCGCAGTGTTATAATAATGTTTGGTTGTTAAAGAGATCGGAATCGGAAGTTGTCATACACTCTACCAACTCCGAAAACCACTTTAATAACCACGTACGTGGTGGAGATTCCAGAATGAAGTAGGATGGTGGTGGCGTTTCTTTTGAGGTAAATACGTGGACCCGACTCCCGTGAGTTGGCATAAGGTGGCTAAAAAAGGAGTGATTAACGGGCAAAGAAGGTAGCACCATTTATCGGACACACTCCTTCGATACCATTCTATTACTTTGTGATTGTTTGGGGCCCTTTTGATTTTGAGGGTGTAGCTCGAGGTGGGTGATAGTAGCTGCTACACGTTACCACCGGTCCGAAAGCGTAATTAGTATATCTACCCTAGCATTGCCTAGTTGTGCCATGTCACCTACCCTAACGTGCCTTGTACGAGTTTGATTTGTATCGTACCTATGGAGTTTCCTCTGGTAGCCTCCCGATCAGGAGGTATTACGGTCTGTATAGACTATTGGCACTATTACGTGTTAAGGGCTATATGGGTAACCCCTTAACGGTATTCAAAAGTAAGTTTATTTTACTATTAGACATTATTATAATAGCGAAATATTACTATATAGTAAATAGTTTAACGGATCTTTAGGAGGTGTGAATCCTGAGCATCTCTTAAGTTACTGCACTCACATTAGACACTGGATAGGAAATGTCAAATCTCATAAACATCTCTGACGCCGTTCCACTCATATTATTTACTATTGATTTAACTTACATAAGATCTTTTAGTTCTGACTCGAGTGTTTTGTCTTTTCAATTCGCTCGGGTCAGTCTGAGCATTTCAGGATTCGAAGACCTTATTTTTGGAGGACGAAGACAAAGATCGTATTATTACTATTTTACTACATTGTTCCGCTGTATTATTTTATTATTCTCTGGTATGTGTAACTCTGATATGTATTGTATAAGTATAATTAAATGTTTGTAAAAAACAGCTTCATGAACTGTTTATTTGATTATTATATTTTATCGATCCGCTGCAAGATTCTATTTTGTTTTATTTCTTTCTCTGTTTTTCTTATTTACCCCAATAACAATCCCTCTTTTGTATGGTTTGAGTCTGACGTGTGTGGTTTATCGTTGATTTAAAGCGTACATAAAGGCGGAATGTTACATATGGTATTAGAGCTTTGGTTTAACGATAAACCTTAGCTTTGTGGGGTCTGACTCTTTATTGATAGGGTAGTAATACCCTATAATGAGTCGTTGAGTGTATATATATGAGAGAGCGTATTTGTTAGTGTTATAAAATGTTTTTATATTGTGTTAATTTATTTCGTTTTGTATTTATAAATTCTGGTTGGTGCATAGGACGCTATGACATCTATAGGGATTTCTAAACACTTAATAGGACAGAACGACACAATATTTGTTTTGAATATAGGTGAATGTAATAATTTGGCCTATTATATTTTCTATATATAAAAAAATTATGAAGGTTATATTTGGTTGTATGTACTGGTTGTTTTGTAGTGAAATTTATAAATATTGGTTGGAAATAGGATTTGAAGAAAATATAATAAATGAAATTGGAAATGTAGGACTTAAGTGCTGGGGTTTTTGAAAATTTATTTGAATGATTTTGAAATATACCAATAATATTATTAGAAGTATGCTTTGATATAAATATTTAAATATAATTTGAAAGAATCATTTTAAAGAAACTTTGAAAAGAATTAATTTCTGTACTCCCTTCTCTGTCGCTGGAAAATAATTTCGATGATGAGTGCATGCATCATCGACATTCACTTTCGAGTTTCAAAGTGGGAAGGCCACTGTAGTAGTTTACTGCAGATTTATTTTGATAAAAAAATATAAATTTTAAATTGTTTTAAACATAATTGGATATATAAATTGTAAATATATACATTTTTTTTAAATGATTTGAAATTAAACCCGGTATTTAGTTCTTAAGTTTCCGATTAATCAATAGTTCGATTATTATAGTGAAATGGAATTTAACTAATTAATAATCAAAACCTCTAATTAAAATAAGAGATTAAATGCTAGGTTATAAATGAAATAACAAGAAAGTTGAAATTTATAATCGATAAAAGCAAATGATATAATTATTGAACATTTAATTAATTAAAAGAAATGGGATAAACTTGTATGATTTTCAATTGCATTCTTAAAAGAATACATATATATATATATATACATGTATATATATATAACCTACCCAATAATAAAAAGTTACAATGTTTAATAAGAAATGTAATTGAATATTCTACAAGTAAAAATTCGAAGTAAAGAAAGTATTAAATGAAATTCTTCAATAAATAAGAATTTGATGTTGTAATCGTTATGAACTTAAGTTATAATTGAAATGTTACTGAAATAATGGTAATAGGAAGTAAGTATTGTAAATGTAAGATTATAAACTTAAGTAAATGAATAAATGAACGTAATACAAATAAGAGAATTTGCAGTACATGGATTAATGTAAATGAATTTGTAAGTAGTGGATAGAAATAAATGGAAACTGTAAGAAATAAAATGTAAATTAAAAAGATTATAAACGGAAGTTAATGAAATTTCCATGCCAAGTGACTGAATTGAGCATGAATATTATTAATAAATGAATGTAAATAAATGAAATTGAGAAATGAATAAATGTAATGCAATAAAAGGAAAATTTATGTAATATGAATAACTAAAAAAATGAATTCATGTAAGTATAAGTGCAAATAAGTGAAATAAATACTGAATCAATGGATGGAAATGAAAATTTTGCAAGAAATAGATGTAAATTAAAAAGATAAATCATTATATGAATGAAGAGGAAATCAAACAACAAAGGTCATGAAATGAAATTGAAAAATTAACCTGATTTATTGTTTGTAATTGTTGTT